>CM061138.1:111098364-111758364 GCA_030789695.1 Scilla litardierei
CGAGAAAATCCCCTAGGGTTTAATGGGTTTTGGGGATAAAAATCCAATTTTTAGTGGAAAAAATCCATTTTTAATCTCCAAAAAAACGTTTTTATTGTAAAAAGTTCATTTTTAATCAATAAAAACCTTGATTTTCATTAAACAATCGATCCAAGAATTTTGGATCTAGACATATGCGCATATGAAAATTTTAGATCTAGGGTTTCAGGATTACCTCTAGATCCTACCCGCCGGATCTAGCGACGTTCGGTGAAGGAAGCCCGTTCGCGTCGCGTTCGTCCGTCGGCAGGGGTTCGGCTTAGCTTCGAGCGTGCTGATAACGTGTTGTAAACCATCGGTGGCTACGGAACCCCATAGCCCTGTATTTATAGCAATAGGGTTACATAATGGGTGGATACCCACTAACGGGTTGGGCCACCAAAGCCCGTTTATAACAGTTGTGTGATTTATTTCGTACTTGGAGTGAAAAAAATCACTTCATCAATTTTTGTTGAACTGCTTAGTTCGATTTTCCAGCGATATTTAGAAAAAAATTATTGATTATATGTCGATGCTATTATTTTGAAAATAAATTTGATAATTATTAACTAAAGTTAATGTTTTATATATATATATATATATGTATATGTATATATGTATATGTGTGTGTGTGTGTGTGTGTGTATATATATATATATATGAGGAGGGATCAAATGACCCCCAAAAATAACCCCCTATCAAAAATCCTATGCCCCCCATTTTTTTGGAAGATCCGAACCGTTCATCTTGATCTCCACCCTCTAAATACCCGACCCACCAATTTTCAACCCGATCCCATGTGTTTTGCCCGTTCATCCATCCGACCCAAATTTAACGGTTTCCCACGAACAGAACTTTTGCGAATGGTTGATGAACTGGCAAAAACACATGTGATCGGGTTGAAAATTGGTGCGTCAGGTATTTAGAGGGTGGAGATCAAGATGAACGGTTCGGATCTTCCGAAAAAATGGGGGGCATAGGATTTTTGATAAGGGGTCATTTTTGGGGGTTATTTTTGGGGGTCATTTGATCCCTCACACACACACACACACACACACACACACACACACACACACACTAGTCATGACCCGTGCCCGAGGGCACGGTTCAGTTAAAATCTTTATTTCCCCAAAAATTATTTCCCCGAGGGCACGGTTCAGTTGTGTGGATGGCACGGTTCAATTTAGACATTTCCCCCTCAAAATCTTAGTTCCCCCGGAAATGTGGGCACGATTCATTTTAGATATTAACCCCTCAAAATCTTAGTTCCCCTGAAAATGTGGACATGATTCATTTTAGAAATCCCACCCTCAAAATCTAAGTTCCCCCGAAAATTTAGCTCATCCCAAGGAATTTTGTTCCCCCAAAAATCTTAGTTTCTCCCAAAATTTTTTGCACTCCAAATTTAGTTCCGCTCCAAAATTTTAGAGTTTTTCCAGCTAAATTTTCACTTTCCAAAAATTTTAGTTTCTTCCAAAATTTAGTTCCCCTCAAAAATTTTAGTTTACCCCCAATATTAATTCCTGCCAGATTTAGTTCACTCAAAAGTTCCATCCAAAAATTTGATTACCTCCAGATTTAGTTTCCCTTAAAATTTTAGATTTTAGTTTCCCCAAAAATTTATTTCCACCAATATTTTATGTTTTAATTACCCCGAAAAGTTTAGCTCCTCCCCAAAATGTAATTCCCCATAAATTTAATTCCCACAAAATGTATAATTTTGGTTCACTGAATTTTTGTGTTCTATGTATTCTGTCTTCGCATTTCCTGGCATCGAGCAAGGAGTTAAGAGCATCGCATGATGCATGAATGCAACAGATATACATGTTGTTGGCAAAGCAAAAATATTCTATAAGATCTCCCGCTGCTTATATTGAGCTTATTATGTGTTAACACATGTTGCCAGCATGTTAATCAAGGCAGGAGAAGCAAAGTGCTGTAAATTATTTTATCTAAGAGCAGTTTTTATGCCCAATGCTTTGTTACGTAATTTTAAATGAAAAATAATAACCAAAGCACAATAATTTTTATTCAATTTTTCAAAAAATTTATTCCCCAGAAATCTAACTCTGTGTTTATTTTTTTATAGATTAGGATAAATTTTGTTTAAAAATTAGAGTAGTCCCAAACAATTCTTTAACGTTTATGCTTCAAGAACATGATTATGCATTAGTGCAGGGTTGCAAGATAAGTGGTGAATGCAACTAAATCTATAACATTGTTTCTTCAAATTTGGCCAATGGACTATGGACACGAATTTAAAGTTAGTGAGGATGTTGTCAATTCCATGAAAACATGTGTTCCATCAAGTGATAAGATTCACTTAAAGAAAGATTTTGTGGAGTTATTACAGCAAATCATTGAAAGAAACTCATAGATTCGATGAATCTCATATGTCCTACTTACTTATTATCTCATTTTGGCAGTTTGTAGCTAAATGCAACAAAGAATTGGTGCCAGCAAGAAGAGGAATGTGCAATGAGCTCAACAGAGTTCCATAGAAGTTGATCTATGGTGTTGTTTGAGTTAGGCTTTTGTTTCAAACAGAAGTTATCATTTTCTACTATTAACATGGTTACATTTTTTAATAACACCAAATCTTTTTTACATCTTAAAATTATTGTTTCCGACTGAGTCATAGAGGTTTTTAGTAACAAAAGTTATCAATTTCAAAAACCAAGATTGAAACTCTCCACCACTTGAGGGAAAACATAACTGCATTATCATTCAAGAGAAATTTTCAACTTGACGAAAAACAGAAGCTCATATGACCAAAACAGTAAAACATGAACTCATTAATGTCGTTGATATAAATCCTATAACTTCTTCTTCCCAAGCAGTGCTCCACAACTCCGAATGTGACATCAGTTTATGAATATTCTGTGGATAAAGAGATTTAATAAGCATTTCAGAAGTAGCTTAGCAGAGTATCATGTGAACATCCAAAGCATCAATGTGAAGGAAACTAAAAGTATCACAGCAAAGAATGTGCTTCCAAAAATAATAATGACTTTGAAGTCTAAACATTCAGTTTTACTGTTACCAAAACATCTATGCTAAGAATCACTGTGCTGGCGAGGAACGACAGAGAATGAAATAACAACATATAATGATATAATTAAGGCAACCACAATGGTACACACCAATTGTCCCCAAAATTATAGACTTCCCAAACATTTGAAGTGTCTAACAATATTCTTCAATCTCATTGCAACCTGCTCAAACAACTAATTAGTGTTGCAAGGTTGGCATGCGAAGATATGATAGCCAGGACACTTAACCATGTTACGGCTAATTAATAAATATCAACAGAACGGAATTTTTTACTATAAAGTTATGCCAAGAATCATCAGAATCAATGTCAAATGATAACAATCAGTAGCATGAAATGTTTCATTGTGTAGGTATGCTATGAATCACCATAATATAACTTGAGCCACTTCAATGTTTTAATTCTATAGGAATTTTCTTCTAAAAAAGAAAATGATTGGCATAGTTATATTTAGAATTGTGGTCATCCTAGAAGAGTTTTTATTAATAACCAGAATAGTAAAGATTATGGCCAAACAAAAAGATTAGAATAGATACTTTATTTAATTCTTACATTTAACCACCATGACATGAGCCGATAAAGAGCAATTGCAGCTTCTAATGCAACCAGAACCCAAATCATACAGAAGTAAAATATTAAAAGACCTCCCACCTCAGGAGAAAAACCTAACAAACATTCATAGTTTACAAAAGAGAACTGGGCAAAAGCAAAAAAGAAAATTCCTTCAACAAATCATTACAGAGCCCGTAGTTTACCAATGAACCGAGCAACGTCATCCGGTAGAGGACCGAGCAGGTACCTATCGTAGTAATGGGGAAGAAAACTCCGTGTGATATGCATCAAACCCTAATTTCGATTAAAGAATCTATGCTAAAAGTCTAAAAACCATCCCGTCTTTGTTCTGTCAAATAGAATCTGTGCTAAAAGTCTAAAGTCCAAAAATTGCATGTATGATAAAACTAAAAAAGAAAAGAAAAATGGGCTAACATTGCAGCAAAAAGTCCGTTGTGGTCGGTATGATTACAACTAAAAAAGATCACCAAAAATGCCTGTTACAGAAAATAACCCAAAAAAGGATCAAATCTACACTACAAACAGATAAAAAAAGACTCCATGTCAAATTTGTCATTGAAGCATAAATAACTCTCCATTTAGTTGTTCTTACAAATTACAACATAATATATCATCAACCACACACTTAACTAATGGAGAAACAGCGAGGGCAGCTGGCCGCTTATCATACAAATTCCAAATAACTCTTTTCTGCAACCAAAATGACACAATAAAATAAATCAATAGGGGAATATTATTGGCAGTAGCATGCTTGCGAAGCAACGTTTAAAGCAAAGATATGTAGATGATGGTGGATATGCTAGTAATTCACCTTCTTGGCAATATTATCTACCCTGTCTGAACTTCCTCAAGAAAAATAACCGAGTTCTTGTGAAAGTAAATGTTGATTCTAGAGGCTAAATTGTATCCCCATATTTCTGAACAATAATGTGTTATCTGCATAATTCAAAGATCTATTATAGACAGAGGATATATAAAATTTTTGTGTAAAGGTATTAGCAACTAATAAAACAACAAAGGGGGTAGATGGTACACTGCATCATCCATCCAAAATTGTTGGAAATATATGCCACTTCAATTTTGATTACACAAACTCATCAAGATAAAATCCAAACAAATACATCAAGATAAAATTTCGATACCACCAAAAAAAGATTCAAAAATCAAAACCAACCTGAAACAAACAGATAAATCGAAGCCCAAAAACTCAGATTCACATCTAAGCGAACTTAAAAATCAAAGTGGTCAGCTCACCATCATTTATGGATAGCTTGGGTTTATCTATCCTTAGCAACTCTCTTCATGAACGAACCTTAGCAACTCTCTTCTTCCTCTACAGCTCGGGACTGCATCTCACTCCTCGAGTCCCTGTAATACCTGAAAATAAATAACAACTGAAAATAAATCAGTTGAAAAAACAAAATAAATGTCCCAGAAAGAAACCCATCAAATAGTTACAGATTATTGCAATTGTTGCATTACATCTAGATGCTCCTTTCTGAAAATTTTGAACAGATGAACATGATTAGTATAGATGAGTAGGATAAATCTTGAGTGGCGATTCAGGAAGGCTTCAATCATGAGCAGGATAAAGTGTATCATCATCCATGATATATATGATATTTTTTATTGTAAACCATATTTTTCAACCCATATGTCGTGTATTTTTTTATTTGCATTACTTGGCTTTTTTTTGTTTCTATAGGTTGACAACTTGACATGTACACATGCTGCATTAATCATTCCTAGCCAAAACAAAAATAATTCACTTATTTAAAAACATTAATACAGGCTGAAATCATTTATGGAGTGGGAAAAGACATAGTAATTTATAGAATAAAACTGTTTGAAGCATATGAACACAATGACTAACTGATGCCATTTATCAAGATGTTATTTATTTATCCATGAAATCAAAAACTAAAATGAAGCAGTTATTTGATTTATGTGTTTGTTTCTAGGAAAATTTCATGTCATGAGCAGTTTTTTAAATACAACAATGATTCTAATTGAAGTTCAAATATCATGTTATATCTTAGAAAATTAGAACTTCAAAAATGTTGTACAACAATGATTCATGATAGAAATTGTGAAGATGTTATATCATTGGATAAACGGACTTAAACTGCCATTCATGTCTTATAACTATGTGCATTTGAACTTGTGCATGCTTGTATGAACTATGAAATTGTATAATGCCAGTCATGTGTCCAATGCATCCCTACAGTATTTTCCATGCACAGGTATCAGCATATTAATCCAACCTTGGAAACTGAAATTTAAAGCAAACAATGATTAATGGCCCATAAATATTTGAAGTTAACATATTGATGTCAGCAACAGACATTGTGAATTTTTAACTCTGACAAATAACTAAATCCAAGTCAAAATGGTAAATTTTAAAGCCTAGGAACTATGTTAAAATAGAGAACACATGACATATATATCTTTGCTTCCACATATTTCCACTTTATAAAAGCTCGATGTTATCCTACCAAGCCATCAGAGACATGAACCTATGTGATGTCATATTGTGCCTGCCAAAGTAAATGTATCACAATCATTATATGGACATAATAAACCATTTGCAACAAAGATATCTTCTCTACAACAGTTCGGTAGTATAAGCATGACTAAGAGTGACATTCTTATAACCACTGCTGTAAGTAACAAAATTTTCAAACAGTATTCAGTACATAGTATGCCAAAAGAGTATAAACATCCGCAGAAACCAATCATACATGCTGCCAGCATTTATGCCAATAAAGTATAAACATCCACAGAAACCAAATCATACATGATGCCAGCATTTGTCCATCTCACATGCCAATCTTCATTTCACTGCCAGTTATCAATTTCAAAAGTATACCTCATCTACACTAAGAAAAGCCTTGAAATTAACAAACACATCAAGATAATGGTAATAAACATATGAAAATGTTCTGTTATGTGAGGTTCTTTGTAACAAAAGAAAGGGTATTTCCATTTCCAGATCAAGAAAAGCCTACAACCCCAAATGTCCATGAATCCCTCAAAAAAATGCACATATAAGGACATATGGATTAATCATAAAAACAATTATCAATGATCTAACAGTATGAATGAGTTTCACACAAAAAAAGTAGAAAAAACAACCCAGATAAGGATATATGAATAATCTTGAGTTTTGTTGATCTTGAGGTGGACTGATTACCTCAAAAAATCCCTCAAGGGGGGAGGCCTCAGTGGTGATTTTTGTTGATGAATCTTTAAAATGAGATCAACAAAACTCAAGGTCAATCCGTCAACAAACGCCCAAATAAGGATGTGTGGATTTTTTAAAACAAACCTCAGTAGCAAGGTATTCGTGGAAGGCAGACATGTAGATGGAGGAGGCAGGAGCTGATCATCGTTAACAATATTCAAGCTAAATTTAAAAAAAGCATATATTGAGCTTTCTCACCATGATGTAACTTCTTTTAAATCAAAGAGCATGACTCTAACTGGAGCTCTAAAGGCAACAACAACACCAGCTGTGCATCCACATGTTACCTATGAAGAGTAAGGTCAACCAGTTGGTCAACCATTCTACTTAACTGGATGGAAGAAAAACAGAAATAGACTTTCAGGAAAAGAGAATGACGATGATTCATATGCAAACTTATATATCAACATAGGCATGTGAAGATGAATAATGCAGTGCCATACCATGCAATCTATTACCTTATGCAACTCAGTACAATATGGCATCTTCATCATCTATATACCCATTTCCCACAAACACAAATCACTGTAATCATGATAGATTGTTCGAATAGTTAAACTTGATTTATTAATATCACTGCTGAAATTTTAATTAGTTGCTTTATGGCTGGAGAAAAACATCAGATGAGCTACATTAGTTTCTAAATGTAGTTTCCTAGTTAAAGAGCATTGAATGATCAATTCATAAATCACTCATCCAAATCTCATTTCTCCTCTAACTTGATCAATAAACAAACAGGACTAAAAGCAAGCCAGAGATCGTGTAGTCCTTACTTTAATGTCATATGTGGAAATCTGGGCACTGTGCCACTCAAATTATTATAGGAAATGTCCATGAAAAAATGAAAAGAAATAGAAGACTATTTAGCTTCATTCAGTTTTTGATTTATTACACAGAGAACGGTCACTCACATAGGAAGAGATAGGGAGAGATAGAGAGAGCTTAGGAACTCACATAGATGAAAGCGGGGTTATGTTTGCAAGAGACAACAGAAATGCACCCGATAGACTATTAATGTTGAGTCTATTGCCATAGTCCACAAAAACAAATAGTTCAAAATTTTGGAAATAAAATCAAATAAATAGAAATCTTATGGAAATCTTTACTTACAAATATTGAAGATTCTCAAATGTCCAACAGAATTTGAAATCTCATCACTGAGATAGGTGTTAGAGAGATCAACTATTCTGGACTTTGAAATATTCCCAATTTCAGGTGGGATTGGTCCTGATATTTCATGCAGTAGCCTAAAAAAGAACCCATTTTTTCAGTGCTAGATAAATAAAGAATATAATATTCATATAAAAACAAAAGGAATATAGTGTTAATTAGGAGCTTAAACAATCTCAACGTTTGTAAAGTTGCTTACGCTAGGAGACAGTGTAGTGGACAGATTTTGGCTTGCAGTTGCCCTGCATCAACACACCATTAAACAAAATTAAACAAAATTAAACAAATGAGGTTTTTAAGAAAAACTTAATGGTAATGTTTACTTCAATCTCTATGAAAGTAAGACTTATAGCTACGTGCCCAAGTTTTTTGAAAAGCGAGTGACCATAGGCCAACTACAAGGATCAAAAGAGTCATGATCCCAATTTTCAAGCACACCATGATGGCGTGACATTCATACAAAAAAAAGAAATCATGAGCATGCGACCTAGGTTGCTGCATTTACATATAGAAATACATCAATACAACCTATTTATCAACCCACCTCATGAAGAGAATGAAATTCTAGCCTGTAAGGATCAAATACACTAGAGGGGGGTGAATAGTGTATATTAAAAAAATGTTGCAAATAAGATGTTAGTAATATTTGCAAAGATGGCAATGAAAATAAAATGACAAGTGCGGAAAAATTAAATCAATCGCAAACACAGAGATTTATCCTGGTTCGGATCCTTGTGATCCTACTCCAGTCCTCTACCCCGTAGAGATTTTCAATCCACTATAACCACTTGCCCCGCAAGCGCAAACTTACAAAAATGGCGACACTCCCCGTGTCCCAAACTTTGTACAATCTCAAAAGAGATTCAAAACATGTTAAATAATAAATAGAAAAACACCTATAGCCTTATTATGAAATTAGAATTAAATTCAAGGATGGTGTTAGAAGATGAACTTCAAGATATAAAAGATATGTTATGAAGAACAATACTAGAAGTTCTCTGGTTCATAAAAGAAGAGAGAGATCAATCGATATCTTCTTACAATTATGAACACAAACAACTTTCTAAATTGATGTTGAAAAAGATCAAAATTGCTCCAAGGAAGAAAACTTCAATTTCCAAAAGATCTATGATTAAGAATCTTGAAGTTCTTCCGTTCTTATAAGAAGAGAGAAATCTATGGATTTCTTCTTGCAAATAAGAAAAGAGCAACTAAGGCAAGATTGCTTAGAATCAACAATTCTAGTAAGAAAGAGAGAAGAAAGTTGTATGGAAAGAATGAGGGGTATGCCCACTTATTTATAGTATTTTTGGGCAGTTATTCTGAGGGAAAATGGGGGGAAAAGGAGTTTCCTACCGTTCAGAAACGGTCTGGAAAGTTTCAGAAAAAACGGACACAAAATTTCATTAGTCGACTAAAGAAAGTCTTAGTCGACTAAAAGTCAAACTTGGAATTTTTGACTGAAATTTTAACGGTAACTTTCTGATGTTGACTGAAGACTACTCAGAAATTTTCAGGCCAAAATTCGAAGAAAAAGTTTTTAGTCGACTAATGAATGTCTTAGTCGACCAGGACAGAAAAAAACGTGAATTTTGACTTTTCTGAAAAGGGATGTTTAGGATATGTTATTAGGAACCTAGGACTTAGATGGATTTCATATTCAAGGCTCTGAAATCTATAAATATAAAAAATACATCAGTCCGTAGATTTCCGTAGATATGTATGTTGAGCTTCATGTGAGTATTTGAGATGCCTTTGTGCAGGGATTCCTTATCAAGTGATTATTGTCCAAGCGTGGATATATTAGGAAACTGCACATCTGCATAGATAGAGTGAGTAGCAATAATAATAGTTGTCACATCAAAATTATATGGAATAAAATAAGAAGGAGAACATGTGATTATGATATCCCAATATTCTCCCCCTTTTTGATGATGACAAATATTTATAAAAAGTGAAGTGTCATACTCAGTTATATGCAGATATCATATCATATGTGAGACTCAGTTATATGATGACCACATGTATATATCATATGTCATATAAAAAAATGAAGTGTCATAGAATTGGTGTCATATTCAATTCTATGAACTTAGTTTAGGAACTTAGGTTATGATGACAAATATGTATGCTCCCCCTTAAAAATTGCCTAAATATTCTCCCCCTTGGTCATTGACAAAAAGATGGGGAAAAATAAAATTAGTCGATTAAGGAACATGTTAGTCGACTAAGAGTAAAAATAACACAGATTGATTACGAAACAGGGAACATAATATTTACGAAACAGAACAAAACAGAGCTTTACTAAACAGAACATATATAGAATGGATACAAAGTGACTAGCAAACATACATTCCCATATACCTAGTACTAAGGCCCTACGGCCTAGAACAACTACGACTGAGAATCATTAAACAGATTGTGCCAATGCCTATTACCAAAAGCCCGAAGGCCTACAACCCAAAAACAAAACACTGCGGAGGCGTTGAAGCGATTTTCGGCCGCGGCATCACGGAATTGAGGAAGAGCCATCGGAGAAGAAGATGAGGATGAAGAGAGGGTTCGGTTGGGATAAAAGAAATGAAGAGTAATTTCCGAAAATAAATAGGCAATAGTGGGAGTAGTTATCCAAGTGAATGGGTGCCATGATCAGTTCGTGAGCAGTTTGAGAAACTGAATGGGTGAGATAGAACTGAAAAGTTTTTCAAAAATATGTGAAGAGGCGGGAGGAAGAAGAAACTAAAACGCGAAAAGACGGAAGTTAGATCGGAAACGGTTTAAAAAACCGAGTTAGTCGGCTAAGAGTTTGGTTAGTCGACTAAGGGAACCGAAAAAATCTAATGCGCAACCGTTCAGATATTTTAAAAAAAAATAAACAATAAAAAATTTGAAAACAATTAATAATAAGAGGGGAAAGGACGGTAGTGGGTAGGCTAAATTAAAAAACTTTTAATAAAGTTGGTCAAACTCTTAAATAGAGTTGTTGAAGTACACCTTCCAAGAAGACAAATAATAAAAAATGAGAGTTCCAAGGTGAGTGTGCGGTATTCTAGGCATCATGATGACAAGGTCTTAAACCAAGAGAAGAGACAAGTGCAGGATTCTAGGCAATGTTGTGACCGAATGACAAAGAGACAAGTGGCCTAGAGTGCATTGGGAAAGAAAATTGTAAAAGCCAATTTCCAAGATGATATTATGAAGGTAATTTTTGGTTTCCAAGACAAGAGAGGCGCCCAACAAGAAGCCAAAGAGCCTTATGTCAGGGTATGGTAAGTTTAAAAAAAAATTTAATTTTTGTAATCAAATCTCATAGTAGAAAAGACAAACCGAATGTTTATAGGAAGATGAATGTTTAGAAGATACTCTAAATTACTGAATATTCCTAATAGTTGGGAAAGAAATAAAAATTATATAAAACCGAATGATAAGTAACACAATAATAAAAAATCTGGATATATTAGTCGATTAAACAAAACGTTAGTCGACTAAGAAAATTTATTATTAAAAAATTATAAAAAAATTCCAGAAATTCACTAAAATTGGAAAACATCATATGATAAATTCAGATTCACTGATAATACCCAAATCTCTTCTAAGTTTAATGAAAGATTCCTCTTTCAAAGGCTTAGTTAAAATATCGGCAATCTGATGTTCAGTGGAAATGAACTTCAAAACAATATACCCTTTTTGTACGTGATCATCTAAAAAGTGATGACGTACATCTATATGCTTAGTGCGTGAATGATGAACTGGATTCTTAGACAAATTAATTGCACTAGTGTTATCACACATTATAGGACATGTGGAACACTCAATACCATAATCTGAGATAGTTTGTTTCATCCATAAAATTTGTGCACATGCTAACCCAGCGGCAATATATTCTGCCTCTGTGGTAGATAACGAAACAGAATTTTGCTTTTTGCTAAACCATGAAACCAAAGCATGTCCAAGAAAATGACATGTACCAATGGTACTTTTTCGGTCTGATTTGCAACCAGCAAAATCTGCGTCACTATAAGATAATAAATCAAATGTGCTTGATTTAGGATAAAATAAACCATAATCAGACATGTGTTTAACATATCTAATAATTTGTTTTACGGCAGTAAGATGTGACATCTTAGGATCTGCCTGAAAACGTGCACACAAGCATACTGAAAACATAATATCTGGTCTACTAGCAGTTAGATAAAGTAAAGAGCCAATCATACCTCTGTAAAGACGTTGATCAACACTCTTACCATTTAAATCTTTGTCTAGTAATGTAGATGTACTCATTGGAGTATGTTTATCAGCAGAAGTCGCTAAACCAAAACGCTTGATGAGTTCTTTGGAATACTTTGATTGATGGATGAAGATACCTTCCTTCATTTGTTTGATTTGAAGTCCAAGGAAGTAGTTGAGTTCGCCCATATGACTCATTTCAAATTCCTTCTGCATAATCTTAGAAAATTCTAAACAAAGAGTTTCATTAGTAGAACCGAATATAATATCGTCAACATATATTTGAATAATAATGATGTCAGATTTTATATTTTTAATAAACAAAGTTGAATCAATTTTACCAATAGAATAACCAGAATTTAAAAGATAACTTTTAAGTCTTTCATACCAAGCACGCGGTGCTTGTTTAAGACCATATAAAGCTTTCTTTAATTTAAAAACATGATTTTCTAAATTTTCATGAATAAAATCAGGAGGTTGTTCAACATAAACTTCCTCCTTGAGAAAACCATTTAAAAAAGCACTTTTGACATCCATTTGAAATAGTTTAAAATCTTTAAAACATGCAAATGATAAAAACATCCTAATAGATTCAAGACGAGCAACTGGTGCATAGGTTTCATCATAATCAATACCTTCTTCTTGATTATAACCTTGTGCAACCAATCGTGCCTTGTTCCTAATTACCTGACCAGATTCATCCAATTTATTTTTGAATACCCACTTGGTACCAATAATTGAATGATCTGTTGGTCTGGGAACTAATTCCCAAACATCATTTCTCTGAAATTGATTGAGTTCTTCCTGCATAGCAATGATCCAAGAACTGTCTTTGCATGCTTCATTGATGTTCTTTGGTTCAATGGATGAGAGGAAAGCACAATGCGCCATTTGTTCTATTTGACGTCGAGTTCTTACTCCATCTGTAATATCTCCAATGATCAATTCTGATGGATGGTTTGGAACTTGTGCAAATGCCTTAGGAAGATCTGCATTATCTGAAACAGACTCAACAGAGGGTTTAGTAGCATCAATTTCATCAAGATTAATATTATCTAAAGAATTAGATAAAGGAAATATGGTCTCTTCATCATCAATGATGATGGGAGAATTAAATGAAGGATTTTCATCAAATGTGACATGTAATGATTCTTCAACTGTTGAAGTTCTTTTGTTAAATACTCTGTAGGCTTTGCTACGTGTTGAGTACCCAACAAAAATACCTGCATCAGATTTAGAATCAAATTTATCTAATGCATCTTTAGTATTGAGAATGAAACATTCACATCCAAACACTTTAAAATAAGATACACGGGGAATGCGATTAAAAAATAATTCAAAACAAGTTTTATTAAGCAATGGCCTTATAAGAACTTTATTCATAATGTAACAAGCAGTTGCAACAGCTTCTGCCCAAAAATATTTTGGTAGATTACTGTCACAAAGCATTGTTCTAGCACATTCTTGTAAAGTTCTATTTTTCCTTTCAACTACTCCATTTTGTTGAGGGGTACGAGGAAAAGAAAAATTGTGTGTAATGCCATTTTCATTACAAAACTTGGTAAAAGAATCATTTTCAAATTCTCCCCCATGATCACTACGAATAGTGACAATGTTAGAGGATTTGATTTTTTGTATCTTTTTACAAAATATTGAAAATTCTTCAAAAGCATCATTCTTATTTTGTAAGAATATAACCCAAGTATATCTAGAATAATCATCAACAATGACAAATGCATATCTACTTCTATTCAAAGAGGCTACTCTTGAAGGACCAAACAAATCTAAGTGTAGAAGTTCTAATGGTCTCTTTGTTGAGATAATACCCTTTGATTTAAAAGAAGATTTATGCATTTTTCCTTGTTGACAAGCATCACAAAAATATTTGTGTTTGAATGAAATATTTGGCATTCCATTTACTAAATTGTGTTTTGAAATATGTGCAAGATTTTTGAAATTTGTGTGTCCAAAACGTTTATGCCAAAGTAATGTTTCATCAGAAGTAATCATTAAACAGTGATTGTGAATAGTAATAGACATGCATAAGATATAAATGTTATTCTTACGCTTACCACGGAATAAAACGAATGACATATCAGAATTGTAAATGATGCAATCATTTTGTTCAAAAACTACTTTGTAATTTTTATCGCATAATTGACTAATGGAAAGTAAGTTGTGTTTCAAACCGTCAACCAGGTGAACATTCTCAATGATAGGCTGATTTGCATTACCAACTGTTCCAGTGCTTATGATTTTGCCCTTTTTGTTGTCACCAAAGGTAACGGTGCCTCCATCTTTATATATAATGTTAGAAAGCAAGTTGATGTTTCCCGTCATATGTTTTGAACATCCACTGTCCAAAATCCATCTTTCCTTTTTAGGTACCTGAAAGATAAAACATTAAGCATTGGTACCCTTTGTATGAGGGTCCATGAGATTAGATCTTTGGAAGCCAAACCCAAGTGGAATTTGGCTTTCTAATATAATCATTGGAATGAACAATAGAATGCATGTAAGTAGAAATATAATTATTCCTATCTTTTAAACAAGAATCCTTAGGAACCCATATACTAATTGTAGTGGGTTTCCTAGGAATTGTTTTTGAAATATTAGTAATATTTCTTTGTGTAGAAGAAGTAGAAGTGTTTACTTTCTTCGTGTAAATGAATGCGTGATTCTTCTTTTGTGGTTTAACAAAAGTTGTTTTTCCACAGGAGGAAGAAGAGTTATAAGTAT
This sequence comes from Scilla litardierei, assembly GCA_030789695.1. Taxonomy (NCBI): domain Eukaryota; kingdom Viridiplantae; phylum Streptophyta; class Magnoliopsida; order Asparagales; family Asparagaceae; genus Scilla; species Scilla litardierei. The sequence goes on from CM061138.1 coordinate 111,113,388, forward strand.
TGGGTGTATCCTTATTAGAATATCCCAATCCTTGTCTATGATTTGCTGGATATTGAATTCTAAGCAGATCATCGAGATTTGTCTTTCCTTTGTTAAATTTATTAACATTGGAAGACATCTTATCGTATTTCATCTTTAGTGATGAAATATTTTTATCCATTTCGGATATTTGTGTATGCAATTCAACATTCTTAGTTTTGAGAATTTCATTCTCTTTACTAAGATCCAAAACTTGAGAAGATGTATTCTCAATATATATGGAATTTGGTGTAGTGTTCTTAGAAGAAGATAATTCATGATATTTAATAAGGAGATTATCATTATTCTGTTTCAAAGATATATGTTGATTATTCAAATTTTTGAAACGAGAATAAAGATCTTTTAATGCTTCTAATAATTCATCATTATTAAAGGAACTTACCTCTTCTTCTTCATCTTGTGCCATAAAACACATATTAGCATTTTCATTATTGTCATCTTCTTCATCTGAAGATTCATCCCAAGTTGCTGCAAATGCTTTCTTCATCTTATCAAACCTCCTTTCTCTTCTGGATTGATCGTTGTTGGAAGTTTTGAACTTTGCTTTGAGAAGTGGAATTATCAGATGTTGTGCCTGGAGAGAGAACCTTGGCCAAATCTCTTTAACAAGAGAAAAGTAACTCGTAGCATTTAATAGCCCCCAAAACAATCTAAACTACATTTACCCAAGCAATACATGCTGGAGTATTCAAAAGTTTCAATTATAATACCGGTTATGGTGGAAAATAATAGGCTTTTACCTAACAACTTGCTTGACACAAACATAAATGACCATGGAACATAAAACTGAATTGAATTAAAGTAAATAAAGACTTCTGATGTAAGTTAAAGCCATAATTCTTACATAATCCATAACAAAGCTTGATTCAAAATCCTCAACAAAATTGTTGAAATAAGCATCAACTGCCGACTCCAAAAAGTAACATACACCCAACTTGAGGAAGAGATTAAAGAAACAACCCTTTCAGGATATGCTCCTTAAGGAAAATTTGGATTTTGGGTGGATCTCACTGCCTCAGTTTCAAAAAGTACGAGTGTTAAAGTTACATGACCCCATAGAACATGGTATTCGAGTGTAATAACCCCCTTTTAGTTGAATTTGTATGCATAAACAATTATTTGTTGCAAGTTTGATTCAGATTAGTTTGAAAAACTTTCGTATGGTGTTTCATTTTGAATAATGAGGAGGACATCCATTTACACACATTCTCACAAAATCATATATCATGCCATTTACACATATTTACACCAAATAATATATCCTCCCATTTACACACATTTTCACCAAATCATATATCCTACCATTTACATATATCCTGCCATACATATATCCTGTCATTTACACCAGATTATCCTGCCATAAATCATATCTCCTGCCATACATATATCCTACCATTTACACTAGATTTTCATGCCATACATATATCCTGCCATAAATCATATATCCTGCCATTTACACCATAAATCATATATCATATATTCTGACGTTTACACCAAATCATATACCCTACCATTTAGACCAAATTATGTATCCTGCCATAAATCATAAATCCTGCCATTTACACACATTTCCAATCTTCTTCGACCTATGGCTTGGGGAGCCCTCATTCTTTTTTGAATTAAATCATATAGCATGCCATTTACATACACGAACACCATATTCTGTGTATATGACATGATTTTTTGAACTATTTGTGTGTTATAGTCTCAAGTTTTTTAGGGGACCAAGAGAGTGGATCAAGTTTATTATATGGCAAGAGTGTGTAAATAGTTCAAAAAATTTATTAAAAAACTTGATCCCCTAAAAAACTATGTGAAAACAGGGGAAAAAAACTAAAAGCGAGATTACCACACCTGAAAAATAATATCACACTATTGACAATGTATGTAATAGGGCTTTTAAGATGCTTCATGAAACTAAACGATCAACATAATTGGAGTACCCAAAATAAGAACAAAAAACATTGTACCCAAAGTCATTTATTCGCATAATTGGAGTATATAAATTGACTAACCTTTGCATTTAATATTCTTCATGATAGTACCCAAATTGACTACATAATTTGACTAAACTTGGCATTTAAAACATGAAGCGTGAAACATATTTGATACATGACAATACCCAAATTGAGATTGAATTAAAAACATGAAAAAGGAAAGCATGAAGCATGAAATCAAGATTTTCATGGCAGTACCCAAAAACATGACAATCACACAAATTTCCCAAAAAGATCCTGAATTTGAAACATATGTCGATAATACCGAAAGCTTGAAACATATGTCATTTTTAATAGGATGGAACCATCACATTTTCATGTGCCTGTTAACTAAATGTGCATGTACAACATCATTTTTACCATGATATCATCCAAACTAATCATGTGCATGTACAACAAAATATGGTGTTCTCATCACATTTTTTAACAGTCAACAAATATGGATGTTAATGCAAACAATTGTACAGTAAGTTAAAAAAAAGTTATTGTGCTCAACAAAGTTATTTCAACAAATTAAATAACATCAACATTATGGTTCCTTGTTTTTATGCATATGCACCACAAATTAAAGTTCTCATATATTTTTTAGATGGATGGAACCATCACATTTTCAGCTGCCTGTACAACATCATTTTTTAACATGATATCATCCAAACTAAGCATGTGCATATTCAACAAAATATGATGATCTTATCATATTTTTTAACAGTCAACAAATGTGGAAGTTAATGCAAACCTAAAAATTTGAAATATGAACAAAAACCCCTAAAAGAATCATAAATTAGCCCCAATTCACGTTGTATTTTAGCAATTTTTAGTTGATAATTGGGGAAAGGGAATGCAATCAAAACATGATTACAATTATCCATAAATTACTTGTAGCACATAAAACATGATTAACATGATGATCATCAAACCCTTCGTTCCTCCAAACCATGGCAACACTCTCGTATATTTTCATTGGCAAATGGCCTGGTAGCATACAACTTACAGCAATATTAAGAACTCCTCCTGGAAACCAAGTTCCTCCACTCTTGGATTTGTTAGAAGTATCAATAACAGTTTTTGGAGAATCATGAAACATAAGAGAGAGTTCTTTCATGACAATTGACCAATAGGATTGAAACAAATAAAACTTATAATCTAAAGGAAACACTTCCCTTAATAAAATAAAGATATATGGTTGAAATAACAACGATGTGGCTGTCTATTGAGACTATCTTAAGATTTAATATGTAGCAATTAACCTCTGGATGTTGAGCTGAGAATTTCTGGAATGGAGAAAAGCTTGTGATTGGATCATGATATAATGATCCTAAAAGCTTTGGACCGTAATTTTCCATTATTCTCCCAATGTTTGAAATTTTTGCATGTATCTGGCAACCATGGTTAGACAAATAGTATAGGAAAGAACACCTATAAATTTGTTCATGTCTCTTTGAAAGGGTATAAAATATAAATCTTATTCCACAATAAGAGATTCAGAACTTTTAGTACATTACAATAGGTTAGATGCAGAGAACTAATGAGTGATAAACATGTCAATGTGAAAAACTTGAAGCTAGGACGCAAGAAAATGCACAGTGGTGCTCACTCAAGTAATTCCATTGTGAGATTATAAGCTTCAGAGATCAATCCAAGACATCTGCACGGAGATCGTATGAAGAGCATCATCATGAACTTCAAACTTATCTTGCATTTGGCGATCAACAGTGAGTATATGGGCAGACGAAGCATATCGTATGAGAGCATCCCTAACTTTAGAACTCCATTTTCCCATTCAACAGCAGAGTAAATTGATGGTGCCTTCATCTCCTCCCTCCATTTTTCCCTGCAAATAAAACATGATTACAAATAAACTTGCAACATATAAAACATGACCCAATTTATCATTGAGCTGGTCCCATCCAAAATTTATCAAACATAATTTTTTCACTAATTTCTCTACAAACATAAACTTCAGAATAATATGTTTATCACTAATTGGAAAGTTTTTTGATAAACATGTTTATCAAACATAAACTTCAGAATGTTTGTAGAGAAATATTTCACTAATTTCAATTATAAACATAAATCATATGTTTGTAGAGAAATTTTCCAAGTTTATCAAACATGTTTATCAAACATAAACATGTTTATCACTAACAGTAAAGTTTATTAAACATAAAATTTTCACTAATTTCTCTACGAACATAAACTTAAGAATCATATGTTTTTCACTAATTTCTCTACAAACATAAAATTTTGATAAACATGTCAATTAAGAAAATTTTCACTACAAACATAAACTTCAGAAATTGGGTCAATGCATATCCATAAACACTTCAGAACGTCAGAACTACAAACATAAATTTTTTGATTTACCAAAGTTTTACGTTCTTCACTAATTTTAGAGTGAAAACAAAAATCACAATGAAAGAAATTCTGAAGGAGACCAAAAGAAATCTTGAAGAACCAAAAAAAGGGAAATTTCGAAACTTACCTCCAAAATGTGTAACTGAGAACCAAAAGAAATCCTGAAGGAGACCAAAAAAGTGAAAGAAAAAACATAAATTTTTCACTAATTTCTCTACAAACATAAACTTCAGAATCATATGTTTATCACTAATTGGAAAGTTTTTTTTGATAAACATGTTTATCAAACATAAACTTCAGAATGTTTGTAAAGAATTTTTCACTAATTTCAATGATAAACACAAATCATATGTTTGTAGAGAAATTTTCCTTGTTTATCAAACATGTTTATCACTAATTGGAAAGTTTATCAAACATAAATTTTTCACTAATTTCTCTACAAACATAAACTTTTGAAAACCATGTCAATTGAGAAATTTTTCACTGCAAACATAAACTTCAGAAATTGGGTCAAGGCATATCCATAAACACTTCAGAACTTCAGAACTACAAACAGATATTTTTTGATTTACCAAAGTTTTAAGTTATTCACTAATTTTAGATTGAAAAAATCACAGAGAATGAAATCATGAAGGAGACCAAAAGAAATCCTAAAGAACCAAAAAAGGGGAATTTCGAAACTTACCTCCAAAATGTGTAACTGAGAACCAAAAGAATTCCTGAAGGAGACCAAAAAGTGAAAGAAAAATAATCTTAAGCAAGCATTTCAAAAAATAAAATGAAAACCGAGCAAATAATAACACACATCAAAATATACTCCCCAGTAATCTCCAAACAAAAGAAGAAAAAATTTATTGGTGAAATCATACCAGCAATTTCTTGAGGAGAGAGACGTCAGTTCGATACTCCTCGTAGTCTTCCTTCACCTCATCAGCCGCCTCCTCCTTAAGAACTATCTCCGTCTTCATGCCTTTGAAGCAGACAGCGCCGGCAAAGGTGACGCCGACAAAATGCCCTGCAAACACAGCTTGAGAAAATGTGTTATGGTGGTGGGTTTTTTGCTAGAGAATAGTGTGGTTTTTGAATGGTGGGGTTTTTTTGAGAGAGAAGGGAGGTGTTTTTGAATTCCCCCCACAGTTGCCCTGCCTCTTACGTGAGAAAAGATTTTTGAATGTTGGGGTTGAGGTTCCCACCCAAAATTTTGTTTCCACTCATCATGAGAAGTATTTAAAATTCAAAATTTTGTCCAGCAAATTTGTTTTCCCCCCAGCTTGACATAATTTGTTATATATATGAGTTCAAACACTAAACTCAAACCAAAGGCATATGACCCAATTTCTCATTTTCCCAATTTCTCTTCAAATTCTCTTATCCAATGTCAAACCCAAAATGTATTAAACAACAATTGTATTATCTAATAACCCAATTTCTCATCTCTTATCCAAAATCTCTTATCCAAAAACCCGTATCCAATAACCCATGATAACATCCCTTTTTATAATATAGATTTATTTTAATTCAATATAAAGTATATCAACACACATCCAGTACCAAATTTGATTTTTAAACTGAAAATTTGAAATCATCAGGATAGCTCAGTTTTTTATCAACATATTTGCAAAATTTGAAATCATGATACATTAACTTGAGTGATTATCATTCACCTTTCAAACTGTGAATTATTATTGTTGAATTTGAAATCATCACCTTTGAATAACATTTGATATAACTCTGTGAATTCAAAAATTCACTCATCAAAATTGAATGATATAACTCTGATTTTTGATACTTCATTCACAGATTTTTGATTTCAAATTTGAATACTCATTTTCAAATCTGATTTTTGAATGATATAACTCTAATTGAATGATATAACTCATTAATGAAAATGAAGTATTCAAATGAGTATTCAAATGAGTATTCAAATTTCAAATCTGTGAATGAAGTATCAAAAATCAGAATTATACTCATTAATTTGAATGAAGTATCAAGTAACAATGAGTATTCAAATCTGATTTTTGATTTCAAATTCATTCACAGGAAATTGATACGTCATTCAAAAATTTTCACTTCATTCAAACATTTGATATAACTCTGATGAGTGAAATCTGTGAATGAAGTATCAATTTCAAATTTGATGAGTGAAATCTGTTATATCTTGAGTTGAAGAAGTATCAAAAATCAGAGTTATACTCATTAATTTGAATGAAGTATCAAGTAACAATGAGTATTCAAATCTGATTTTTGATTTCAAATTCATTCACAGGAAATTGATACGTCATTCAAAAAATTTCACTTCATTCAAACATTTGATATAACTCTGATGAGTGAAATCTGTGAATGAAGTATCAATTTCAAATTTGATGAGTGAAATCTGTTATATCTTGAGTTGAAGAAGTATCAAAAATCAGAGTTATACTCATTAATTTGAATGAAGTATCAAGTAACAATGAGTATTCAAATCTGATTTTTGATTTCAAATTCATTCACAGGAAATTGATACGTCATTCAAAAAATTTCACTTCATTCAAACATTTGATATAACTCTGATGAGTGAAATCTGTGAATGAAGTATCAATTTCAAATTTGATGAGTGAAATCTGTTATATCTTGAGTTGAAGTATCAAAAATCTTCATATCCTGTGAATTGCAAATCATTCACAGATTTTGAATTGCATATTTCTAATATATCAGATTTCATAGTATATTGAAAGTATATTCACAAATATTTGATTAAAAATTCACAAATATTGAAAATATCAACTTCACAAATATTACAAACCTGTGATATATTGAAAGTGAGTATATTGAAAGTATATTCACAAACCTGTGAAAATCAAATATTGTAATATTTGTGAATTTTCTCACAAACCTGTGAATGAAGTATATTCACAAACCTGTGATATATTACAAACCTGTGAATATACTCACTTCTTTTGTATTCCATTCGCAATCACTTCTTTTGCATATTTCTAATATATATTGAAAATTTGAAATCATCATGAATATACTCACAAATATTGAAAATATCAACTTCATATCCTGTCCACACTTAACTATCATGTCCAAATTTGGATATCTTGTCCTCATTATTGATGTAATATTGTGACTAAATTGAATTTAGATATAATTTTTTTTGCTAACAGTAAATACCATCTTATCAACACACACCAGTAAGCATACACACCAAATGCTCCAAATGACTTAACACCATATTCTGTTATTGTAAGCATATTATCACCAGTAAATTCACTACTCATATTAAACTTCTAAATTAAACAAATTGACCTGTAAGTTCTACAAATACACTAAATTAAACAAATTAAAGAAATACACGGTAAGTTCTTGCCATTGGAAATTTTAATGGTAAGTTCAATTTCAAAAAATTAAACAAATCAACTCAAAGCATATAATTTCAAATATACTATGGGTCAAAATTCTTGTAAGTAACCAGAAATGCCACTTCAACCAAAAAGAGCATTCATATGGGTCAAAACTTCTTGTAAGCAAAAACTATGGTTTACATCTCTAATTGACTACTTCCAACTTCAACCAAAATTCCACACATTCCACAATATTACCTAAGTATGAACTCAACAGTAGCCTGCTAGAAAAATGCCACTTAAGTCCTTACTATCAACCAGAAATCCAAAGAATGCTCTATGACTCTCAAGTGATATCTTGTTAGCTTCCAAAATGGTGGTAGATTATTTATTTCACACCAAAAAGGAAAAAAATCAAGAACTTAGCTCAGGCAAATATACCCATGAGAAACCCAAACATGAATGTGAATCACAACAAAATAGCAATAAATATTCCCCTCAAAAACATATTACTCAAAAAGATAGTAAGCAGCAATCAATACTTGAAACCAAGCAATACCCATTTCTACGAAACAAACTTGAACCAAATCAAGAAATTTCCATCATGGGCATTATACAACATAAGACTATGATCAAATGTTCTCAACATGCAAGCAAATGTCTGGCCATCAACCAACTCACAACAACACAAACAAAGTAACTCCAACAACCCTTAACCTGAAATCAGCCATCTTTAGCACAAATAGAACAAAAGAACATGAAAAATCAGGATTTTTTCTTTAGATAATGCAAGTATCAGTGAAGAACCTGATTGAATGCAAGTAGATAGGTGAAGAACCAAATTGAATGCAAGAAGAGAGGTGAAGAACATGAGAAAATAAACTGATAATAACAGAAAATAAACTGAAAACAAACTGAGAATTATAACCTGGTTGTTGCAAACGTAACAGAAGAGTGTGTGGCTTGGATTGTTGCAGACGAATTTCTCCAACTCTGAAGATGAGGGGTGAAGAGGATGGGTGAAGTTGGACTTGCCATTGGGCCTCCCTGACTGCTTCACGGTGAGCAAAAGCACGACAGCCGCCATGGCGTGCGTTCGATCACAGTGAAGCAGATAAGGGAGGCCTAATGAAAACTCAAATGAGATCGAGGAAACCCTAACCCAAAGTTACCAATCTGCTTCCGAGATGCTAGAGTTAGAACTCATGCTACTGTTACCGATCGAAAAACAGTAAACCTGAAGGAAATAAAAGCAACCAGATTAAATTGGAAGTTTATAAATGTCACGACCCGCTTCCCTAAAATGGAGGCGAGACGTGAAAAGGTCCGCACGAGAGTGGAGCTGTGAAGCCCCAAACCCGATAAGCGTCCACAATTACATAAACAGGTCCCTGTAACCACAACAGAATAACAATAATAACACAAGGAGAGACTGAAATAAAATTCCACATCTCACAAATTGTCCAACATCAACAATAAGTCCAACATCCAGAAAAGCCACCAGGCTAAAAGAAAGAGTCCAAGGCCCAGAACAAGGCCAACAAAAGAATACGACATAACAAGGTACATGTGCTACGCACCGAATACAAAACAACTGTCTAATCAAAAGTAAAACACAACGAAGACACTAGGACTGGTCCCCAGTGTCCACGTACTCCCCGTCAAACACAAGCTCGGGCTCGGCGTCAGCAAACACCTCGTCCTCAACGAGGTACTCGGGCTCAGGTTCTAACATGTGTCACCCAAAAGAGTAAAGGGGCACATGTCAGCAAGTCTAGAAAGACTTGGGCAAGGAAACTAAAAGTGAGGCATCTAGCAACCTAGCAGTTTAGTATGCATGACATGGCGGTTATAACATGAGTGCACAATTAAATCATGGCAATACGATTTGTACAAGGGGACAATCATCGGGACAAGACAAGAGTAGCCAAGCTACTATCAATTCAATCAATTCACATTTTGTAGGTGTTTATGCCATTCACTGAATGACATAGCATTTCAGACCGATCGGCACTAAACACTACTCAATACCCACACGATATGGAGCCTGGGGTCCCTGCACATTGAGCTCATCTAGTGAGCCTAAGGTTGCCCCGCACATTGAGCTCGCATTCTTGGTTCACAATTCATTACATCGAGCGTTGGGGTTTCCAACTCATTATGCTCGCTTCTGGTCACGAGCCAGGAACACAAGTATGGCGTAGGGAACACCTAGCCAGAACACGCAATTCGGGCATTGGCTATCAACCAACACATGGCCCGCTTCTGGAACACGAGCCAGGAACACAACATTGTAGCAAAGCTACGCAATCACAGCAATACCTAAAGAATGCGAGGTCATGACAATTTATTTGCGTACAGTTAATTAAATTAAACGTGACAGGCGAAATGCAATGACATGAACATATTCGCGTACCGCTAATGGAAAGTAAACATGAAGGCAAAGATGCAGTGATGATATGAACAGATAATTGCGTACCGTTAATTGAATTTAAACGTGACATACAAGCATGATGAGGGTGACGGATCTAGCTTCGTTGTCAAGCTAGATCAAATGCGTCTAGGCAGCTATCCTTTCACTGCCTAGTCTCTTTTACGCTAAGCAAGGTAATGGCCTGAGCACGGCCTAAACAACAAGGGTAGCAAGTTTCACTTGCCTAGCACCGGGGATTGACGATCACTTCGTCACACGGATGCTATCTACGGGGGAAGTCGCTGTTTTGGGGGAGACAAACATCAAACACATGAAATTAATTAGGGTTTCACAAAAATTATAAATAAGTTATGAAAACAACGGTAGATCGATTTCTTACCAAGAGGAGACGGAAGAAACACTCCGGGGAACCCTAGGATCAGATCTGGAGAAGATTGGAGAAGTTTGGGGAAACTAGGGTTTTGGGGGATTTGGGGGTTTTGATGGGTTTTGATGGAGATTTGGGGAAGATGAGGGGTAGATAGAGTGAATGGATGGTTTGGATGATGGATTTAGGGCTTGGAATGAAGAAATGGAGCTTCGAGGAAGATGGGGGCTGAAGGGGGAAGATTTTAGGGTTTTGGATCGTGTTGGAGAAGATGAAAACGTTTGGGGTGGGTATTTATAGGTTGGGCTGGCGGCTGCCCAGAAATTAGGGTTTTAACACTGGTAAGTCGGTCAAAGAGCAACCACTGACCGACTAGTTTGGCAACTAGTCGGTCGGTCGACCAACGCAGACCGACTAAGTGCAAACAGTAACTCCTGAACGAAAATAGGATTCTAGAGTTAGTCGGTCCATGAACAAGTACTGACCGACTAGTTTAACATCTAGTCGGTCGATGAACGTTCTTAGACCGACTAAGAGTGAACAGTAGCTGATACAAAAATAATTTGATGAGTTAGTCGGTTCAAGAAGCATTGCCGACCGACTAGTTTGCAACTTAGTCGGTCAACCAACGTTCTTAGACCGACTAACGATAAACATTAACTCCTGAGAAATTTAGAAAGCTAACTAGTTGGTCCAAGAAGGATTGCCGACCGACTGGATCGTCATCTAGTCGGTCGATGGCCCTTCTTACACCGGCTAATGAGCACAGAAAAGTACCGATACGGAGCACGAGGCCCCGGTATCGATTCCTAAGACTCCTAGGCTTGATCTAACAGTTAGATATGACCGTTATGAAGTCCGTCACGAGTGACATACTTCGAAATCGACAATCCTAAGGAAGAAGCGAGAAAATACGACGAATCGATCGAAAATGAAATCTACGGAGACAAAAACCACACAAGAGGAGAAAATCCATCAAAACATATATTATATTATATTAAATCCAGATTCATGAAAAGCAGTCGTTACAATAAACATCAAATTGGAAGTTTATAAATTGCAGTGCAACTGAGTATATGCAATCACAAATATTAACTGAATAGGACATCCTGTATTCCAACTTAGTATATGCAGTTCCAACCTGAGTATATGCAGATAATTTATACTCATTACTGAAATCATGTATTAACTCAATATGAAATATTTTAACTCAATATGTAGTGCAACTTCAGTGTCTAGTTTTAAGAAATATGTATAGTCTAGTTTGTTGGATGATGTTATTACAGATGTAAACAATGTTGGGATTTGGACATGTGCTTTGTTGGATTCTTTTAAAAAGGACAGTAAGAATAATAACATGTAGTTTTACCAAGAACAAAAAAAACTAAATTCCCAAGAACTCCCATTCTCCAAGAACTCCACTATGAATATCAACTCTACTAATAAAGAAAAAACTGATTTCTCCATGAACTCTTGGAATAAAGAAAATCACAAATTGGACTCATTTCCATATCAACAGAAATTGCATATTGTATCAAAATGAATTTACACCCAGAAGAACACAAATTGAACTCATTTATACAGAGAATTTATCAAAATGGCATTCAAAAGATTTCAGAGAGGCAGAGTCAACACAAATTAGCATTCAACACAAATAGAAGTTGGCATTCAAATAAAATGCACAGGAACTGAAATCAAATGAAATTCTTGACATGATGCATATCCTGTCAAATTTCTCTGATATGCAATCCAGTTCCAAATGCATATCCAATTCGAAATGTAAATCCTGTCCAAAAATAGCAGAGCAAAATTTTTTTGCAATATACTCAGGTTGGAACTCATTTTATCAGAAATTGTGAGTTGGAACTCTCATTGCAATGGTAATATACTCAGGTTGGAACTCATTTTTAACTAAACTCAAGTCAAAAAATTTTTCCATTGCAAATCCTGTTAAAAACATTCAGGTCAGAGCAAATTCTGTCAATTCCACTGAAATTGACCCATTGCAAAATACTTAAAATTGAGAACATATACTCACAATCCTGTCAATTATCAGAGCATAGTGTGAGTATATGTTCTGAACAAATATTTAAACTTATAATACAAAATTCAGTTAACTGTTAATTTTGCAGTACAATATGGGTCAATTTGCATTATAAAGTTTGGGTCAGAACAATATTACACTATACTCACTGAAATTGGGTCAATTTGCACTAATGTTCTGAAATTGCACAATATTGCACTATATACACACAAATATTGCAAAATTGTGAGTATTGAGGTAATATGCAGGTCATGTCCAAATATTTGATGTTTATAATGCATATCATGTCCAAATATTCCGTCCAAATACTCAAATTAAAACTCAAAACTCAAAACTCAATACTCAATATTCAAACTCTAATTTTGCAGTTTCCTGTCAATACTCAAATTATATTGTTTTTCTAATTGATCATGTCAATACTGAAATTAAAATATTCAGGACCTGCATATCCTGTCCTCAATACTTAATACTCAAACTCAATACTCAGATTACACTGTTTATAATGCATATCCTGGCCAAATTTTAGTATTGAGGACCTGCACATCCTGTCCAAATACTCAAATTAAAATATTTGAGATACTGTCCAAAAAGTTTATAATGCATATCATGTCCAAAACCAATACTCAAATTATATTGTTGTCATTACTCAAAGTCTCAAACAATACTCAAATTATCCTTTTCAAATTAGCAGGTCCTCAATTTATAGTGCAGTATTTTGAGCAATAAACAATAAACTGCACTGAAAAACTGCACTATCCTTTCCAATTTTGAGCTCAATACTCCTTTTGATGTAATATTGCTCAAAATTGAAAGCAAAATTGAAAACATGCTAATATTTTGGTGTAATATTGATCAATATGCAGGTCCTCACTCAAACAATACCCAAATTAGCAGGTCCAAATTAGCATGTCCAAATTAGACAATGTAATATTGCTCAAAACTGAAAAACTGTTAATTTTGATGTCAAAAGCAAAATTGAGCTCAAAATATTAGCAGGTCCTCAAAATCAATATTAGCACTGAAATATTAGCAGGTCCTCAAAAATTTGAGTAATACTGCACTATAAACTTGAGTAATTTGGACAGGTCCTCAAAATATTAGCCGGTCCTCAAAATACTGCACTCATATTAGCAGGTCCTCAAATTATCCTTTTCAGTATTTGGGTATTGTTTTAGTTTTTCAGTTTAGCATGTCCTCAAATTTGCTGGTCCTCATTTACTTAAATTTACTTCAGTTACGTAAATTTAAGTTGCCAGTAAATTTACTTCATTTACTTCATATTAGCAGGTCCTCATATTGGGTATTGTTTGAGTATTTGGGTATTTGGGTAAATGAAGTAAATTTGAGTAAATGAAGTAAATTTGGGTAAATGAAGTTTACTCCAAAAACCAGATGCTAATCTTCATGGAAATTCAGTGGTGCAGGTCACATAACTGTGCCAAACAACACCAAATAAAATTATAAAACATCAAAGTAGATAAAATTTGCTCTATCAAATTTGATCTATCAAATCCCTTTTGTATGGAAATTTTTCTGTCAAAAGCAAATTGTTTGGGGAATCCAAAATTGTTTTCAAAGTTATGTTTGACAAAATTTACTCTAACATTCTTCAAAGGTCTTCACTAACATTTAGGATGGCTATTATACATAGTTCATCACTGAAAACAGCTCCTGCCAAAGGTCTTCAATCATGATAAAGCCAATTCTTACTATAGCCAATTCTTAATGTAATTTTGTCTCTAACGTTTATACAACTTCACATAAATTTGCAAAATTATCATCTCAAAATTTAGAATCACCAACCTCTGCGTTCAGAATCAAAATTTAGAATCACCAATCTCAAAATTTAGAATCACCAACCTCAAAATTTATCATCTCAAAATTTGCAAAATTACCCTTATAGCCAATTCTTAATAAATTTCATGCCTATATTCACAGACCTCAAACCCAAGAGGACAAATTCCAGACCTAAATTCACAGACCTAAATTCACAGACCTAAATGAATTACAAAATGAAGGGATTCCATGTTGTCATACATATATTCACAGACCTAAATGAACAGATTCCATGCCTATATGAACAGATCTCAAACCCAAGAGGACAAATTCCACCAAACATCTCCCTTTAAGTATCCAAATACCTTACTTGCAAGTACAATCCGTAGAGCAATATGGAGATCAGGCTGTTCCACATACGCGGCGTGCTTGATGCTAAACAGAGAGAGAACGAAAACCCCTCTCATCCGCTTCTGAAGGACGGCGATCAGAGATCTGGGAGAGCTTCTGAAGGACGGCGAGATTCTCGACCTCTGAAGTACAATCCGCTCGCTCTCTGTCTTCAGCTACATGGAGATCATCGCGTCCACCACCTCTATGGAGATCATCGTGCCGTGGCGCAGGGGGTGGGGTTGCCAGCGTTGCCAGGAGGAGAGGGGCGAGGCTGGGGAGCTCATCTGAGAAATTGTTCTTTTTGATTTCCCCAAAAAATGAAGTACACGTGAACCAATGTTTCCCCCTTAAATTTCGAATTTCCCCCCCCAAAGTTCAAAATTACAATTCAAATTCTTATCCAATTTCTCATATCCATTATCTCATATCCAATAACTCATATAACATCCCTCATTTTTATACCCTAAATACAACTCAACCCTTTATCCAATTTCTCTTAACCAATTTCTCTTATCCATATCTCATTATAACATCCCTCATTTATATACCCCCAAATACAATTCAAACCATTATCCAATTTCTCTTATCAAAAACTCTTATCCAAAAACCCATGATAACATCCCTATTTTAATAATATATATATATATATATATATATATATATATATATATATATATATATATATATATATATATATATATATATGCAAAGCTAGTGTAGTTATATATATACACTAGTCATAACCCGTGCCCGCGGGCACGGTTCATTTAAGATTTTTCCCTACGAAATCTTTGTTCCCAAAAAAATTATTTCCACAGACAAAATTTAAAAGAACAACAAATTAGCGTAAAAATATTTAGCGGCACGGGCGCCTTAGGCGCGGAACAACAAATTTGGCACATGCACCTTCGACACAGAACAAAAAATTCGGTGCGGAACAACAAATTATCGTAGAACAACAAATTCATCGCGGACACCTTCGACGCAGAACAAAAAATTAGCATAAAAGCGGGCGCCTTCGATACGGGAAATTATTCTCATCTTGTTGCCCCATGTGTCGAAAAGACGGTGGGCCCCGCGTTGAGAGAGAAATCATTCGATCTACACTGCATTCGATCTGTAGCATTAAGTGCAAGTTAAAGTTTTTTTACCCAAATGCATTAATTGCACGCTGCTATTCCACAGAAACTTTCATTTCCCAAAAATTTTCGTTTCCCCATAAACTTTCATTTCCCAAGAAATGTTTTTCCCTTCAAAACTTTCCACAAAATCTCATTTCAACTATTCATTCCTCAAGATTAAATCCAAGTTGTCTTTCTATCAACCCCTTTGTCCTAGTCAGTTTGTCTTAGTCAGCCCAAGGATTCAAAAACAGTTGTCAAATTATATTGTTCTTGACTGCATCAATGCAAAGCTCATGAAGGGAACTATCAAGGATGAATGGAACCTTCACTGGTATAAATTTTAACTTTTTTACGATTTACTAATGATCATACCGCGATTACAATTGTTCTTGACTTTCTGTAATTTTTGATGTCTTCGTAATTATATTGTCTCTGATTGTGATTCGATCCAAACCATATTCAACTCGTAACATTTTTTGGATGACACGGTCTTTGATAGCGTTGCTCAAGTTATGCACACTGGTCTGGATATGGATTGCGGATGGTTCTATCCTAAGTTCCTTGGTAGCCTTGCTCAATTAGGTTCTCTTTGCGTGTACCATGGATGTATGCAGCGAGCGTGGCCATCTCCTTAATGCCACTGCTCAACTTAGGAGTTTGATGAAGATCCCTCTCACCGACACTCTCCTGGATTTGCAGAAGCTGAACTGCCTCAAGTAGAATGAATGAACTGTTATCATGTTGTATGTAAATTAACATGCATCATTGTTGTTTTCGTGTTTGTTATAATGCCTTCATATCGTATGGTAATAATAATATTGTTGATGTTGACAGTGTATTCGGTAAAAGAAATTTTTTGTATTTCATCAAATTTCATAATGAGTAGACAGTGTTTTTGTTGTGAATAAATATTCTTCAGAGGGAAATTTCAGCTTGAGCATGGCACGGAATAAAGATTCAGAGGGAAATTTCTGGCAAATGCTTGTACACTTAATTGAAAATCCATATATAAGCAAATACTCAGACAATTTACAAAAGAATAGATCAAATTGTAACATTTTCCCTTAAAACCATACAGCAGTGGCGACGGCACAAAGCCAGACCAAAAAAATATGTATTTAAGTCTAAATCCCATGCTTTAAACAAAACTGACTGGCTAAACTATCTCATTTCTAAGATCAACAACAAATTAGTATGTCAACAACAATCTCATTTCTAAGACCAAATACACAACTGCCAGCTGCTGCCCTGGCATGCCTCAGATTGCCCAGATTGCCCTAGCTGTTGCCCCAGTTCAATCCAGATTGCACGAGCTACTGCTACTGCGTCTTCTATTTTCGCCTGTTGATGCGTCTTTAAACAAAATAACGATATGTCAGGATAGTAACAACAATACAATAATTAGCAAGATTTGAAACTAAGAAGATACAGAAGCATGCTACATTTATGAAGGTCCACAGCCAACATAAACATATGAGAACCATTCAGAGTAAAGAAACAACAAACCAAAGCATGATACGTCTATGAAGGTACATCTGCTAGAATTTACTCACCACATATGGTGATCCCACGGCATGCCAAGCTGGGGACAATTGGCTATTTGCCTAATTCCGATTCCATGTTTGAGCTAGAAGCATTCATGAGAGCCAATAAACATCCAAACTGTCAAAGGAAAAGACATGTTAAAACCCAATAAAACACGAACACATAAGCTACAGACACAGGTACACCTAATATTGGACATGTAGACTACTTCCGCAGTATTGAGCAAATATTAGAAAGTAGTTATTTTCCACTAGCTCACCTATAGTATCAAAACTTTGAGCAAATAAATAAATATAATGCTTACAGAAGGCACTGACATCGTAGATTTGCCACTCTATTACCCACAATCCCCTTAAGGGATTTTGCATTCCCTGCCTTTTGGTTCTGATCGCACGTATTGATGTTGGAAAATGAAGCAAGGGGTCCAAAATGATGATAATAAAGTCATTTTTTTTCAATAAAAACAAAATACAGATGCATCACTTTAGAAACAACATAAACAGATGGTGGTCTTTTTACGTTAGCCATGTTCCACGTTAGCCGGAACTTCAGATTGTTTTGATACCCAATGCCACTAATGAGTGTGATACATTGGAATAGCATGTGTTGTGCTCTCAATTGAAATGAATACAACTGAAACGAATGCATTTATATGGAAAGACAAATGGATTTGAATGGCAAAGGAGTTGACATTATGTTGTATATATCTATGTCTATGTGTTTAGTAGCCAAATTATAAAATTTAAACAACTGCAACTCCTATTGTTAACAAACTCTAGTGTTTACAACTGCCTCCCCCAAAACGTTGATATATACGCACATAAATATTCCCATTGTTAACAAACTCTTGTGTTTACAACTTTCCACCTCCCAAAAAGTTGATATACACACACATAAATACTCACATTGTTAACAAACTCATGTGTTTACAACTTTCCACCTCCCAAAAAGTTGATACACGCATTCACACATAAACGCACGTGCACGCACACACACATGCGCACAAAACTTCAGAAACTGCTTCTCTTGATTCATAATAAACGGTCTTGCCCTTCGCGTCTTTCCTTCCAATCTTTCAAACATGAGTTTGCTTATGCCTTCTCGTTGTCCAATTTCAATAGTTTCATACATCAGTATGAAATTATATAGTCATGTACATTGATGTTGTCAAAGGGTTTTACATCTCCACAGCAGTTTAAGTTCCAGAACTTTGATACCAGAGTCTCAAATCGCCAACATTACTCCATTTGAACTAAAGCATGTGTTTCAGATCACGGATCACAATAGGTGTGGTGCTTTTTTAACATATGTCACATTAAATAGGCAGGTGAAGACTAAAATCCATAACTACACTCTGAGGCAATGATAACGAAGATTAGTGATGTTCTTACTTAATTTGCACACTGAATTTGTTAGCAAAAGCATTATATATTGAATTTCTCCAGTATTCCATGCCACTACAAATTAAGCTAAAAATAAAAGTAGAATTTAAAGACATAAAACTCATATAGCTGCGACTCAGAAAAGACTGAGTGCACACCAATGAGTAGTCTTTCCAATTTTAATCATGCCTACAAATTTTCAGATACATAGTCTTTTTAAGAACAACTGAGAATCGAAGTTATATACAGCGCATCTTAACTTAAAGGGGATACAAAGAATATTACATGATGTGTTCAGGGATATTAGGATATAAAGTTTAGAAACATTGATGTATTGCTTAGATAGGTTTAAAAATATATCACATTGCAGAATGTAAAGGAAAACAATAACAATTTTTCTCGATTTTTGTTCTTAATTACTTTAGTGGCAACCTTGACATCAATCCGATGGCATCAAATTTTGCAGCCAATTGCAAAATGTTTACATCATTACAATCAAGAATGTTAAAAGCCATAAATAAATGCTCTTGCACTTTGGCGAGAGCTAACAGTGGCATGCAAAAGAAAATGGGTATACTTCACATGCTTAAAGAAAAACCTAATATTTGAGAATGCCTACACTAAAAATCTTCTCTATGAATTAGACAATCAAGTTCTTCTCAATTTCTCACCTTGCCGCGATACCAAGTAAGCTTGTCCTTGTGTCCATGGTGATGCAAGTAAGTCACAAAGTCCAACCACATTACAAATATCTGCAATTTGAATCATATAGTAACATAAATTAAAATCCTTTATAATAAAACCACCACGAAAATAGAATAAAAGCACAGATAAACTGACCCAATATGTAATGAACCCATGGACGAAGTCCGCACTGCAAGAACAACCATTGCCATCCAGCAAGTAGTCGATGTCATCACATCTTTCCTCTCATTTAGGAGGAACAAATTGCTTCTATGGTGAATTGCCCCTAGTTCTCTTGCAGCAACATATCGATCTGTAGGTATCAAGAAAGCAAGAGTTTTCACAGAACCTGTTTGTTATGCAACTAAACCTGCTATCACAGTATTTGCTGCAAAGGGAACGTTGAATATACTACATACATCAAGAAAGCTAAACTCTTCCCAGAAAATGTTTTGCATCTCCCATAACATTTTTACCTTCCAATAAATATGGGACAGCTTTAGCCCAGAAAATGCTAATTGATACTTCACAATAATGTCAAAATAATGCTAATTAAATTATTTTGATGATTTTATGCCAATTACTGGATATGTGAATTACTGGATACTCCATATGTGTATCTGTGACTTAATGGATAATAACATGATATCATTATCAAAATGCTAATCATATCAATGTATGGGTTGATGTATCTGTGAATATTTGGAACCAAAAAATTACAAATTGAATAAACTTCACAAAGTCTCCTTGTAAACCTGCAAATGAAGAAACCCAAGGGCTCGGGGGACCTCGCATGGGAAAACCCAACAACTCAAATAAAATTCACAAAGTCTCCTTGTAAACTTGCAAATGAAGCAACAAAACCAACAAAAAATACGGACACTAAAATCCACAAAAATTAGATCGGCATAACTTCCCAAATGAAACAAAGAAGGAAATAAAAATCCAAACGACCGCACAAACTTTTTGCATGGATATTTTGAAGGGAGTTTTCCCCAAATCATAGTTTCAACCAAAATAGTACTTAAGACAACATATTTTTACATCGACTTATAATAATATCACACAACCTAAACTATATGCCAAAAGAAAAAACCCTTAACTATGAACAAATATACACAAAAATACATTTTGGATTGAACAACCATGCAGTCCAATTTCAAAAACACCATCTCTCACACAGGCATTTAAATCCAACAAAATTTACATATAAAGCTAGGGCCTTGTGTCCTGAAAATAAAAAATAAAATCATAGCTTAGAATAGAAAAATTAGAAATAAAGATATATCTAATTACTTTGTACAACTCACTTTTATTACCTTCATCATGTTTAAGCAGAAAACCTTTTCATCATCACATTATAAAAAGATGATGTGTCAAGCTCAATCCAAAGTGGAGAGTTAATGGGATGAGCAATAACCTAGAAAAATTAATATATATTTCTTAGAAAAATTAATATAAATTAAGAACATATATTTAATATATATTTGAAAAATTAACATAATTTGATATTACTTTTATCTCAAACATCACTCTATGCAAACTATATACTTTTGAGTTTATATAAATTTGTTCAAACATCTTGTTCAAACATCACTCAATATCTTTGGAAGCCAATATCTTTGTATAATAAGCCAAAATAATTCCAAACATAACTTGATAAATATCATCCCAAATTATGTTCAACCTGGGATATTCAAAAAATTTTAAGTACTCAGCTTTTCAGCAATCTTCCTCTCATCCCTTTCAACAATACACATTTTTTGAATATCATCCCAATTTGATATCTCAAACTCTGAGTCATAGCTTAACAGGACACTGTTACTATGACTGCACACATCTCTTTCATCACTTTTTAACAGGACAATGATAAAGTAGACTGAATAACCAATATGATTGAGCTTCATAACTTCCTCTCAATTGCAAGCTCATGTCCTGTTAAGCTCATCCATTCTCAAAATTCCTATTCAACATCAGCAAACATCAGCAGTTTCAGTTTTTTGCATATCATTGTCTGTAAGCAATGTGTATTGTGGCTTGCATATCATAGGAATGGATTGCCATATACACAATGCATATCATTGAGCTTGCATACCAATTCTACAAAATACACATTGATGATGCCATATACACAATGCATATCAATTTAGCCATTCTATAATCCTCAATGCTCCAGTTTTAGGATTGTTGTGATATAGCTGTTTTACTCAACACTGGAGTATTAGGATTTTCAAATGTTTAATAACTGTTATATTGTCAATCCCTTTTCAAATGTATCACAAATTTAACAGTTCTAAAATCCTCAATCCTCAATCCTCAAAACACACAAACATTGAATGCTAAAATCCTCAACATTTGATGAACAGTGGAGGAACATAATTTCAATTTGATGAACACTGCATTTACAAACTGAATGCTAAATTGGTATGGCATTGTAAGGATGGCATTGAGCACTACAAAGCAACTGCAAACTGAACCAAATTACACATATAGAATGAAATTTTGAATAAGCACACCCAATTGGTAATTTAGAATAAGCACATATAGAATGAACTCAAATTTTTCAGTGTTGCTTGCATATCAATTTTGAACTCATATTAACTCAATATTCTGTTCAATTGACAGTTCAATTTTAAACTCAAATTTTGATATTCATATTAACTCAATTTTGAACTCAGTATAAGCTTGGAATAAAAGCTCACCAATTTGCATATGAAGAGCTATCAGTGAAGTGAGTTATCTGTGAAGAGTAGCATTATGAAGAGTAGCCACCAATTTGAATATGAAGAGCTACCAAGTTGCATATGAAGAGCTCACCAATTGTCCTGTTATTAGCAATGCATATGAAGATTAGCATTATGAAGCTAACAGGACATCAAGAATATCAAGAATATCATTTAGAATAGCTAACAGGATAATGCATATGAAGTACATGTGTGTGTAATTAATATTGACTGAAATATCAAGAATAGCAAGAATATCTTTCAATTGCAAACATTGCATATGAAGTAAATGTGTGTGTAATTGATAAACCCAACAGGCAAAAAACTGAGCTTGAGAGTGCAAATTGATATATTGACAAAACTTTTGACACTTTTCATTTTCAGTTTGAGAGTGCAAACTGAGCTTCATTCATTTTCAGTTGATATTCATTCACATTACAGAAATTGAAACTTTTGACACTTCATTCACTTTGAACTCATTTACAAATATCATTCACCTTTTGATCCTGAAATATCAATCACCTTGCAGACATAAAATTTGATACCCAATCAGGATATCTCATTTAGGAAGCGTGATGTACTGAAATCATATATGTGAATAACATAGGATTTCAGTACATCAAGCTTGTGAATGATATGGGAATACAATTTGATGTTAAATATTCCCATATTTAACATATTCACAGATTTGTGAATGATCTGGGATATTTGAATGATCTGGGATATCATATATGTGAATGATATGTGAATGATCTGGGATATTTAACATATATCAAATGCAAATATGTGAATTGAGTACTCAAATATCACTCAAATATTATGGCATGTCAATGTGAATTGAGTACTCAAATTTAACAGATATCAATTCAAATATCACTCAATTCACATATTTAACATATATGGCATCAAATATATATCTCATAATATTAGCATTCACAAATCTAATATATGCATATATGTGAATGATCTGGGATATTTAACATATATCACAGAACTTCTGTAGCAAATATTATGAGATATAATATTTGCATTATAGCTCATATATCTAGGATACCCAAATATCACAGAATTTGATGCCACATAATTGCATTTGATATTTGGGTTATAGCACATTCAAATATTATGTGGCATCAAATGCACATATATCTGGGATATTTAATATATATCAAATGTAATATTTAACATATATTAGTACTCAAATATCACTCAAATATTAAATGCAAATATGTGAATTGAGTACTCAAATATTAGATTTGTGAATGCAGATATGTGAATCAATATATGTGAATTGACTAATTTAACACAAATGGAAAATTTTCACTCATTCAAAGATAATCATTCACAGAGTTATATCAAATGTTATCATTCACTCATTCACTCATTCACAGGATATCAACTCAAAATTGATTCAAAAATGCATTCACAGAACTTGATATTGGAACTTGATATTGGATTGAT
Organism: Scilla litardierei; assembly: GCA_030789695.1. Classification (NCBI taxonomy): domain Eukaryota; kingdom Viridiplantae; phylum Streptophyta; class Magnoliopsida; order Asparagales; family Asparagaceae; genus Scilla; species Scilla litardierei. The sequence continues at coordinate 111,137,032 of CM061138.1, forward strand.
TGATAGCCAAATATATGAGATATAAATTATGGAACAATGAAGTTCTGTGAATGCCAAATGTTTGATATTTGATTCACAGAGTTATTTGATTGATATTATTGATTCAAAAATGAATTAATAATATTTGATGCCAAATGTTTGATGGATAGCCATTTCTTATGTGAACATATTCAAAATGCAAAATGGCTAGCAATAATATTTGATGCCAAATGCAAATATATCATTAACAGAGTTATTCATTATTCACAGAACATCAGAAAGTAAAAAAAAACTGAGATATCCAACCCACATTCACTTGATGTAATTGATAAACCCAACAGGCAAAAAACCGAGCTTGAGAGTGCAAATTGATATATTGACAAAACTAAGCTCATTTAACTTATGAAAAAAAAACCAGTTGCTATCTCAAACTTGCAAAATTAATTGGATATCTAATTTGTATTAACAATTGCTATCCCATATCCCAAACAGGATATCCCAAACTTGTAGATATCCCATATCCTGTTTGTAGATATGAATTCAGTTTGGGATATCCCATATCCAAATTGGGTCTTTGGTTTGGGATATCCCATATCCCATATCCAAATTCCATATCCAAATGTAGATATCCCATATCCAATTTGGGAGTGGCAAAAAAACCTGTTTATAGTAACAATTTGCAAGCTCAATTGAAAACCAGTTTATATTAACAATTGCTCATGATAAAGTAAATGAATTCAGTATCTTAGTTCTTTGAGTCTTTGGTTTAGTTTGAAAATCATGATAAAGTAATTCTGCAAGCTATCAAAAATCCTCATATCAAAAATCCTCATATCAGTATCCCCATATCAAAAAAAATTTCATATCAGTTTCCCCATATCATTATCTGCAAGCTATCAAAATGTCCAATAGCTATTGGAAGTGCAAATTGTAATTTGATGATATATCTAAATGTCCTGTGAAGAGCTTATCAAAATTTTATCAAAATTTCATGCAATAGCTTATCAAAATGTCCAATTGCTTGCAAGTGTCCTGTGAAGAGCTTATCAAAATGAAGAGAATTGGATAAAGTGTCACGTTTAAAGTGCAAGCTATTGGACTTCCAACAGCTTGCACTTCCAATAGCTTGCACTTCCAATAGATGTTTTTTCTTTAGCTTGCACTTTGGAATTTGATGATATGGGAATAAATACTGTCAATATTGGAAGTCCAAAGCTATTGGAAGCTAAAGTGAAAGCTAAATATCTTCATTTTGATAATCTAAATACTAAATTGCAAGCTAAAGTGCAAGCTAAATACTGCCAAAGTTCAAGCTAAAGAAAACATACAGGAATATTCAAGTGTCTTTGTTCAAGTGTCTTTGTTCAAAGTGCAAGCCAAAGTGCAAGCAAAAGTGTCTTTATTCAAGTGTCTTTGTTCAATAAAAATACAGGAATATTGACCAAGTATTTGACATTCAAGTATGTATTTAGCTAAATATTGCCCAAGTATTTGACATTCAAGTAGCCAAGTATTTGAATAAAATATTTTAGCCAAGTATTTGACATTCAATTAGTGTCTTGAATAAAATATTTAGCTAAAATACTCTAACCCAAGTATTTGACATTCAATATTTTTACAGGAATATTGCCCAAGTGTCTTGACATCATCTTGAATATCAAATTCCTTCAAATTTCTTATTGTATTTGCTAAAGTGCAAGCTAAAATATTTTGAATATTGGGCAAATATTTTTTCAGCAAATATTCAGCAAAAATTTATGAAGATATATGCCAAAGTGCAAGCCAATATCCAATAAATTCAGCAGGAGTCAATAAATTCATAAATCCAATATTCAAAATAGTGATATGGGAATAAATACTGTTAATATTTGCTGAATTTCCAGTTGCAAATATCCAGGAAATTCAAAATGAAGAACACCATAAAAATGAATTTGACTGAAGGGCCTATCCATTTTGAATTTAACATACATACATTCAGAATAAAGTTTTTGAATTTGAATATAACAAATTTGACATACTTTATATTCACAGTATGTAAAGTATTGGGAATATTTGTCAAATATTCATATAACAAATATGACATTATAAAGTATTGGTTTTTCAGTCCATTCATAGAATTTCACAGAATTTGGGATAACTGTGTAGAAGACTACACATTGCTAACCAAAAACATGTCTAATACAAAATTGCTGGCATTTATCCACATTTTGAAATATGTCCAATGTCCAATAAAGTCAGAAATTATATGTATAGACATTACAAAAAAATGTCCATTCACAGAATTTGACATAACTGAAATGATTTCTGAATTTAACAACTATTCACAGAATTTGACAAATATAACAAATATAAAGTATTGGGTTTTGAATTTGAATATAACAAATTTGACATACATATTGGTTAGAAATATTCACTTATAACCAATACTTTATATGTGAATTTGAATATTCACAGAAATTTGACATACATACATTCAGAATAAAGGTTTTGAACATACTTTATATGCACAATATGTCAAATATTCATTTAACAAATTTCTCACCCATCAATTTCTGCATATGGGTGAGAAATTGAATTTTTGCTCAAGTGATAGCTTCTCACCCATCAACTTGAACTTCTGCATATGGGTGAGAATTTGAATTTAAAGTGAAAGCTATCAAATTCACTTGATATCAAAAATGAATTGAGATAATTTGAATTTGAATTGAAATTGCTTTTGAACTTGAATTTTTGCTATCTACTGCATAGAAATGTATGCAAAAATTCAAGTTCAATCCAAATTTCAGAATAGTTCTTGATTTTGAAGAGGTGATCAAGCATTTTGCTATCAAATTCACTTGGTTATGTTGGATGTGTTGTTCTTGATTTTGAAATTAACATTTTGAAGAGGTGAGTTGAATATAAATTATTGGTTTTTGAATTTGAATATAACAAATTTGACATACATATTGGTTAGAAATATTCACATATAACCAATACTTTATATGTGAATTTGAATATTCACAGAAATTTGACATACATACTGTTTCAGAGTGTTTTCTCACTACAAAGCGTTGACCGTGGACAACCCGGTCAACGTGGTCAAGGGGCCCGTTTGGGTCCCTCGGGCGAGTCGAGTTGGTGCAGTCGAGGCTCGAGTCGGATCTGCAGACGACGTGGAGAGCGTCGGCTGGGTTGAATCGGGGTCCTCGGTGGGGTTGGTAGGGCGAGGGGTAGCCTCGGCCCGGGTCGAGACGCTCGGCCTTGGTCGGTTGCGCTCGGCCTCGGCGGTCGGACGACGAGGGGAAGCCTCAATCGTCCAGCTGGTTGCGCGGTCGGCGAGGGGTGGAGGGGAAGCCTCGGCCCGTGGATCTGATGCCCTCATGCGTAGACGAGAACACTCGTCAGGGGGCCGGACCTTGGTTCCGGCCAAATCCCCTCCGATGCCTAAGTCAGACAGAGATCTGAAAGAGGAGGCCCGGCGGAGACGGTTCGACTCGTGAGGAGATCGGAACGGCGTCTCACGGCACGAGCGGGGGAGGAAGGAGATGAAATGGGGGAACTAGGTCGTTGATGGAGTACCTTAGGTTCTAGATACCTGAGAGGCGGTCCCTTGTCCTGTCGTCCTCCTAGCCCCTTTATAGACCTCCGTCGTGATTGCCCCCGACCCACGTCGCTCGCCCGCCCTCAATCGTGCCCCCTCGATCCGCCCCCCCGTCGCCGCTCCCTGCGCCATGCCCGCACCTCCCTATAACTGCCATTAAGTGGTAGCGGGATCGAGGGGACGGTTATCGCAGGAGTGGGTGAGTGACCGGTGTGTTACCGGGGCCGGGTCGGATCGACATTTGGGGGGTCCCCCATAGGGCCTTATCGAGTGGGCCTGAGTGCGCATATGGGCTCTTGACCGGCGGTCGGGTCTCTGGGCTCGTGTCTTTCGGGCCTCGGCCAAATAGGCGTAACAATTGCCCCCATCGGTCGGGTCGATCGGCTTTGGCCGGTTCGGCTCGGCCGATGTGACTTCCGCCGACTTTTGACAGGCTCGCCAGTCGATGCCGACTCATTTATTAGTCGTCATCATGAGTTGGCCCGTTCGATACTTTTAAGGCGCGGGCTCCGAAGCGCCTTCGGTCCTCTGATGCTGCCACGTTGTAGCTGCAAGCTTATCCCCACCGCTCGCGGGGTCGTCTTAAGTTGAGAAGCCGAGGGGTTCGTGAGCCGCCATCCTGTCGTTTTCTTCTTTGTGCTGATCCCTATTCTGCCTGAGCTCTGCCTCATGTCGTCTTCCTCTGCCACAGGTTCGGGTCGGTCGGAGCGCGACGCGGCTCCGGGTCTGGCGGGTAGCCCTCCTTCGGCGATTTGTCGGCACGGGGATGATCTTTCAGGGGTGCCCCCAGAGGTCTTGTCGTGGCCTTCGTCGATCTGTGCCACCGCCATCGGGAGCATGCGCTCCGCCTACCTGCTTCTGCCTTACTCGGCTCGTGCCCCTGGGGATGACGAGCGGATCTGCTTTCCTGGCCCCAACGAGGTTGGAATATACGAGAAGTGTTTCCGCTTCGGGCTTCGTTTCCCGCTCCATCCTTTTATCGTTGAGTTCCTTCAGGCCCACAACGTGTGCCTGTGTCAATTCTGCCCCAACGCCGTCGGGCTCCTCGTCGGATTCATCGTTGTCTGCATGCTGAGGGGAGTGGCGCCCTCTCTTCGCCTCTTTGCCCAGTTCTACCGCCTGAGCCACCACCAATCGGGGGCGTGGATTTACATCAGCGCCCGCCCGAAGATGACCCTGGTGCTGGGGTTGCCGAGCTCCCTGAAACGCTGGAAGGGGGAATACGTGTTTGTCACGTTCCCGTCGAGTGTACCCTTCCCGGTTCGGTGGGAGGCGGCCGGTGCAGTCATCCTCGATCTGGGTGAGCCGACGGTCGCCGAGCAGCAGACGGCGAAGGACATGCTGGCGATTCCTGCGAGGGAGCGCTCGATCGACGTCCTCTTTAGTGACCGCAACTTGCGTAAGACGGTGTGGCCCCTAGGTAAGCTTCTCCGAACGTTCGCCCTTCGAGGTCGTCCGGGCTCTGCTCTGTCTCTCATTTCTCCTTTGAGTGCAGGTGGATTCCCTCTTGGTCCCTCTCCCGCCAGTGCTCTCGTGCAGGTCCCAAATCCGGATCTGCGCAGAAGGGATCATGTGCTGGAGGTCCGGAAGAAGCAGCGGGTCGTGACCGCGACCGGAGGCCCAAAAAGGAAGAAGGTGTCATCTCCCTCTCTCCCCTCGCTGGGGTCTTCCAAGAGGGTCCGTGAGGGGGTTGAGGGGGTTGATGTCCTGCCGACTGCTGATCGACCTCAACCCGCCCCCGTTGAGGTTGCCTGGCCGTGGGTCGGCCCTTCACCTCTCCCGGACGGTTCTCTCCCGGATGCCTACGGTCGGTATCTTGGAGCGTTCCGCTCCACTCTTGGCGAGTTCCCTTCGTCAGGGGAGGGTCTTCTTCGTCCACGCTTCCCAGTGGGGGAGAAGGAGTCGGTGTTTTCGAGCCGCGGAGCCGCCGCACGAGTGGCCGAGAACTGTTGTCTCCCTCCCGATCAGGTAGTGTTGGACGGGGTCAGAGGTGACTGTCTGGCCACCTTCGTGATTCAGGCTGGTCAACAGGTAGTGTGTCTCTGCTTGTCCCCCCTTTCTCCAGCTGCTTTCGCTGTCTTACCTTCGTTGCTTTGGTGCAGTTGTCCTCGATGGGCCTCTCAATGAGGCGCCAATTCGCGGCTCTTCCCAAAGCCAAATCCGATGCCGGGCGAGGTCCTGAGGCCCCCGACGATGAGGGGGAGGCAGGTCAGTTAGAGGAAGCGTGGGTCCAGTCCTTGGATTCCCGCGTAACTGAGCTGTCCTCTGCCCTGGAGGAGGCGGACCGGGAGAGAGCCTTGGCTCTAGCTGCAAAGTCGGAGGCCGAGGCGCGTCTCGCCGAGCTTTTGAGAGGCGCCGACACGTCTGGAGGAGCCGAGCAGATCCCCAACCCTGCTGCTACCTCCGAGACCTTGGAGCTCTCCGATCGTCTGGAAGCGGTGGAGGAGCAGGCAAGGGTCCTCCTTGCCCAACTTGGCGAGAAATCCCGGGAGATCGAGAAGGAGAGGGCGGAGCACCAACGCCAGATCGAGACCTTAGAGGCCCGGATGCGTGGGCTTGAGGAGGTGGATCCGGCCTGGATCGCTCAGGATGCCGTGGCGGAGTATGCCACCTCCTTTGTTGTGACCGCCTTATCGGAGGCGTTCGAGAAGGGCTTCGCCCGGTGTCAGTCCGAGATCCAAAAGAAGTTCCCACTCTCGGGGGTCAACTTCGAGGATCTTCGGGTGCACCCTGACGTCGAACGGAGTAAGGGGGAGACCCTAGTGGGTTGCCAGCCTGTGGCTCCACCGGTGCCCCCGGAGAAAAATGAGGGAGGGGAATGCCCCTCGGCCTCTTCGTGCGCCTCCCTGTGTATCTTTTTGCTTTATCTGGAAAGGAATGAATTCAAAATAAATTTATTTCATAGGAAATGATACATCTATTGAAAGTACTTGCGTAAATGTTCCGTATTCCAGGTGTGAGTGAGAATCCTCCCCTCCATATTGGCTAGTCGGTAGGCTGCGGGTCCGAGGACCTCGACGATTTTGTAGGGCCCCTCCCATCTAGCCGTGAGCTTCCCTTTGCGAGTGGTATCAGGGTTGAAGCCCGCTTTCCGGAGGACCAGGTCCCCAAGGTGGAAGCTTCTTCCCCGCACCCGAGCGTTGTAGTATCGGGCCACCTTCTGCTTCTGGCGGATGATGGTGGCCAGTGCCTGCTCCCGTCGCTCACCGAGGAGCTCCAGATTGAGCTCCAGACCCTGCGAGTTCCTGTCTTCGTCAAAGTATTTGAGGCGGAGAGATTCTTCGCCCAATTCGACCGGCACCACCGCCTCGGCCCCGTAGGTGAGCATGAACGGGGTCTCGCCAGTGGCCTCCTTGTGGGTCGTCCGGTATGACCAGAGTATCCCGGGGAGCTCTTCTGGCCAGTTCCCTTCGGCGTCTTTCACTTTCTTTCGGAGGGGCTCTATGATGCACTTTTTGGCCGCTTCCGCCATTCCGTTGGTCTGGGGGTGCGCTACAGAGGCGAAGAGAAGCTTGATTCCCCATTCCTCGTAAAAATCTTTAAACCCTGCGGAGTCGAACTGCTTCCCATTGTCTGTGACGATGGCCCGTGGCACTCCGAATCTGGAGATGATGGAATTCCATACGAAGCTTTTTGCTTTCTTCCACGTGATGGTAGCCAACGGTTCGGCCTCGATCCACTTGGTGAAGTAGTCCACCGCCACAATCAGATACTTCCGCTGCCCTCGTCCCGGTTTAAACGGTCCGAGGATGTCGAGCCCCCATTTTGCAAAGGGGATGGGGCTCACGATAGGGATGAGCTCTGACGGGGGAGTCGCGGTGTGGTGGGCATACCTCTGGCATTCTTGGCATTTTTGGACGTAGCTTGTTGCGTCTTGGGCCAGGGTCGGCCAGTAGTATCCCTGCCTTAAGATCTTCTGTGCGACCATCTTGCCCCCATGGTGATTCCCGCAGATCCCTTTGTGAACCTCCCGTAGGACGTAGTCAGCTTCCTGCGGTCCGATGCACTTCAAGTATGGGAGGACATCCGTCTTGGTCCAGCGTCTCCGGTAGAGCGTCCCTTCATGGATCACGTATCGGAGCGCCTTTCTCTCCAGGGTTCGGCGTTCGTCCCCATCGGTCGGCACCTCCCCATGAGTGAGGTACCGGATGATCGGGTCCATCCAGGTGGGTTCTTGGTCGATTGCCATCATCTCGTGCTCCCCCATGCTGGGGGACTGCAGGTTCTCCACGTAGATGGTGCAGCCCAGCTCCTTTGGCGAGGACGAGGCCAGCTTCGACAACGCATCTGCCCGCGCATTCTCTGATCGCGGGAGGTGCAAGACTTCCACGTTCTTGAACTTGGACATCGCCGCTCTGGCGACAGGGAGATATCTCTGCATCGCCTCCTCCCGTGCCTCGTAACTCCCCAAGAGTTGGTTGACAATGAGCTTTGAGTCGCTGAGGAGGCGGATGGACTCGGCCCCGAGCTCCAGGGCCAGCCTCAGGCCTTTGATCACCGCTTCGTATTCCGCCACGTTGTTCGTGGCTGGGAACCCGAACCGCAATGCGTATTCCACAATGTTCCCTTCCGGAGATCGGATTGCAATCCTAACCCCGCCTCCTGACTGTGTGGCCGACCCATCCACATGGACTATCCACGCTCCTGGATCCCCTGGCTGGAAGTGGTCAGCCGAAAGAAAGGACAAGGGTTGAGCAATTACCGTCGCTGTGTCTTCTTCCTCCGGGGGGCCATTTTCTTCCGTTGTGCACTCGGCGATGAAGTCGGCTAGAGCCTGCCCTTTGATGGCCGTGCGCGGTTTGAATCGGAGGTCGAACTCGCTCAGTTCCACTCCCCAGTTTAGCATCCTTCCCATTCGATCGAATCTCTTGAGGTTCTGCTCCAGTTGTGAGTCGGTCAGGATCAGTATGGTGTGGGCCTGGAAATAGGGTCGGAGCCTTCGTGCTGAGAGGACGAGGGCGTACGCCAGTTTCTCCATGGGCGAGTATCGCACCTCCGCCCCCTTCAAGATCCGGCTCGTGTAATATACCGGCCGCTGCACCCCACCGTCTTCCCAGATCAGCACCGAACTCACAGCTTCCTCTACGCACGCCAGGTAAAGGCTCAGCGACTCCCCTTCCTGTGGCTTGGACAGGAGAGGCGGGCTGCGGAGATACTCTTTGAGGTCTCCGAACGCCCTGGAGCAGTCTTCGTCCCATAGTATCGTCTTCCTATTATCTGAAGGTTCCGTGATCGCTTTCCTCAGGACCTTGAAGAAGGGGAGCGATCTTTCCGCTGATTTGGAAAGGAATCGCCCCAAGGCTGCGATGCGCCCGTTCAACCTCTACAGCTCTTTGATCGTCGTCGGCTCACGCATGTTGATCAACGCCTCTATCTTGTCAGGATTAGCTTCAATGCCACGGTTAGTTATCATAAATCCCAAGAATTTGCCAGATCTTACCCCGAACGTGCACTTCGCGGGGTTGAGTCGAATGTGGTGTCGCCGCAACCGCTCGAAGGTCTCCCGCAGGTCGGCGATGTGGTCTTCTGGTCGCCTTGACTTGACAAGCATGTCGTCGACGTAGACTTCCAGGTTCCTCCCGATCTGGGAGCTAAAAACCTTGTTGACCATTCTCTGGTAGGTGGCCCCTGCGTTCTTCAAGCCAAAGGGCATCTTCTTGTAGCAGTAAGTTCCCCGGTCCGTCGTGAAGGCTGTCATTTCTTCATCCCGGGGGTCCATCTGGACTTGATTGTACCCTGAGTAAGCGTCCATGAAGCTAAGAATCTCGTACCCCGAGGCGTTGTCCACCAGGTGGTCGATGCGTGGCAGGGGGTAGCTGTCCTTGGGACAGGCCTTGTTGAGGCCACTGAAGTCCACGCACATTCGCCACTTCCCGTTGGGTTTCCTGACCATCACCACATTCGACAGCCACTCCGGGTACCAGACCTCTCATATGAAGTCGGCATCAAGGAGACGCTCCACTTCCTCGGAGGCTGCCTTCATCTTCTCGCCGCCCAGGTTACGCTTCTTCTGCCTGACCGGCTTGAAGTTGGGGTCGGCGTTGATCTGGTGGACGATCACCTGGGGGTCTACGCCGGGCATGTCCTCTGGTGACCAAGCAAAGATGTCCAGGTTCGCCTCCAGGCATTCGATCAGCTGATCCCTCAGGTCCTGGCTCAGCCCTCTCCCAATCGAGACGAACCGGCCCTCGATGTCCGTGACCGGGATCTGCTCTTGCTCCTCCGCAGGGGCGGGCCTAGGCCCACTCCTCAAGTCGAGCGCGGCCATCCGGTCGGCTAGACGATCCTCGGGACCTTCCTCCGCCAGTTGATAGCAGGTACTCGGTCTCCCTGCGTCGCCTTCGACTTGCCCCGTCCCCCCGGGCGTTCGGAACTTGATAGTTTGATGGAGGGTCGAGACTACCGCGCCGACGGCGTTGAGTAGGGGTCGGCCGATGATCCCATTGTATTCCGACCCGATCCCCAATACGATGAATTCCACCGCCAGGGTCACCGAGTCTGGTGCGTCTCTGAGCGTTACCGGGAGATGGATCGTGCCGATGATGGGGGTGGAGTGACCCGTGAATCCAACCACGGGACCCGAGCGAGGTCGTAAGTCTTCTTTCCGCCGCCCCATCTTTTCCAGGGTTGACATGAAGAGGACGTCACAGGAGCTGCCGGTGTCGACAAGCAGCCGCCGTACCATGGTAGTGTCTATGACCACTGACACCACCAAAGCCACGTCCGAGCTACGCGCCGTTACGGATGCACTCGGTCTCCCGACCGGTGGGGACGGGGAGGGTCCCCCGGCCCTTTCCTCACGATCCTCCTCACGTCGGGCCCGCGCCCATTCTTGCCAACGATGGCGGGCCCTGTCGCCTCGCGTCAGGGCCTTGCTCTCCTTTCGTCGAGATGGGGAAGGTCGCGTCATCGCAGATGTGGTTTGTTTCTTCGTGGGACAGTTTTCGGTTCCCACAGACGGCGCTAGATGTTTCAGAGTGTTTTCTTACTACAAAGCGTTGACCGTGGACAACCCAGTCAACGTGGTCAAGGGGCCCGTTTGGGTCCCTCGGGCGAGTCGAGTTGGTGCAGTCGAGGCTCGAGTCGGATCTGCAGACGACGTGGAGAGCGTCGGCTGGGTTGAATCGGGGTCCTCGGTGGGGTTGGTAGGGCGAGGGGTAGCCTCGGCCCGGGTCGAGACGCTCGGCCTCGGTCGGTTGCGCTCGGCCTCGGCGGTCGGACGACGAGGGGAAGCCTCAATCGTCCAGCTGGTTGCGCGGTCGGTGAGGGGCGGAGGGGAAGCCTCGGCCCGTGGATCTGATGCCCTCCTGCGTAGACGAGAACACTCGTCAGGGGGCCGAACCTTGGTTCCGGCCAAATCCTCTCCGATGCCTAAGTCAGACAGAGATCTGAAAGAGGAGGCCCGGCGGAGACGGTTCGACTCGTGAGGAGATCGGAACGGCGTCTCACGACGCGAGCGGGGGAGGAAGGAGATGAAATGGGGGAACTAGGTCGTTGATGGAGTACCTTAGGTTCTAGATACCTGAGAGGCGGTCCCTTGTCCTGTCGTCCTCCTAGCCCCTTTATAGATCTCCGCCGTGATTGCCCCCGACCCACGTCGCTCGCCCGCCCTCAATCGTGCCCCCTCGATCCGCCCCCCCGTCGTCGCTCCCTGCGCCATGCCCGCACCTCCCTATAACTGCCATTAAGTGGTAGCGGGATCGAGGGGACGGTTATCGCAGGAGTGGGCGAGTGACCGGTGTGTTACCGGGGCCGGGTCGGTTCGACATTGGGGGGGGGGGTCCCCCATAGGGCCTTATCGAGTGGGCCTGAGTGCGCAGATGGGCTCTTGACCGGCGGTCGGGTCTCTGGGCTCGTGTCTTTCGGGCCTCGGCCAAATAGGCGTAACACATACATTCAGAATAAAGTTTTTGAACATACTTTATATTCACAGTATGTGACATATTCATTTAACAAATTTCTCACCCATCAATTTCTGCATATGGGTGAGAAATTGAATTTTTGCTCAAGTGATAGCTTCTCACCCATCAAATTGAATTTCTGCATATGGGTGAGAATTTGAATTTAAAGTGAAAGCTATCAAATTCACTTGATATCAAAAATGAATTGAGATAATTTGAATTTGAATTGAAATTGCTTTTGAACTTGAATTTTTGCTATCTACTACTTAGAGAAGTATGCAAAAATTCAAGTTCAATCCAAATTTCAGAATAGTTCTTGATTTTGAAGAGGTGATCAAGCATTTTGAAGAGGTGATCAAGCATTGAAGAGGTGATCAAGCATTTTGAAGAGGTGATCAAGCATTTTTGAAGAGGTGATCAAGCATTTTGCTATCAAATTCACTTGGTTATGTTGGATGTGTTGTTCTTGATTTTGAAATTAACATTTTAAAGAGGTGAGTTGAGTTTTGAAATGAATGAGAGTTTCAATGGACTGAAAAAATGCAAAGTTTTTTTTGCAAAATGATTCATAACATTGCAAACATCTCTATCCACTCATGTCAAGCTGTACACTGTGATTTGTAAGCAATATAAATGATGCATAACATTGCAATTATCTCAATTTCAATTTCTCAAACTCACATCCAACATAAGTTCACCAATTTATCAAAGCAATATAAGTGTTGTTCATAACATTGAGGTGCAGAGGAATGGGTTTCATAACATGTTAAATATCTTTCACTTTATTGAAATCCAGTATACCATTTTAAATTGCAATGTTATGAACAACATAAGAGAAATTTCACTCAAACTCACCAACAGTTGAGGTGCAGAGGACGTGGATGAAGACCTCAAACCCACAAAGCTCACCAAGAGTTGAGTTGCTGAGGCCGTGATGAAGCTCAAACAACTGCAATGTGAGGGTAAATTAAAAGAAAAAATGTGAGTGCGAAATAAATTAAAAGAGAAGATGAGTTCTTGATGTGCTTGCCTTGATGTTTTTCCGTGATCTCCTTGCTCTCCGCTGATGTTCTCCCTTTATCTGCTTGCTCTCCGTTGATTCTGAGGTAGAAGAGGGTGCTGGAGGTAGAAGAGGGTGCTTGAGCTCTCCCGTGATGAAGCTCAAACAGCTGTGCTTGCTTGATGTTCTTCCATTATCTGCTTGCTCTCCGTTGATCTTGAGGTAGAAGAGGGTGCTGGAGGTAGAAGAGGGTGATAGAGGAGGTAGATGATGATGGCGATGATGGCGGTAAGGGTGCTCTCCCTTGAGCTGCTTGCTCTTGGCGCGCAAAGATAAGACGAAGAAAAAAAGAAATGTAAAATGTTGATGTGATCAAATTTTTTCCCCCCTCAAAGTTAAAGTGATCAAATTTTTTCCCCCCTCAAAGTTGATGTGATCAAATTTTTTCCCCCTCCCATTGTGTGCAATTTTGAAAATGTTGAAATTTTGATTTCAAATTTAAACTGATTTCAATTTCTCTTATCTCAATTTCTCATACCCCATATACAAATCCATATAAACAACACATCCAACATAACCAATATCTCTTAACCAATATCTCTTATCCATTATCTCTTAACCAAAATCTCTTATACAACAATACACATATCCACATACAACATTACACATAACCAATTTCTCTTATCCCAAAACTCTTATCCAAAATCTCTTGATAACATCCCTGTTTTATAATATATTATAAAACAGGGATGTTATCAAGAGATTTTGGATAAGAGTTTTGGGATAAGAGAAATTGGTTATGTGTAATGTTGTATGTGGATATGTGTATTGTTGTATAAGAGATTTTGGTTAAGAGATAATGGATAAGAGATATTGGTTAAGAGATATTGGTTATGTTGGATGTGTTGTTTATATGGATTTGTATATGGGGTATGAGAAATTGAGATAAGAGAAATTGAAATCAGTTTAAATTTGAAATCAAAATTTCAACATTTTCAAAATTGCACACAATGGGAGGGGGAAAAAAATTTGATCACATCAACTTTGAGGGGGGAAAAAAATTTGATCACATCAACATTTTACATTTCTTTTTTTCTCCGTCTTATCTTTGCGCGCCAAGAGCAAGCAGCTCAAGGGAGAGCACCCTTACCGCCATCATCGCCATCATCATCTACCTCCTCCAGCACCCTCTTCTACCTCCAGCACCCTCTTCTACCTCAAGATCAACGGAGAGCAAGCAGATAATGGAAGAACATCAAGCAAGCACAGCTGTTTGAGCTTCATCACGGGAGAGCTCAAGCACCCTCTTCTACCTCCAGCACCCTCTTCTACCTCAGAATCAACGGAGAGCAAGCAGATAAAGGGAGAACATCAGCGGAGAGCAAGGAGATCACGGAAAAACATCAAGGCAAGCACATCAAGAACTCATCTTCTCTTTTAATTTATTTCGCACTCACATTTTTTCTTTTAATTTACCCTCACATTGCAGCTGTTTGAGCTTCATCACGGCCTCAGCAACTCAACTCTTGGTGAGCTTTGTGGGTTTGAGGTCTTCATCCACGTCCTCTGCACCTCAACCGTCGGTGAGTTTGAGTGAAATTTCTCTTATGTTGTTCATAACATTGCAATTTAAACTGGTATACTGGATTTCAATAAAGTGAAAGATATTTAACATGTTATGAAACCCATTCCTCTGCACCTCAATGTTATGAACAACACTTATATTGCTTTGATAAATTGGTGAACTTATGTTGGATGTGAGTTTGAGAAATTGAAATTGAGATAATTGCAATGTTATGCATCATTTATATTGCTTACAAATCACAGTGTACAGCTTGACATGAGTGGATAGAGATGTTTGCAACGTTATGAATCATTTTGCAAAAAAAAACTTTGCCTTTTTTCAGTCCATTGAAACTCTCATTCATTTCAAAACTCAACTCACCTCTTCAAAATGTTAATTTCAAAATCAAGAACAACACATCCAACATAACCAAGTGAATTTGATAGCAAAATGCTTGATCACCTCTTCAAAAATGCTTGATCACCTCTTCAAAATGCTTGATCACCTCTTCAATGCTTGATCACCTCTTCAAATTGCTTGATCACCTCTTCAAAATGCTTGATCACCTCTTCAAGATCAAGAACTATTCTGAAATTTGGATTGAACTTAAATTTTTGCATACATCTCTATGCAGTAGATAGCAAAAATTCAAGTTCAAAAGCAATTTCAATTCAAATTCAAATGATCTCAATTCATTTTTGATATCAAGTGAGTTTGATAGCTTTCACTTTAAATTCAAATTCTCACCCATATGCAGAAATTCAATTTGATGGGTGAGAAGCTACCACTTGAGCAAAAATTCAATTTCTCACCCATATGCAGAAATTGATGGGTGAGAAATTTGTTAAATGAATATGTGACATACTGTGAATATAAAGTATGTTCAAAAACTTTATTCTGAATGTATGTATGTCAAATTTCTGTGAATATTCAAATTCACATATAAAGTATTGGTTATATGTGAATATTTCTAACCAATATGTATGTCAAATTTGTTATATTCAAATTCAAAAACCAATACTTTATATTCAACTCACCTCTTCAAAATGTTAATTTCAAAATCAAGAACAACACATCCAACATAACCAAGTGAATTTGATAGCAAAATGCTTGATCACCTCTTCAAAATGCTTGATCACCTCTTCAAAATCAAGAACTATTCTGAAATTTGGATTGAACTTGAATTTTTGCATACATTTCTATGCAGTAGATAGCAAAAATTCAAGTTCAAAAGCAATTTCAATTCAAATTCAAATTATCTCAATTCATTTTTGATATCAAGTGAATTTGATAGCTTTCACTTTAAATTCAAATTCTCACCCATATGCAGAAGTTCAAGTTGATGGGTGAGAAGCTATCACTTGAGCAAAAATTCAATTTCTCACCCATATGCAGAAATTGATGGGTGAGAAATTTGTTAAATGAATATTTGACATACTGTGCATATAAAGTATGTTCAAAACCTTTATTCTGAATGTATGTATGTCAAATTTCTGTGAATATTCAAATTCACATATAAAGTATTGGTTATAAGTGAATATTTCTAACCAATATGTATGTCAAATTTGTTATATTCAAATTCAAAAACCAATACTGTATATTTGTTATATTTGTCAAATTCTGTGAATAGTTGTTAAATTCAGAAATCATTTCAGTTATGTCAAATTCTGTGAATGGACATTTTTTTGTAATGTCTATAGATATAATTTCTGACTGTATTGGACATTGGACATATTTCAAAATGTGGATAAATGCCAGCAATTTTGTATTGGACATGTTTTTGGTTAGCAATATGTAGTCTTCTACACAGTTATCCCAAATCCTGTGAAATTCTGTGAATGGACTGAAAAACCAATACTTTATAATGTCAAATTTGTTATATGAATATTTGACTAATATTCCCAATACTTTACATACTGTGAATATAAAGTATGTCAAATTTGTTATATTCAAACTCAAAAACTTTATTCTGAATGTATGTATGTTAAATTCAAAATGGATAGGCACTTCAGTCAAATTCATTTTTATGGTGTTCTTCATTTTGAATTTCTTGGATATTTGCAACCGGAAATTCAGCAAATATTGGCAGTATTTATTCCCATATCACTATTTTGAATATTGGATTTATGAATTTATTGACTCCTGCTGAATTTATTGGATATTGGCTTGCACTTTGGCATATATCTTCATAAATTTTTGCTGAATATTTGCTGAATAAATATTTGCCCAATATTCAAAATATTTTAGCTTGCACTTTAGCAAATACAATAAGAAATTTGAAAGAATTTGATATTCAAGATGATGTCAAGACACTTGGGCAATATTCCTGTAAAAATATTGAATGTCAAATACTTGGGTTAGAGTATTTTAGCTAAATATTTTATTCAAGACACTAATTGAATATCAAATACTTGGCTAAAATATTTTATTCAAATACTTGGCTACTTGAATGTCAAATACTTGGGCAATATTTAGCTGAATACATACTTGAATGTCAAATACTTGGGCAATATTCCTGTATTTTTATTGAACAAAGACACTTGAATAAAGACACTTTAGCTTGCACTTTGAACAAAGACACTTGAACAAAGACACTTGAATATTCCTGTATTTTTTCTTTAGCTTGAACTTTGGCAGTATTTAGCTTGCACTTTAGCTTGCACTTTAGTATTTAGATTATCAAAATGAAGATATTTAGCCTGCACTTTAGCTTCCAATAGCTTTGGACTTCCAATATTGGCAGTATTTATTCCCATATCATCAAATTCCAAAGTGCAAGCTAAAGAAAAAACATCTATTGGAAGTGCAAGCTATTGGAAGTCCAATAGCTTGCACTTTAAACAGGACACTTTATCCAATTCTCTTCATTTTGATAAGCTCTTCACAGGACACTTGCAAGATATTGGACATTTTGATTAGCTATTGCATGAAATTTTGATAAGCTCTTCACAGGACATTTTGATATATCATCAAATTACAATTTGCACTTCCAATAGCTATTGGACATTTTGATAGCTTGCAGATAATGATATGGGGAAACTGAAATGAAATTTTTTTTGATATGGGGATATTGATATGAGGATTTTTGATATGAGGATTTTTGATAGCTTGCAGAATTACTTTATCATGATTTTCAAACTAAACCAAAGACTCAAAGAACTAAGATACTGAATTCATTTACTTTATCATGAGCAATTGTTAATATAAACTGGTTTTCAATTGAGCTTGCAAATTGTTACTATAAACAGGTTTTTTTGCCACTCCCAAATTGGATATGGGATATCTACATTTGGATATGGATAGCAATTGGATAGCAATTTGGATATGGGATATGGGATATCCCAAACCAAAGACCCAATTTGGATATGGGATATCCCAAACTGAATTCATATCTACAAACAGGATATGGGATATCTACAAGTTTGGGATATCCTGTTTGGGATATGGGATAGCAATTGTTAATACAAATTAGATATCCAATTAATTTTGCAAGTTTGAGATAGCAACTGGTTTTTTTTCATAAGTTAAATGGGCTCAGTTTTGTCAATATATCAATTTGCACTCTCAAGCTCAGTTTTTTGCCTGTTGGGTTTATCAATTACATCAAGTGAATGTGTGTTGGATATCTCAGTTTTTTTCATTTCTGATGTTATGTGAATAATGAATAACTCTGTTAATGATATATTTGCATTTGGCATCAAATATTATTGCTAGCCATTTTGCATTTTGAATATGTTCACATAAGAAATGGCTATCCATCAAACATTTGGCATAAAATATTATTGATTCATTTTTGAATCAATAATATCAATCAAATAACTCTGTGAATCAAATATCAAATATTTGGCATTCACAGAACTTCATTGTTCCATAATTTATATCTCATATATTTGGCTATCAATCAATCCAATATCAAGTTCCAATATCAAGTTTTGTGAATGCATTTTTGATTCAATTTTGAGTTGATATCATGTGAATGAGTGAATGATAACATTTGATATAACTCTATGAATGATTATCTTTGAATGAGTGAAAATTTTCCATATGTGTTAAATTAGTCAATTCACATATATTGATTCACATATCTGCATTCATAAATCTAATATTTGAGTACTCAATTCACATATTTGCATTTGATATTTGAGTGATATTTGAGTACTAATATATGTTAAATATTACATTTGATATATATTAAATATCCTAGATATATGTGCATTTTATGCCACATAATATTTGAATGTGCTATAACCCAAATATCAAATGCAATTATGTGGCATCAAATTCTGTGATATTTGGGTATCCTAGATATATGAGCTATAATGCAAATATTATATCTCATAATATTTGCTACAGAAGTTCTGTGATATATGTTAAATATCCCAGATCATTCACATATATGCATATATTAGATTTGTGAATGCCAATATTATGAGATATATATTTGATGCCATATATGTTAAATATGTGAATTGCGTGATATTTGAATTGATATATGTTAAATTTGAGTACTCAATTCACATTGACATGCCATAATATTTGAGTGATATTTGAGTACTCAATTCACATATTTGCATTTGATATATGTTAAATATCCCAGATCATTCACATATCATTCGCATATATGATATCCCAGATCATTCAAATATCCCAGATCAGTCACAAATCTGTGAATATGTTAAATATGGGAATATTTTGTTGAGTATTGGACTCCCTGGATTTGGTTTTGGATGATGAGCAAACATAAATAAATCGTGAACTAACACTTTGTGAGCGCAATTATGGAGATCGTCGCCAAATTCACGTGAACATCCAAAGCGACGTCTCAAGACTTCTAAAAGCACGTATTCATATGCCTAAAGCTTCGTTGAAGCTTTTGGACCAACTTTGAAGTCATGAAGATTCGATCGAAGCTTTTGAAGACGGTTTGTCTAGATTTATATTTAGTCTTCTAGCTTTGTTCTTTAGAATGTTAAGCCTTGAGTAGGTATTATCATTTAATCTTCATATCGCTCCTATCTTAGAGCTAGGATCTTAGTAGAAGTCCATTCAAACTTTGCCGAAGCATCGCGCTTCGATTTAGGACTTCTTGTGCATGTTAGTTGGTTCAAGAAGAAGAACCAACCGACTAGATGGTGATCTAGTCGGTCGGAAAAGCTTCTTGGACCGACTAGTTTGTCTCCAAAATTCTAAGCTCTTTACTGTTCACAGTTAGTCGGTCTTAGTTGACTCATCGACCGACTAGTTGGTGAACTAGTCGGTCAGTGATGCTTCTTAGACCGACTAGTTGAGCTTTCCCTGTACATGCCTAGTTACTGTTTATCGTTAGTCGGTTTAAGAATGTTTGGCGACCGACTAGTTGATGATCTAGTCGGTCAACATTTGTTCTTGGACCGACTAAATCAATTTGTATTCAGACTAATAGTTTTTGACTCTTAGTCGGTCTAAGTTACCTGACCGACCGACTAGTTGAGAACTAGTCAGTCGGAAAGTCTTCTTGGACCGACTAGTTCTTTAGGTCTGAAATTTCATCTGTTCACTGTTCATCCTTTAGTCGGTTCATGTTGTTTCACCGACCGACTAGTTGATGAACTAGTCGGTCAGTGGTTGTTCTTTGACCGACTAATTGCTCCAGATTTCCAACCATTGGGAGTCGACCTAGCTCGATTTTGTGGGACCCTATAAATACAAAGCTTGGTCGTTTCTCTCAAGGTTAGAGCTGCTATTGAGAGCCTTATTCAGATTGAAAGAGTTAGAGATTGATACTCATTTCCAAAGCTCTCTTCCTCACAAGAACTCCAATTCCTCTCTCATTTGAGATCTAGAATCCATCTTGAGAGAACTTTGTTCTTGTTGAGCCATCCAAGCTATTGCTTGAATCAAGTCTCCTACTCATTCCTAGGCACCCATTGCTGCTCATATTGGTGGTGCTAGGTCTTGGTGACTTCTTCTTCCTCAAATCTCTCCTTGCCCTAATTTGGTAAGAATACTCAAGGTATAGGGTTTGTGGTAAGTTGTTGTTTATTTCATATAAACTCATTTATTGCTATTGATTCTCTTGGTTGTGAGAGAAGGTTGTGATCCCGGGTTGTGGGATTCACTATTGCTATTGATTGTATGATTTGATCTTGTGAAGGTTTTTCACAAGGTATTCATAGTGGAAATCTTGGGTTAGGGTTTCTAACCTAAGTATCCGGAGGGGATTCAGGTGTTCTGGGACGTAGGATCACCGGGAACAAGTCGGGGAGACTTGGGTGGATCCGAACCCATCATATCAATTGTTTGCATTGTATATTTGTTGTTGTCAATTTTAGCTTTCGCATTTTTTGGTAGTAGTTTGCACGATAATTAGGAATTAAACTCCTTGTTATTTTTAAAGTACTATTCACCCCCCTCTAGTACTTGTGCAGTAGCTTTCAGGGCATTACATTTGGTATCAAAGCTAGATACTAAGCTATGTCTGCCAACGACAACAAGACCGTGTGTCCACCTTAGGATTATAGCACCTTCAAGAACCGTGAAGGAGCTTCTTCGGTAATGGAAGGACATTCCTCAACGAGGCCTCCATTCTTCAACGGTACCAACTACGGGTACTGGAAATGTCGGATGGAAACTTTCCTCCGGAGCGCTTCACTATGGAGGACCACAATGAAGGAGTATGTCGAGCCCGTCGAAGAAGATTTCGAGAAATGGACAACCGCGGAGGTCGCCGCAGAGGTAAGCAATGCCAAGGTAATGAACGCCTTGCAATGCGCATTGGAGCCCGAGGACTTCAATAAGATATGCACATGTAAGAGTGTATATCAAATTTGGAACTCCCTCCTCATCTTACATGAAGGGACGAGTAGGGTAAGAGACTCTAAACTCGTTGTAGTTAATAAAGATTACGAGATGTTTCATATGCTACAGGGTGAGAAGATGAAGGAGTATTATGCTCACTTCGTCGACATCATAAACGAGTTAGAGGCTCTCGGCAAAACCTACACCCAAAAGGAGAAATATTCGAAGCTTATCGAAGGACTTCCTTCTAGTTGGGAAAAGCGTATCTTCGCCACCGAGGATGGTAACGATATGAACAAGTATACCGTAGTTCAATTAATGGGTACTTTAATGTCATACGAGGTACGGAAGGATAGCAAGGTGAAGTTACAAGAGAAGATGAAGTCTTACTTGAACCAAGACGTGCCTAAGAAAAAGGCGATTGCGTTCAAGGCATCTCCATCCACCTCTACCGATGACGAGGACTCGGAAGACGAAATGGACATGGAATCCATTGCCCTCATGGCAAAGAAGTTCAATCGCTTCTTCCAAAAAGGTAACTTCAAAGGCAAATCTAAATTTACTTCTACTAACGCCTCTCCTCCTTTGTGCTTTAAATGCAATAAGCCAGGACACATCAAAGCGGATTGTCCACAAAACAAGCAAAAGGAAAAGTGGAAGGCGCCAAAGTACGACAAATCGAAGAAGTATAAGAAAGGCTACAAGAAAGGATTTGTCGGTTTCACCGATTCCGAAGATGACTCTTCAAGCGGGGATTCGGATGATGTGAAAGTGGAGCAAGTGCACGTATGTTTCATGGCTAATGAGGAAAATGTTCAAGAACCCGCCTCCGATGATAGCGAGGATGAAAGCGATGAGGTAACTATGGATGACCTTAGACTAGCTAATAAGCAAATATGGAATAGATATGCTAAATTAGTTGAACGATATACTAAGACTAAAGATGAGCTAGTTAGCATCCAAACCTCACCTAAAACTATCATCACCAACAACGACACCGTTGTTGAAGAGTTAAGAAATGAGATTGTTAATCTCAAATCTAAACTTGAACATGTTAGCATCGAGGATTCGGATGAACATAAGATAGCTGATTTGACTTCTCAAATATCGACTTTGAGTATTGAGAATGAAAATCTCAAGTCTAGTGTTTATGCGCTCACATCGCAAGTGTCCACTTTAGGTACTTCGATGCATTCTCTCACCGAGAAATATGAGTACACTATAGGCCGAATTAATAAATTCAATAAGGGTAAGGACCATTTGGATAACATCCTAAATGAATTACTTCCGTCCAATCACCACATTGGCTTGGGGTATACGACGGGGAGTTCATCCAATTCGGCCACTACCTTTGTTAGGCCTACTTCCGATGCCTCACCGAGAGGGAGCAAACACTCTATTGGTAGTTCATCTACCAATGGTGCTTCCACTTCGCACACACCCTCTTTTGGAAAGAAACCCACTTTGGGTGGACCTCCAAAGAAGGGTCATGCCTACATGTACACAAATAGCATGCCACATAGGAACACACGTCCTACTCCACCGACTCACTCATATGATGATTTCTATGCTACACATTCACGGGCACGTGCACAACATGTGAGACACCCTCACGCACGTGTTTCCTCACATGCATATGTTCACCCACATCGTCATATGAATAATTATCCATATGCACTATTTCATCATGTTCCTTTTACCTATCCACGACATGCATCACGTAGAAATCAACAAAGCATGCATGCTCCCAATAGGATTAAGGCTCCCAAAATATTCTCAATTTGGAGCCCAAAGGACACAAGTATGGATGAAAAACAAATCTACATGAATGATTATTTTTTGAATGTAGTGGATAATATTAATTATATTGGGAAGTCTAAGTCCAATTGGACTTGGCTTCCAAAGGTCTAACCTTTGAGGACCCAATGACCTTGGGTACCATGAAATGATATAATCATCTTTAGGTACTCAAGAAAAACAAACAGAGCAACAAAGTTAAATTTGGATCCAAGGATGGGTGGATACTCGTAGCGGGTGTTCAAAACACATGACGGGCGATGCTCAATTGCTTTCCGGAGTGGTGCCCATTGCTAATGGGAACCGGGTAATCTTTGGAGGCAACGAGAGCGGAACCATCGTCGGTGTTGGTAAAGTGGGTAACCCATCTAAACCCTTAATTAGTGATGTCTATCTTGTTAATGGTTTAAACCACAATCTTATTTCAATAAGCCAACTTTGTGACAAAGGTTACAAAGTTAGCTTTGCTAAAGGATTGTGTCACATTTTTAATAATGTTAATAATTATTTATTATTTTCCGGCACACGTCATAAAGATATTTATATTTTGGATCTTCCTAAGTCATATGAACAATGTCTCGTTGCCAACACAAGTGAACAACACTTATGGCATCGACGCTTTGGTCATGTGAACTTTGGAACACTTTTTAAGCTTTCAAAATTAAATTCCATTAAAGGTTTTCCTAAGCTTGTATTTGAAAAGAAAAGTTTTTGTGACTCATGTCAACGAGGCAAGCTTCCTAAATCTTCATTTAAACCTAAGAAAAGCATTTCTACTAAACGGCCTCTAGAGCTATTACATCTAGATTTATTTGGGCCAACTAGAGTTGCTTCTTTAGGAAATGCTAGATATGGGCTTGTCATCGTAGATGATTTTTCGAGATTTACATGGGTATTTTTCTTATGTAATAAAAATGAAGCTTTTGAAAACTTCACAACATTTGTGAAGAAAGTACAAAATCTCATCGGAACCACCATTGTCACTATTCGTAGTGATCATGGAGGTGAATTTGAGAATGAGTCTTTCTCAAATTTTTGTGATGATCTTGGAATTACACACACGTTTTCCTTCCCTCGCGCACCCCCTCAAAATGGTGTTGTTGAGAGAAAGAATAGAACGCTTGTGGAGTGTGCTCGTACAATGCTCGATGATAGCCAACTTGGCCATCAATTTTGGGCGGAAGCGGTACACACCGCTTGCTATGTGTTTAATAGAATACTTTTGAGGCCCGACACCAAACAAACTTGTTATGAATTGTTGTTTGGTAGATTGCCTCAAGTTAAACATTTTCGTGTTTTTGGTGCGAAGTGTTTTATTAAAAACACTTATGAAAATTTGGACAAGTTTGATCCGAGATCGGATGCGGGGATATTTGTTGGGTATTCCTCACGTAGCAAAGCCTACCGGATATACAACAAAAGATCCTCGACGATCGAGGAATCACTACATGTCTCTTTTAATGAAAATTTTATTCCTTCTAGAATTTCAAATGATGATGATTCAATGGATGTTTTATGTGATTCTATTGATAATTCTAAGTCTATTGATTCTATTGATTCTATTGATACTAACCCGACTAATGAGGTTGTTGAGAATGTTCCTAGTGATCAGGGAATTCCCAAACGGCTTCATACGGTTCGTGACCATCCCCATGCGCAATTCATTGGCAATATTCATGATAGAGTCAAGACGAGATCGCAAGTCCACCACTTCGCCAATTGTGCCTTTGCCTCCTCGATTGAGCCAAAGAATATAAATGAAGCGTGCGAAGATAGTGCTTGGATCCTTGCCATGGAGGAGGAACTCATTCAATTCGAGAGGAATGAGGTATGAGAGCTTGTTCCATTGTCTTCGAAGAACCACACCGTTATAGGAACGAAGTGGATCTTCAAGAACAAAACCGACGAGAACCAAATCGTTGTCCGGAACAAGGCTCGGTTAGTAGCTCAAGGCTATTGACAAGAGGAAGGTATCGATTTCGAAGAATCCTTCGCTCCGGTAGCTAGATTAGAATCTATTAGATTATTGTTATCTTTTGCATGCCATAAAAATTTCAAACTATTTCAAATGGATGTAAAAAGTGCATTTTTAAACGGAGATGTCGTTGAGGAAGTTTATGTTTTTCAACCTCCGGGCTTTATTAATGAAAAATTTCCAAATCATGTTTTTAAACTAAAGAAATCACTTTACGGTTTGAGACAAGCTCCTCGAGCTTGGTATGATCGCCTAAAGAATTTTCTTTTGGATTTGAATTTTAAAATGGGAGAAGCCGATTCTACACTTTTTGTTAAGCATTCGAATAATGATATACTTTTAGTTCAAATTTATGTTAATGATATCATTTTCGGTGCTACTAACTTCGCTCTTTGCGAAGAGTTTTCTAATGTTATGAAGGAACAATTTGAGATGAGCCACATGGGTGAGCTCAAATATTTCTTAGGTCTCCAAATTCGCCAAATGAACGATGGAATCTTCATCCACCAAACGAAGTACACGGTGGAGTTGCTAAAGCGATTTGGAATGGAGAGTGCCTCCGGGAAAAAGACTCCAATGGGCACTACTACGCATCTTGATAAAGATACGGGCGGAAAAGATGTAGACATTCGTCTATATCGAGGTATGATAGGTAGTTTACTTTATCTTACCGCTAGTAGGCCCGATATTATGTTTGCCGTATGTATTTTTGCTCGTTATCAGTCTCAACCTAAGGATTCTCACTTAGTAGCGCTAAAACGTATTTTTCGCTATTTAAGTTACACTTTAGACTTTGAATTACTTTATCCAAAATCTACCACATATGAGTTAGTCTCATATAGTGACGTAGATTATGCGGGATGCAAATCCGACAGGAAGAGTACTAGTGGCACTTGCCATTTTATAGGAAATTCTCTTGTCTCTTGTTTTTCCAAGAAGTAAAATTCTGTATCACTTTCAACCACCGAGGCGGAATACATTGCCACCGGTGCTGTATGTGCCCAGGTTCTTTGGATGAGACACACACTTAAGGATTTTGGTATACACTGTGATACTATCCCTATCATGGTGACAACCAAAGTTCCATTTGTCTTTCAAAGAATCCGGTGCACCATTCCCGTTCTAAACACATAGATGTCCGACATCATTTCTTAGATGATCATGTTGCTAAAAAAGATATCATATTAGTGTACGTTGAAACCCAGAAGCAAATCGCCGATATTTTCACAAAACCCCTAAAGGAGGATTCCTTTGTGCAGTTGCGTCGAGAATTGGGGATTATGGGTGAATCCGAGATATAGGATTCATTTTTATTCAATAATCTTGCATGCTATTCTATTTCGCTATATTTGTTCATGCTAGACTTATTGGATTTTTTCGGGATTTTTGTGAATTTTTGGAATTTATGCTCGAATTTACTCTTGAATGTCGTATTTAAGTTTTTCGATGATTAATGGGGTAGTATGATGATTTTTGAGAGTTGAACGATATTTCGTCCAAGTGCGATTGGGAGAGAACTCAAAATTTCGTATTCTAAAATTTTTGGACTCATCTAGTCGGTTACAGTTCATCAACCAACCGACTAGATTCACATCTAGTCGGTCAGCTAATGAACTCAGACCGACTAGTTCAAGCTTATAATTTTCCTTTGCTACTGACATCATTTAGTCGGTCCACTTTCACTTACCGACCGACTAGAATGAAAACTAGTCGGTCAGTACTTGAACTTTGACCGACTAACTCTAGCCCTAAAAACTTTGACTTACGGCTGTTTCCACTTAGTCGGTTCAAGCTCATTGACTGACCGACTAGATCGTCATCTAGTCGGTCAGTGCTTGAACTGTGATCGACTAAGTGCTCAGGGACAGTCGTGTCTTTTCACATTCCAACTGACTTATACCGATTCTAATCGATTATTTTTCGATTAAGTCGGTCTCTAATCTCTCCTCTCCAGCTAAAAACCCCCGACCCCGTTCAGCCCCTTCGACTTCCGATCGATCTCCGGCCGTTTTCCGGCCATTTTCGTCGATCTCCGCCGTCGATCTGCCTCCTAGGGTAATTTCTCCTCCTCCTAGGACTTGTTTTCAGCTGCTAGGGTTCTATTCTAGGTCGATTTTACTTCCTAGGGTTTGGTTCAAGCTTATTTCGATTTCAGCTTTAAGGTTTCGCATCTAGGGTTGTTTGATCTCATTCTTGTGATTGTTTGTACTCGTTTTGTCACACTTATGGTAAAGATGAGAATCCCGATCACTTCCTCTGGCCCGTCCCATATGACTGTTGAGCCACACCCTAGGGATCCTTCGAAACCCAAACGCCGATCTAAAACAACTTAACCTTCATCGTCTTCGCCTCCTCTGAAGAAGCAGAGGACGGCGACCGCCAAACCCAGTAGACGTTCTCAGTCTAGGAAGCCTATACTCCATACCCCCACTACACCTTCAGATTCAGACACTGAATTTAGACCTGAGACTGAGCCTGTCCGTAAGGAATCCACTCCTTCTTGAGAGTCTGTTTGGAGGACTCTCCGATGCTGCTTGGATGATTCATCTTTTAGAGAGAGTTTTGGGTTAGGACAGGGTTGGTGGTGTTTTTGATGTATTTGGATGTTTTGATGCTTGATGTCGATGTTGTATCATTTTTTGGATGTATGTTGATGATGTTGATGTCGATGATGGATTTTGACATTTTGATGTTGATATAGTATGTGACATTTTGATGTAGTCAATGTATTTTGTGCCTTTGATTGTATGGAGTCGATGTATCTTTTGGTTGTACTCATGATGCTTCATATATATATATATATACATATATATATATACATCGTTGTTCTCTTTTACTTCGTTGTGCACATTTTATATTCGTTTTAATGTCTATGATGTTTGATTTCGTCGCTCGATGATAATGACTTGGTTAAAAAGAATTTATTTCTATGAAAACATAGAATTGTTTTCCATGCACTAATTTAACCAAAATGTTGAGATTGGAGAGCACGTTCCTTTACTCAATAAGTGAATTATATTTGGTATTTTGATGATTTCATTTTTCGCTTTTGGATAATGGTCAATTTGGCACACCTTGATTTTCTTCATGTATTTTTTTTCCTTGGTGTCTTTTGGACCATCTTCGTATTCTTCGACTCCCGATGTTGGATTTTCTTTAGCCTTGTTGTTGTCGTTGTATGCCCCCCACTCTTTTTAGATAATGCCAAAGGGGGAGAGATAGTAATAATGACAAGGGCAAAATGAAAATTTAACTCTATTGTCAATGAATCTAATTTATTATGTTAGATTCAGGGGGAGTGAAGATATAAAAATGGATTACGATCCAAAATTTCAATAATTGGATCATGTTTTATATCTCTCACTTCTGCTTGATGCGTAGTATATTTATTCAATTTGGAATTAACGTGTCATCAATGCAGGGGGAGTAAGTATTTTACATTTGAATCATTATTTTTGATTATTATTTATGTTGGTTTTGGATGATGAGCAAACATAAATAAATCGTGAACTAACACTTTGTGAGCGCAGTTATGGAGATCGTCGCCAAATTCACGTGAACATCCAAAGCGATGTCTCAAGACTTCTCAAAGCACGTATTCATATGCCTAAAGCTTCGTTGAAGCTTTTGGACCAACTTTGAAGTCATGAAGATTCGATCGAAGCTTTTGAAGACGGTTTGTCTAGATTTATATTTAGTCTTCTAGCTTTGTTCTTTAGAATGTTAAGCCTTGAGTAGGTATTATCATTTAATCTTCATATCGCTCCTATCTTAGAGCTAGGATCTTAGTAGAAGTCCATTCAAACTTTGCCGAAGCATCGCGCTTCGATTTGGGACTTCTTGTGCATGTTAGTTGGTTCAAGAAGAAGAACCAACCGACTAGATGGTGATCTAGTCGGTCGGAAAAGCTTCTTGGACCGACTAGTTTGTCTCCAAAATTCTAAGCTCTTTACTGTTCACAGTTAGTCGGTCTTAGTTGACTCATCGACCGACTAGTAGGTGAACTAGTCGGTCAGTGATGCTTCTTAGACCGACTAGTTGAGCTTTCCCTGTACATGCCTAGTTACTGTTTATCGTTAGTCGGTTTAAGAACGTTTGGCGACCGACTAGTTGATGATCTAGTCGGTCAACATTTGTTCTTGGACCAACTAAATCAATTTGTATTCAGACTAATAGTTTTTGACTCTTAGTCGGTCTAAGTTAACTGACCGACCGACTAGTTAAGAAACTAGTCGGTCGGAAAGTCTTCTTGGACCGACTAGTTCTTTAGGTCTGAAATTTCATCTGTTCACTGTTCATCCTTTAGTCGGTTCATGTTGTTTCACCGACCGACTAGTTGATGAACTAGTCGGTCAGTGGTTGTTCTTTGACCGACTAATTGCTCCAGATTTTCAACCGTTGGGAGTTGACCTAGCTCGATTTTGTGGGACCCTATAAATACAAAGCTTGGTCGTTTCTCTCAAGGTTAGAGCTGCTATTGAGAGCCTTATTCAGATTGAAAGAGTTAGAGTTTGAAACTCATTTCCAAAGCTCTCTTCCTCACAAGAACTCCAATCCCTCTCTCATTTGAGATCTAGAATCCATCTTGAGAGAACTTTGTTCTTGTTGAGCCATCCAAGCTATTGCTTGAATCAAGTCTCCTACTCATTCCTAGGCACCCATTGCTGCTCATATTGGTGGTGCTAGGTCTTGGTGACTTCTCCTTCCTCAAATCCCTCCTTGCCCTAATTTGGTAAGAATACTCAAGGTATAGAGTTTGTGGTAAGTTGTTGTTTATTTCATATAAACTCATTTATTGCTATTAATTCTCTCGGTTGTGAGAGAAGGTTATGATCCCGGGTTGTGGGATTCACTATTGCTATTGATTGTATGATTTGATCTTGTGAAAGTTTTTCACAAGGTATTCATAGTGGAAATCTTGGGTTAGGGTTTCTAACCTAAGTATCCGGAGGGGACCCGGGTGTTCTGGGATGTAGGATCACCGGGAACAAGTCGGGGAGACTTGGGTGGATCTGAACCCATCATATCAATTGTTTGCATTGTATATTTGTTGTTGTCAATTTTAGCTTCCGCATTTGTTGGTATAGTTTGCACGATAATTAGGAATTATACTCCTTGTTATTTTTAAAGTACTATTCACCCCCCTCTAGTACTTGTGCAGTAGCTTTCAGGGCATTACATATTTAACATCAAATGTTATTCCCATATCATTCACTAGCTTGATGTACTGAAATCCTATGTTATTCACATATATGATTTCAGTACATCAAGCTTCCTAACTGAGATATCCTGATTGGGTATCAAATTTTATGTTTGCAAGGTGATTGATATTTCAGGATCAAAAGGTGAATGATATTTGTAAATGAGTTCAAAGTGAATGAAGTGTCAAAAGTTTCAATTTCTGTAATGTGAAAAATGAATATCAACTGAAAATGAATGAAGCTCAGTTTGCACTCTCAAACTGAAAATGAAAAGTGTCAAAAGTTTTGTCAATATATCAATTTGCACTCTCAAGCTTAGTTTTTTGCCTGTTGGGTTTATCAATTACACACACATTTACTTCATATGCAATGTTTGCAATTGAAAGATATTCTTGCTATTCTTGATATTTCAATCAATATTAATTACACACACATGTACTTCATATGCATTATCCTGTTAGCTATTCTAAATGATATTCTTGATATTCTTGATATTCTTGATGTCCTGTTAGCTTCATAATGCTAATCTTCATATGCATTGCTAATAACAGTACAATTGGTGAGCTCTTCATATGCAACTTGGTAGCTCTTCATATTCAAATTGGTGGCTACTCTTCATAATGCTACTCTTCACAGATAACTCACTTCACTGATAGCTCTTCATATGCAAATTGGTGAGCTTTTATTCCAAGCTTATACTGAGTTCAAAATTGAGTTAATATGAATATCAAAATTTGAGTTTAAAATTGAACTATCAATTGAACAGGATATTGAGTTAATATGAGTTCAAAATTGAGATGCAAGCAACACTGAAAAATTTGAGTTCATTCTATATGTGCTTATTCTAAATTACCAATTGGGTGTGCTTATTCAAAATTTCATTCTATATGTGTAATTTGGTTCAGTTTGTAGTTGCTTTGTAGTGCTCAATGCCATCCTTACAATGCCATACCAATTTAGCATTCAGTTTGTAAATGCAGTGTTCATCAAACTGAAATTATGTTCCTCCACTGTTCATCAAATGTTGAGCATTTTAGCATTCAATGTTTGTGTGTTTTGAGGATTGAGGATTGAGGATTTTAGAACTGTTAAATTTGTAATACATTTGAAAAGGGATTGACAATATAACAGTTATTTAACATTTGAAAATCCTAATACTCCAGGGTTGAGTAAAACAGCTATATCACAACAATCCTAAAAGTGGAGCATTGAGGATTATAGAATGGCTAAATTGATATGCATTGTGTATATGGCATCATCAATGTGTATTTTGTAGAATTGGTATGCAAGCTCAATGATATGCATTGTGTATATGGCAATCCATTCCTATGATATGCAAGCCACAATACACATTGCTTACAGACAATGATATGCAAAAAACTGAAATTACTGATGTTTGCTGATGTTGAATAGGAATTTTGAGAATGGATGAGCTTAACAGGACATGAGCTTGCAATTGAGAGGAAGTGATGAAGCTCAATCATATTGGTTATTCAGTCTACTTTATCATTGTCCTGTTAAGAAGTGATGAAAGAGATGTGTGCAGTCATAGTAACAGTGTCCTGTTAAGCTATGACTCAGAGTTTGAGATATCAAATTGGGATGATATTCAAAAAATGTGTATTGTTGAAAGGGATGAGAGGAAGATTGCTGAAAAGCTGAGTACTTCAAATTTTTTGAATATCCCAGTTTGAACATGATTTGGGATGATATTTATCAAGTTATGTTTGGAATTATTTTGGCTTATTATACAAAGATATTGGCTTCCAAAGATATTGAGTGATATTTGAACAAGATGTTTGAACAAATTTATATAAACTCAAAAGTATATAGTTTGCATAGAGTGATGTTTAAGGTAAAAGTAATATCAAATTATGTTAATTTTTCAAATATATATTAAATATATGTTCTTAATTTATATTAATTTTTCTAAGAAATATATATTAATTTTTCTAGGTTATTGCTCATCCCATTAACTCTCCACTTTGGATTGAGCTTGACACATCATCTTTTTATAATGTGATGATGAAAAGGTTTTCTGCTTAAACATGATGAAGGTAATAAAAGTGAGTTGTACAAAGTAATTAGATATATCTTCGTTTCTAATTTTTCTATTCTAAGCTATGATTTTATTTTTTATTTTCAGGACACAAGGCCCTAGCTTCATATGTAAATTTTGTTGGATTTAAATGCCTGTGTGAGAGATGGTGTTTTTGAAATTGGACTGCATGGTTGTTCAATCCAAAATGTATTTTTGTGTATATTTGTTCATAGTTAAGGGTTTTTTCTTTTTGGCATATAGTTTAGGTTGTGTATATTTGTTCCTTCTTTGTTTCATTTGGGAAGTTATGCCGATCTAATTTTTGTGGATTTTAGTGTCCGTATTTTTTGTTGGTTTTGTTGCTTCATTTGCTGGTTTACAAGTAGACTTTGTGAATTTTATTTGAGTTGTTGGGTTTTCCCATGCGAGGTCCCCCAAGCCCTTGGGTTTCTTCATTTGCAGGTTTACAAGGAGACTTTGTGAATTTTATTCAATTTGTAATTTTTTGGTTCCAAATATTCACAGATACATCAACCCATACATTGATATGATTAGCATTTTGATAATGATATCATGTTATTATCCATTAAGTCACAGATACACATATGGATTATCCAGTAATTCACATATCCAGTAATTGGCATAAAATCATCAAAATAATTCAATTAGCATTATTTTGACATTATTGTGAATTATCAATTAGCATTTTCTGGGCTAGAGCTGTCCCATATTTATTGGAAGGTAAAAATGTTATGGGAGATACAAAACATTCTCTGGGAAGAGTTTAGCTTTCTTGATGTATGTAGTATATTCAACGTTCCCTTTGCAGCAAATACTGTGATAGCAGGTTTAGTTGCATAACAAACAGGTTCTGTGAAAACTCTTGCTTTCTTGATACCTACAGATCGATATGTTGCTGCAAGAGAACTAGGGGCAATTCACCATAGAAGCAATTTGTTCCTCCTAAATGAGAGGAAAGATGTGATGACATCGACTACTTGCTGGATGGCAATGGTTGTTCTTGCAGTGCGGACTTCGTCCATGGGTTCATTACATATTGGGTCAGTTTATCTGTGCTTTTATTCTATTTTCGTGGTGGTTTTATTATAAAGGATTTTAATTTATGTTACTATATGATTCAAATTGCAGATATTTGTAATGTGGTTGGACTTTGTGACTTACTTGCATCACCATGGACACAAGGACAAGCTTACTTGGTATCGCGGCAAGGTGAGAAATTGAGAAGAGCTTGATTGTCTAATTCATAGAGAAGATTTTTAGTGTAGGCATTCTCAAATATTAGGTTTTTCTTTAAGCATGTGAAGTATACCCATTTTCTTTTGCATGCCACTGTTAGCTCTCGCCAAAGTGCAAGAGCATTTATTTATGACTTTTAACATTCTTGATTGTAATGATGTAAACATTTTGCAATTGGTTGCAAAATTTGATGCCATCGGATTGATGTCAAGGTTGCCACTAAAGTAATTAAGAACAAAAATCGAGAAAAATTGCCATTGTTTTCCTTTACATTCTGCAATGTGATATATTTTTAAACCTATCTAAGCAATACATCAATGTTCTAAACTTTATATCCTAATATCCCTGAACACATCATGTAATATTCTTTTTATCCCCTTTAAGTTAAGATGCGCTGTATATAACTTCGATTCTCAGTTGTTCTTAAAAAGACTACGTATCTGAAAATTTGTAGGCGTGATTAAACTTGAAAAGACTACTTACTGGTGTGCACTCAGTCTTTTCTGAGTCGCAGCTATATGTGTTTTATGTCTTTAAATTCTACTTTTATTTTTAGCTTAATTTGTAGTGGCATGGAATACTGGAGAAATTCAATATATAATGCTTTTGCTAGCAAATTCAGTGTGCAAATTAAGTAAGAACAACACTAATCTTCGTTATCATCGCCTCAAAGTGTAGTTATGGATTTTAGTCTTCACCTGCCTATTTAATGTGACATATGTTAAAAAAGCACCACACCTATTGTGATCTGTGATCTGAAACACATGCTTCAGTTCAAATGGAGTAATTTGGCGATTTGAGACTCTGGTATCAAAGTTCTGGAACTTAAACTGCTGTGGAGATGTAAAACCCTTTGACAACATCAATGTACATGACTATATAATTTCATCCTGATGTATGAAACTATTGAAATTGGACAACGAGAAGACATAAGCAAACTCATGTTTGAAAGATTGGAAGGAAAGACACGAAGGGCAAGACCATTTATTATGAATCAAGAGTAGCAGTTTCTGAAGTTTTGTGCGCATGTTTGTGTGCGTGCACGTGCGTTTATGTGTGAATGCGTGTATCAACTTTTTGGGAGGTGGAAAGTTGTAAACACATGAGTTTGTTAACAATGTGAGTATTTATATGTGTGTATATCAACTTTTTGGGAGGTGGAAAGTTGTAAACACAAGAGTTTGTTAACAATGGGAATATTTATGTGTGTATATATCAACGTTTTGGGGGAGGCAGTTGTAAACACAAGAGTTTGTTAACAACAGGAGTTGCAGTTGTTTAAATTTTATAATTTGGCTACTACACATAGACATAGATAAATACAACATAATGTCAACTCCTTTGCGATTTAATCAAATCCATTTGTCTTTCCATATAAATGCATTCGTTTCAGTTGTATTCATTTCAATTGAGAGCACAACGCATGCTATTCCAATGTATCACACTCATTAGTGGCATTGGGTATCAAAACAATATGAAGTTCCGGCTAACGTGGAACATGGCTAACGTAAAAAGACCACCATCTGTTTATGTTGTTTCTAAAGTGATGCATCTGTATTTTGTTTTTATTGCAAAAAATGACTTTATTATCATCATTTTGGACCCATTGCTTCATTTTCCAACATCAACACGTGCGATCAGAACCAAAAGGCAGGGAATGCAAATCCCTGAAGGGGATTGTGGGTAATAGAGTGGCAAATCTACGATGTCAGTGCCTTCTGTAAGCATTATATTTATTTATTTGCTCAAAGTTTTGATACTATAGGTGAGCTGGTGGAAAATAACTACTTTCTAATATTTGCTCAATATTTCGGAAGTAGTCTACATGTCCAATATTAGGTGTACCTGTGTCTGTAGCTTATATGTTCGTGTTTTATTGGGTTTTAACATGTCTTTTCCTTTGACAGTTTGGATGTTTATTGGCTCTCATGAATGCTTCTAGCTCAAATATGGAATCGGAATTAGGCAAATAGCCAATTGTCCCCAGCTTGGCATGCCGTGGGATCACCATATGTGGTGAGTAAATTCTAGCAGATGTACCTTCATAGACGTATCATGCTTTGGTTTGTTGTTTCTTTACTCTGAATGGTTTTCATGTGTTTATGTCGGCCGTGGACCTTCATAAATGTAGCATGCTTCTGTATCTTCTTAGTTTCAAATCTTGCTAATTATTGTATTGTTGTTACTATCCTGACATATCGTTATTTTGTTTAAAGACGCATCAACAGGCGAAAATAGAAGACGCAGTAGCAGTAGCTCGTGCAATCTGGATTGAACTGGGGCAACAGCTAGGGCAATCTGGGCAATCTGAGGCATGCTGGGGCAGCAGCTGGCAGTTGTGTATTTGGTCTTAGAAATAAGATTGTTGTTGACATACTAATTTGTTGTTGATCTTAGAAATGAGATAGTTTAGCCAGTCAGTTTTGTTTAAAGCATGGGATTTAGACTTAAATACATATTTTTTCGGTCTGGCTTTGTGCCGTCGCCACTGCTGTATGGTTTTAAGGGAAAATGTTACAATTTGATCTATTCTTTTGTAAATTGTCTGAGTATTTGCTTATATATGGATTTTCAATTAAGTGTACAAGCATTTGCCAGAAATTTCCCTCTGAATCTTTATTACGTGCCATGCTCAAGCTGAAATTTCCCTCTGAAGAATATTTATTCACAACAAAAACACTGTCTACTCATTATGAAATTTGATGAAATACAAAAAGTTTCTTTTACCGAATACACTGTCAACATCAATAATATTATTATTACCATACGATATGAAGGCATTGTAACAAACACGAAAACAACAATGATGCATGTTAATTTACATACAACATGATAACAGTTCATTCATTCTACTTGAGGCAGTTCAGCTTCTGCAAATCCAGGAGAGTGTCGGTTAGAGGGATCTTCATCAAACTCCTAAGTTGAGCAGTGGCATTAAGGAGATGGCCACGCTCGCTGCATACATCCATGGTACACGCAAAGAGAACCTAATTGAGCAAGGCTACCAAGGAACTTAGGATAGAACCATCCGCAATCCATATCCAGACCAGTGTGCATAACTTGAGCAACGCTATCAAAGACCGTGTCATCCAAAAAATGTTACGAGTTGAATATGGTTTGGATCGAATCACAATCAGAGACAATATAATTACGAAGACATCAAAAATTACAGAAAGTCAAGAACAATTGTAATCGCGGTATGATCATTAGTAAATCGTAAAAAAGTTAAAATTTATACCAGTGAAGGTTCCATTCGTCCTTGATAGTTCCCTTCATGAGCTTTGCATTGATGCAGTCAAGAACAATATAATTTGACAACTGTTTTTGAATCCTTGGGCTGACTAGGACAAACTGACTAGGACAAAAGGGTTGATAGAAAGACAACTTGGATTTAATCTTGAGGAATGAATAGTTGAAATGAGATTTTGTGGAAAGTTTTGAAGGGAAAAACATTTCTTGGGAAATGAAAGTTTATGGGGAAACGAAAATTTTTGGGAAATGAAAGTTTCTGGGGAATAGCAGCGTGCAATTAATGCATTTGGGTAAAAAACTTTAACTTGCACTTAATGCTACAGATCGAATGCTGTGTAGATCGAATGATCTCTCTCTCAACGCGGGGCCCACCGTCTTTTCGACACATGAGGCAACAAGATGAGAATAATTTCCCGTATCGAAGGCGCCCGCTTTTACGCTAATTTTTTGTTCTGCGTCGAAGGTGCCCGTGATGAATTTGTTGTTCTACGATAATTTGTTGTTTCACACCGAATTTTTTGTTCTGTGTCGAAGGTGCATGCGCCAAATTTGTTGTTCCGCGCCTAAGGCGCCCGTGCCGCTAAATATTTTTACGCTAATTTGTTGTTCTTTTAAATTTTGTCTGTGGAAATAATTTTTTTGGGAACAAAGATTTCGCGGGGAAAAATCTTAACTGAACCGTGCCCGCGGGCACGGGTTATGACTAGTATATATATATATATGATATTTTTATAAAATATATATAAGAGATGAGTGATTTGCGGAAGGGTTTCGCGTGCGACCCTGGCGCCGGCTCACTGGCAACTCCGACGGCTCGAGTGGAGTTCCTGGTGGCAACCACGACGGGCTATCTGGTGGTTTCCCTGGCGGTATCTCTGGCGATGGCAAATCCTGTGGCGATGGCAACTCAGGGAGGTCGGGGATCCCTGTTGGCAAATCCGGCGTCAAATCTGGCGATGGACTTCCTGGTGATGAGAAGATGAACCATCATGGTAATGGGGGAGGGTGGCAGATCGTTAAGAGGAAGGAGGCTAGAACAAAAATCCAACTTCAATCTCAGCGGGATTCAAATCGGGGGGTGGGGGGCATTTTTGGCAAGAGACATCAGGGTCAAGGGTCCAATGGCTTCAATAACCAGGTGAGATCTGCATCTTTTAGAAGCAATTCTTCTGAGAGGGGTGCAGGGAAGGAGTTTGTCAAAATTCATGTAAGGCCGAAGGTATCAATCCAAATAGATACCTCTGTGGCTAAGCTTTCTTGGTCTGAAGTGTGCGCTAATAGGCGCAAATACGGGGACTCTATGGGCATGTCCCTAGTTCCACCAAAAATTCGGTATGATGGTTCGTATGTTGCTCATGTTTCTAACTTGCTGTTGGAGAAGGGGGGTGAACTTTGGAAATGCACTCTAGTGGGATAGGTTCTTGGTGATGTCCCTTATTATGGGCAGATTCAGGCTTGGCTGGAGAGGCTGTGGAAGCCCATACAGAGGGTCCAAATCTATATCAAAGAAAATGGGTTTTTCTATTTCAGATTTGAATCAAAGGAAGAATGTGAGAGGATTCTATATGGAGGTCCATGGCTATTTGTTGGGCGTTTGGTGGTTCTTAAACTCTGGAGCCCAAACCTTCGTCATGATCGTGACATTCTTACTTCAGTATGGGTGCAGTTGCATGGATGCCCTTTGAACATGTGGAATTTGGCGGTCCTAAACATCCTAGCCTTAGTTGTTGGCACACCCATTTGTTTGGATCGTGCGACAGCAAAACTGGATAGAATCACATACGCTAGATGCTTGGTTGAGGTGGATGCGAAGAAGTTCATGTCCCAATTGGTTGAGGTTGAGCTTGATGATGGGTCGATAGTTTCCATTGAAGTTAAGTATGAAGGTGAGCCCCTCGGTGTAGTCATTGTGTCTACTTCGGACATCCTGATATCCAATGCCTGCCCAAGACAAGTAACATTCATTTCAATCTAGAGGGAAGGAAGCTATGCAGGTTTCAAAGTCTGGCGGAATATCTGAGACTCCTATCTCTGGAACTAATGATTTGTGCAATTCAAATACATGTTCAGTTGGGGATGCTAAAGTGGGAGGGGGATCAATGAGAGGAGAAATTGTTCATGATCAGGACATGGTTGGGGGGAGCAAGACCTAGACTAAGGCAATGAATGTGGAATCTGGTGAAGTAGATGCAATTCCAAAATTTGTGAAATTGAAGAGGTTGGTTCAATTTCTGAAGTTGGTGCTATGCCTGAATCCTAAAAGTCTAGCCCAGCTTGCGTAGCGGCTACCCCAATTGTCCCAGCATCCTCTCTGCCTGAAGGGGAAGTGCGAGTTTGGCCATTTCAGATTCCATGGCTTCGGATTTGGGTGCTTCTGGGAATCCCAGAGTGATCGGGATGGATGTTATGTCGCCAGCCAAGTTAGCTTCAAGTTACGGGGAGCATGTTGTGTCTGCTGTTGAGGATGGCATCCCATTTCGCCAGCATTGCGAAGCTACATCTGGAGATGCATCAAATGGAGCAGATTGCGACATCAAGGACCAAGTAATAGTGGGTCCGGATTTGGGAGAAGGGGAGGTCCCACATGCTGTCAAAAATATTTCATTTGAGGAGAGCAGTTTCCTGCATAAGTCAACTTATATTGCTATAAAGGATGGTAGGGAAATTCCATCTCTGTTGCTAAATTCTATTGAATCAGAACTGCCAGATGAAATATCAATTCATAACCCTCTTTGGATGGAGGATCAAATTTTGTTGAAGTCTGAAGCTACTCAAGGTAAGTTAAAGAACCCTTATAAGAGAACGGTCTCCCCCTTTGCTACCCGTAGGAGTTCACGGCTAGCTGGAAATCAAGGAAACCCCCACCAGATTTAATGTCGGTGTTCATTTGGAACATTAGGGGACTTAAAAATTCTGTTAGGAGAGGCGAACTTAAGCAGAGAGTGTGGAATTTTCGGCCTTCAGTTGTGTGTTGTTGAAGACTAAAGTAGAGGAATGTCATTGGGGAAGGATCGCCAAATGTTTCCCCAAATGTTGGGCAACTGTTGACAACAGAAGTCACCATTCAGGGTGCCGTATTGTTATTTATGTTGATAGCGCTATTTGGAGTTGCGTTCCCATCTCCACATCGGTGCAACACATTTCAATGACCCTAACTAATACAGCTGGATTAGTTATAGCATTATCGGTTGTTTATGTTGGATCCTGTGGATGGCAAACAACACTAGAAGGGGGGGGGGGGTTGAATAATGTTGTTCAAATAGTAAACTTTTTCGATTGTTAATAAACGTCCTTCTAATGTTGTCTAAGAAACCAAGTAGAGCGATCTACGCTTGGTTCTTAATCAACAAAATAATCTTAAAATATACAGCGTAATTTCATAGCAGGTAGTCGACTCCCTATGAACAGTAGTCGACTCCCAGAGTATTTATAAGCATAGAAAAGATTGCAAGTAAGATAAATATTATATTCACAGTGGATAAAAGTAAGTTGATCTTTGCAGCAAATGAATAAGAATTTATCAAATAATAAAGTAAGAGCAAAGATAAACAAACACAGATAAGCAATCGCAGACACAAGGATTTATATCCTGGTTCCCCACAACTTTTGGGTACGTCCAGTCCCCGACCAATCCGGTACGAGATTTTCCACTATCTGCCTTGGCAAATACAAGCACCTAACTCCACTCGTTAGGATTTCCAACGACCTAGTCTTGACCAGGATTTCCGACTGGCAACACCTAGACTTATCTAAGGTTCCAACAACAACACAATAAAAATGATATCCAATTCACCACAATAAATTGGTGGAGATTGGTTTTACACCCAGATTCTATAGCCAAACAATGATAGACAAAATTGTGTGTAGTGGCTTGATAGAATGAGATTCTAGATCACACAAAGATACGAATGAATTCTTTATGATCTAGATCTATTGTTTTTCAAAAATTCTTTAAACAAAAATCAAGAAAAGTAATACGGATTTGAAAAACATTTAGCCAATAAAATGAGAATATGATCTTTAAAAATAATAACAGAATTTTGCAAGATCACAAATAAAATCGAATTGGCTAGAGAAAGAATGAGAGCTTAGAACTTTAGAGCGTTTGCACGAGAGATTTTGAATTCGATAGTTGTTGTTTTTCTCAATGAAAACGGTCCTATATTTATAGGACAAAAACTGAGAATTCGAATTTCAAAAATACTTTGACTTTTGTCCTAAAAATTATGGAGAAAATCGCTCAACGATATTTCAAAATTCAAGTCAAAAACGTCAAACTTTTACAGCTGGTAGTCGACTCCCTAGGAGTGGTAGTCGACTCCCAGTGTGTTTCAGGAAATCTTGATTCTCAGCTGGTAGTCGACTCCCTACCTTTGGTAGTCGACTCCCAGAGGAGTTTTTCCTGCGACACAGCTAGTCAGACAGGTAGCTAACTCCAGGGCATGTGGAGTTTCACTACGGAATTTATAAGATGACTAGAGAAAGCTCTCAAAAACATTTTTGAAGATGATTTAAAAGATATTCAAAAATATTTTCAAATTGTGTGTGTGTGTTTGTCTATATGATTTAGCTTTAACAATACCATAAAGAGACACAACACACTCACTATAGACTTAGGACACGTCTTCGGAAGCTTGATCAATTTGGTGAAGTAGATGTGAGCTTCACTTGAGCTTCTTGTTCTATTTGAGCTTTGAACTTCATTATTTGATCTTAGCCACGTTCGTCCTAGTCTTTGAGCGTAGATTGCGCTTCTTTGAGTATGAGTAAAGCTTCACATATCCTGCACACTTAATTGTAGTGTAGTTAGTACACTAAGTTTCATTTGGTGTGCTCATCATCAAAATCACTTGGGGGTGGAATTCAATTTCCATCACTCTCCCCCTTTTTGATGATGACACCCAAATGAAAAAATGAAATAAGTTTGAAATCTGAAAATACATGAAAGTATACTTACTCCCCCGGCTTTGATGCGGTTCTCCCCTGCATCGAAGCTGTTAGCAAAACAATACAATACATATGATTTCATTTTTGCATTTCAGATTTTTCTCCCCCTTGTCATCAACAAAAAATATCAATGACAAAGTATTAAATCATATGAATAATAGTGTGATTAGGAGGGAATTCAATACCCAATTCCTGCAAGAGAGATGTTAGTTTATAAGAGCAACTAATATATTGCATAGAGGATAGGTTCATGGTAGCAAGCATCACACAATTAAAGAGTTATTACAAACCATAAGTTTTAAAGACATAGTTTTTGAGAACCATTGTTTGAAAAAACATTGTTTTTAAGTGAAACTAAGGATGACCGCCGTTCTTCTTCAGTTCCTTGATCTCATCAAGGATCCTGACAAGCGTGTCCTCCGTCATTTTGTTGCTTCTCACGACGAGCTCCTTAAGGTCGTCCACCTTTTGGTTAAGGTCTTCAAAACCTTTCTCTTGTGATATCTTCAATTTTTCAATCTTCTTTAGAAGCATTTCTTGAAGCTCAAGAATATACGCCGGTGCTTCTTCTTCTTCTTCTTCTTCGCTTCCTCTTTCTTCTTCTCCTTGTTCTTCCTCCTCAGAATCTGAAACAACAATTTTCTTACCTCTCCTGGAGGATGATGATCCTTCTTCAGCTGCAAGTTTTTCTTCGGGAATGTTCTCATCAAGATCATGGTGTAGATTCATTCTTCCAAGTGCATGAACATCAAAAACTCGAGCCGGTTCTAGAATTGAGGTTTCATGATCCAAAGGCACATTATAGCTAATAAACAAGATAGTGATATAGTGCCCATGAGCTAAAGTGGACGAGGGTCTTTCAGAAGAAGCTGAAGCAAGAATAGAATCCATGATAACTTTGGCCCAATTGATGCGGATGTTACCTAGTATAGCATAGATACATTTAGCCTGCTTCTCAGATAGGATAGAATGACTTCCAAATTTCTGAGTAATATTATAGGATAATATATTTGCCAGAATTCTTGCCGGATAGCGAAGATCTCTACATGGAAGTTTAGTCTGGAAATGTCTTCCTGGCAAATACATTCTCTCTAGAATACTTCCTTCAGTCATTTCTATTTTATCAAGCAACATGCCAGAATATGGAATTCCTAGGGCTTCTTCTAGGGATTTAACAGTAATGTCAAGCTTTGTATCAAGAACTTTGGTTATAAAGCGGCTTTTAGCAAGATCGTAGTCCATATTAGCATAGAACAAGTGCACAAGCCTTGGATAGCAAAGATAAGTATTTTCAGAGGAAAATAGGTTGGCCAAGTTCTGAAAATCTAGTAAGCTGTCAATGCCATAATTTATAACATCATTGAGCTTAACAAAACGTTCATGGAGGATGGGTTTCTTAGTGATTTTGATGAAGTGTTCATATGTGGTGTTCTTGAATAGATATGGTAGAATGGTTTCTTTCTCAGAGTCAATTTCAGATGAGGTTTTTCTATTCTTGGTAAAGATTCCTTTGATAGGCATCTAGATAGAGTAAAAAAAATATTTTTACAATACTAGATAAGCAAGAGAAAAAAATAATGAAGTAAAGATCATGTAGTAAAAAAAAATTTACCTTGAGTAATTTGAGAAAGAGGTGGAGTTGAAAGAGCTCCAAGCAACCAAGCACCAAGATGAAATTTCAAGAGAGAGAGATGAAAGGGGGTAGTCGGCTACCCTAGGGTTTCTCTTGGGGGGTTTTAACATGGGATGAAAGATGATGAAGAATGAGGGCCTTAGGATCAAGTGTTGGATGGTTAGGATAGAGTTTTAGCTTATTGGGTATAAGTTGCCTTTAAGGATATGAACCCATTAACTCTATAGAACCCAATAGGAGTTAGTCAAGAACTTCGCATACACGCTGGTAGTCGACTCCCTCATGTAGGTAGTCGACTCCCTACTGGGTTGAGTCGTTTTCTCATCCCGAGGGGTTTTTGATCCAAGTCGAGTGCATTTTCTGAACACGAAATGTTTTAAAAGTATAACATAAATATACAAGATCATAAAAAATATTTATTTAATTAAATTTAATCATATATATTTAGCAGAGAAAAAATTGAGTTGTGCAAGAAGGCTTTGATGTTGATCCTTTACAAGGCGTTGGATCTCGTTTTCTTCCTTTCATTTCTTTGGAATACCTGAAAAAAAAATAAAACGTTTATGGTACTCTCTTTTTTTTGAGTCCGAGGAGTTAGTCTTTAGGAAGCCAAACCCAGTATGGTTTAGTTCCTTCATGAACAACATATTTATAATTTTTGTTTAAATGAATTTGTTGAACAAAGTCGATAGCGTACCTTTTCCTTTGTTGATCAGATAATTTCTTTGGTATCCAGATGCTCAAAAAATTGCGTTAGAATGATGCATCCTAGTATGCTTAACCCGTTTCTTGGTATGATGTGAATCATAACCGAGTCCGGTTTTGCTAGATGAGGCTTTTTGATCTTTAATTATACTATCTAGCTTTCCTTTTCCTTTGTTGAAATTCTCAATAATTTTCATCGTAGCGTCGTATTTATCTTTGACAGATACGAGAAGATTATTCAGATTCTCAACTTTTTCATTTACCAATGAAATATCTTTTTGCAGAAAATCATTTTTTTCTTTAAGGAGACTATTTTCTTTAATGTTTTCTTCTTTTTCTTTAGTATCCTTTTTAATACTTCTAAGTGTTCTTCTATGTTCTTTTATAAGCTTTTCATGCATTTTGCATAGCTCCTTATATGCTCCCCTATAATCCATGTCTTCATCATCACTTGATGACGAATCATTGTCGCTAGATGAATCATGATGCGTGCTTACCTTGGAGGATGTGGATGCCATGAAGCACATGTGTGCTGTTTCTCTTCTTTCATCGTTATCTTCTTCTGATGATTCATCGGATGAGGAATCATCGCTCTGGTCGAAGGCTACGTAAGCTTCCTTCTTTGGTCGTCGGAATTTGTTTCTTCCGTTGTTTCGCTTTTCATTATTGTCTTTGTTCTTTTCACGATCTCTGGAATCACGATTGTTTCTCTCCAATGGACAGTCTCTCTTGACGTGCCCTGGTTTGTTGCAACCAAAACACATAATACCGTTAGTGGGTCTAAAAGATCGTTTTCCATACTTACTTGTGATGAACTCTTTAAAGTTCTTTGAGATGAACGCGATATGGTCTTCTTTGTCTGTGTAATCGGAATCTTCCTCTTGGGCTTTGAACGCGAGATTCTTCTTCTTTGGGTTTTCTTCGATCTTCTTGTCTTCTTCAAGCTCAATCTCATATGCCATGAGATTTCCCATTAGTTCTTCAATGGTGAGGTCTTTTACATTATGAGCTTCTCGAATGGCAGTTGTCTTTCCCTTCCATTCAGGTTGGAGGGATCTTAGTATCTTCATTACCTGCTCATATTCGGAAAGTTTCTTTCCTAATCCTACGAGCTCATTTGTAA
Organism: Scilla litardierei; assembly: GCA_030789695.1. Taxonomy (NCBI): domain Eukaryota; kingdom Viridiplantae; phylum Streptophyta; class Magnoliopsida; order Asparagales; family Asparagaceae; genus Scilla; species Scilla litardierei. Next base: position 111,181,767 of record CM061138.1, read on the forward strand.
TATTAGTAAAACGATTATTCACATCGGTGATACTCTCTCATTCTTCCATTTTAAAAGATTCGAATTTTGAATGCAAAATATTTATGCGAGATTCTTTTACCTTTTCGGTTCCTTCGTGACTTACCTGAAGAGTATGCCATATTTGGTGTGCTGTCTCACATTGGGAGACTCGATTAAACTCATTTCCTGTAACGGCGTAAAATAGTGCATTCATTGCTTTTGCATTGAGATTAGCTTTCTTCTTGTCGTCGACAGACCATTTCCCAAACTCAACGTCGGTGGGTGTGATGTACGGGACTTTAGTAACTGTCCAAGCTTCAATGTCTAATGACTCTAGGTGAGTCTTCATTCGGATCTTCCAGCTAGCGTAGTTGGTTCCGTTGAACAGTGGTAGTCTCATGGTATTTAGTCCTTCAGAGTGAAAGGATGTTGACGCCATCACCTTTGTAGCCTTGCTCTGATACCAAGTGTTGGATCCTGTGGATGGCAAACAACACTAGAAGGGGGGGGGGGGTTGAATAGTCTTGTTCAAATAGTAAACTTTTTCGATTGTTAATAAACGTCCTTCTAATGTTGTCTAAGAAACCAAGTAGAGCGATCTACGCTTGGTTCTTAATCAACAAAATAATCTTAAAATATACAGCGTAATTTCATAGCAGGTAGTCGACTCCCTATGAACAGTAGTCGACTCCCAGAGTATTTATAAGCATAGAAAAGATTGCAAGTAAGATAAATATTATATTCACAGTGGATAAAAGTAAGTTGATCTTTGCAGCAAATGAATAAGAATTTATCAAATAATAAAGTAAGAGCAAAGATAAACAAACACAGATAAGCAATCGCAGACACAAGGATATTTATCCTGGTTCCCCATAACTTTTGGGTACGTCCAGTCCCCGACTAATCCGGTACGAGATTTTCCACTATCTGCCTTGGCAAATACAAGCACCTAACTCCACTCGTTAGGATTTCCAACGACCTAGTCTTGACCAGGATTTCTGACTAGCAACACCTAGACTTATCTAGTGTTCCAACAACAACACAATAAAAATGATATCCAATTCACCACAATAAATTGGTGGAGATTGGTTTTACACCCAGATTCTATAGCCAAACAATGATAGACAAAATTATGTGTAGTGGCTTGATAGAATGAGATTCTAGATCACACAAAGATACGAATGAATTCTTTGTGATCTAGATCTATTGTTTTTCAAAAATCCTTTAAACAAAAATCAAGAAAAGTAATACGGATTTGAAAAACATTTAGCCAATAAAATGAGAATATGATCTTTAAAAATAATAACAGAATTTTGCAAGATCACAAATAAAATCGAATTGGCTAGAGAAAGAATGAGAGCTTAGAACTTTAGAGCGTTTGCACGAGAGATTTTGAATTCGATAGTTGTTGTTTTTCTCAATGAAAACGGTCCTCTATTTATAGGACAAAAACTGAGAATTCGAATTTCAAAAATACTTTGACTTTTGTCCCAAAAATTATGGAGAAAATCGCTCAACGATATTTCAAAATTCAAGTAAAAAACGTCAAACTTTTACAGCTGGTAGTCGACTCCCTAGGAGTGGTAGTCGACTCCCAGTGTGTTTCAGGAAATCTTGATTCTCAGCTGGTAGTCGACTCCCTACCTTTGGTAGTCGACTCCCAGAGGAGTTTTTCCTGCGACACAGCTAGTCAGATAAGTAGCTAACTCCAGGGTGTTGGAGTTTCACTACGGAATTTATAAGATGACTAGAGAAAGCTCTCAAAAAATTTTTTGAAGATGATTTAAAAGATATTCAAAAATATTTTCAAATTGTGTGTGTGTGTGTGTGTTTGTCTATATGATTTGGCTTTAACAATACCCTAAAGAGACACAACACACTCACTAAGACTTAGGACACGTCTTCGGAAGCTTGATCAATTTGGTGAAGTAGATGTGAGCTTCACTTGAGCTTCTTGTTCTATTTGAGCTTTGAACTTCATTATTTGATCTTAGCCACGTTCGTCCTAGTCTTTGAGCGTAGATTGCGCTTCTTTGAGTATGAGTAAAGCTTCGCATATCCTGCACACTTAATTGTAGTATAGTTAGTACACTAAGTTTCATTTGGTGTGCTCATCATCAAAATCACTTGGGGGTGGAATTCAATTTCCATCAGTTTATGCTCTTAATTTACCCTCTCTTCGTCATTCTCTCTGGACGAGTCTTGTCCAAGATGCTGCTAGTTTAAAATCTTTGCCATGGATAATGGGTGGCGACTTTAATTGTGTGAGGTACTCGAATGAAAAATTCGGAGGCATGGACTTGGATGCTAGAATGGTTGATGATTTTAACAACTGTATTGGTTGCTGTCAACTGATGGGCCTGAAAAGTGTGGGGTAATGTTATAGCTGGAGCAATAGGAGGACTGGATTGGGTCATATATCAGCGCGATTGGACCGTACTCTATGCAATGCGTAGTGGCTTCGTATTCTTCCTCATTCATATTATAAGTATTCTAATTCGGGGACAAGCGACCATTCTCTTATGAACATCTATCTCCATCATAAGGTACAATACTTTCCCAAGCCTTTTAAATTTTTTAATGCATGGTGTTTATATGCTGGATATCGGGAATTGATGGAGAAAGCATGGGCCGAGAGTGTTAACTTAGCACATGTTGCGACTGTTGTGAGGAATTTCGGTCTCTTGCTTATGAAATCATTTGTTGAAAAATTAAAAATGCTAAAGCAGTGGCTGCGGGAATTTACTGGGAAATCAAGGGAAAAGGTGGATGTTGCTAGGTGCAGAAATATGCTTGAATTGATCCAATCAAACACGAGAATTACTACTTGTCCATTGTTGCAAAAAAAGGAGCAATCGGCTATTATTAATCTTGCTAATGCCCTTGATGTTGAAGAGTATGTGTTGAGACAAAAGAGTAGGCAGGATTGGCTACATCTAGGTGATAGGAATTCTAATTTTTTCTACAATGCTATGAAGGCTAGGAATTGTTACAATAATCTCAATCACCTAATTAATGCTGATGGAGGTAGGTTTTCAAATATTGAGATGTTAAGGGAAGAGGCCCCGTTATTTTATAAGAAGATGTACAATCAAGATCACTATTGGAATATATTTCCAAATATCATTCCAAAGCGGAAGCTTACTTCTAATGTTGCTAGTTGGTTGGAAAGGTTAGTATCTGCAAATGAAATTGAGGAGGCGGTGTTTCAAATTGGCAAAGATAAAGCTCCAGGACCTGATGGGTTCAATGCTCATTTTTATCAGAAAAATTGGGATATTATTGGTAATGATGTATGCTTAGCTGTTTCCTCTTTTTTCAGCACTGGTAAGATGCTGCATCAGATTAATCATACATTCCTCACTTTGGTCCCCAAGAATTCCAAAGCCTCGGGTTTAGGAGATTACATGCCTATTGCCTGTTGCAATGTCATTTATAAGATCATCAGCAAAATTATTTGTCGTAGGTTTAAGTTGGTAATTAATGATCTTATCTCGTCAAATCAAGCGGCTTTTCTTAAAGGTCTCTTTCTATCAGATTGTGCTCTTCTCGCCCATGAACAAATACGAGATTTCAGTAACCCTATGGGATCCAGAGCTTGTTTGAAATTGGATCTCAGAAAAGCTTTTGATAGTGTAAATAGTGAGCTCATTTTTTATGATGCATAAAATGGGGTTCAATATCAAATCTATTAGCTGGATTTCTGAATGCATATCCACGACCACTTTTTCAGTGCTGGTTGATGGTTCCCCCGCGGGGTATTTTATGTCAAATAGAGGGTTGAGACAAGGAGACCCACTTTCCCCATACCTGTTCGTGCTTGTGATGGAAACATTTTCGCTTCTCATGTCTAGAGCTGAAGCGTCATGCACCATTCATCCTATGAGGAGATTGGGTTATATCTCGCACTTGTTATTTGCTGATGACCTCCTTGTTTTCTGCCGAGCTAATTCTCTCTCTTTTGTGGGCGTTCATGAGTTATTAGTTAATTTCAATCAGCTAACAGGACTCCACGTTAATTGGGATAAGAGCTCAGCCATCTTTAGTAAAGGTACGCGTGATCCTAGCACCCTTGCTGCTACTCTAGGAATTAAGAAGGTATCCTCTCTCTCTCTCTCAGTCTATCTTGGATTGCCTTTATCTTCTAAGTATCCAAAGTCTTCCATGTATGCTCGCCTGGTTGATAAATGCAAAAGGAGGCTTCGGGGTGGTCTTCTTCACTTCTGTCCATTTCGGGAAGGATATAGTTGGTGCGCACAGTTATATATGGCATGGTGGCTTTCTGGATGTACGCCTACAGCATCCCACCTTCTGTTCTTTGTACTATTACTTCGGCATGTAGGAGGTTCCTATGGGGGAATCAACACACATGGGCTTGGAGGGATTTCTGCATCCCTACGGAAGAGGGAGGGATGGTTCTGAGATTGCGTTCTGATTTCAATGTGGCATCTGGAGTTAGGCTTACTTGGAGGCTTTTATCCTCTGACGGAGCTTGTGCCCTTTACATGGGGTAGCATTACATACTTGGGGCCGAATAGCTTATATTGTGTGAAATCTACTACATCCAGCTCTCGTACCTAGAAATTCCTTCTTTTTAATCGTAGCACATCTCAGAAGTTGATTAAGCGTGTTGTTAGAGGCGGTACTGCAACTTCTTTCTGGTATGATGTCTGGTTGCCCTACGGGCCTCTTGCCCTCTTTTAGGAAGTCCCGATTGGTGATGAGAAGGCATTGGGTAGCTCCTATTGGACTACAGATGGTTGGAAGGATGATCCCCACATTCACTCTCTCCTCCCCATGCTACAGTCAATCCGCATTTCCCCAGGTCCCGATACTTGGGAATGGATCCCTGGTGCTACTTGCTCCTTTCGTGATGCTTGGGATGGATCTCGCTATCGTGGTACACCTTTTGCCTACTATAATGTTGTTTGGCATATCAAGCATACTCCTAAATGGGCCCTTACTCTCCTACGTGCTTTTTATGCTAAACTTTTAACTAGAGACGTTCTTCACAAGTGGGGGATCACTTCTTGTCAGAATTGCATATTATGCGATGAAGGTGTAATAGAGAGTATAAATCACCTTTTTTAAAGGCACCTACAGCCGTTATATTCTTTGCAGGAGCCTTCTTAAGCTGAATATCACTGATCCAGTTCCATCATCCCTTCCTCGGATGGGAGATCTTATTCTCTCACTTTATAGTAAGAATGATAGTGTGGGCATCTTAGCTAAAACAGCTCTTGCATCTATGGTGTGTCATATTTGGGAGTAGCATAATAGCAGGGGTTTTGAAGGAATGGGGGGGGGGGGAAGCCAATCTTTTTGATGCTATTATGGCTGATGTTGGTATAGCCTTGCATGACATTGACATAGACCATCCTTCGGCGGCAGTCCCTTTCGCAAACTGGGGTTTTCTTCATATTTGATTCTATGTATAGATGTATGATTTGTCTTTTGTGCATACTTAGCACATGGGGACGTTTTTTTTGTGGGGGGGGGGGGAGGGGGGGGGGGGGAGGCGGAGATAGTTTGTAGTGTGTGACTGCGCTTGTGCCCTATCCCCTCTCTTTCTAATCCCCTATTAGATCCCCATAGTGAATGTTTTGCGTTGTTTTGCCTTTAATAAAGTTACTATGTTACTCGCATATGTGTGTGTGTGTGTGTGTGTGTGTGTGTGTGTGTGTGTGTGTGTATGTGTGTGTGTGTGTGTATGTATATGTATATATTGGAGAATATGCTTTATCTTTATTGATACTGTAAAAAAGTACAAGGATCTAGGGGAGACAGAAGAGCGTTAGTAGTGTAGAGCTAAGGCACATGCGCCTTCCCCTGTCCCTACATGACACCTTCTTCTCCCCAAAGAGCCCAATATATCATACAAGGGTACATGAAAGGAAAACAGACTAAATGTCACGCCCCGCTTCCCTAAAATGGAGGCGAGACGTGAAAAGGTCCACACGAGAGTGGAGCTGTGAAGCCCCAAACCCGATAAGCGTCAATAAAACATAAGCAGGTCCCTGTAACCACAAACGGAACAACAATAATAACACAAGGAGAGACAGAAATAAAATCTCAAATCTCAGAATTTGTCCAACATTAAAGTTAAGTTCAACATCCAGAAAAGCCACCAGGCTAAAAGAAAGAGTCTAAAGGCCCAGAACAAGGCCAACAAGGACAAACATAACAAAGTATAGGTGCTGCGCACCGACAGCTACAGCAGTCTAAAACAAAAAGGGGAAAGCTCAACGAAGACACTAGGACTGATCTCCAGTGTCCATAAAGTCCTCGATCAACGCGGGTTCTGACTCAGCGTCAGCAACCACCACGTCCTCAGCGACAAACTCAGGCTCGGGATCTAACATGTGTCACCCAAAAGAGAAAAGGGGCATATGTCAGCAAGTCGAAAGACTTGTGCAAGGAAACTGAAAGAAAAGTAAACTAACAACCTAGCAGTTAAAGTATGGTGCATGGCAAGGCAAGTATCGTATGGAAGTAACAAGTGAAGTACAAGTAGCAAGTAACAAGTGGTAGGTGTGACATGTATTGTCAAGTAACAAGTACAAGGGATCACCCACACACATGTGAGCGCCCTATTGCCCGTAGGCTGTATTCAAGTACACGGGATCGCTCACACACATGCGAGTGCCCTATTGCCCGCAGGATGTATTCAAATCGTTTTCTGGACCACGAGCCAGATTTGTAATTGGCCTAGGGTTGTGCCCGCAAAACGGGTGCCTAGCCAGAACAAGTAGCACTAGTATGTAGCGATGCTATGCAATCACGATGAGAGTTATTACTGTATCGGAAGCGGAAGAACGATGCCGAGCAAGCACGGCAACGGAAGAAACGATCCAGGGAACCTAGGGTTCAGATGTGGAATGGATGTGGAAAATCTGGAGAAATGGGGTTTTGGGGGGTTTTGGGGGGTTTTCGGCGATCTAGAGGTGGTGGCCGGCCAAAATAGAGAGGGGGAGAGGCTCTTGATGAAGGAGGAAGGCTAGGGTTAGATGGATGATGATTTGGGGAAGAAGGAGGCTCAGGAGAAAGGAAAGAAGAAAAGAAAAACGTTTGGGGGGTTTAAATAGGAAGTGCTGGTGGCTGTCCAGAAATTAGGGTTTCGACACTGATTAGTCGGTCAAAGAGCAAACACTGACCGACTAGTTTGGGAACTAGTCGGTCGGTTGACCAACGCAGACCGACTAAGCCCAAACAGTAACTCCTATACAAAATTAGGATTTAGATTTAGTCGGTCAAAGAACAACTACTGACCGACTAGTTTGTCATCTAGTCGGTCGATGAATGTTCTTAGACCGACTAAGAATGAATAGTACTTGGTATCAAAAATGATCATAGAGCTAGTCGGTTAAAGAACGATTGCTGACCGACTAGTTTGCAACCTAGTTGGTCGACGAACGTTCTTAGACCGACTAACGATAAACAGTAACTCCTGAGTAATTTACAAAGCCCACTAGTCGGTCCATGAAGGTTTGCCGACCGACTAAATCGTCATCTAGTCGGTCGGTTCCCCTTCTTGTACCGGCTAACGTGCACAAAAAGTTCCGAAATGGAGCGCGAAGCTCCGGGATCGATTCCTAAGACTCCTAGGCTTGATCTAACAATAAGATATAACCGATATGAAGCCCGTCACGAATGACTTACTCCGAAATCGACGATTCTAAGGAAGAAGCTAGAAAATCACGACGAAACGATCGAAAGTGAATGCTACGGAGACGAAAACCACACATGAGGAGAAAATCCACCAAAACATATATATATATAATATAAATAATCCAAATACATGAAAACCAGTCGTTACATCCTCCCCAACTTAAGAAAAATTCCGTCCTCGGAATTTCCCAACACTCACGTGTCCGGAAACAAAAGTGGGAAACGCTCTCGCATCTCATCCTCATTCTCCCAAGTAGACTCTCCAGGCGAGCCGTGTCGCCACATCACCCTCACAAGATTGACAACCTTGTTCTGAAGTGACTTCTGACGCCTATCCAGAATCTACACTGGCTGCTGGTCATACGTCAAATCAGGGCGAACGGTAATCTCCGAGAAATCCACAGCATGCGATGGATCGCTAATGTATCGACGAAGCTGCGACACATGAAAAACATTGTGAACTCCTTCCAAGGATGGCGGCAAGGCTAAGCGGTAGGCTACCTCGCCAACTTTCTCCAGAATATCAAACGGTCCAATGTATCGCGGGCTCAACTTCCCTCGCTTCCCAAAGCGAATCACTCCACGATTCGGGGAAATCCTCAGAAACACATGATCGCCCGGCTGAAACTCCAAAGGACGGTGTTTAGCATCCGCCCAATGCTTAAAACGATCCTGAGCAATTCTCAACCTCTCCCGAATGTTCCTGACAACATCCACAGCTTCCAAAATCATCTCAGGTCCCAACAGCTCCCTATCGCCAACGTCATCCCAACTCAATGGCGATCGACATTTCCTCCCATAAAGAGCGGCGAAAGGCGCCATGCCAATACTCGCCTGGAAGCTGTTGTTGTAAGAAAACTCTACCAGATGTAGATGGTCCTCCCACGAACCCTTGAAATCCAACATGCATGCCCTCAGCATGTCCTCCAAGATCTGAATCGTCCTCTCGGACTGGCCATCCGTCTGCGGATGGTACGCCGTGCTGAAACTCAGACGCGTACCCAAACTCTTCTGCAAACTCTGCCAGAACTGAGATGTGAACCTTGTGTCTCTGTTTGACACGATACTCATGGGGACTCCATGAAGTCGCACGACCTCCTGCATGATTCACGTTACATCACTATCCAAACTAGGAAAAGGAAATAGAAACGGAGAGTAAAAGAATTTACCTCCATATATCTCCTCGCTAGCGCCTCAGTGGACTGTCCCACTCGGAATGGAATAAAGTACGCGGATTTGGTCAATCGATCTACGATCACCCAAATCGCGTCATTCTGCTTCGGACTCCGAGGTAGTCCAGTCACGAAATCCATTGTGATGTGTTGCCATTTCCACTCCGGAATCGGAAGCGGTTGTAGCAACCCTGCCGTACGCTGATGCTTCGCCTTCACTTGCTGGAAAACCAAGCACTTGGCTACACTCCGAGCCACACTCCTCTTCATACCATGCCACCAATAGTTCAGGCGAAGATCCTTGTACATCTTGGTCCCACCAGGATGCACAGAATACGACGAACTATGTGCCTCCACCATCAACTCCTCTCTGATATCCCCAGCTGGCACACACAACCTGGCTCCAAACCTCAGCGAGCCATCCTCATGAATCAAAAAGTCAGTCCGCAGACTGGCTTCCACCTGCTCCCGATTCTTCACCAGCTTCGGATCCCCAGCCTGGCCAACCTTGACCCGATCCACGATCGTCGATTGAATCTGCATACACATCAACGAAGAAGCCTCCCAAGGAAGAACAATCTCCACACCAGACTCGCAAAAATCCTGCTGCAATCTCCACTGCGAAGTCAAAATCATCACCGCTGGAAGCCTACTCAGCGCATCAGGAACCACATTCACCTTGCCAGGGTGATACCGCAAATCAATCTCATAATCCGCCATGAGCTCCAACCATCGACGCTGTCGCATGTTGAGCTCCTTCTGAGTAAAAATATACTTCAAGCTTTTGTGATCGATGAAGATCTTCACTTTCTCACTCAGCAAGAAGTGCCTCCAAATCTTAAGAGCAAACACAACATCAGCCAACTCCAAGTCATGCGTAGGGTAATTCTTCTCATGAACCTTGAGCTGACGTGAAGCATAAGCCACAACATGTCCGTGCTGATGCAACACACAACCGAGACCCTTGCCAGAAGCATTGCAAAAGATCTCAAATCCACCGCTGCGATTAGGCACAACAAGAATAGGGGCAGTCGTCAATCTCTTCCTTAGAACACCAAAGGCATCCTCACAATCACCCGACCAAACAAAAGGTACATCCTTCCACGTCAATCTGGTCATCGGCTCAATAATACGGGAAAAGTCCTTAATGAAGCACCGATAATAACCAGCAAGCCCCAGGAAACTCCGGATCTCAGACGCTGACTGCGGAACAGGCCACTCTCTGATGGCCCTGATCTTCTCGGGATCCACTGAAATACCATCTCCAGTCACCACATGCCCGAGAAAAGCAACTCTGTCCAGCCAAAACTCGCACTTCGAAAACTTAGCATACAGCCGATGCTTCCTCAAAATCTCCAACACCGTCCTTAAGTGCGATGCATGCTCCTCCTCCGTCTTAGAATAGATCAGAATGTCGTCAATAAAGATAACGACAAACTTATCTAAAAAGTCATAGAAGATTAGATTCATCAGGTTCATGAAAACTGCGGGTGCGTTGGTTACACCGAAAGGCATAACCACAAACTCGTAGTGTCCATACTTCGTCCTGAACGCTGTCTTCGGAACATCATCCTTCTTCACCTTCAACTGGTGGTAACCACTTCTCAAATCCAATTTAGAAAACACACTCGATCCTCCAAGCTGATCAAAAATATCATCGATGCAAGGCAACGTGTATTTATTCTTGATGGTCACCGCATTCAACTCCCGATAGTCCACGCACATGCGACGCGAACAATCCTTCTTCTTCACCAGCAGCACCGGTGCTCCCCACAGAGACACACTAGGGTTGATATAACCCTTCTGCATAAGCTCATCCAACTACCTACGCAACTCTTCCAACTCTGCTGGTGCCATACGATATGGTGCCTTCTAAATGGGCTGTGCTCCTGGAATAAGATCAATAGAAAATTCCAAAGCCCGATCAGGTGGCAATCCAGACATCTCCTCGGGGAAGACGTCATCAAAATCTCGCACCACAGCTGGCCTCTCCAACTCCATCTGCATAGCCACAAACTCCACCGGCCTGGCCCGAAACCTGACAGGACCAAGCAAGCTGCTACCACGGCTGAACTCAAATATTGGGTGTCCAGGAATCTCGAACATGACCTTCTTCCTCCGACAGTCGATCGTAGCATAGAAGCTCACAAGCCAATCCATCCCAAGGACCGCATCATAGTTGATGATGTCGTGGACAATGAAATCAGCGTAAAGCTCATGTCCACAAACCACCAACGAGCAAGAATTGCAACCAAGATGCACCGAGACCATGCCATTCCCTGTAACGATATTTCAACTCTTGGAAAGAGGGGACGTCGCAAGGAATGCTTCTCCACGAAGCTCCGAGAAATAATGCACATCGATGCACCAGAGTCAAAGAGAACTCGCACAGGAAATGTGCACACCAAAATCACACCTACAAACAGTCTAACAATCAAGCCCTAGTCTAGCAACAATCATATGCAAGCAATCAACATAATCTAACAATCAAACATAACTAAGGAAGAAACAGCTAGGAGGGAAGTTACTTGTGATAACCTCATCCATGGCCATGCTCTCCTCCTCAGTCATCAGGAAAGCCTGCCCTCTCGGTGGAACAGCCCGCTGAAAGGCCTGTCTCTATGGAACAAGGGGTGCTCCACGTCCAGCGGGCACAGGAGCTCGCTGCTGTAACGGCTGTGCCGCAATAGGTGCCCGCTAAGGCTGCTTCGACTTGGGACACTCCCTGATGGTATGGGCAGGATCTCCGCAGACAATACACTGCCCCAGGAACCTCCTACGCTGATCCCTGAGGTGCCCGGTCTTGCCACAGAAATGGCAAGTCTTCAGAATAGGCCCTCCTGGCCTCTTGAACTGAACAGGCTGGATAGGCCTGAATCCAGGTCTAACCGCCGCTCTGACCTGATCTACAGGCCTCTTCCCAGCTCCTGACACATGTCCCTTCCGCTGGTTCAAATTCAACTCCTGCCGCCTCGCAGCGATCAGAACCTTCTGATATGTCTCCAGGTCAGAAGAGGTCACAAAACTCTGAAGCTCCAAGGCAAGTCCCTGGAGGAATCGCTGAGCTTTCTCATCGGCATCTTGCACCATCTTTGGTGCAAACCGACTGAGCCTCGTGAACTCTTGGTGGTACTGATCCACCGACAAGCTCCCCTGCTTCAGATCTATGAAGCGCTGCAGCATCACCTGCCTAGCAGCCTTCGGGAAGAACTCTCCATCAAATCTGGACTTAAAGGTAGCCCAAACTATCGGCTCCACCAGCATCTTCTCTTCAGCATCCCACCAATTTCTGGCATTATCCTTCAGCTGCCTCTTAGCCAAATCAACCCATCCAGCCGGGTTAATCTTCGCCATCGCCAGGTTATCCTCAATGTTCCGAATCCACTCATCGGCAGCCAGAGGACCCTCAGACCCATCAAAATATTCGGGACCCAGCTCCCAAAATTGCTTCGCTCCCGGCTCGGAGCGAGGGGCATCCTGGATTGCCTGACCAGCTCGAGCAAGTGGAGCGTTCTGGACTTGTAGGAGCATGCCCTGCTGCACTTGCATCATCTGAAGCATCATCCGCATCATCTCTCCATTGGTGGGTTCCCGCTCAGGCTCCTCGTCATGAGGGGGCACACCACTACCTCCACCACGGGTGAATCACCTTCCTGCCATCTAATGACACAGAAAACGAAGCAGATTAAACTCATAGCTTATGACTCGGATATCGAACTTAGTTTATTGGACATTCTAATATTATTATCGTCATTCCGATAATCGCAGTTACAGAAGAGACCTGCATGGGCCACCAACAAAACCTGTCACGCCCCGCTTCCCTAAAATGGAGGCGAGACGTGAAAAGGTCCGCACGAGAGTGGAGCTGTGAAGCCCCAAACCCGATAAGCGTCAATAAAACATAAGCAGGTCCCTGTAACCACAAACGGAACAACAATAATAACACAAGGAGAGACAGAAATAAAATCTCAAATCTCAGAATTTGTCCAACATTAAAGTTAAGTTCAACATCCAGAAAAGCCACCAGGCTAAAAGAAAGAGTCTAAAGGCCCAGAACAAGGCCAACAAGGAGAAACATAACAAAGTATAGGTGCTGCGCACCGACAACTACAGCAGTCTAAAACAAAAAGGGAAAGCTCAACGAAGACACTAGGACTGATCTCTAGTGTCCACGAAGTCCTCGATCAACGCGGGTTCTGACTCAGCATCAGCAACCACCACGTCCTCAGCGACAAACTCAGGCTCGGGATCTAACATATGTCACCCAAAAGAGAAAAGGGGCACATGTCAGCAAGTCGAAAGACTTGTGCAAGGAAACTGAAAGAAAAGTAAACTAACAACCTAGCAGTTAAAGTATGGTGCATGGCATGGCAAGTATCGTATGGAAGTAACAAGTGAAGTCCAAGTAGCAAGTAACAAGTGGTAGGTGTGACATGTATTGTCAAGTAACAAGTACAAGGGATCACCCACACACATGTGAGCGTCCTATTGCCCATAGGCTGTATTCAAGTACAAGGGATCGCTCACACACAGGCGAGTGCCCTATTGCCCGCAGGCTGTATTCAACTCGTTTTCTGGACCATGAGCCAGATTTGTAATTGGCCTAGGGTTGTGCCCACAAAACGGGTGCCTATCCAGAACAAGTAGCACTAGTATGTAGCGATGCTATGCAATCACGATGAGTGTTCAAGCATACAATGACATTAGCAGATATTCGCGTACCATTAATTGAATTTAAACATGACAGGCAAAATGCAATGACATGGACAGATATTCGCGTACCGTTAATTTAAATTAAACATGGCAGTTAAAGATGCATGGTTGACATGAACAGTTAATACGCGTACCGTTAAATGAAATTAAACGTGACATACAAGCATGATGAGGGTGACAGACCAAGCTTCGTTGTCAAGCTAGGTCAATGGCGTCCAGACGGCTATCCTTTCACCGTCTAGTCTCTTTTACGCTAAAGCAGGGTAATGGCCTAAGACATGGCCCAAATCAAGAGATGCAAGTTTCACTTGCCTAGCACCGATGATGACGATCAACGAGGCCGTCACACAAATGCTAACTACGGAGATGAGATCGCTGCCAAGGCAAACAACATCAGAACAACATCCAACCTAGTTTTATTAGGGTTTCACAAAATCACAAATGGGCTATGAGGATATTAAGAGATCGAGTTATTACTGTATCGGAAGCGGAAGAACGATGCCGAGCAAGCACGGCAACGGAAGAAACGATCCAGGGAACCTAGGGTTCAGATGTGGAATGGATGTGGAAAATCTGGAGAAATGGGGTTTTGGGGGGTTTTGGGGGGTTTTCGGCGATCTAGAGGTGGTGGCCGGCCAAAATAGAGAGGGGGAGAGGCTCTTGATGAAGGAGGAGGGCTAGGGTTAGATGGATGATGATTTGGGGAAGAAGGAGGCTCAGGAGAAAGGAAAGAAGAAAAGAAAAACGTTTGGGGGGTTTAATAGGAAGTGCTGGCGGCTGCCCAGAAATTAGGGTTTCGACACTGATTAGTCGGTCAAAGAGCAACCACTGACCGACTAGTTTGGGAACTAGTCGGTCGGTTGACCAACACAGACCGACTAAGCCCAAACAATAACTCCTGTACAAAATTAGGATTTAGATTTACTCGGTCAAAAAACAACTACTGACCGACTAGTTTGTCATCTAGTCGTTTGATGAACGTTCTTAGACCGACTAAGAATGAATAGTACTTGGTATCAAAAATGATCATAGAGCTAGTCGGTTAAAGAACGATTGCTGACCGACTAGTTTGCAACCTAGTCGGTCGACGAACGTTCTTAGACCGACTAACGATAAACAGTAACTCCTGAGTAATTTACAAATCCCACTAGTCGGTCCATGAAGGTTTGCCGACCGACTAAATCGTCATCTAGTCAGTCGGTTCCCCTTCTTGTACCGGCTAATGTGCACAAAAAGTTCCGAATTGGAGCGCGAAGCTCCGGGATCGATTCTTAAGACTCCTAGGCTTGATCTAACAATAAGATATGACCGATATGAAGCCCGTCACAAATGACTTACTCCGAAATCGACGATTCTAAGGAAGAAGCTAGAAAATCACGACGAAACGATCGAAAGTGAAAGCTACGGAGATGAAAACCACACATGAGCAGAAAATCCACCAAAACATATATATATATAAATAATCCAAATACATGAAAACCAGTCGTTACACTAAACTAATGGCCCCCAATTAATATGGGGGTCCGATCCGCCTCCTGACCCCAATCAATGTGCCTCAGGGCAATTCTGACGTCAGCAACAATATCTTCAAAGATCCGAGTCTGAATCTGGCTCAAACCTTCAAAGATCCTCTTACTCCTCTCTTTCCATATGTGTGTGCGTGTGTATATTTTGAAAGGTAAGTGTAATCTTTATTGATGTATAAGCAGAACAATACACTAGTGGGGAAGGGAAGAGATACGAGATTTAATAGAGGAAGGATATGGCACAAGCGCCGTCACTTCCAACTATCATCTCCCGTAACCTAACCAAAACCCCAAGAAACAAGGAATATTCATACAATTTCGAAAAAGTTATCAGCCCATATCTTTGAAATCCCAATTTGCCAATGCTTCAGCCGCATCCTCATCATTAAGATCTTGGTCTTTTAAAGCAATCCTGATGTCAGAAGCAATATCCTCAAAAACCTGGGTTTTGCAGCGCTTAGTATTCTCAAAAACTATCCTATTCCTTTCCCTCCATGAGTGCCAGACTACAACAGAGAGGGAGGTTTTAGCTAGGAGGCTGAGGAGACTTTTAGTACCAAAGTTCTTTAGGAAAAGATCACCTACACTCTCCAAATCGGCAGGGATGGGTCCGCATATGCCCATTCTCAATAAGCTGTGCTCCAATAGGTACTTGGTGAAATCACAACTGAAGAAGAGGTGTTGCACAGATTCGGCTGAACTGCTCTCACAAAGAACACACTTGCTGTTGATGCTTATTCCCCATTTAACAAAGCAGTCCTTGGTAAGCAGCTTGGACTTAAAAGCACGCAAGAGACACATGGCCATCTTCGGGATATAATGGTTGTACCAGATTAAATTGTGATAGGGGAACGAGCTTCCTCTACGCCTAGCCCCATCCCAAGCAGCTCTAAACTGAAACATATCCCCTGGCTCCTATTTCCAGAAATCTGAGCCATGCTTTAATACCAAATTCTGGAGTTGATACTGTCGATGGAGGGGTCATTCGACCATCCCGTGCTCTGCCAATAGTCAATCACACGCTTATTTCTAGCGCCGTCTGGAATTTGATGCTCATTTTTGAGGGCCCCCTAGGTAGCCAGTTATTGTGCCAAAATAAAGTTGATTTGCCATCTCGAACTACTTTTTTGATGAGTTTCTGGGAGATATTTCTGCAACGAAGCATGAACTTCCACGTTCCCGAATGAACCGGTAACCAAATTGCTGCAAAAATGGTGTTCGGATCACCATATTTTTCCCGCATATAATTCACCCAAAGCCCATCATTAGATAGTAGTCTCCAAGTCATTCTGATTCCCAAAGTCGTATTCAAATCAGAGAGGAGTCTGCGGCCAACTCCTCCTTCCTTTTTGGGCATGCAGACATCATTCCAAGCCCAGGTCCTGGTGCTACCCAAGATAAATCTTTTACAAACTGGTGAAATTGTACGGAGAGTAGAAGAAGGCACGTGAAATGCTTGCATCCAGAAGGATACCATACCATAGATTACGGATCTCACCAGTTCAATTCTACCAGAAATTGAAAGGGACGTCGACGTCCAACCCAGAAGCCTCTTTTTGCATTTGTCAATCAGCTTGTTATATTGATGAGCCTTAGGATATTTTGTGGAAAGCGGGAGCCCCAGATAAGTGGAGATCGAGGATGCTAACCTAATCCTCAGTAGGCTTGCGAGATTTGAAGGAGATTTGTTACCCTTGCTAAATATTCCGGCGCTTTTATTCCAATTGATATGGAGACCAGAGAAATTGGCAAAATCATTCACACATATGCATTAACCATCTTAGTAAACCTTAGGATCATCATAGAATCAAATCCAATAGGTTCTCCATGCCCAAAAACTCAATTGGAGATTTTGAACTTCCAACATGTGCCTGTTGAAGGCATGACAGGCGACTGGTGATCACCATGTGCCTGACCATCCTTCAACAAATGGCTGTTATGCACTAGCTCAAGTCAAATTTCTTGACTCTATTTTTGAGCTTTTGGTACAGGCGACTGAAATACAAATGACATGCGTCTGTCATAATACAGGCGCCTGAACATTGTTCAATTGTCACATGGTTAGCCAATATGTGTAACATATCATATTCAGCTCCAATCCATCTTGTGTGACAGCCGACTGATGTAGTCTTTTCATGTGCCTGTCAACCTTCAGGCACATGTACTTTGTTCATCAGTCGCCTGAGTGCACAAGTGCGTAATTTGTCATTTTTAGCTCAAATCCATCTTATGTGGTAGTCGACTGCTGAAGCCTTTACAGGCGCCTGCACAGTGGTACAGGCGCCTGTGTAGTTGTTTATAGTCGCCTGTCCTGGCTCAGGTTATAGCTGTAGGAAAAATCTAGCCATTACACCAGGCGCCTGATATCATTTCATAAGTCGCCTGTCCGACCCGTTTTTGGCCAAAAACTAGCCGTTGCAGATTTGTTTGTTTTGGCTTTTTTGCTTGGGTTTTAGGGGTTTTCTTGGCTTCATATATATAGGAGATGCCTTAGTTCTATTAGAACTCTCGATCAACATTGAATATCATAGAGATTCAATAAGCCACTCATATTTCTCTCATTTGCCTCTTTTGAGCACATTTCTCTTCATGCACTGAAGCTAGCTCATAGGAAAATCCTCCAAGTGCATCAAAGCTCATCTCAACACTTGAAGATCCTCTTCCTGTTGGATCTCCTGGCACACCAAATACACTAAAGGGGGTGAATTGTGTATATCACGACGATATTTCAAAATTAAAAATAAATAAAAAATTGCAATAAGAGTACGGAAATAAATGAACACAATCCATAGGATAACAAATGCAAACACTGATATTTATCCTGGTTCGGATCCTTGTGATCATACGTCCAGTCCTATACCCCGTAGAGATTTGAATCCACTAAAACACTTGCTCCCTGCAAGTAATCAACATACAAAGATGACAACACTCCCCGTGTTGCAAACTTGTACCTTCTCTTTAACAAGAGATTCAACAATTAAAGTAAAAGAAAGAGTATGAAACAATATCACCTATAGCCTTGATAATGTTGGAATTATAGCGCAAGGATGGTGATGGAATCTCCAATGTTCAAGATATGAATTGTGGTAGAACACTCTTGGAAATTGGATTTCCTAAAGGGGCAAAATTTCTGCAGAGGTTCCCATATGGAAATATGAAAATCACACACTTTCTAGAGAGAAAGAAAACTTAAGAAAAGAGAGAGTGAGTGAATTTTCGTGATTTTTAGGCAGGGGTCTGGGGATCTATTTATAGCCCAAAAAGTTAGTTTTCGAACATTGGACAACTGCCTAAATTTTCAAAAAATTCTGAGCCGTTTTTTCAAAAATTAGTCGACTAATAATGTTGTCAGACTAGAAATGACTGTTGAAGTGTCCTTTGACAGGAGATAGTTAATAAACGACTAGAAATTGTCATAAATGGCTAGAAATTGTCCAAATCTATCCGTTGTCTGGTAGTTATACCTTCCATTAATTAATTAAAAATTAATTAATAGAAATCAGTTAAAATAACTGCTGGTATAACTATTTGAAAAAACTGTCTGGTAGACCAGGAAAATCTATTAGTCGACTATGAACAAAAATTTGAGAAATTTTCAGAAACTGATTTTTGTGATTGGAAAATATATCTTGACCAAAAATTATTTTATTTTTCTTAATAAAATAAGAAAAACTTTATTAGTCGACTAAAGAAAAGTACCGGTCGGCTAATTTTCTAAGACTTGGATTTTGTGGTTCAATCCTAAAGAACTAAGATATAGTATTATCAAGGCTATGACAATCTAAAGATATGCAAGAATAAAAAAGAGAAATTACATCATCTTTCTCAAGATATAAGAATTCATCGCTTGAGCTTCGTCTTGCATTTTGATGCGTTATCTTGCAAAGTAACTTGATGATTGTCATATGTGAAGAAGTTGAGCTTGATAATCTGCATCAAAAGAGTTAGTATACACACATATATTAACAATGATTGTATCATCAAAAACTTTATGGGAAGAAAACTTTATGTTTCTAATATTCTCCCCATTTTTTGATGATTACAATATATCTAAAGATAATATGGAATATATGTGTTATATGTAAAAAATATTTTTAATTGTAAAGCTCCCCCTGAATATATGCATGATATAATGAATAAACAATTTGCCAATGTGAATGATTGTGAACAATTTAATATCAATTAGCAAATACATATATCATTAAAAAATGAATGATTGTAAAAAGATCTTTGGGAATGATTGTAAGAATTCCTTTGTAGTGAAAATGTAAGAATTCCCTTCTAGTGAAAATGTATATGTGTCTCAATAATATGCCATTGTTCATGTGAAATATTCCATATACATAATGACCATTTGCTATTTTTCTCCGCTTTTGAAATTATAAAAAAAAAGAGATGCAATTTGGCCAACGAGCAAATTAGTCGACTACAGAGATGTCCTGGTCGACTAATCTGGGCAGAATTCGAAAACAGTGCAGAATATGAACCAAACAAACTGAACTGCATTAAAATAACAGGAGTGTTACAAGGATAAGTGCATACAAAGAAGATCGAAGACTTGCTAGGCAACACGTAACTTAAAACTAACAAACAACGACCTAATGCAACCTAAACCAAACTAACAGAGTACAAACTGACTGGATTACACAACTGAAATATTAAACTAACACAACAACTTTAAAAAAACAAACACCAAACAACACAACATAACTAACAACAAGTCATTAATAAGCATTAGTCGACTAACTGATAGCCCTAGTCGAGTAATAACTGAACTTGTCCTGAAACTACTCAATATGGTGGAGGAGTGTGCTGCAAAGTGGAAGGAGAATATGGGGACCAGCGTTCAAGGAGACTGGGGATCTGGGCCTACCTTCTTTGGGAAGTCTCAAAGCCCTTATTCATGGAGGAGGTGATGTTCTTTAGACGTGTTTCGAAACCGCTCAAATGTTTCTGCACTCCCGCAAATCCTTTGTTAACATCCTCGTGCAAGTTGTCAATATGCATTTTGAGAGAGGCACGTGGAGGAGGAGGGTTAGGATTATTAGGATTAACACTAAAGCGGCGACGACGTAGAGGAGGTACAATGGGGCGATCTTCTTCTTCATTTCTGGGAGGCAGAGGCGGTAGGGTAATGCGATTAAGGACAGAACGATCAAAGTTGATAATAGGAAACACTGAAACTTCACCAACAAGAGGAATATTGAAGTGTTTGAAGATCCAGGTATTAGTGCATGGTAGGTAGATATGTGTCGAAATGGGCTTTGTAAGCACCATCATGATAGCGAAAGCCCAGTTTACCTTCAAACCACATACAAATCTACAATGGCGTAAAGGCAAGGAGCAAGATGATTGCTAACATAGTTTAGGGATCCAGATTTGGGAAGGAGGTTGTAAATCAGGATTTTGAAGATGAGTTGGAGAGTGGATAGCAAATCAATCGCGCTTATGCCCACATGGGAAGTAGGACTTAGGCGAGCAAGAACGGAGGTGTTATCCATGGGGAAGCCAAGATCAGAGACATTGGAGCAATGAATACCTAAGCATTCGACAAGGGAATCGCAGGTAAGATGGATCTCGCGGCCTTTGACAATGGATTCAAAATAGACATTTCCATCATCATGAGTGACTCCCATATTAGCATAGAATTCCTTAACAAGGATTGGATAGTATGGAACGGTCTCAACGTAACTCCAAAGATGGTGGAGGGAGATATCATGAAGAAGGTTGAAAACATCATAGTTGATAATTTCAGAATCATTGAAATCAATGAACCGTACCGGGTAAAATGGAGTATTGGCCATGGAATCAAATTTCTCGCGGGTTTCGACAGAGTTGAACACCAATGGCTGGCGGTCAGAGGGATTTGGGCGACTGGAGGAGGAAGATGCCATCCTAGATCGGTATCTAAAGAGGGATGAACGTTTGGACCAAGTAGAAAGGGGGTTTTGCATGGTAGAAATGAAAGAGAACCCATTCATTTAAATAAAGAAAAAGAAGAGGGAATTTCGAAATTTGAAAGAAAAACTGATTTGGAACCAATTAAAAACTTTCCTTAACTTCTATAGACGTTGAAGAACCAATTAGTGCAGAAAATGGTGGAAGAAAATGGTTGAAATCGCAGTTTTTCGGAAAACTGGAATTTTCTTGTCGACTAGGAAAATCTAGACACAGAAAGTATTGTAATGGGGAAGACGCGACAAATGAGGATATTTTATTAAGAAACCCTAGTCAACATGAAGGTCACAAGTACATGTCCTATACCTGGTGCCTAAGGGGTAGGTGAACGTGGATTGGACTAGTCCATGCCCCTTTCCAATGGGCTTTGTACTTTGGTCCTATTTGGCGGGAAAAACAAAAACTTTGAACTTTTTTTCTAGTGAATTCAAAAAGTATGTTGACCGATCAGATAAGTAAATTTTATTATAGAAAAAATAATAAAAGAATATATATAAATATAACTGAGACATAATAATATCTAGCGGCCTAGTCGACCAGAGCATGTGCTAGTCGACTAATAAAAATATAAAATAATTCTGAAAATTACAGAAAAATCTATAATGATAATAACATAATATGTGACTATAATCTATAGAGAAAAATCTCTTCTAAGTTTAAGAATAAAAGAATATATATAGATATAACTGATCAGATGAGTAAATTTTATTATAGAAAAAATAATAAAAGAATATATATAGATATAATTGAGACATAATAATATCTAGCGGCCTAGTCGACCAGAGGTATGTGCTAGTCGACTAATAAAAATATAAAATAATTCTGAAAATTCCAGAAAAATGTATAATGATAATAACATAATATGTGACTATAATCTCTTCTAAGTTTAAGAAAGATCTCTTCTTTAAGGGGCTTAGTCAGGATATCAGCAATTTGATTCTTAGTATCTATATACTTAAGAATAATATCACCTTTTTGGACATGATCATCCAAGAAATGGTGACGTATATCTATGTGTTTAGTGCGTGCATGATGTACATGATTTTTGGATAAATTTATAGCACTAGTGTTATCACACATGATTGGACATGTGTTACATTTAATGCCATAATCTAGTATTGTTTGTTTCATCCAAAAATCTGTGCACATGCTAAACCGGCGGCAATGTATTCCTCTTCAGTAGTAGATAAAGAAACAGAGTTTTGTTTCTTACTAAACCACGATACTAATGCATAACCTAAAAATTGACAAGTTCCACTTGTACGTTTACGATCAGATTTGCAACCAGCAAAATCTGTGTCATTATATGAAACTAAATCAAATGAATTTGACTTTGGATAATATAAACCAAAATCAGATGTGAGTTTGATATACCTAATTATCCGTTTGACAACAGCCAAATGTGATAACTTAGGATCAGACTAATACCTAGCACATATGCATACAGAAAACATAATATCTGGTCTACTGGCGGTAAGATAAAGTAATGATCCAATCATACCTCGATATAATGTTTGATCAACACTCTAACCATTTGGATCTTTGTCAAGATTTGAGGAAGTACCTATTGGAGTATGATTTTCTGCAGAATTCTCTAATCCAAACCTTTTGATGAGTTCCTTTGTATATTTACTTTGATGTATAAATATACCTTCCTTTATTTGCTTGATTTGAAGACCAAGAAAGTAGGTTAATTCACCGATGTGACTCATTTCAAATTCATTCTGCATTTCCTTAGAAAATTCTTGACAAAGAGTATCATTAGTAGACCCAAAAATTATGTCATCAACATATATTTGTATATGATAACATCAGAATCTTTATGTTTGGTAAATAAAATAGAGTCTATCTTTCCAATAGAATAACCAGATTTTAAAAGAAAATTCTTTAACCTTTCATACCAAGCACGCGGTGCTTGTTTTAATCCATACAGAGCTTTCTTTAACCTAAAAACATGATTATCCAAAACTTTCATGTTAAAGTACAGATGGTTGTTCTACATAGAGTTTTTCCTTTATAATACCATTAAGAAATGCAATTTTAACATCCAATTTGATATAACTTAAAATCTTTGTAATATGCATATGCTAAAAGCATTCTGATATATTCTAATCTTGCTACAGGTGGTTTCATCATAATCTATACCTTCTTCCTGTTATAACCTTGTGCTACTAATCTAGCCCTATTTCTAACCACTTGTCCAGATTCATCCAATTTATTCTTAAATGCCCACTTAGTTCCAATAACAGGATGATCTAAAGGTCTTGGTACTAATTTTCATATATCTTTCCTTTTGAATTGAATAAGTTCTTCCTGCATTGCTATAATCCATGAACTATCTGTTGGATCCTGTGGATGGCAAACAACACTAGAAGGGGGTTGAATAGTGTTGCTCAAGTATCAAACTTTTCGTTCGTTAATTAGCACACTATAAAAAACCTTATAATGTTGCCTAAGAAACCAAGTAGAGTAATCTACGCTTGGTTTTTAATAAACAAAGTGAAATTTATGTTAACAGAGTGATTTAACAGCAGGTAGTCGACTCCTTTAAAGTGGTAGTCGACTCCCAGAGAGTTTGATTGCAAAAATCTGCTGAGCGATGAGATAATTATAAAGATAAAAATTACAAGCAATATATATTTTCGCAGCAGAAATAAATGAACTTTGTAACAGAGTATGAATGATACAAGGTAATAGATAAGGTAAAGAACAGTTACAAGGAATATAAACAAACTCAGAAAATGCAAATGCAAAGACAAGGATTTTTATCCTGGTTCCCCACAACTTGGGTACATCCAGTTTCCGACCAATCTGGTACGAGATTTTCCACTATTGCCTTAGCAATACAAGTACCTAACTTCACTCGTTAGGATTTCCCAAACACCTACCCTTGACCAGGATTTCCGACCACCTAGACTTGTCTAGGATTTCCCGCCTCTTACAACAAAGGGAATTCACAAATAAAACCAAGTTTCCAACTCACTACAAAAGTTAGTGGAGTTTGGATTACACTCAGAATTCTATAGCCAAAGTAAATATATCAATTGTGTGTTATGTGGCTAAAAGAATTTAAGTCGATCTTTAGATCACACAAAGAATATGAGATTATTCGTTGCGATCTAGATTGCTAGTTTTCAAAATGCTTTCAAGAATAAAAATTGAAGAACAAGGATTTTAAAAAAAACATTAAAGATAGACAAAATAAAATGTAGTTCTCAAAATGAATTTCAGAAAAATAAGAACCGAGATCAGAGAGTAAAATAGAAATAGCTATTAGCATTGAGGGCAATAGAACGACGAGAGATCTTTTGAATAGAATTTAGCTCAATAAAAATAGAGAGATTAGGTGTGTTTTAAAAATGATCTCAAAGGGGTCTATTTATAGGGTTTCAGATATGATTTTGAATTTCAAAAACATTTGACTTTCAGCTCAACCAAATATGGAAATTGAGCGAAATCAGGAAGCAGAGTCGTTGGAAAACAACAGCTGGTAGTCGACTCCCTAAAGGTGGTAGTCGTCTCCCAGAGAATTTCAGTAGAAATTCTGCTTCTGACTGGTAGTCGACTCCCTCCTCTGGTAGTTGACTCCCAGAGCAATTTTCTCCGAAACTCAGCTAGTTGAAGAGCGTAATCAACTCCTTGGAGTTTGGAGATTGACTACTAATAATAGATAGACTAGTTTATTTGCTCTCAAAAGTTTTAAAAAATATTTAAAACATTTTGCTTTCGAAAACATTTGTGTGTGTGTGATATCTACTTTGGCTTTAACTTTAATCCTAAGAACTCACACACACTACACTAAGACAAGACCTTCGGGAAGCTGATCTGGTAGATGCTTGCTTCTCCTAAATTAGAGTTCCTTCTTAATTAAGCTTGAGCACGGGCTTCTCTTGTGCTTGATGTAGAACTAGCAAATTCGTCTTCGTCTCGAGTGTGGTTAAGCTTCTTCGAAGTATGCGTAAAGTCACCGTTTGTCGCATAACCTGCACACTTGTAGTGTAGTTAGCACACTAACATCATTTGGTGTGCTCATCATCAAAACCATTTAGGGGTGGGATTCGATTTCACATCATTCTCCCCCCTTTTGATGATGACACCCAAATGAAAAATGAAGTATATTGAATGAATATTGACTTAATAAAATAACTTAAAATAACTTACTCCCCCTGCATCAAAGCCGGTTAGTAAAATAATATTCATTCACATTTTTGGATTTTATCCTTTTTCTCCCCTTGTCATCAATCAAAAAAATGACATATAATATTTCACCAAGAATCAATCAAGCTATATTCAATAAATATAAAAGTTTAGAGAGAGAAGTAGTTCAAGGTACTTTAAGATCATTTCTGCAAAATAGCGTTGGTAGATAATGATATATAATATGATTAAAGCATGTTTTAGAGCATAACATATCAAACCATAAGCATAAACATATCAAACTAAAAGCATGAGTAATTAGTTCAAAACATCACATCACAGAAAAGTTATTACAGACCAAAATGAACATTGTTTGTCAAAGAATCATTGTTTTAGAAACCAAATGACTTAGTTTATGAAGATCCTCCATTCTTCTTCAATTCCTTGATCTCGCCAAGGATCAACTTCAGAGTCTCCTCCGTCATTTTGTTGCTGATCGCCATAAAGTTCTTCAGATCATCCACCTTTTTGTTGAGGACTTCAAATCCTTTTTCTTGAGAAATCTTCAATTTCTCAATCTTCTTCAAGAGCATATCTTAAAGCTCAACAATATATGCCAGCGGTTCTTCTTCTTCTCTTTCTTCACCATCATTTTCTTCCTCTTCTTCATCTGTATCAATAAGAAGAGGTTCTTTACTTTCTTCTTTGAGGATGATGATCCTCCTTCAGCAGCGAGCCTTTCCTTTGGACTATTCTGGTCGAGATCTTTATGAAGATTCATTCGACCAAGAGCATGTACATCAAAGATGCGAGCCGGTTCCAGAATTTCGGTTTCACTATCCAAATGTATATTATATCCAATAAATAAGATGGTAAGGTAATGACCATGGGCTAAGGTAGATGAAGGTCTATCATAAGAAGCATATGCAAGGATGGAGTCCATGATGACTTTGGCCCAATTTACACGAATGTTTCCTAGCATGGCGTAAATGCACTTAGCTTGCTTCTCAGATAACACAGAGTGGCTTCCAGATTTCTGAGTAATATTATATGACAATATATTTTCTAGGATTCTTCCTGGATAGCGAAGATCGCTACATGGTAGTTTTGTTTGGAAGTATCATCCAGGCAAATCATTTTCTCCAGAATATTCTCATCAACCATCTCTATGTTATCCAATAACATACCAGTGTAAGGGATTCCTAAAGCTTCTCCTAGAGATTTCACAGTTATAGCAAGTTTGGAGTCTATGACTTCAGTGATGAATCTACACTTAGCAAGATCATAGTCCATTTTGGCATAGAAAAGATGCACAAGCCTAGGATAGCATAGATAGATATTTTCAGAAGAAAAAAGATTGGCCAAGTTTTTAAATTCCAAGATACTATCAATGCCATAGTTTTCAAGATGGTCAATTTTTACAAACCTCTCATGAAGGATTTGCTATTGGAAATTTTGACAAAATGCTCAAAGGTAGTAGTTCTGAAAAGATATGATATGATGATTTCCTTTTCAGTGAGAGATTCATTAGTAACCTTCCTTTTCTTAGAATCAATCTTCTTGAAAGACATTCTAGATAAAAAACAAAAATTTGATTTACAAGACTAGATATGCAAGAAGTAAATAAAGTAAAAGTTGATCAGAGAGGATGAGATGATTTTACCTTAGTGATTTTTTCTTGGGAGGATGATGAGAGGAAATGAATACCTAAGAGAACTCAATGTGCCAAATTTTTTTTCAAAGAGAGGTGAAAGAGGGGTAGTTGGCTACCTGGGGTTTTCACCTTGGGGAATTTTAACTATGAGATGAAAAGAAATGGAGAGTTGTAGCCCTTAGATCAAGAGATGAAAGGATGAGATCATATTTGCTTATTGGATTTAAGTTACCATTTGGATGTGAACCCAATAACTCAATGGAAACCCATTAGGAGTTAAAAAAAATCAAACACTCAAATCCAGAAATTTCGTACAGCACTCTGGTAGTCGACTCCCAGCTGGGTTGAGCTGTTTTCTCATCCCGAGGGTGTGTGCGTAAATTTTTTATAACAAACATGATAAGTTTTTGAAAATGTTTGGAATGAGCCAATTAAATATAAGAAAACATAAATACTTATACAATAAAAATTTTGCGACGCAATTTAATTTTCATCGCAAGGCATTTTTAGAGCAGTTTTCTTTGTTCCTCCTCCTTGGTTTTTAGAGTACTTGTAAATGTAAACGTTTGTGGTACTCTTTATATATTGAGTCCAAGATGTTAGTCTTTAGGAAACCAAACCCAATATGGTTTAGTTCCTTCATTAGAATCATATCGATAATTCTTATTTAAATGAACTTTGCGAACAAATCAGTTGCGTACCTTTGTTGCTTTTGATCTGTCAAGTTCTTTGGTATCTAGATGCTCAGAAAATTTTGATTAGTATGATGCATCCTAGTGTGTTTGACCCATTTCTTGGTATGATTAGAATCATATCTGTTGGGTATTGGACTTCTCCCTACTTGGTGTTAATGATGAGCAAACATAAATACTTATGACTAATCCCATATTTGCAGTTAATCCATTGCCTAAGCATATCATGAAGATCAATTTGTAATGGATGACACTCAAAGATCATTGAAAGCAAAGGAAGTGGATTGAATGATCATAGATGTTGATTAAAGCTCCTAGAAGTCTTCAAGCTCATGCGTTGGATAGAAGAGAGGGTTCTTCAATTGTAATTTTCTTGTTTCTCTTCTAGTATGTATTTAAGTAGAACTTTGTTGGAGTGCACACACATCTTCATTTCAGTCTTAGAAAATCATTAGATCAACTTTCCTTAGACTCCAATTCATTTCTATGTAGATTATGTATATCATGATTTCAACAGTCGACTGTCGACTGTGTTTTGTTCTACAGTCGACTGTTATGCACAAACTTTATCTGTCTAGTTTTGAGCTTCTTACCTTTAACTCATTCAGGCAATTGCTGTACATTTCACAGGTGCCTGTCAAGTCGACTGTGTTTTGTTAATCAGTCGCCTGTCTATCCTCAGCCCAAATCTATTTCTCAGTTTTGATCTGGCCCATTGACAAATGTTGTATTTACAGTTGACTGTCCAATGTCATAGTCGACTGTCAATGCTTCAACAGTCATCTGTCTTTGAGCCTCTCTAAAGACTCAACTCTCTGGAAAATGTCAGGGTTTTGACAGTTGTCTGTAGAAGGAATTACAGTCGCCTGTTGGATCTACAGTCGACTATCTTCTCTTCATCAGTTGCATGTCATGTATCCCCTGACTTTTCTAGGATCTTCTTGAATTACCCTTATTTCGGCCAGTCACATGTTTAAGGATTTATAGTCGCCTGTTGGTTTAACAGTCGACTGTCCACGTGGTAAGTTATCGTTATGAATTCTCACCTACCCTCTGTCACTGTGCAGCAGTCGACTGTGTGTTGTTCAACAGTCGACTGTCACGGGCGCAAATTCTATCCGTTGAGTTTTTCTTCACGGATTTCAAAGGGGTTTTTGGGAATTCGGTTTGAAGGGGTTGAGAAACCTATAAAAGAAGCCTCTACTGTTCCATTGAGAGGTTAGACTTTTAAGATTTACTCAAGTTTCATTTGCTAAAACTTTCAAGCTTTCTTTTCTCTCAAGATCAAAGCTCTTAAATCCTTAAGCCCTAGAATTCCTATCTTCAATCTCTTGCTCTCCAACCTAGAACCAAAGAGAAATCTTCTAGGCATTTGGTGCAGTCAAGAGAAAGGGCTTTCCTATCTTCCAAGAGAGTCATTCAACACACATCACACTTCTCCTTCAAGTTCTACTTCAAGGCATAGGTGATTGTAAGTGTTGTTTAATTTCATATTTCATAACTTTCGTTATTTGATTTACTCTCGGGTTGTGAGAGTGGTTTGCTTGCTCCCAAGTTGTGGGAGTCAAGGACATCGAGTGTATTTTGATTTTACTTGTAGGATTGCTACAAGTGGGTTTTTAAGGAAACCTCAAGTTAGGGTTCTAACTTGAGTATCCGGTGGTATCCGGGTGGAAGTGACGTAGGATTAACGGGAAAAAGTCGGGAGGTGACTTGGGTAATCCGAACCCTTGAAACATCCTTGCGTCTGAATTGTTTCTTTTTAGGGTTTACTATTATTCCACATTTATTGTTGGTTAGGAATTTAATTTGGTGTAACTATCTTTTTAAATTGCATAAACACTATTCAACCCCCTTCTAGTGTTTTTCTCATAGCCAGGGTCCTTAAAATTGGTATCAGAGTGCAAGTTTCAAGCTATGGCATCCAACAACAACGACGTTCCTCCACCGACTTCGTACAACAATCACGATCGTGATGGAGCATCCACACTATTCGAAGGTCAATCCACGGTGCGACCTCTGCGTTTCAATGGCACGAACTTCGGCTATTAGAAATGTCAGATGGAGATGTTCCTAAGGAGTGCTTCCATTTGGAGAACCCTCCACGAGGAATACGTCGAGCCCACCGAAGAGGATTTAAAAAAATGGACATCGGCCGAAGTCAACAACGCAAAAGCAATGAACGCTCTTTATTATGCGGTGGACCCGAATGAGTTCAACAAGATATGCACATGTAAAAGTGCATATCAAATTTGGAACCATCTCGTCGTTATCCACGAGGAAACGAACAAGGTAAACTCTCTAAACTATATGTTGCCGTGCAAAATTTCGATATGTTTCACATGCAGGAAAATGAGAGCATAGAATCGGTGTACGAACATTTTACCAACATCACCAATGAACTGGAAGAGCTTGGGTAAATCTACACCCAACCAGAGAAGGTGAGAAAGATCATAATGGGGATGACCTCCAAATGGGAACGAAGAGCTATCGCCATTGAGGAGGTCAACGACTTGAAGAACCACACTGTCGTGAATCTCATCGGCACTCTCATGTCTTACGAAGTAAGAGGGGAGAACCGACTGAAGATTCAAGCTATGATGAACCCTTCGGAGGCCAAGAAGAAAGCTTTAGCATTCAAGGCTAATTCTTCATCCTCTGATAGCAAAGAATCCGAAAATGACATGGACTTAGAGGAAATAGCTCAAATGGCGAAGAAGTTCCAACACTTCTTTTGCAAAGGTAAATTTCTCTCTAAGAATAGATTTGATTCTACTAATAACACTTCCTCTCTTTGCTTTAAGTATAATAAGCCAGGGCACATCAAGAAGGATTGCCCAATGCTCCGAACAAAGATAAGTGGAAGGCTCCGAAGTACCACAAGTCCGACAAGAATAAGAAAGATAAGAAGAAAGGACTAGTCGGTACATTCGATGACTCAAGTGGAGACTCATCAAGCGATTCCGATGATGAGAAGGGTGAAAGTGCCCATATGTGTTTCATGGCCCGGGAAGATCCACTCTCCGATGAAAATGATTCCGACATGGATGAACCTGAGGTAACTATGGATGAATTGCGTATTGCTAACGAATAACTTTTTGCTAAGTATCAATCTTTAATGCTTAGATATACTAGCTTAAAGAAACAATTTGTTAGCAATCCATCCATACCATGCATCATCAACAATGACACCATTGTTGATACACTAACTCTTGAGAAAGCAAATTTGGTTTCTCAAAATGTCACTTTGAGAAATGAGGTGAATACCCTAGATCACTCCATATTTTATACCTTTTTTCTGCATGTTTTCATGACGTTTTGATCGCCCATATTGTGTTTTTCATGATTATTCGACAATATTGCGATGCTTTTCACTATTTCTTGTTTCTGTCGTATTTCAGGAAATTTGGATCGATTTGGAGAGAAAATGAGATCAAAAGAGTTTCACGCACTTTGGAGTGTCGCCCACGGCTTATTTGAGGACTTATCAGCGATGGAGGATGAGCGGAAGAAGAAGGAATTCGATAGGAGCGACGAGGAAGCAAATAGGAGAAGAAATAAGCTCAGGAGCACATCACTCGGCCGAGCAAGACTGCTTATTCGGCCGAGTGACTGATCAGACTCGCCCGAGTAAAACAAATACACAACGAAGATTTCAGATGTTCACTCGGCCGAGCAAGGATTTTTGTTCGGTCGAGTAAGAAAGTTCACTCGCCCGAGTCAGTCAGGGAATTCAGACAGAAAAGAGCCGAAGCTACTAGAAAATCTAAGGAAGCTCACTCGACCGAGTAAGATAGCTACTAAGCCGAATGAAGAAGCCTACTCGGCCAAGCCACCCCGAGAGACGGACCCTGAAAACCCCGAAGTTACTATTATTTTACAGGGGTTGTCACTCGGGCGAGTGACAAGGGTCACTCGGCCGAGTGACCCTCTCCGCCTATTGCTAGGGTTGCGCATTTTGGGCTACACATGGGCAGTTTTGTCACGATTTTTTGGATGATTTTGGCTTGTATTTAAGCCCTGTTTTTACCCTAGTTTTAGGGGAGACTTGAATTATTTTTTAGAGAGTTCCTTTAGGTTTTTGACGACTATTCTTTGGAGAAATCTCAGCTGGAAATCATTGGCTACTTCATTGGTTTGTTCTTTCTTATTAAAAACTCAATTTTTATGAATTGTTTCTCTATTGCAATGAATTGTGCCGTGATTATTGTTGTTATTTCTGAGATTTGCATGATGATTAGTGAGTAGTTCCGTCGTTCTAGGGCCTAGGGATGAACCCTATGGACCCGATCTTTTGAATTGTGATGAATTTATGGATTTGTTGCTAGAATTGATAATGATTAGGTTGTGATTGATATATTACGAGTAGCTAGGAATTCATATCGATTGGGATTTGCAAGAGATTGGATCCCAATTGGTAGGAAGGCCTAGATATTCGATTTAGATCGATAATTGGACTTCCCTAGACTTGGTTTGCAAGAGATTGGACCAACGCTAGGATTTTTAATTATTGATCTATGCTAATATTCGTTTGCAAGAGATTGGACGAATACGAATTATCATAACCTAGATCATAGCTCGAGTTTGCACGAGAGTGGGCTCGAGATGTGATTGGACAATGATGTCGTTCTTCCAGCTAGCGGCTTAGGCTAGGGTTTGCACGAGAGTGGGCCTTAACCTAGGTTTGCTATAGACCGGCAATAGCGAGAGAGCGAGAGCTTGGTTTTACATTAAGTTGCGACTAGTTCACCTATATTTAAGCTTAGCAACAATGAAATTTATGATTCACAAGGATGAGAGACGGTCCGTAGTGGGGATTTCCTATCCCTAGACGTTTTATTATATTGGTATTTCTTGCTATCGAACGATTGTGACGATACACCAAATTACTCTTATTCTCTTGATAGCTAGGTAATTAAAGTGAGATACTGTCAATTGTCCTCCCTGTGTTCGATACTCGCTCGCCACTACACCGTGCGCTTGCGATAAAACTACAAGTCGTTTTTCGGGTGTACATCCGGACGCGATCAAGTTTTTGACGCCGTTGCTGGGGAGGCGACGGTATTTTATTTTCTTACTTAGTTATTTATTTTTCTTATTTATTTATTTTTATCCTTTTATTCCTCTATCAAGCTAACAATTCCATCGTAGCTCTATTTTTTCTGTGCATGTACACGAGATCGGCGGAGCATCAAGAAGATCTATTATTTAATCCGGAGATCGATCGTACCGAAAGGAGAATTAGAGCCGAGAGAAGACTTAATATAGAGGACTATTGCATGAACCAACAGGAAACACCGAAAGAATTAGCAGCACACATGGAGAGGATAATATCTATCAGAGATAGGCTACGGCCTAAGACTACTTCCACTACTTCATCCATTGCTATGCCGGAGTTGGCGACGGATAAGAATTTCGAGCTCAAAACGGGACTTGTGGTTCTAATGCAACAAGACCCATTCCATGGGAACCACCATGAGAATCCACATTACCATCTTCAGCTATTCTTGTCCAAGTGAGCCACCTTTCAGATGCCCGGTGTATCGGTCGATGCAATCCGATTGCACCTCTTCCCACTCACTCTCAGAGACAAAGCTCTATATTGGTTGAGGACGCAAACGGAGGGGATCTTTATTACATGAGATGAGTTGGCGAGTGCTTTTGTTGATAAATTCTACCCGCCATCCAAGACAGTGAAGATATGGAGCGCACTCATGTCCTTCAAGCAAGGACCACATGAGACTCTATAGAGGCATGTGAGCACTTCAAAGATCTCCAACATCAATGCCCCCATCATAGCATTGAAGCGTGGGAGCTAGTATACAGCTTTTACAATGGACTCCAACCGGGCACCAAGCAAATCATAGATGCAACCGCCAATGGAGCCATTCTATCCAAGACAACGGGTGAAGCTATGGCCCTATTAGAGGAGATGGCCTCTAATAACCAACAATGGGCTGACAACCGAGTAACTTCTACATCCTCATTGAAGCCGACGAGCATATACGAGGCCAAGGCCGTGGCTGAACTTTCTACGAAGTTTGATTCTCTCCACAAAGTCGTGGAGAGATCGGAGAAGTTGATCACCGAGCTACATGGAACTCCCGCCACATCTATACTGGGAGGTAATATAAGTGATTGGCAAGACCAATCTCAAGCTATGTTCATTGGAGGAGAGCACGGAGAGGGTGCTATAGAGCAAATTCAATATGTTGCGGGGAACACCGGTTATTGGGCCAACCCGGCCGCGAGGAATCATCCGAGTTTCTCGTATGCTAATAAAGACGGAGCTTTAAACCCACCGCCGCCGCAACAACTCCAAGCTCGGCCTCCACCTCCACAACTTCAATATCAACCGAGAGGGCCGCCACAACAAAGCTACCCACCTAGGCAACAAGCGGGACCATATAGGCCGCACGGTTATAATCAAAGGTGGAGAGATCCAAACCCACTACAAGCACAGAGATCGGATCATGAGGCTAGGGTGGAAGAATTTATGGTGGAGCAAAAGAAGATAAACGCTAGGTTGATTGCACAACAAGACTCTCTCAATACTGTAGTGGCTCAACTTGCGGAGCAACTTACATTGCTAAATAAAAATACCCAACAATTGCCGGCCCAACCGGAGCCAATGTCACTCCCCGCTTCCCAAAACGGTGGAGGCGAAGCGTGACTAAGGCCCGCTTAGGCCAAAGCTAAGGAGCCCTGACCCAATAAGCGTCTGTGTGGTACCAAGACGAAGGTACATGTCCCTGCATGTTAGCAATAAGAGTACCAAAAAGGAAAAGACAACATTTTATTTCAACATATCAAAAGTACAGAGTCTCAACGCCCGAAGGGCTACAACTGCAGAAAGGGAAATCTAACGGTGCAAGCACTCGACCTAAACAAGGAAACAAAAGGTGCCACGCACCCAACTAAAAGAAATGAATATCTCTGGAAACTGCAATGAGAAATCTCTAGCTCTGGTCCTCCTCAGGATCGTACTCAAGATCAACACTCTCTGGCTCCACGTCAACTGGCAAGTCAGTCTCCTCAATGTACTCTGGCTCGATGCCTGACGTACATCACCAAAAGAAGGAACTGTACGTCAGGTAAGGTATACAAGAAGGGGGTTAGACCAAACTGCAAGTGCACCAATTATTTAACAACGTTTTACTAGTTGATTAACATGCTGAGGTTATAACAGACGAACAAACGAAAGTACACACAACAGGAAAGTAAAACAAAACAAGTAGTAGTCGTAGCGAGTGCTACCGACTACGGGACTAACCTACAGGTGTCAAGAAAGACAGAACATGGAGAGACAGACAGGACAAGACAAGACACGAAAAGGGTTCACGCCTTTACGGTTCGAGGGGGATCGGACCCTCTTGCCACGTGCACGCTCAACCCTACCCCAAAACCCCAAGAATCGTGACAGGACAAGGGATCACTTGCTCTAGTTTGACAAGTGCCCTATTGCTCTCTGAGCTGTGTATCAGTACAAGGGATCACCTGCTCTAGCTTGACAGGTGCCCTATTGCCCATCGGGCTGTGAATCAGTACAAGGGATCACTCGCTCTGGCTTGGCGAGTGCCCTATTGACCAGCGGGCTGTGCAAGATGGAAACGTGACATGGCAAGATGGAAAGGACATGACACAACAAATAGGAGGGGTTGTACTAGGGTGTCCACACTCACACACATGCATGTCAATCCTATGATGTCAAAATTGTTGTTGTTGGACTCAGACTTCGTTGTCAAGTCTGTGCCATCAAGGGCGTCTCGGACGCTATCATTTCGTGTCCGATTCTTATGGTTCCAAAAATAACATTTCTAGCAAGACTAAGGCCTAAACATGGCCAAGAACGCAAGTGGTACACTTGCCTGCGGTGGCGAGTGCGTCGTCCTCCTGGAACGTCTCGTCCAAACGTCTCGTCGACGAAAGAACGTCTGAAAATCGTGACACGGTGATGGTGTCAGATCGCGATTCAATATTTCCTATTATGGTTGTGTCTAGGTTATCGGGACTATCCTATTCATCAAAAATCTCATTTTTAATGCATTTAACCTAATCGACGATCTATCCTATGTGCACATGCATAAAGTTCATTCGTCGATTTATCTACGGTTGTACAACGTTTTACGGATCAACAGAAAATAAATTTAATTGATTTAGTTGCTGATTTTAATTAGGGTTTTGATTATCTATAGTGTGGGTTTCTACGCGTTTAGGAAACCAACCTGATTTGACGATCGAACGGAGGTCCGGCGTCGGATTTGAAAAGGCGGAAGCTTTGCGTCGTCCGGAAGTTCCTAGGCCGCGGGTAGCGCAGCGAGGAACGTTGATCGTTGGTGGTGTCGTCGGCCTCCGTAGGTGGTGGCGAAGATCTCGGCGTCTCCCGGGGTCGCCGTCGCTGGATCTAAGATTGGATCGCCACGTGAGGAGAGGGGCTACGAGGATATGGATCTCGGAAAAGGAAATGAGATGGAGGCCGGGGTTTGGCCGTGGGGTTTCAGATCTGAGGGGGAAGAGCGGTGGTCGGCTGGAAAAATAAAAAGGAGGATGGAGGAGAAGAGGGAACATGAGAGAAAAAGGGAGAGGGAGAATAGAGAAGGGAGAATGAAGAGGGGAGAAAGAACTTTGGAGAAGATGGAGGACGCAAAGGAGGAGGAAGGAGAGGTAGGGAAAGAGAAAGAGATAGGTTGGGGAAGAAGATGGCTAAAAATAATGAGGAGAAAAGGAAAACAGCCGCGCGTTTAAATAAGAGAACAAGCAGCAGCTAGGTCAGAAATTAGGGTTTCGGGGTCAATTAGTCGGTCAGTGAAGGGCGGTCGACCGACTAGTTTGAGAACTAGTCGGTTGGTCGTCTAACTGAGACCGACTAAAAGCAAACAGAGAACAGTGTCGGTACAGGGTTGACAGATTTAGTCTGTCTGTGAAGGCTCGTCGACCGACTAGTTTACAACCTAGTCGGTCGGCCAGTGTTCATTGACCGACTAAATGATGAAGATGGTCGACAAGAAGTTTTGAAAATTAGTCGGTCATCGAAGGAAACCTAACCGACTAGTTCGTCAACTAGTCGATCGGTATTCGTTCTTAGACCGACTAAAGGTAAACAGTAACTCGACTGCATGAAATGATCTCTATCTTAGTCGGTCTGCGAAGAAGTGTTGACCGACTAGTTTCACAACTAGTCGGTCGGTGGATGAACTTAGACCGACTAGGTGTAAACAACAACTCAGTGGAAAAATCAAAGGGAAACTAGTCGGACCATGAAGAGTTTCTGACCGACTAGATTGGCATCTAGTCGGTCGGTTCTTCTTCTTGAACCGAATAAAATGCACACAAAGTCTCCAAATGAAGTGCGAAGCTTCGGAATGGGTTCTAGGGACTTCTAAGATGAGTCTGGCTCTAAGATAAGAGTGTCACGAAGCACGCTCAGATCCAGATAGGGAAAAAGATACGGAAAAGAAGAAGGGAGAAGACAAACGATTATATATATATATATAAATATCATCATACAAAAACCAGCCGTTACATCCTACCCACATTAAGAAAAAAATTCCGCCCTCGGAATTCCTAACAGAATAGGTGAGGGTAACGCTCTCTCATCTCATCCTCTCTCTCCCAATTGGACTCTCCAGGTGATCCGTGACGCCACATCACTCTCACCAGGTCGACTACCTTATTCCTCAACTGCTTCTGTCGACGGTCCAAAATCTGCACGGGCTGCTGGTC
The DNA here is from genome assembly GCA_030789695.1 of Scilla litardierei. Classification (NCBI taxonomy): domain Eukaryota; kingdom Viridiplantae; phylum Streptophyta; class Magnoliopsida; order Asparagales; family Asparagaceae; genus Scilla; species Scilla litardierei. The sequence continues at coordinate 111,219,010 of CM061138.1, forward strand.
ATAGGTCAGGTCTGGACGGACCGTGATCTCTGAGAAATCCACCATGTGCGATGGATCACTGACGTACCAACGTAACTGAGATACATGAAATACATCATGAACTCCCACCAAAGATGGTGGCAGAGCAAGGCGGTAGGCCACTGCTCCCACTCGTTCCAGCACATCGAAAGGTCCAATGTACCTCGGACTCAGCTTCCCCTTCTTCCCGAATCGGATAACTCAGCGGTTCGGAGAAATCTTCAAGAAGACGTGGTCTCCAGGCTGAAACTCCAAAGGTCTCCTCTTGGCATCCGCCCAATGCTTGAAGCGATCCTGTGCAACTGTGAGCTTCTCCCTGATGTCTCTCACGACATCCACAGCGTCTACAATCATCTCTGGACCCAACAGCTCCCGATCTCCAATGTCATCCCAGCTCAGTGGCGATCGACATTTCCTCCCATATAAGGCAGCAAACGACGCCATGCCAATGCTCGCCTGGTAGCTGTTGTTATGAAAACTCCACTAAATGGAGATGGTCCTCCCAAGATCCCTTCAAATAGAGCATACAAGATCGCAGCATATCCTCTAGTATCTGAATAGTCCTCTCGGACTGACCATCAGTCTGCGGGTGGTACGCCGTGCTGAAACTCAGACTCGTACCCAAATTCTCCTGTAGACTTCTCCAGAACTGAGATGTGAACCTCGAGTCTCTGTCAGACACGATGCTCACGGGGACTCCATGTAAGCGTACAATCTCCTGCATGTACACGGTTTACGTCACAACTAACTCAAAGATGCAGATTTTGGACCGTCGACAGAAGCAGTTGAGGAATAAGGTAGTCGACCTGGTGAGAGTGATGTGGCGTCACGGATCACCTGGAGAGTCCACTTGGGAGAGAGAGGATGAGATGAGAGAGCGTTACCCTCACCTATTCTGTTAGGAATTCCGAGGGCGGAATTTTTTTCTTAAGGTGGGTAGGATGTAACGGCTGGTTTTTGTATGATGATATATATATATATAATCGTTTGTCTTCTCCCTTCTTCTTTTCCGTATCTTTTTCCCTATCTGGAGCTGAGCGTGCTTCGCGACGCTCTTATCTTAGAGCCAGACTCATCTTAGAAGTCCCTAGAACCCATCCCGAAGCTTCGCACTTCATTTGGAGACTTTGTGTGCATTTTAGTCGGTTTAAGAAGAAGAACCAACCGACTAGATGCCAATCTAGTCGGTCAGAAACTCTTCATGGACCGACTAGTTTCCCTTTGATTTTTCCACTGAGTTACTGTTTACACCTAGTCGGTCTAAGTTCATCCACCGACCGACTAGTTGTGAAACTAGTCGGTCAACACTTCTTTGCAGACCGACTAAGATAGAGATCATTTCATGCAGTCGAGTTACTGTTTACCTTTAGTCGGTCTAAGAACGAATACTGACTTCGCCAACGAGATGTTTGGACGAGACGTTCCAGGAGGACGACGCACTCGCCACCGCAGGCAAGTGTACCACTTGCGTTCTTGGCCATGTTTAGGCCTTAGTCTTGCTAGAAATGTTATTTTTGGAACCATGAGAATCAGACGTGAAATGATAGTGTCCGAGATGCCCTTGATGGCACAGACTTGACAACGAAGTCTGAGTCCAACAACAACAATTTTGACATCATAGGATTGACATGCGTGTGTGTGAGTGTGGACACCCTAGTACAACCCCTCCTGTTTATTGTGTCGTATCATTTCCGTCTTGCCATGTCCTGTTTCCGTCTTGCACAGCCCGCTGGGCAATAGGGCACTCGCCAAGCCAGAGCGAGTGATCCCTTGTACTGATTCACAGCCCGATGGGCAATAGGGCACCTGTCAAGCTAGAGCAGGTGATCCCTTGAACTGATACACAGCTCAGAGAGCAATATGGCACTTGTCAAGCTATAACAAGTGATCCCTTGTCCTGTCACGATTCTTGGGGTTTTGGGGTAGGGTTGAGCGTGCACGCGACAAGAGGGGCTGATCCCCCTCGAACCGTAAAGGCGTGAACCCTTTTCGTGTCTTGTCTTGTCCTGTCTGGCTCTCCACGTTCTATCTTGTCTTGACACCTGTAGGCTAGTCCCGTAGTCGGTAGCACTCGCTACGACTACTACTTGTTGTGTTTTACTTTCCTGTTGTGTGTACTTTTGTTTGTTCGTCTATTATAACCTCAGCATGTTAATCAACCAGTAAAACGTTGTTAAATAATTGGTGCACTTGCAGTTTGGTCTAACCCCCTTCTTGTAGACCTTACCTGACGGACAGTTCCTTCTTTTGGTGCTGTACGTCAAGGATCGAGCCAGAGTACATTGAGGAGACTGTGTAACGACCACTTTTCGTGGTGCGTTGTTTGTGCACGTGCTTTTGTCCGTGCACGTGTTTATTTTAGACTTTGTTTGTTTGTGAACACTTTCGTGTGATATGCCGTTGTGAACGTCTCTGAGAGTATTAAATAGTGGCACTAAATTGGAACGACGTTTCTCGAGTCGTTTTCCCACAATTTAACCTTATTCGATGAGACGTTGCGATTCTCACTTATGACGGGAGACGTTCCTATTTTTAGTTTCATCGTCCGACGTCGAAATTGAGATCCATCTTTTTAGTTAGCTCACTTTCGTCATCACGATCACCCCGATATTTATTTTATAATTTTTGGAGTTCATTTGACCACTTTTATATTTTTAACAAGGTTTATAATATTTTTAATAATTAATTTTTTTATTAATTTCGGTCAAAGAAAATTTATTTGAGTTTAAAACGTTTTAAATAATTTTTGAGCCAATTTCCAACTCATTTGGGCCCCACCCAAGCCTTGGGTGAGTTGGAGATGATGAGATTTGAATTTTAAATTATTTTAAACTCCTAATCTCATTAGGATTAGCCCTAGACCTAGTCAACCCATCAACACTATATAAACAACCTCTAGGAAGACCTATTTCCGCAAGAAAATAACCCTAGGCGTTCCCAAAACTCAAATTGGATGTTGCGACGAATCGTCGCAACGTTGTGACGAAGATCTCCCGCTCTGACCGAGGAAACCGAGCCCGTTCCCCCGCTCCGACCACTGGCCGCCCCCGCACCCAGCTTGGCCCGCACCGCTCTGCTCCGTTCTTCCGCACCGACCGAGAGGAGCTCTCGGTCTGACCGAGAGCTCAAGCCGCATCCCCGTTCCGTACCAACCCTCCGCACCGACCCGCTCTGTCGTCCCGCTTTGCCCGTGACCGACCGAAGGGATTCCCCGCATCAACCGCCCTCCGCAACGTTGCAACGGCTGCAATGTTGCAGCGCCCGCACCCCCGCATCCAAGGCGCCCGACCGGTGCTGTCCCCCGCACCGACCGACAGATCTCTCCGCACCAAGGCCCGCACCGACCGCTGCGCTGTGCAAGCCTCGTCCCCCGCACCGACCGATGGAATCCCCCACATTGGCTGTGTACGACCGAGGGCCACTCGTCGCAACCCTGCACCCGTCGCACCACTTGCCACCGTGGGCCCCCCAAGTTCTCCAGAGGTATTGTGGGTCCCCCATAGGTCCCTAGGACTACTGTGGGCCCCACCTAGATGCTTCCTCTTCGACGATTCGTCGTGTACGACATTGCGACACGTCGTAGCCTGTCGTCGCACGTGCTAGCTTTGGAATCTGGAATCGTCGCTCCGGTTGATCGCTCTGAAACTTCCAGCGAGGAATCTAATTGGAATCTGGACTTGAAGCGTGATATTATTATTCCAACCCCCGGCGTCGCTACCCGACACCGGTGTAGCTTTCGCGTCGTGTTGAGGTAACACTTTGCACCCCTAGGACCTCCAACCCATTGCCTGCTAATCAAGACTAAAATCAGTATTTTTAAAGTATTTTAAATGTTTTAAATTCACTAATCAAGATTAATAATATGGACTTTAGGCCGGTGGACTTGTGCACGTATGTTATTTGTGACTTGGACTCTCGTTGGACGATGTGCTCAGACGTTGTACTTACATGAAAGTGAAACTTGCCAACTCTTGTGTAGGGCCGTGTTTTTAGGCCACTTCCTTGTTTTTAGCGTAAAAGAGACTAGTCAGTGAAATGATAGCTGGCTAGACGCCTACTTGACTAGTTTGACAACGAAACTAGATCCGTCACCTAATTGGTCTGGCTTGACAACGAAGCTAGATCAAACCCTTTAAACTTGTTGTTCATGCATACTAAACTGTCACGTTTACTTTCCTTACCTATACGCACTTTTAACTGCCATGCATTGAATCTTACATGTCATCCCAGTTGATTGTTGCATTCGTAGCACACACTACAATACTTGTACTCCTTGAATACTACTTCCGGGGAACGGGCCTCATGTGTTGGTCAAAAGCCATTGCCCGGTTTCCTGGTCCGGCTAGGTGCACCCCTATGCCATACTTGTTAAAAACACTTCCTGGCTCGTGATCCAGAAGTGAGCATTACCGTTCGGGGGTAAGGCCCTGGCTCGATACACGTGGAGGGGTAGGGATAAACGGTCAACTGAGCTTAGGAGTGGCCCGATCAGCCCTCTAGCCAGAAGACGGAATCTCTGTGCACAAGGTGCTTACTTTCCTTGTCTTGTACTTGTCTTGTGAATGATTCATGTAATACTTGTCATCCATGCCATGTTTAAATGCCATGCTCGTACTTTACTTTACGTTACTTGTCATCCGACGTCGAAATTGAGATCCATCTTTTTAGTTAGCTCACTTTCATCATCACGATCACCCCGATATTTATTTTATAATTTTTGGAGTTCATTTGACCACTTTTATATTTTTAACAAGGTTTATAATATTTTTAATAATTAATTTTTTTATTAATTTTGGCCAAAGAAAATTTATTTGAGTTTAAAACGTTTTAAATAATTTTTGAGCCAATTTCCAGCTCATTTGGGCCCCACCCAAGCCTTGGGTGAGTTGGAGATGATGAGATTTGAATTTTAAATTATTTTAAACTCCTAATCTCATTAGGATTAGCCCTAGACCTAGTCAACCCATCAACACTATATAAACAACCTCTAGGAAGACCTATTTCCGCAAGAAAATAACCCTAGCCGTTCCCAAAACTCAAATTGGACGTTGCGACGAATCGTCGCAACGTTGGGCCGAAGATCTCCCGCTTTGACTGAGGAAACCGAGCCCGTTCCCCCGCTCCGACCGCTGGCCGCCCCCGCACCCAGCTTGGCCCGAACCGCACCGCTCCGTTCTTCCGCACCGACCGAGAGGAGCTCTCAGTCTGACCGAGAGCTCAAGCCGCATCCCCGCTCCGCACCAACCCTCCGCACCGACCCGCTCTGTCGCCCCGCTTCGCCCGTGCCCGACCGAAGGGATTCCCCGCATCGCCCGCCCTCCGCAACGTTGCAACGGCTGCAACGTTGCAGCACCTGCACCCCCACATCCAAGGCGCCCGACCGATGCTGTCCCCCGCACCGACCGATAGATCTCTCCGCACCAAGGCCCGAACCGACCGCTGCGCTGTGCAAGTCTCGTCCCTCGCACCGACCGATGGAATCCCCCGCATTGGCTGTGTACGACCGAGGGCCACTCGTCGCAACCCCGCACCCGTCACACCACTTGCCACCGTGGGCCCCCCCAAGTTCTCTAGAGGTATTGTGGGTCCCCCATAGGTCCCTAGGACTACTGTGGGCCCCACCTAGATGCTTCCTCTTCGACGATTCGCCGTGTACGACGTTGCGACACGTCGTAGCCCGTCGTCGCACGTGCTAGCTTTGGAATCTGGAATCGTCGCTCCGGTTGATCGCTATGAAACTTCCAGCGAGGAATCTAATTGGAATCAGGACTTGGAGCGCGATATTATTATTCCAACCCCCGGCGTCGCTACCCGACGCCGGTGTAGCTTTCGCGTCGTGTTGAGGTAACGCTTTGCACCCCTAGGACCCCCAACCCATTGCCTGCTAATCAAGACTAAAATCAGTATTTTTAAAGTATTTTAAATGTTTTAAATTTGCTAATCAAGATTAATAATATGGACTTTAGGCCGGTGGACTTGTGCACGTATGTTATTTGTGACTTGGACTCTTGTTGGACGATGTGCTCAGACGTTGTACTTACAGGCAAGTGAAACTTGCCAACTCTTGTGTAGGGCCGTGTTTTTAGGCCACTTCCTTGTTTTTAGCGTAAAAGAGACTAGTCAGTGAAATGATAGCTGGCTAGACGCCTACTTGATCTAGTTTGACAACGAAACTAGATCCGTCACCTAATTGATCTGGCTTGACAACGAAGCTAGATCAAACCCTTTAAACTTGTTGTTCATGCATACTAAACTGTCACGTTTACTTTCCTTACTTGTACGCACTTTTAACTGCCATGCATTGCATCTTACATGTCATCCCAGTTGATTGTTGCATTCGTAGCACACGCTACAATACTTGTACTCCTTGAATACTACTTCCGGGGAACGGGCCTCATGTGTTGGTCAAAAGCCATTGCCCGGTTTCCTGGTCCGGCTAGGTGCACCCCTATGCCATACTTGTTAAAAACACTTCCTGGCTCGTGATCCAGAAGCGAGCATTACCGTTCAGGGGTAAGGCCCTGGCTCGATACACGTGGAGGGGTAGGGATAAACGGTCAACTGAGCTTAGGAGTGGCCCGATCAGCCCTCTAGCCAGAAGACGGAATCTCTGTGCACGAGGTGCTTACTTTCCTTGTCTTGTACTTGTCTTGTGAATGATTCATGTAATACTTGTCATCCATGCCATGTTTAAATGCCATGCTCGTACTTTACTTTACGTTACTTTACTTTACCTGTTGCACTCATACTTTAACTGCCATGTCATTGCATTCATGCTAGAACTGCTAGGTTGCTTTACTTTTGTATACTTTCAGTTTCCTTGCACAAGTCTCTTGTAGACTTGCTGACATGTGCCCCTTGCTCTTTTGGGTGTCACATGTTAGACCCTGAGCCAGAGACCGTTGCTGGGTACGTGGTGTTTTGCTGACGCTGAGCCTGAGTCCATGTCTGCCCAGGAGGAGTTTTGTAGATACCGGTGACCTTTTCGGAGTGACTTTGCTGAGCTTTCTTTTGCTTTAGGTTTCGCTGTTAGTTGTTGGTGCGTGGCACCTTTGTTTGTACGCTGTACTTTTGTTGGCCATGTTTGGGCCTTTAGACTCTTTTTCTTTTTAGCCTGGTGGCTTTTTCTGTGATGTTGAAATTCATTTTATGGATATTCTGCGATATCTCTTTTGTCTCATTTCATTATTATTATATTTGTTTCGTTCGCGTTGCAAGGACCTGCAGTTTTAAAAGTTGATTGACGCTTATCAGACTTGCAGCTTACAGCTTCAAGTCTGAGCAGACCTTCTCACTCTTCGCCTCCATATTTTTGGGAAGCAGGGTGTGACAGGTTTTGTTGGTGGCCCATACAGGTCCGGTCTTGCAATTGCGGATTAACGAAACAACGATAATAACGGAATGTCCATTAAATAAATTGCAACATCCGAGTCAGAAGCCCTGAGTCTAGTCATTTTCCTATGTCACTAGGAGTAAGAAGAATTAGTTAGACGTCTGTGCTTGCTAGTTAGAGGCCTCTGATTGTTAGTTAGACTCCTGTCTAGCAATTGATTTAATTGTTGTAGGAGTTACCTTAGTGGTTCTTGTCTAATTCTGACCATAATAGACTTCTAGAATTTCCTTTAGTCGTTCGCTTGGGTTCATCGATTTCGGACCAAGCTGAACACATTTCTTTACCGTCTAGCCTTTAGAAGTCTTAGCGCTTAGTTTTTAATCTTTAGTTGGTCGACCGTAGGAGTTTCCGTAGACTTTCCTGATCCATAACCTAGGCGTATGTATGATTTGATCATCCGACCATTTCTTTGCCTCGATTCACGAGATCGCCTCATGACGATCGTCGTCAATTTTCGAACCTTTCCGTTACAAATCTTGAATCTTCCGAAAGTATTTTTCGATTTCCTCTTTCCCTAAGTTTAACTTTGTTCAAAATTTTAATATACTTATACTTCATACTCCTTCATTGATTTAAATTTTTAAAACGGTTGTCGAAATTTTTGAATACAAGTTTATAGTATTTTCCCAGCCTATGTTTTTCGTACTTATGTAAATGCGTCGTCCCTTCATATATTAATTTTATTCTGAATCGTACTTTTATTCAACTTGAAATTTTCCTTCCTGATTTATGCCATTCATATACTTTTCAAGTCACTTGGGATTTCAGCTTTCCGCAAGTCAATGTTATGCTCATCGTTTTCTTTATTTCAGACTTTGTAAAAATTACTACTTCATAACCATTTCCTAATCTGGACCCTCCATAATTTGGTTTCAAAGCTTTACTATCAATTTTGATGATTCTACTACTAAGTTAATATTATTTTTCTGTGCACCATACATACTTTCAATTATTTTTATATCCGTACCAGACTTGTTGTGCTCGTATATTAAGAACCTTGTGTAAATCAGTTTCTCATTTTTGGCAAACCCTGGTTCTCTAAGAGTAGTTTCAATATTGATTATTTTAAATTTTCCATAGCCTAAAAGTTTTGAAAGCATTTAACATGAGTTTAAATTCTTCCGTTACTTGGTTTCATTCTTTGACTTTCAAAACTCTTGACAACATTATATTAAATTACTGACGTATAAAATTTTCTAAACCATGTCCTTAATATTCGTGTAAATGATTTTACTTCCTTTTTAAAAATTTTTTAACCAATAGACCATTTTCTCTTATTATGTATATTCGACTCAAATTTATTTTGAAACAACTCGTTTTATCGATCTCCAAATATTTTTATATACAGACAAGGATTTCAACTTTTGAAGTACGACAGTTTTCAAATTTCGCGAATGTTAGCTTATGTTGCTTATACTATTTCTTTTCTCCCTCCTATATAAGCATCACTACATCTCCCTTTTCCCTCGACCTAAACATCACCATTGAGTCAAAGTTTCGTCTAACCAAGCTGTCTCCTCGTATTCGTCCTATCTGAACTCGTGCTTATCGATCCTTCCCTCGCCTACGACCTCGACCTCCCTTTGTTGCTTAGACTTTAGTGCCCGTCAAGGTCTGTGTCAACTCTAAGTTGTTAGTAGGCCTTGGACCTTTGTGAGGTGTCGTAGTGCACGTACCTAAGTTGTGTACGTGGGCTTGAATGAGTATACCCCCATAGTATATTGATGTTTGCCTATTGTGTGATATATATATACTCGGAGTTATTCGTGATAGTATGAAGTTGTTGTGTGTTAGTAGTTATAGATTTTTGTGTGGATAAGCTATACTATACTAGGGATGCCTGTGTATATAAGAGTTAGCGTTGAAATATCTAAGTGGTGTATGTAGTAAGAGATACTTGTAATGGTTGAAATAAAATGATTGGTAAAGCTATGTGTATGTTAGGAGTGATAATAATAGGTGTATGTATAGATAAGTGAGTAGGCCTATTGAGTGACCCATATATTGGTACGTATGAGTATGTGCTCGTAGGTAGATATATATAGTGTTTAGACGTAAGTAGCTATGTTTTGTTGCCCGAGTATATATGTGATATACATATGGTAGTAGGATTATAATTTTGATTGGTATTGCTTGCTTTTTCGGGATGTTGCATGCGTGCATACCGTGAGGTATACACGACTATCACACACCTTAATTATGTATGTATAGATGTATTAGTATACTAATTATAGGTAGTAGGCTATGGTGCGAATATTTATGTTACATGTGTGCGTGACTATACGATGTATGTGTATGTATTAAGGAGTGTATTATAAATATACGTGTGCTGATGTCTGTATTATTATGGTATATAGAATGATTGAACTATGTAAGTATTACCTGACCCAATATATTAAGTGTGATTGACTTATGGTATGCATATGGTTGTATTGGTAGACATATATATAAATATTGGAGTGATATTGGTATAGGTATGAATGCCGTGTTATGTATATAGAATATTCTGATATGTGTATTGAGTCTCACTCAAGCTTGAGTGGGTATACTCTAAGTATATTGAATGTATGTTTGTAGTTGAATATAGCAATGTTTGATGAATGTATAATGATAGGAGTGGTTGTGCCTGGTTGTGTTACACACATGATTGTGGGTCGCTACACCAGTATATAGTTATAGGTGTTGGTCTTGTGGTATAGTTAATTACTAAGGACTTGCCTGTGTGAACATATGTGTACTAGCTAAACTAGATGAGTAGTTGTGCTAAGTATATAGTGGTGTGATTGGTATGAATGAAATGTTAGCGTGTATGGGTGTGCACCATGCACGGGTAAGTATGTGCTTAGTTATAGTTATTGGTGACTATGATATATGTGGCGTGTCGTAAATATAGTTATAGGACCGTATGCGATGAGAATATATGGTGAACTATTTGCATGCATTGAATGACTATATATATTGTGAAACTATAGTAGTGGTGAATATATATATATATATATAGTGAAACTGGATTTAATTATGGTATAGTGTGACTACATGAGTTGATGCGTTGGATGTATACTAGGAAATATTAGAGGGTAGTATACCCTTGATGTTTGTGCATTGGTAGCTATATATACGTAGAGCAATGAATGTATTTGCTAAGTGTAAGACTATCCTTATGTGAGTATCTGGACTATTGTTTTGTGAGTAGTGGTTATATAAGGAATGTATGTACATGATTGAAATACGTGTATGATTTTGACTGACTATAATAGGTATAAGCGTATGACGTACGTGAATATATATTTATTTATATACATGTTGGTAGTGATAATGTTTGACTACCTAGTGCGTATATGAGCACCTGTAATGACTATACCTGGTTTGAATTATTATGACTTGATTGGGGTAGTTACTAGAGCGACTAGCTATATTAGAAAGTCCGAGGACAGACTTTATTCTAAGGTGGGGAGGATGTAACGACCACTTTTCGTGGTGCGTTGTTCGTGCACGTGCTTTTGTCCGTGCACGTGTTTATTTTAGACTTTGTTTGTTTGTGAACACTTTCGTGTGATATGCCGTTGTGAACGTCTCTGAGAGTATTAAATAGTGGCACTAAATTGGAACGACGTTTCTCGAGTCGTTTTCCCACAATTTAACCTTATTCGATGAGACGTTGCGATTCTCACTTTTGATGGGAGACGTTCCTATTTTTAGTTTCGTCGTCCGACGTCGAAATTGAGATCCATCTTTTTAGTTAGCTCACTTTCATCATCACGATCACCCCGATATTTATTTTATAATTTTTGGAGTTCATTTGACCACTTTTATATTTTTAACAAGGTTTATAATATTTTTAATAATTAATTTTTTTATTAATTTTGGCCAAAGAAAATTTATTTGAGTTTAAAACGTTTTAAATAATTTTTGAGCCAATTTCCAGCTCATTTGGGCCCCACCCAAGCCTTGGGTGAGTTGGAGATGATGAGATTTGAATTTTAAATTATTTTAAACTCCTAATCTCATTAGGATTAGCCCTAGACCTAGTCAACCCATCAACACTATATAAACAACCTCTAGGAAGACCTATTTCCGCAAGAAAATAACCCTAGCCGTTCCCAAAACTCAAATTGGACGTTGCGACGAATCGTCGCAACGTTGGGCCGAAGATCTCCCGCTTTGACTGAGGAAACCGAGCCCGTTCCCCCGCTCCGACCGCTGGCCGCCCCCGCACCCAGCTTGGCCCGAACCGCACCGCTCCGTTCTTCCGCACCGACCGAGAGGAGCTCTCAGTCTGACCGAGAGCTCAAGCCGCATCCCCGCTCCGCACCAACCCTCCGCACCGACCCGCTCTGTCGCCCCGCTTCGCCCGTGCCCGACCGAAGGGATTCCCCGCATCGCCCGCCCTCCGCAACGTTGCAACGGCTGCAACGTTGCAGCACCTGCACCCCCACATCCAAGGCGCCCGACCGATGCTGTCCCCCGCACCGACCGATAGATCTCTCCGCACCAAGGCCCGAACCGACCGCTGCGCTGTGCAAGTCTCGTCCCTCGCACCGACCGATGGAATCCCCCGCATTGGCTGTGTACGACCGAGGGCCACTCGTCGCAACCCCGCACCCGTCACACCACTTGCCACCGTGGGCCCCCCCAAGTTCTCCAGAGGTATTGTGGGTCCCCCATAGGTCCCTAGGACTACTGTGGGCCCCACCTAGATGCTTCCTCTTCGACGATTCGCCGTGTACGACGTTGCGACACGTCGTAGCCCGTCGTCGCACGTGCTAGCTTTGGAATCTGGAATCGTCGCTCCGGTTGATCGCTATGAAACTTCCAGCGAGGAATCTAATTGGAATCAGGACTTGGAGCGCGATATTATTATTCCAACCCCCGGCGTCGCTACCCGACGCCGGTGTAGCTTTCGCGTCGTGTTGAGGTAACGCTTTGCACCCCTAGGACCCCCAACCCATTGCCTGCTAATCAAGACTAAAATCAGTATTTTTAAAGTATTTTAAATGTTTTAAATTTGCTAATCAAGATTAATAATATGGACTTTAGGCCGGTGGACTTGTGCACGTATGTTATTTGTGACTTGGACTCTTGTTGGACGATGTGCTCAGACGTTGTACTTACAGGCAAGTGAAACTTGCCAACTCTTGTGTAGGGCCGTGTTTTTAGGCCACTTCCTTGTTTTTAGCGTAAAAGAGACTAGTCAGTGAAATGATAGCTGGCTAGACGCCTACTTGATCTAGTTTGACAACGAAACTAGATCCGTCACCTAATTGATCTGGCTTGACAATGAAGCTAGATCAAACCCTTTAAACTTGTTGTTCATGCATACTAAACTGTCACGTTTACTTTCCTTACTTGTACGCACTTTTAACTGCCATGCATTGCATCTTACATGTCATCCCAGTTGATTGTTGCATTCGTAGCACACGCTACAATACTTGTACTCCTTGAATACTACTTCCGGGGAACGGGCCTCATGTGTTGGTCAAAAGCCATTGCCCGGTTTCCTGGTCCGGCTAGGTGCACCCCTATGCCATACTTGTTAAAAACACTTCCTGGCTCGTGATCCAGAAGCGAGCATTACCGTTCAGGGGTAAGGCCCTGGCTCGATACACGTGGAGGGGTAGGGATAAACGGTCAACTGAGCTTAGGAGTGGCCCGATCAGCCCTCTAGCCAGAAGACGGAATCTCTGTGCACGAGGTGCTTACTTTCCTTGTCTTGTACTTGTCTTGTGAATGATTCATGTAATACTTGTCATCCATGCCATGTTTAAATGCCATGCTCGTACTTTACTTTACGTTACTTTACTTTACCTGTTGCACTCATACTTTAACTGCCATGTCATTGCATTCATGCTAGAACTGCTAGGTTGCTTTACTTTTGTATACTTTCAGTTTCCTTGCACAAGTCTCTTGTAGACTTGCTGACATGTGCCCCTTGATCTTTTGGGTGTCACATGTTAGACCCTGAGCCAGAGACCGTTGCTGGGTTCGTGGTGTTTTGCTGACACTGAGCCTGAGTCCATGTCTACCCAGGAGGAGTTTTGTAGACACCGGTGACCTTTTCGGAGTGACTTTGCTGAGCTTTCTTTTGCTTTAGGTTTCTCTGTTAGTTGTTGGTGCGTGGCACCTTTGTTTGTACGCTGTACTTTTGTTGGCCATGTTTGGGCCTTTAGACTCTTTTTCTTTTTAGCCTGGTGGCTTTTTCTGTGATGTTGAAATTCATTTTATGGATATTCTGAGATATCTCTTTTGTCTCATTTCATTATTATTATCTTTGTTTCGTTCGCGTTGCAAGGGCCTGCAGTTTTAAAAGTTGATTGACGCTTATCGGACTTGCAGCTTACAGCTTCAAGTCTGAGCGGGCCTTCTCACGCTTTGCCTCCATATTTTTGGGAAGCGGGGCGTGACAGACAGACTGGCCAGTTGACGTGGAGCCAGAGAGTGTTGATCCTGAGTACGATCCTGAGGAGGACCAGAGCTAGAGATTTCTCGTTGCAGTTTCCAGAGATATTCATTTCTTTTAGTTGGGTGCGTAGCACCTTTTGTTTCCTTGTTTAGGTCGGGTGCTTGCACCGTTAGATTTCCCTTTCTGCAGTTGTAGCCCTTCGGGCGTTGAGACTCTGTACTTTTGATATGTTGAAATAAAATGTTTTGTCTTTTCCTTTTTGGTACTCTTATTGTTCTGTACTAACATGCATGGACCTGTACCTTCGTCTTGGTACCACACAGTCGCTTATTGGATCGGGGCTCCTTAGCTCTGGCCTAAGCGGGCCTTAGTCACACTTCGCCCCCGCCGTTTTGGGAAGCGGGGCGTGACAGGTTTTAGTGGTGGCCCATACAGGTGGGGCCTGGGCAGCACGGTGAGACTGCTACACCAGCTGATGCTGCACCTCAAGCATCTCTCGCATCACGCCAAGGAACTGGCGGAACTCTGCACCCTGGTCCTCCGGACCGTCATCACTCGAATTCGAGGATCGAGTAATGCGTCGTCCAGCCATCCTGTGTTCAGAAATGAAAACACAGGTTAGACTCGTACAATGTTTGAATATCAAAATGAATTTCTTTACTCTTACTGTTCTGTACTTGCAGAAAGATTGGGATGTGGACCCGCATGGGCCACCACTAAAACCTGTCACGCCCCGCTTCCCAAAACGGCGGAGGCGAAGCGTGACTAAGGCCCGCTTAGGCCAGAGCTAAGGAGCCCTGACCCAATAAGCGTCTGTGTGGTACCAAGACGAAGGTACATGTCACTGCATGTTAGTACAGAACAATAAGAGTACCAAAAAGGAAAATAAAAAACATTTTATTTCAACATATCAAAAGTACAGAGTCTCAACGCCTGAAGGGCTATAACTGCAGAAAGGGAAATCTAACGGTGCAAGCACCCGACCTAAACAAGGAAACAAAAGGTGCTACGCACCCAACTAAAAGAAATGAATATCTCTGGAAACTGCAACGAGAAATCTCTAGCTCTGGTCCTCCTCAGGATCGTACTCAGGATCAACACTCTCTGGCTCCACGTCAACTGGCCAGTCAGTCTCCTCAACGTACTCTGGCTCGATCCCTGACGTACATCACCAAAAGAAGGAACTGTACGTAAGGTAAGGTATACAAGAAGGGGGTTAGACCAAACTGCAAGTGCACCAATTATTTAACAACGTTTTACTGGTTGATTAACATGCTGAGGTTATAACAGACGAACAAACGAAAGTACACACAACAGGAAAGTAAAACACAACAAGTAGTAGTCGTAGCGAGTGCCACCGACTACGGGACTAGCCTACAGGTGTCAAGACAAGACAGAACGTGGAGAGACAGACATGACAAGACAAGACACGAAAAAGGTTCACGCCTTTACGGTTCGAGGGGGATCAGACCCTCTTGCCACGTGCACGCTTAACCCTACCCCAAAGCCCCAAGAATCGTGACAGGACAAGGGATCACTTGCTCTAGCTAGACAAGTGCCCTATTGCTCTCTGAGCTGTGTATCAGTATAAGGGATCACCTGCTCTAGCTTGACAGGTGCCCTATTGCCCATCGGGCTATGAATCAGTATAAGGGATCACTCGCTCTGGCTTGGCGAGTGCCCTATTGCCCAGCGGGCTGTGCAAGACAGAAACGGGACATGGCAAGACGGAAAGGACACGACACAACAAACAGGAGGGATTGTACTAGGGTGTCCACACTCACACACACGCATGTCAATCCTATGATGTCAAAATTGTTATTGTTGGACTCAGACTTCGTTGTCAAGTCTGTGCCATCAAGGGCGTCTCAGACGCTATCATTTCGCATCCGATTCTCATGGTTCCAAAAATAACATTTCTAGCAAGACTAAGGCCTAAACATGGCCAAGAACGCAAGTGGTACACTTGCCTACGGTGGCGAGTGTGTCGTCCTCCTGGAACGTCTCGTCCAAACGTCTCGTTGGCGAAGTCGGTATTCGTTCTTAGACCGACTAAAGGTAAACAGTAACTCGACTGCATGAAATGATCTCTATCTTAGTCGGTCTGCGAAGAAGTGTTGACCGACTAGTTTCACAACTAGTCGGTCGGTGGATGAACTTAGACCGACTAGGTGTAAACAGTAAATCAGTGGAAAAATCAAAGGGAAACTAGTCGGTCCATGAAGAGTTTCTGACCGATTAGATTGGCATCTAGTCGGTCGGTTCTTCTTCTTGAACCGACTAAAATGCACACAAAGTCTCCAAATGAAGTGCGAAGCTTCGGGATGGGTTCTAGGGACTTTTAAGATGAGTCTGGCTCTAAGATAAGAGCGTCACGAAGCACGCTCAGCTCCAGATAGGGAAAAAGATACGAAAAAGAAGAAGGGAGAAGACAAACGATTATATATATATATATATATATATATATATATATATATATAAATATCATCATACAAAAACCAGCCGTTACAGCCAAATCCACGGGGGAATACCGGCCACATCAATACGGTGGTGGCGGTTACTACTAGGGGCTGGAAGGACACTACTCCCACCATGGTCCAAACCAAGGAGCCCTTGGAAGAAGTTTTGAATGACAAAGAGCCGGCTATTGAGGAGGAGAGACAAAAAGAGCCACAAGGAGGCGGAAATTCTGAAATTAAGAAGACAAATGAGGAGCGCACCTACATGCCACCGGTGCCCTTTCCACAACGATTGACAAGAGCTAAGATTGAGAAGCAGCTTGCCAAATTCCTTGATTACTTGCGAGGGGTAACCTTAATATACCTTTCTTGGATGCTATCGTAGAGATCCTGTCATATGCCAAGTTCTTGTAGGACTTAATTTCGGGGAAGAAAAGAAAGGAGAAAATAATGCTTGCTGAGCAAGGAACTTGGTTCACCCGGAAGGAGAAGGAGACGACAAAATTCAAAGATCCCGGAAGCTTCCGCATCCCATGCACACTTGGAGGAGTCCCGCTACAAAAGGCTTTGGTATACTTGGAAGCAAGTGTGAGCCTAATGCCCCTAAGCATGTTTAAGAGATTGAATATGGGGACCGACTTGAAGCTAACGGATATGAGAATACAAATTACGGATGGTCGGGCCACTAGGCCGGTGGGGATTGCGGAGGACATACAGCTCCAAGTTCCGAGAGGAATATGCTTGCCGTGCGATTTCGTCATTATGGACATCAAGGAGGAGAGCGACACTTCACTTATACTTGGACGCCCCTTCCTAGCCACTGCCGACGTGATAGTGGACGTGAGAGAGGGTACTTTATCTTTGAATGTGGGAAACATCGAGGTTGAGTTCAATATTCCCAAAGCAATGAAGCACATGCCCTACCAAGAGGATGTCGACTATGTGGACCTCTTCGATGCGGTGATCGATGAAGCCATTCCACACTCTATTGGCGCTTACACGATGACGACCTTGAAGAAGGCCAATCTTCTAGCAATGGAGAAAAGTTGGAAGATCCTTCGGATAGCTCTATGGGAGATGACAAAGAAGATGACACTGATATCGCGAGAATAAGGGAGCTATGCAAGCTCTCAATGACCAACAATTTGAAGAAAGCTCCGTCGGACGAGAAATCGGCATTACCGGTGAATAAAAAGATCGGTATAAGCTCAAGCTTGGGGGACTTATCCCCCAACACTACCTATGATGAGGGGGAGCCGAGGAATGACAACGAATATCAACAACCAAATCCAAGTGGCCTTCCCGATAAATTTGACGGGTGCATCTCGTATGCGCCAAATATCATGCACTAAACGAAAATCATAAGGGGTCAAGCTCAAGACCGTAAACAAGCACTTGTTGGGAGGCAACCCGACGGTTTTATATTGATTTTAGTTGAATTCTCTTTTTTGTTTTAGATTTTTCTTAGTGTTAGAGTCTAGAGTCGATAAAAACCGTGACGACGGCTCTATTTTTCATGGCAGGAGATGGAGAACGAGAAATCACTCATATGGAGGATGACCATGGCAAGGGAGAGTGCTCCGTGAACGCACTCAGGCCTTAGGAAGAGGAAGAAACTGACAGGAGCGAGAAAAACAGAGATTAGAGCAAAAACAGAGAGCCGAGGCTGAAAATTGCAAGCCACTCAGCCGAGTGTACATGTCACTCGGTCGAATGAAGACTCTACTCGGCCGAGTAGAGTACCGATCATGGAAGATCCTACAAACCCACTTTCTGTTATTTTTTTGTAGTTTACAGTACTATTGCCACTCGGCCGAATGACTATGTTACTCGGCCGAGTGAATCAGATACCCTACACGCTTCAAAAATCGCTGAGTGGCCTTGCCACTTGACCGAGTGGAACTTGTCCATTCGGTCGAATGGGAAAAGCTACTCGGCCGAGTCGTAAGTGAACGTGTCACTCGGCCGAGTCGCTACATCCTTATATACGCTGCAAAAGACTCGGAGTCCGGCTAGCCTCGGACCGAAGCAGATGCAACCGCTGACCCATGCCGACAGGAGTTAACCACTCCCCTTAAAATACGCCCCCTTAATCATCATTAATGAGCCATATTAGCCCACCTTCATGATCCATGAAGGCGCCATCAAAGTGGCAAATCATCGGGGCGAAATGGGGGGACCCCGAGGGGACGTACCGGGGAAGACTCCTATAAAGCGACTCGAAGAACAACGTAGAAATGGATCACTCTCTGGATACCATAAACCCCGAGGTATTCCTCTTGATCGACCTTATCTCCTACCTCATAATTCTTCTCCACAGCTCGACACGAGGACTCGCATATCGGCCTCCCCATGAGCCACACCAATCCCACCGAGCATCTTTCAGATCCATTCTGACTTAGACATCTGAGGGGACTTGGTCAGAACCAAGGTCTGACCCCCCTGACGAGCTTTCTCATCTGTTCAGGTCAATGAGATCCAGAGGTGCCGAGGCTACCCCTCGGCACCCAATCAAACCGGAGCCGAACGCGCTCGCTTACGAGCCCGTTCATTTCCACCCCTACGGAAGACGTCGCATTGCCGAGGACTCCCTTCGGCACGTCGACACTCAGACCTGCACGCTCTTCGCCAAGCCAAATGAGCTGCATCTCGCTCCTGGAGGCCACATGCGACCTGCGTGATCGCGTTGACCTCCAGCACTCCAGTCAACCAACCCGTGGTGAGAAAACACCCCAAAACAAATTCTATAACACCTCTCTGTCCTAGATTGCCTATATGATCACCATTTTCTATCACTTGCCTTCTAGTATCCAGCACCAATTGCCCCATTAGTCAACCCAGTTGGATACTTCCCATCCCTTATGCTGAAGAGGCACCACTCCATCTCCCCCATCTTAGTCACATCTGCATAATCAAAATTTATCAGTTTGCTAGTTTTAAATTTAAGCTAGTTTTAAATATGTAGATGTAGATATGATATACATCTATCACTTGATTACTATAAAAAATACCTCATTCTAAATTATCTCAACAAGCTACATAAATGTGCACATTATCAATAAATCATTAAAATTAATACTATTGATCAAATTTACAACAGCTGACAATAAATGGCTGAATCTTTCAAGAAAACAAGACAATGACAGAAGAGGTTGACAATAATAACAGGAAGAAATCAGATTTGGCGATTCCATGACAATGTTCATATTCTCTCAGTATACGTAAAGAAACTTCCTTTATGCCATAGTTGACGTTGTATCTACTGACACAATACATACATTTTAAATCAACTTGCAGGGGATTGAGGCTCTTGTGTGGCCCAAAAGATAATAGTTCACATTTCTCATGCACAACTAATGATAAATCAATCGCACTTCATTTTTGTATGCAAGCAGCAAAAGCTTAAAGTTCAGGTAATCTACTGTTGAAATTGCACTTAAGGCACCGAAATCCAACCTCCTACCTTGCCTCACTTGCAGATATATCACACAAAACAACTAATGTAAGATTTGTTGGAATGCAATCTACCTAATTAATAATGCATCCTATTTTTTATTTTATTGACTAGGTGTTGTATTAGCAATATTTGTTGTAACAAGATATATCAGAATTAAGGGGCTCACAATGATTCAAACCTCTTGCAACTTGGATTTCTCAGATCCAATTATAAACAATAAAGAATTATGGGGTCTCAAGTCATTTAGGAGTGTGTACATCACAATTCGTGTGATTGATATAACAACATGATTGATATTGTTGTACTGAATCAAAATCAAAATAGGAAACTGCGGTTTACAAATTGACTTCAAATTATTCGGGGGGATAAAAGTTTGAACTCACTGAATATTTTAGATAAACAAGTCTAAAATCACACCAGCTCGGTGTGAAATCTGATAGCAACAGAATAATTTGGCTTACCATGTAAAGCGGGTAGACCATAGCTCTTGAAGTGGCAGATGCCTCTGAACCCACACTCGCAGGATTTGCCCTTGGTTTCCCTCCTTATCCATTGCCAGACTTACTGAACCTAGACTAACCAGAGGCAATTTTTTTTAAAGAAAAGCCTTTTAAATACCAACTCTTCATAATCCTTATGCCTGACCAAACTTCTCAAACTGAATAAAATCAGACATGATACAACAGAATAATTTGAATATTTAATATAAACAACCAAAACCACACCAGTTCGGTATGAAATCCGATAGAAACAGAATAATTTGGCTTACAGTGTAAAGCGGGTTGACTATATGCACCATTCTGCACAGATCTTGAAGTGGCAGATGCCTCTGAACCTACGCTCGCAGGATTTACCCTTGGTTTCCCTCCTTGTCCATTGCCAGACTTTTTGAACCTGGACAAACCAGAGGAAAAATAAATAAAGAAAATCCTTTTAAATACCAACTCTTCCTAATCATTGTGCTCGACCAAACTTCTCAAATTGAATAAAATCAGACATGATACAAATAGAAAGAGAACTTTAACTATTGTACCTTAGATTGCACTAGTTGTTGTCCATTAGCATGATTCCTAACTACAAACAAGCAAACTTTTAAAACTTCAAAAACACAATCTGACTTGAAACACCTCATTATGCATTACATACTACGCGTAACGGAAAAAATCAATCAAAAATATTTACCAAACAAAACTTCATGGTATTAAGAAAACATCCTAACAGACTATAAAATGTTATGCTTCTAATATACCCATTCTATCGAAATCGAAAGAAGACCAAATGGATGACTTGTTCTTAGAGTCAGTGCTATTTCGAGACACACTAGGGGGGAGTTGAAAGAGATGAAAATAATTAGCATACTAATGTGCAATTTATACTGTATATTTGATATATATTTTAGAAATGTAGAAGATTTAAGCTCATTTGTTCATTTGTTTGGGGGCCCTTTTGCATTATATAGGAGGCCTCTCTCACTTGAATCACTACCAGAATAAATGATGAATGATTTGGAAACAAAGAATATTTGAATATTTTCATGTGTCATTGTCGTTTTTGGGAATGTAGAAGTAAAATTAGAATTCTTAAAAGAAGATACTTTTGGAATTTACAGAAGTAGAGTACACGGTCAGAGGACTTCACTAAAAAATTAATGGGACATAGAATCCCACTGCTATTGTCCAAAAAAGAATCAAAGAAAAAGCATAAGTAATATTTGTTCCCCTTCTGTTTATTTGCAAACAAATATTCTATTTTCCATAGAACTTGAGATAAAATTCCCCCTCTTACTTGCATATTAAAACACATTTTCTTTGAGATAAACAACAGGGAGAAGCAAATTGAATAAGAACTTAGCAGATTTTACATTAATGTGCAAATAATATTTAGATTTGATGACTCTACTCCATATTAGAACAATATGGTGGATCATATGATGAGCAAAACCAGTGAAGATATAATCAAGGCCGACATACCTCGTGTAAACCGATGGCTACCTCGCTTAATTCTCTCGACTAACCTGGTATGCAGGGTGTGGATCAGCTTTGCATACCTCCAACTTGGTGCCTGACCGTCCCACTTGTGAGGCGGTGCGGGAGTCTGGTTCACCAAAAAAGGCCGACATACTCTAACCCAAGTAGTTAAAATTCTAGGTAAATGCCCAACATTCTGTCCTTCCCTTTTGATATTCTTTTTAGTGTAGGATTATTTTCTTCACAATAACAATATGAAAATTATACACAGAATTAAAAACCCTTATTAAAAAAGAAAATGCATAAACAACCAGTTAATCTATTAAAGAGAGGGGAACATTCTTAATTTTATGTGCTTTTACCTTGACTAGCTTAACAGGCTGATGGGCAACCAACAACCTTGTACAAACTAATTATTTAAGTAGTTATAACTTAGCTTTCAATATAATAAAGGACTAACATGCATAAAGAAAATTTCTTGCAGATCAATTAATCACAAAATTTTGGAGAAGTATGCATTCTGTTATGTTCCTTTGCTAGATCGAAAGCAAGAGCTGGATTGTCTCAATCTGAATGAAAACAAGATCATGTAGATAATAAGCTCATTAGTACCAACAATTTCTTACAATATTGGCAGTGAAAAAGCCTACTTTCTTATTGTTACGAGGTGGAACTCGCGTACAATGAATTTGTGTTATGGGGAACCAAGGACACGATGGTTATGTGGTGAAGAAGGTTTAGGTAGGCTGTTTTACAAGTGATTAGTGGGGTGAAGAAGTCGGACCCGTTGCCGGCGGTGCCCGCGGGGTCGAATCTCGTCGGATGCGGCTGAGGAAAGTTGGACGGCAGGGGGCTGAAGCTGACTTTGGTCAAGGGGCGAGCTCTCCTGCAGCACGAACAACTCGTCAGAAGGGCAGGGTTGGGGTTCAACCCTTAGCCCCTCCGATGCCTAAGTCAGTAATAGGGCTTAAAATGGGGGCTAGACACGTCGGTCGGACTAACGGTGTGTCCGCCGCGCGTGACGAGCTATAGGTGGGAGAACAAAGATATGGAAGACCTTTGCTCTCGTGTGTGAATAATGGAATCAGAGAGAATTCTCCAACCCCCTCTCCGTAAGAGGAGATGGGGTATTTATACCTGACGGGTGATGACTAGGCGGAGCTGACCTGGCATGCTGACTGGATGTGCTGAGCTGGCTCGGTCGTCAGCGGAAACTCCAGATAAGGACGTCAGGAACTGGGTTACCTGACCTACTTTTGTCAGGCGGCGCGATGGCTAGGGGGTGCTTTTGTCGGGGGGTCAGAGCCGAAAGCATTGACTGTCAAGTGGCTCAGCTGCCAGGGGGCGCTTTGTCAGTCGGTCGGGTGACGTATGTGTCAGTCGTGTCCTTATCCTAGGTTGTTTGTCGTTAGCGACGAACTAAAGGTCGGGCTGTGTCACTCTAGGCGCCGCGGTTCGGGGGAATCGGGCGGGTCGTTCCGATCGGGGGTTGTCCGACCTGGCCGCGCCCCCGATCGGTCATGGGCTATGGTCCGCCGGTACGGATGGATACGTCCGTGCCTGTCAATAGGCCTGGCTTAGCTACCCAAGCGTCCCCAAGCGCGCTACCCCCGGTGGGTCGGGCGGCTGTGGTTGTTTGCCTCGGCCAGTTCGGGTAACGCTGCAAGGCGCGCCCGTCTCCATATTGCCCCGGATTTTCGGGGCGGCGGCCCTTTTGTGAATTGGTGAGTTAATGGGGTATGTTAGCGGATCCGGGCGGGAGTCGGATTCCTACGATCTTTAGGTCGTAATAATTGCCCCTGGCATTCGAGTGCGATGCAGAAGCCCGGTTCGGCTCGGATGGCGTAACATTACCGTGATACTACCTTTTAATCGTGACCCGGACTTGGATCCCATCACAGGGGGTGATGCTGGTCCCGCGGGGTGTGTCCCGCTATAGCGAGATCGCGAAGTCTCTTCCTGAGTTTAAGCCAAGCGGGGCGTTGTCCAAAAGGGGGAGTATTATACACCAATCTTTATCGGAGATCTAGGTGATATTTACAATACTATTAGGAGATGTGGGTCAACCGGTGGTTGGGATGGAGGGTTGTCCACATTTGTTGTTCGCTTCGTCGGGAGGAGCAGATCCCCGCGTCGGGGCGGTCTTCCCTTATGTCAATCGTCGAATTCCTACCGCCTCATTGTCCGGGGGCGGGCCGACGCGCCGGGAACCGATTTTTTTAATCAGGGGTGCCGCCCTGTGATGGTTTAGCCTTCGGGGGGGGGGGGGGGGGTGACCCTCGGTCGTAGGAGGGGACCCTCTTCCTTTCCCTTTCATCGCTTCCTCGCGTTCTGCCTCGCTGTCGTCATGCTGGAGGGTCGCTCGGCCTCACCGGGGACCCCGCGCACCGAGGGGGAACCCCGGGGAGGCTGAGGACGAGGTGGCGGTGGTGGCGCCGCTGGGAGAGCCGTTGAGGGGTTCCCCCCCGACACCCTGTGGGGATCGCAGAGGGTGACGGCGCTGCCGGGAGAGCCGCTGGGGGTTTCCCCCCTGACACCCCGTGGGGGTCGCTGTCGGCTGGGCGTTAATGGGGGTGTTGTGGCGCATGGCCCGACTTTCTGGACCTGCCTTTTGATCCAATAACGGGCAGGAGGAAAGCTGGCGGGCGGGGCCTTCCACGTGTAAGCGGAATATCCTGTCGGAGGTGGCGGGGCTATGGCGGCCATCGTCGGGGGAAGTGAGGTCCGTCGGTGGCTGTCGGCTTTTTCGTAGCTTGGTGGGGCATTTAGGGCCGTTTTATGCCCGGAGTGAGGGGAGGGGAATCCCCTACGTCTCTCTTCTTCCTTCATTCTGACCTCTGGAGGGGGGGTATTTATAGCGAGATTCTGTGGAAGGGTTTTTCTTGGGTAATGCGGGAGATTAGTGCCGTCAACAGGCTCCGCGGTATCCCGTGCTTTGGGAATCGCTTTTCCCTGGCAGTATCCGGCACTCTGGCCTCTCGGGGGGCATGTTGCTGTCGATGGCGTGTAGCCCAAGCGTTCTTTTGTTATGTTGAGTCGCATCGTGGCGCTGCTTTGACGAGACAGGGCTGCTGCCCTATCTGGACTGGGCGCCTATTTCGCGGCCTCTGCCTTGTGACCGGTCCGTTCCGGGTCACGTGTCTTGGCTTCTTGCGGGAGTTACACAATTCCTAATTATGCCCCCAACATTCCCGTGTCCGAGATCGTGAGGTCTGGCGGAAGGGGATGTTGTCGGCTTGTGTTGGCTTTGGGCGGGGCGGGGAGTCGGCACAGGGGTCGGGGTGAGACACGCTGTCCTATCGTGATTTGATCTCGGGCCGAACCTGTTAAGCAGGGCGGGCCCCAGTGCACCTCTTTCCCTGTGTCGGTGACTTTCAGGGAGTGGGAGGGGGCTGGTTTCGAATCGTAGTATCGCGGGGTTCGAGCTGCGGACGTAGACTTCCTAGAAGTCCTACGCCAGTTAGGCGGGGTAGCGCATTGCTCGCCCGACACGTGGCGGGGGGATAGCTACCCGCTATGGTATTCTCCGACAAACCTGAGCGTATAAAGAAGAACGTTTTTATTTAAATTTGTAAGAGCTGATCTACAGCTTGTACAAGAGTTCTTAGTTTATCGCCCGTTGTGGGGTCAGATCCGGCTTGGGGGGGCTACAGAGCTGTCCTCGCCCGTGGTTTAAAGACCTCCAGATCTAGGGGTCACTGTGGGCTGGGTGGGCCCCCTTTTTAACTTGAGTTGAGCTTGGCGTGGGGGAGAATGGCCGCCTTCTGCGCTGAAGGGTTGCAAGGTCTCCTTAGCCCGAGAGAGGGGGGTGTTGGGGATTTTGCCGATCGGGTTGTCATCCCTCCGTTGCTTTGTCTTCTCCTTCCCCGGACGGGGTAAGGTTTCCTCGGTTTGACAGAGGCGCCGAGAAAGGGGATCACCAGGGAAGCCCTCTTTCTGGGGCGTGCGCCTTGGGGAGGTTCTTGAGCATCGGGCCGCCCCTCGCCGCCCTACGCCTCGCTGCTTCAGTTTGAGGGTGGGGTTCAGCGCCCGGTTGTGCATGGGCGGGCTGACACGCCATGACTTGCCTTTTGGGCTCGTCAGGGATGCAGCCTTTCCGAGGTCCTCGCCCGGAGGTCGACTGCGAGGAGGTACTGGCCGACAAGTGCTGGGGGCTCTCGCCTGCCCAGCCGGCTTTGATGCCATTCTTTCTCCGACCCGTCGTCGTTTAGGGTGGACGGAGGCGTGAAAGGAGGATTTCCCTTGTGTAAGGGGAATACCCTTTTGGCGATCCGTTTGTAAGGGGAATATCCTGTTGGAGGTGGTGGAGATGTAGGAACCGCCGCATTGGGCGGCGGGAACCATTGATGGCCAGTGACCTCTCTTTTGTTAGGGCGGTGTATCTCGGCCCGTTTCCCGGTGGGGGGGATCAAGTGGCAGGTTTTCATGTTTGCAGGTTCTCCTATTTTCAGAAGGGGGTGTGGCGTCTTTATAGGGAGATCTCGCTGACGGTTTCTCCCCTATTTATTGCGCTGAGTTGGCATTATTAATGGGCTCCTTGAATTCATGCCCGTGGGAAACCGCCTTTGCCAGGTGGCTTTTACGGGTCCTCTTTTGGAGCGCATCATTAATGGTGGCGTGTTTCTCGAACGTCCTTTTGTTTCGTCGAGTCACATCGGGGCCGCCTACTCGGGAACTGACGTCATTCGTCCCGGTTTGCGTGCCCCTGTCTTCTTTTGATTTTTCGAGGGCCATGGGGGCGTAGCCCCCTCCGGTTTGGGTGGCTAGGGTTGGCCCTGCCCCAGAGGTCTCGAGGGGGGGAGCGGGCGCGTAGCCCGGCCCGTGCCCTTCTCTGGTTTGGGTGGCTAGGGTTGGCCCTGCCCCAGAGGTCTTGAGGGGGGGAGCGGGCGCGTAGCCCGGCCCGTGCCCTTCTCTGGTTTGGGTGGCTAGGGTTGGCCCTGCCCCAGAGGTCTTGAGGGGGGGAGCGAGCGCATAGCCCTTCTCTGGTTTGGGTGGCTAGGGTTGGCCCTGCCCCAGAGGTCTTGAGGGGGGGGGGAGCGGGCACGTAGCCCGGCCCGTGCCCTTCTCTGGTTTGGGTGGCTAGGGTTGGCCCTGCCCCAGAGGTCTTGAGGGGGGAGCGGGCACGTAGCCCGGCCCGTGCCCTTCTCTGGTTTGGGTGGCTAGGGTTGGCCCTGCCCCAGAGGTCTGGAGGGGGGGGGAGCGGGCGCGTAGCCCGGCCCGTGCCCTTCTCTGGTTTGGGTGGCTAGGGTTGGCCCTGCCCCAGAGGTCTGGAGGGGGGAGCAGGCGCGTAGCCCGGACTGTGCCCTTCTCTGGTTTGGGTGGCTAGGGTTGGCCCTGCCCCAGAGGTCTTGAGGGGGGGAGCGGGCGCGTAGCCCGGCCCGTGCCCTTCTCTGGTTTGGGTGGCTAGGGTTGGCCCTGCCCCAGAGGTCTTCAGGGGGGGAGCGGGCGCGTAGCCCGGCCCGTGCCCTTCTCTGGTTTGGGTGGCTAGGGTTGGCCCTGCCCTAGAGGTCTTGAGGGGGGGGAGCGGGCGCGTAGCCCGGCCCGTGCCCTTCTCTGGTTTGGGTGGCTAGGGTTGGCCCTGCCCCAGAGGTCTTGAGGGGGGGAGCGGGCGCGTAGCCCGGCCCGTGCCCTTCTCTGGTTTGGGTGGCTAGGGTTGGCCCTGCCGCAGAGGTCTTGAGGGGGGGAGCGGGCGCGTAGCCCGGCCCGTGCCCTTCTCTGGTTTGGGTGGCTAGGGTTGGCCCTGCCGCAGAGGTCTTGAGGGGGGGAGCGGGCGCGTAGCCCGGCCCGTGCCCTTCTCTGGTTTGGGTGGCTAGGGTTGGCCCTGCCCAGAGGTCTTGAGGGGGGGAGCGGGCGCGTAGCCCGGCCCGTGCCCTTCTCTGGTTTGGGTGGCTAGGGTTGGTCCTGCCCCAGAGGTCTTGAGGGGGGAGCGGGCGCGTAGCCCGGCCCGTTTCCTTCTCTGGTTTGGGTGGCTAGGGTTGGCCCTGCCCCAGAGGTCTGGAGGGGGGGAGCGGGCGCGTAGCCCGGCCCGTGCCCTTCTCTGGTTTGGGTGGCTAGGGTTGGCCCTGCCCCAGAGGTCTGGAGGGGGGGAGCGGGCGCGTAGCCCGGCCCATGCCCTTCTCTGGTTTGGGTGGCTAGGGTTGGCCCTGCCCCAGAGGTCTGGAGGGGGGGAGCGGGCGTGTAGCCCGGCCCGTGCCCTTCTCTGGTTTGGGTGGCTAGGGTTGGCCCTGCACCAGAGGTCTGGAGGGGGGGAGCGGGCGCGTAGCCCGGCCCGTGCCCTTCTCTGGTTTGGGTGGCTAGGGTTGGCCCTGCCCCAGAGGTCTGGAGGGGGGGAGCGGGCACGTAGCCCGGCCCGTGCACTTCTCTGGTTTGGGTGGCTAGGGTTGGCCCTACCCCAGAGGTCTTGAGGGGGGAGCGGGCGCGTAGCCCGGCCCGTGCCCTTCTCTGGTTTGGGTGGCTAGGGTTGGCCCTGCCCCAGAGGTCTTGAGGGGGGGGGGGAGCGGGCGCGTAGCCCGGCCTGTGCCCTTCTCTGGTTTGGGTGGCTAGGGTTGGCCCTGCCCCAGTGGTCTTGAGGGGGGGGAGCGGGCGCGTAGCCCGGCCCGTGCCCTTCTCTGGTTTGGGTGGCTAGGGTTGGCCCTGCCCCAGAGGTCTTGAGGGGGGGAGCGGGTGCGCAGCCCGGCCCGTGCCCTTCTCTGGTTTGGGTGGCTAGGGTTGGCCCTGCCCCAGAGGTTCGGAGTTTTGGCGAACTGCAAAACTTGTGTAGGAACAACAAAGTTGCGTAAAACGAGTAGAGGTGTATATCGCGCGTAAAGAAAGGAAAAACTCACAACTATTGGTAGAATTTTAGCAGATGTTTTGCGTTCCAAAGGTGGGCCAGTTCGCTCCCTTCGGGGGTAGCCAGGATGTACGTGGCCGGGCCGACAACATCGATGACCGTGTAGGGCCCTTCCCATTTAGCGGCCAGGTTTCCCCACTGCGCAGTCTCGGGGCGGAAGGTGGCATCTCGGAGGACCAAATCGCCGATCCTGAATGTCCGCGGTTTCACCCGGGAGTCGTAATACCGTGCCATCCTCTGGCTGTGTTTGACGAGGCTGGTCAGGGCCCGGTCTCGTACCTCGTCTATCAACTCAAGACTGAGGCCGAGTCCTTCTCCGTTGATTTCTTCGTTGAAGAGCTTTAGCCGGAGTGTCTCCTCGTCGATTTCCACAGGAACGACCGCCTCCGATCCGTATGCTAGCACGAAGGGGCTTTCCCCGGTCGAGGCCTTGTGGGTGGTACGATAAGACCATAGGATTCCTGGCAGCTCGTCGACCCAAGCCCCTAGAGCGGCGTCCACCTTCTTCTTCATTGGGTTCAAGATACATTTATTCGCGGCCTCCGCCATTCCGTTGCACTGTGGGTGGGTGACTGACGCGAACTGGAGTTTGATCCCCCAGCCCGAGCAGAAGTCGCGGAAGCCTTCGCAATCGAACTGCTTTCCATTATCCGTGACAATGGAGCGGGGAATCCCGAAGCGGCATATGATGGATTGCCAGATGAAGCCCTTCATGTCCGTCCACGTGATTCACGCCAGCGGCTCTGCCTCGACCCATTTTGTGAAGTAGTCCACGACGACGACTAGATATTTCCTTCCCCCAGAGGCCTTTGGGAACGGCCCCAGGATGTCGAGTCCTCACTTGGCGAAGGGGATCGGGCTCAAGATGGGCATCAGGTTGGCCGGGGGTGCAGTCGTCCGCCGGTAGAACTTCTGGCACGCCTCGCACTTCTTGACGTATTGTACCGCATCCCGGATCATCGTCAGCCAGTAGTATCCTTGGCGCATTACTTTATGGGCGATGGTGCGCCCGCCATGGTGGTTTCCGCAGAAGCCTTCGTGTACCTCACGGATGACTTGCTCAGCCTGCTCCAGGCCCAAGCATTTCAGGTAGGGTAGGACGTCGAAATTGGCACGGCGGCGGCGGTACAACACTCAGTCGAGAAGTACGAATGATAGGGCCCGCCTTTCCACCTGTTTTGCCAGCATCCGCTCCTCGGGGAGCTCACCCGTCTCTAAGTACTTCATAATGGGGGTCATCCATGATGTCCTCGCGTCCATGCACATCAGTTCTCATTCGTCAATGGTTGGCGTCAATAGGCTTTCCACGTAGATTGCCTTCCTGATCTCGGCCGCCGAAGAGGAAGCCAGCTTAGACAGGGCATCCGCCCGGAGGTTGCTGGAGCGGGGTAGGTGTTGGACGTCCACTCTCTTGAACTTACGGAGTTCGATCTGGATGCGATTCAGGTATCGCTTCATTGTTTCCTCTCGGGCCTCGAAGCCCCCCAGGATCTTTTGGATGACGAGGCGGGAGTCACTCAGGAGCAACACGTTCGTCACCCCCACCGCCCTAGCGAGTTTCAACCCGTTAACCGTGGCTTCATACTCCGCGACATTGTTGGTGGCCGGGAAGCTGAAGCGTTGGGCGTACTCCAACGAACATCCGTCAGGAGTCTGAATGACTATACCCGCTCCTGTCCCGGAGCCTGTTGCGGAGCCGTCGACGTGGATGGTCCATAATTCGTCCGCTGTCGTCGGGGAGGGCGCTGAGGGTTCGCCCACCTCGATCCTCCGTGGGGACGTGGTCGCCGATGGGAGCTCCGTCCGGTCCCCCGGTGGGACTTCCGTGGTGCATTCCACCATGAAGTCGGCCAGCGCTTGGCCCTTGATCGCCGTCCGGGCTTTGTACGTTATGTCGAACTCGCTGAGCTCGACGCTCCAGTTGAGCATCCTCCCTGACCGCTCCAGTCTTTTCAGGTTCTTTTCGAGGGGCATGCCGGTGTGGACGGTTATGGGGTGGGCCTGAAAATAGGGTCGGAGCTTCCGAGCCGTGGTGATTAGGCAGTAGGCGGCTTTCTCGATAGGGCTGTCACGAGTCTCCGCCTCCCGGAGGATTCGGCTGGCATAGTAAACAGGGCATTGCACCCCTCCTTCCTCCTTGATCAGGACGGAGCTAACGGCCTCCTCGTTGGTCGCCAGGTACAACCCTAGGGGTTCGCCCTCCTACGGCCGTGCGAGGAGCGGTGGTCTCTGCAGGTATGCTCTCAGCTCCGCGAACGCCTGCGCGTAGTCGTCGTCCCACGGGATCACCTTCCTCTTGTCTTTAGCTTCGCCATAGGCTGTGCGCAAGACCCTGAAGAAGGGGAGCGATTTCTCCGCAGACTTCGACAGGAATCGCCCCAGAGCAGCGATCCGGCCGTTTAGTCGCTGCAAGTCCCGGATCGTCCGGGGCTCCGTCATACCGACGAGGGCCGTCACCTTGTCGGGGTTCACCTCGATTCCCCGCTTCGTTATCATGAAGCCCAGGAATTTTCCCGATTGCACGCCAAAGATACACTTCGCGGGGTTTAGCCTCAGGTTGTACCGGCGGACCCTCTGGAAGGTCTCCTGCAAGTCGGCGAGGTGGTCGGGGGCCCTTCCGCTCTTCACCAGCATGTCGTCGATGTAGACCTCCAAGTTTCGCCCCACCTGAGGCCCGAATATTCGGTCTACCATCCGTTGATAGGTCGCCCCGGCGTTCTTCAGCCTAAAGGGCATCTTGGTGTAACAGTAGGTGCCTTTATCGGTGACAAAAGACGTCTTCTCCTCATCCCCCTCCGCCATCGGTATCTGGTTGTACCCCGAGAAGGCGTCCATAAAGCTTAACAACTCATAGCCGGACGCCTGGTCCACCAAGTGGTCGATCCTGGGCAGAGGGAAGCTGTCCTTCAGGCATACCTTGTTGAGGTCGGTGAAGTCGACGCACATACGCCACTTCCCACTGGGTTTCTTCACCAGAACGACGTTGGTGAGCCAGTCGGGGTAGTTCATCGGCCGAACAAATTTGGCTTCGAGGAGCCGCTCTACTTCTTCCTCGGCAGCCCTCTTCTTTTCGCCCCCCCGCACTTCTCTTCTTCTGTCGAACAGGTCGGGCTTCCGGGTCCGCATTCAAACTGTGGGAGATTACCGTCGGGTCCACCCCGGGCATGTCGGCGGGTGACCATGCGAATATGTCCGTGTTTTCCTGGAGCAAGGCGACGAGGGCCGTCCTCAAGGCAGCCGGGAGTTTCGTCCCGATGGAGACGGTTCTCTCTTCATCCGAGGCCACGGGGACCTCTTCCACTTCCTCGGCCGGGGTTGGCCGCTTGTCGCAGAAGTCCTCCCTCTTGTCGGGGATGAGAGCCGTCGGGGCCCGCCTCGGGCTCCTACGCTGGGATGGCGTATGGTCGTGGTCTCCGGGCATCTCCCGTCCTCCCCGCACCTGTCCCACCCCCCCGCGGGGTTCGGAACTTCATCGTCTGATGTTGCAGGCTGGGGAGCGCCTCGATGGCCGTCATATATGGACGCCCTATGATTCCGTTATATGCCGACGTGACGTCGACGATGACAAAATGCGCTTCCCTGGTGACGACCATCGGTTCCTCCCCCAGGGTCATGGGCAGGGTGATCGTTCCCTCGGTGGGGATCGCATGGCCGGTGAAGCCAGCGACAGGGCCCACCCAGGGCTCTAAGTCTGCACGCCCCCACCCCATCTTCTCGACCGTTGACAGGAATAGGATGTCGCAGGAGCTACCGGTGTCAATCAGGAGCCGGTCGACATCAATCGCCCCAATCCGAGCCTCGATGACGAGGGCGTCATTGTTCGGGCTCCGTGCCTCCTACCAGTCCTCCTCGGTAAAGGTGATAGAGGGTCGGTGTGTCCTTCTTCGCTTCGGTCGGTGGCCGGCGCCCGCCATCATCACCTGTCGGGCTCCGGCCCCCGGGATTGCGGGCGCCCGCCCCGCCAAGGAAGACCCTCCAGTTATCATCTCAATCCGCATGACCGCCCTCGGGGGGCGTGGCTCCTCCTTATCGCGGTTCGCCGGTGGTTCCCGTCCCCCCTCCTCCGGGGGGGCTCTCTCTCCCTCTGCCACCCGCCTGCTCGCGACGAAGTTTCCCAGGTGACCCGCCTGGATCAATCGCTCGATCTCTCTTTTAAGGGAGTAACAACGGTCGGTGTCGTGACCGTGGTCCCGGTGATAACGGTAGTATCTCCGGGGGTCCCGCCTCGCCAGATCCGTCCTCATCTCCCGGGGAGGCTCTGGCAGTAACCCGGCCCTTGTCGCCGCGGCCAGCATCGCCATCAGGGGGGCATTGAGTCGCGTGTAATGCGCCTGTAGGGGGCCTTCTTGTCTTGGGATGACTCGGGGGAGCCCTTGCACCGGAGCAAACTCACGCGCCGGGCCAGGGCGATCTTATGGGCGAGGCCTGGGCGGTTCCCGCCTTGGTCGGGCCAGATGGTCGCGGCTACGGTGCCCCTCTTCTTGCCTCGGCCGAGGGTGTGACCGGGGTTCGCCTTGGGACGGCTTCGCCGGGGGGAATGAGGCCTTTGCTCCGAGAGTCTCCTCGGCCAACGCATGCCTCTCCACCATTGCAACCAACGCCTCATAGTCTGTCGGTGGATCCTGGAGCAGGGATTTGTGGAGGCTCCGAGCCCGCAGCCCCGTTTTGAAGGCCAGCATAAGCACCTCATCGCCGCACGTCACCACCGCCCGTCTCTCCTCCTGAAAGCGGCGGAGGTATCTACCAGTTGTCTCTCCTTCCCCTTGGACTATCGTGCTGAGATAGTCCAAGGGCTTCTTCTTCGTTCGCCCGGCCTGGAACTCTTGGCAAAACTTGTGGGACAGCTCGCCAAAGCTCCCAACGGATCTCGCGGGCAAGCCAAAGTACCAGTCCAGCGCGGTGTCCCTCAGGCTTTGGGAGAAATGTCAGCATAGGAACGCCTCGTCCACATCCTGCGCCTCCATCGCCCCCCGGTATTGTTGCACGTGAGTGAGGGGGTCACCTCTCCCGTTGTACGTGGCCAAGTGAGGGGGTTTGAACCTTATGGGCATTGGGGCGGACGTGATCCACCGTGCCAGTGGCGTGGCCTCCTCCGGGTAGGTAGGGCGATCCGACGCACCCCCTCTTCGCCATTCAGGGGTCTGGCTTCGGTCGCGCCTCGGCCGCTGACGGTCCTCCGTCCCCGGGGAGTAGTCCGACGGTCTTCTGGCGGGGCTCCTTCCTTGGGCCGAGGATTCGACGGGTTGCGGGCTACGGTTCTCCCAGGGCCAGCGCCTCCCAGTCAGCTCTCCTCGGGCCTCCATCCGTTCTTGATTCTCCCGAAGGAGCCTTTCACGCTCGGCGGCGAGGAAGCGTAGTTGTCGGCAAACAGCTTCCTCGTGTAGGGTATCGGAGGGGTGGCGCTGGCGATGCAGGCTGCCTCCTCCGGGTGGGGACCTGTTCAGTAACGGGTCCCGCCCGTCCCCAAGCCACCGGCCCGTCGCCGTCTCGTCAAGGATTTCTCGGTTGCTCCTGTTCTCTCTCCTTAGCTTCTCGCGCTCCGCGACGATGAGGCGGAGTTGGCGACGAGCGGCCTCTTCTTCCTGGTAGGCCCTTCGGGCGGTCTCGGCCGCTTTGTCCAAACGCCTTTGCACGGCGGCCGACTCCCCCAGGCGCCTCCATCGCCGCGCAACTTCCATCTCCTCTTCCAGGAGCCTTTGCCGGGCCGCAATCTCCTCAGCGAGCCCCCTGTTTTCTCCCTCCTCCTCGAACTGAAGGTGGAGGTTCCGCCTCACGTTCTGGGGCTCTGAGGGGCTGGGCGGAGGCTCCGTTCCAGCCGTCTGATAGCCTCCCCTGGCCTGAGTGACGGCCTCGAAGCTCTTCAGGACGGCGTGGGCTGAAGTATGTTCAGTTTCGGTGCCCGTCCCCAGAAGGGGGTCGGACGCCGGGGTGATTTGCAGAGAGAGCGGTTCCTGACCCACGGGATCTTTGCCGTGGTCAGGGTTCTGCGGGATCGGCATGGAGTCTAACATGGGTGTGACCCTTCGTTCCCACAGACGGCGCCAATTGTTACGAGGTGGAACTCGCGTACAATGAATTTGTGTTATGGGGAACCAAGGGCACGATGGTTATGTGGTGAAGAAGGTTTAGGTAGGTTGTTTTACTAGTGATTAGTGAGGTGAAGAAGTCGGACCCGTTGCCGGCGGTGCCCGCAGGGTCGAATCTCGCCGGATGCGGCTGAGGAAGGTTGGACGGCAGGGGGCTGAAGCTGACTTTGGTCAAGGGGCGAGCTCTCCTGCAGCACGAACAACTCGTCAGAAGGGCAGGGTTGGGGTTCAACCCTTAGCCCCTCTGATGCCTAAGTCAGTAATAGGGCTTAAAAGTGGGGCTAGACACGCCGGTCGGACTAACGGTGTGTCCACCGTGCGTGACGAGCTATAGGTGGGAGAACAAAGATATGGAAGACCTTTGCTCTCGTGTGTGAATAATGGAATCAGAGAGAATTCTCCAACCCCCTCTCCGTAAGAGGAGAGGGGGTATTTATACCTGACGGGTGATGACTAGGCAGAGCTGACCTGGCATGCTGACTGGATGTGCTGAGCTGGCTCGGTCGTCAGCGGAAACTCCAGATAAGGACGTCGGGAACCGGGTTGCCTGACCTACTTTCGTCAGGCGGCACGATGGCCAGGGGGTGCTTTTGTCGGGGGGTCAGAGCCGAAAGCATTGACTGTCAAGTGGCTCAGCTGCCAGGGGGCGCTTTGTCAGTCGGTCGGGTGACGTATGTGTCAGTCGTGTCCTTATCCTAGGTTGTTTGTCGTTAGCGACGAACTAAAGGTCGGGCTGTGTCACTCTAGGCGCCGCGGTTCGGGGGAATCGGGCGGGTCGTTCCGATCGGGGGTTGTCCGGCCTGGCCGCGCCCCCCGATCCGTCATGGGCTATGGTCCGCCGGTACAGATGGATACGTCCGTGCCTGTCAATAGGCCTGGCTTAGCTACCCAAGCGTCCCCAAGCGTGCTACCCCCGGTGGGTCGGGCGGCTGTGGTTGTTCGCCTCAGCCGGTTCGGGGAACGCTGCAAGGCGCGCCCGTCTCCATATTGCCCCGGATTTTCGGGGCGGCGGCCCTTTTGTGAATTGGTGAGTTAATGGGGTATGTTAGCGGATCCGGGCGGGAGTCGGATTCCTACGATCTTTAGGTCGTAACACTTATAAACAAATCTTTATTCATACTATGTAGAAATCAAACACATAAAGTGAAAAAATGGACAAATTAGTAAGAAATATGGCGAACTACTACCCTTACATTATTTTATAAAAAGCAAATAAGACCATACCATTAACCTTAAAAAATCTTAATAATCTTCATTAACAATGCATTACCTTTGTAACAATGGGAAAAATATTACACTGATGTGGGAACATGCATTTTTATATTTGCATTTTCTTGACTAGCAAAACAAATTGCAAGGTAAACAACATGATTGAACAATCTAATTTTTTAAATATTTATATCTTCATCTAAAATCTTTCAGTTTGATTAAGGACTAAAATACATGGAGGAAGTCTCTTGCAGACACTGCAACAAATTATCAATTATGGTTTATTATTTTGACTGTGATAAAGACTGCTTTCTGTTCTACTTAATTATTCTTGTTTAATACTTTGCAGATAGATTACAAATCTTTGAATGGTCAATCTTCTTCCATTTCAATTCCGCACATTTTGTACGGTTGACCCCCTCAGAAGCTTAGACCATAGATAGCTTCATCGATCCTCGTCGTCATGTTATTGATCTTCAAGAATAGCCAAAAGTCTTCGTACGATTCAAAATTTTCCAACTTTACTCAAACTGTAGGAGACCTCAAGGATCATTATGAGAGTAATGCATGTCCACTCACTAGGAATCTCAATGGTTCTAGATTATAACAAAACATATGCGCCTGGAAATTTGTTGTAGGATACTACACGGAATTGATTAATTTGCATATATACGCGCATGTGTCACGCCCACTGCCTTCTTCAGTCATTTCATTGGGAATACAATGGCTATTATATCTCCTTCTCCATCAAGGAACAAATGAATCTAACTTGGATTCTTTAATATACAATATCATATCCAATATTTTCATAGTTTATGTTATCCTTGAGTGTTTATAAATGTCTGAACCTAACAGATGATGTAAAATCCAGTGCCTAGCTTTATTGTGTAACTTCGCGGACAACCTTTAGTCATTTTGTTAAGCCATTTGTACACTAAAAGGTTCTTCTAACGACGTCAAAATTTCCAATCACAGAAAAAGCCTTTGTAACAAAATGTAGGATCCCATCATGCGATGATGGAGGATCGAAAGAGAGAAGAGACTTACGTTAGCGTACGCTTCGCTATAATCTCTGAACTTCACCCTTGGATTCGCCACAACGGTCGGTACTTCGTCACATAGGATCGAAGCAGCGTTTCACCGTCTAAATCTCTATTTGGAAGAAGAACTTAATGGAAGGGAGAAGAGGAAAGAAGGTTGCCTTATGCAAACTTATGGCATGAAGGATTAGCCATAAAAGCCATACCCTTGGGTCCTATTTATAGGCCTTGGGGGTAGTTATTGTAGGAAATAACTACATATATGCTTATTAGCTTATATTAGTACCATTGCTTATCCTCTTCCTTATGCACTTATCAAGTGCCTTTATGCACTTATAAAGTGACTTTTTCCACTTATCGAGTGGTCCCTTTCACACATGAAAAGGTTCCATTCGCACATGCTTTCATGTACGCGACATCCGAGGTCCATAGACCCTCATACATCCCCTCATGGGTGTATACATGTCGTCCATATCCAACATCTCCCACTCACACTTGAGGGGATTGTAAGGAAACATCTTTTCCTTTAGTTCTTCTATTTATCATACTGAGAAATAGACCGTGTGACCGTCATGCGCATAGAGTCCGCTGTTGTGCACTTGTTAGAGATACACAACACTCCTTGGGGGTGCAAAGTTGAGTAGATCAATGCATGTTTACCCTAGATTATTTCTTCACATTTCTTATACTTTATATTCAACAATTGAATCCCATCTGGATTACAATTGGCTGGCCAGCTTTGAATCTCTAAAGTTCAAATGTGAATATGAAATTAATCTTCCTCTTCTTGCGATCCTTTCAATCTTAACTTGACTCGCTTTTCTAACATGCACCGCCGGACCGAATTGACCATAGTCCATAAGTAACATGCTACGACATCGATCACCTAGTCAAATCTAAAGGAACCAATTAGAGTCCATAAGGGTAAGAAGTTGAAGACCCATGTGGTCTTTGGGTCTCACATAATAGTAAACACAATTACTATTCTAAACCAATGGTCAAATGCACACGTAGTATGAATACGTATTACAACATCACTCCTTTCCCAAGGAGCGTATGTCTTAATGATGTTGTAAGGATGATGATCAGACACCACAATGTCTGACTTTTGAGTCCCTTTTACTACTCAGTAATTTCCTGGACCCGCATCCCGCATAAGACAGATAAGATTTAAAAAAAATCTTCTTAGATCTTTTGTAAGCATCCATATGATGCAGATCTTTCATATGACCATTTTGTTTAAGTCATGACTCTAAATCATCCGTCTGACGATTTTGACTTTAAACAGGTCTCATATTTATCTTATACGTCTGATAGAATAAAGGCGGTTGCTCATGTGCGAGAGCCAACCTCAATCTGTCCGACATACTAGAAAAACATAGCTGAGATTAAAAGAAATGTACACAAACATTTTCAAGAAACTCATATGTAATGTTAAAAAGAACTTATTCTTTTATTAAGTTTGATCTTTCATAGACATGGGAATATATATATTGATACAACTCAGCTCTTACGCAATCCTTGAGATGATAAGTGTTTGTAAAACACATCTCTGGGTATCGCCTTCGTAAGCGGATCCGCTATCATCTTATGCGTAGATATGTATCTAATGTCTACCTTCTTGTTCTTATCATAGTCTTTTGCAAATTTGTAGCGGATATCAATGTGTTTGGTCTTACAATGGAATTTTGGATCTTTGACATAGGCTATAGATGCTTGACTGTCACTGTATATTGGTACAGCACCTGAGTCACTTGCATCAATTAGCTTGTCTAAGAACTTCCTAAGCCAAACAGCTTCTTGGACCGCCATGCTAAATGCTACAAATTCGGCTTCCATAGTCGAAAGTGCGATGCAGGATTGCTTTTTGCTACTCCAGGATATTGCACCAGATCCGTGTAGAAAAACATGTCCTGAGGTCGATCGTCGCTCAACAAGATCACCCGCCCAATCAGCATCAGTGTAGCCTTCGAGCCTCAAGGCATTTCCTTGATAGCATAAAGCATAGTCCGCAGTCCCTTTAAGATACCTCATTATCCTCTTAACCGCTTTCCAGTGTGCTTGCCCTGGATTGGATTGGTAACGACTTACCATTCCAACGGCAAAACAGATGTCCGGTCTTGTACACATCATAGCGTACATAAGACTACCAACTGCACTGGAATATGGAACTTTTTCCATAATTTCCTTTTCTTTTTGGTTCTTTGGACACATTTT
Organism: Scilla litardierei; assembly: GCA_030789695.1. Lineage (NCBI taxonomy): Eukaryota > Viridiplantae > Streptophyta > Magnoliopsida > Asparagales > Asparagaceae > Scilla > Scilla litardierei. The sequence continues at coordinate 111,258,088 of CM061138.1, forward strand.
CAGACATAAATTATCGCATTTGCTTACAGGAGTATAAATGGACTTACAGTCCTGCATATTAAAATGTTCTAAAACCTTCTTTATATAAGTCTCTTGTGAAAGAGAAAGAAGTTTCTTCGAACGATTCCTTGAAATCTTAACTCCAAGGATATATGCGGCTTCTTCCATGTCTTTCATCTCAAATACTGATGAAAGCCAAGCCTTGATATCCATCACAAAGCCCTTGTCATTTCCGGCTATTAAAATGTCATCTACATATAGAGACATAATAACATACTTGCTTTTGATCCTCTTGATATATACACAGTTATCTTCATCAAGCATGGTAAAACCATTTGATAAGACAACTTCTTGAAATCGTATATACCATTGCCTCGAGGATTGTTTAAGACCATATATGGACTTATGAAGTTTACAAACCTTATGTTCGTTTCCTTCTTTTACAAACCCTGTTGGTTGTTCCATATAGATCTCCTCGTCCAATTCTACATTGAGAAAGGCAGTCTTTACATCCATTTGATGTAATTCGAGGTCTAAGCAAGCTACCAAAGCCAGAATCAAACGAATCGAGGTAAAATGAACAACAGGGGAGAAGGTCTCTTCGTATTCTATCCCTTCCTATTGCGTAAAACCTTTCGCGACAAGGCGAGCTTTATATCTGTCTATTGAACCATCAGCCTAATGCTTGATCTTAAGAACCCATTTGTTCTCAATAGCTCTACGTCCTCTGGGTAAGTCAACTAAGTCTCAGACTTGGTTAATTTTCATGGATTCTAATTCCTCCTTCATCGCTTCCATCCATTTGTCTTTTGCAGGGCAAGATACGGCCTGTTTGAAAGTAGCAGGCTCGTCATCTTCTTGTAGTAAAGTCATAAAGGTTTGTGGGAATTCATCCTCAAATCTTAGAGGAGCTAACCTTGTATGACTACTACGTCGCATTTGAGATTCTTCAAGTCCTTGTTGACTCGAAGTTGGATCAATTCTAATATTACTCCCACTTGGAATGTGATTAGAATTTCTCCCACTTGGATCATTATTCCTATATGGAATAGGATTCACATCATTCGTATCATCCATTGGTGATGGTTGAAACGTATTTTCATCTTCACCAAGAATTCTCCCACTCGAATGAGGTAATCCTTCTTGATCATAAATCTCAAATAGAGATAAGTCCTGACTTATCTCGCCATGTCTTGGAAACTCATTTTCCAAGAAAGTAACATCCCTCGACTCAAATTCAATCAGTCCTCCATTGTCTTCCTGACCAATGAAAACATAACCTTTGGAGTTTTCTGCGTATCATATAAAGATACATTTCCTCCCCTTGGCCCAAGTTTGCCATACTTATGGGAGGAAATATGTGCGTAGGATGCACACCACCAAGGTTTTAAAATGCTTAAGTCAGGAGACCTTTGGTTCCACAACTCATAAGGAGTGGAGCTAACTGATTTCGAGGGTACGCGGTTCAAGATGAAAGAAGCCGTCAATAATGCATCACCCCAAAAAGTGATTGGCAAGTTAGCTTGCGCCATCATTGAACGGACCATTTCCATTAAAGTCCTATCCCTCCTTTCAGCAACACCATTTTGTTGCGGAGTATAAGGCATAGTTATCTGATGAACTATGCCCTTATCATCACAAAGTTCCTTAAAACTTGCTGATTGATATTCACCACCTCTATCGGTTCGCAAGACCTTAATCTTGCGATCTAATTGATTTTCCACTAAACTCATATAGTTTTTAAAGCAGGTTAATGCTTCACTTTTGTGGGATATCAAATAGATATGTCCGAATCGGGTGAAGTCATTAATAAAAGTGATGAAGTAGGACTTCCCGCGTCTTGTCTTGACATTCATCGGACCACATATGTCCGAATGGATGAGCTGTAATGGAACCTCGGCCCTTGTGCCGGTTCCAAATGGCTTACTACAAGATTTTCCTACAAGGCAATGTTCGCAAGTCGACATTTCGACCTTTGAAACATTGGATAGAAGGCCACGTTTGGCAAGTCTATCCATACGTGTTGGTCCAATGTGACCAAGCCTTGCGTGCCAACAAATTACATCTGATTCATAAATCGAAGAATTTGTAACAAGGAAATTTTTCATTAAAATTCGAGGAATCGTACATTGTATTTAATACAATGAATCCTTTAAAAACATACCCAGAACCAATTACATAATTATTACAAGACAAATCCACTTTACAATTATGAAAGAACCAACTATAACCAAGACCCATTAAGACGACCACAAATATTATATTCCATCGAATATCTGGAGTGAAGAGGACATCATGAAGTAAGATAGTGCGGCCGTTGTCCAAGACGAGCTTGCACGTCCCAACGCCTTTCACTTCAACACGTGTGTTGTTTCCTACATATATCCACTTCATTCCTTGGGGTATCCGGTGATACTCTACGAAGGACCGTCTGTCCCTTGCTATGTGGTCGGTGGCACCTGAATCAATTATCCAAAAAGGATTAGATTCTACAAGAAATATTGAACTAGAAACACATATGTAACTAGTATTATTACAAGTTACCTTGTCACCTCCATCCGTATATGAACGGGCAAAGTGACCTAACTTGTTGCACTTGAAGCACTTGATCCTCTTCAAGTCTTTCTTCTTGTACCATTTCTTGTTCCCACCCTTCTGTTTGGGTTTCTAGGTAGACACTGGTTACTTTTTATGGTCATGAGCAAACTTCGAGTGATGTTTACGTTTCTTTTTCCCGTGTGAGGAACTAGCAACCATGTGCACTTCTGCACTTGGCTTGGCGGCCGCAAGCCGCTCTTCCTCTAACTCGAGGTGCTTAGAAACATCGTTGAAGTTCTTGATGCTCTAATTATGAGTGAGATGCATCTTCATGTTGTCCCATTCGATTGGTAGGGAACGTATGACCGCTTGGATTTGTTGCTTATCAGTGATCATATGACCTGCATCCTTTAAATCTGATATTTGTTGCTTATCACCGTCTAAATCTCTATTTGGAAGAAGAACTTAATGGAAGGGAGAAGAGGAAAGAAGGGTGCCTTATGCAAACTTATGGCATGAAGGATTAGCCATAAAAGCCATACCCTTGGGTCCTATTTATAGGCCTTGGGGGTAGTTATTGTAGGAAATAACTACATATATGCTTATTAGCTTATATTAGTACCATTGCTTATCCTCTTCATTATGCACTTATCAAGTGCCTTTATGCACTTATAAAGTGACTTTTTCCACTTATCGAGTGGTCCTTTTCACACATGAAAAGGTTCCCTTCTCACATGCTTTCATGTACACGACATCCGAGGTCCATAGACCCTCATACATCCCCTCATGGGTGTATACATGTCGTCCATATCCAACACAAATCAACGTGAATTAGCAATCAACTACTGTGTATAATGGATAGAAAAATCAACTAATGTGCAGCAAACCACAACTTGAAAATGAGCTAAAAATCAACTCTTGATCATCCACATCAACATGGATTAGCAAAAAAGGATCACTGTATGCATGCCCTCTCAGCAAGTTGTTCTTCATAAATGCATTTCACGGCAAAAAAAAACTGAATTCTCTCCACTTGAATATATGTATTTTAGTGAACGAACAAGATTTTTGGATTGATCCATAAACATCCTTCGAAACCAGATAAATTTAAAAGATTTAGCATGAATAAAATTATTTTTGAAGTAATAAAATAAAAAATTCAATTTGATCCATAAATTCAACGAAAATAATTACATCATCGAAGTAATATATACACTCCTTCATCAAACCCCAAACACCATAGGCTCCTCCACCACCGTTGATGCGATTAACGGCAGACACGACAAGGAATGAGATCTTCAGGGAGGGGTCTGTAAGCTGTGAATGTAAAGAGGATCTTGTGGTGGTTGGGAATCCACTTCTTCCTAGGGTATCTATTAGATGCCGAACTTTTTCTAGTGTTTCTCTTTAGAGAAGAAGATGATAAAAAATTACCAGGCTACATGATGTAAAGCCCCACATGACAAACTTGATGGAGATCGGCAGGGTCGACGACGGGGTCACGATGAACACGGTAGCCTTCTGGTCGGTGATCGATCTGAAGATTTTTGATGCACACAGGTCTAATAAGTACTCAGTTGATGTGCAGAGACCTAATTTCTTACTGAGCATCTAATTTTGGGAGGGGGACGAGGAAAATTATTGGGGGGGGGGGATTTTCAGAACGGTGCCCAAATAATTAGGCAGCTTCAATAAAAAATTCTGGCTCTTTATTACGAGTTTGCCCTTACAAATTCATATAAACATTGAGGAGAAGGCCATATTATTATAAGATCACTTAGTAACAGGTTTGCCATAAGAAATTTACAAGAATACCAACAGAATTTTTTCTTCTTTACTGTGAACATTGGTCACGAGATGTCCAACGTTTTTAGTGAAGCACCGAGAAAAATTCAGCATGTGTCGGTGTTTTTAGTAAAGCGCCGGGAAAAATCCAGTATTTGCCGACGTTTTTAGTAAAGCATCATGAAAAGTCTAGCATTTGTCGGCATCAACATAAACTTCGGAAAAAGTCCAACATTTGTCAGTGTTCATATAAACACTGGTAAATGTTGTAACGCCAATAGACATTTAACAACGTTTCTAAAAAACGTCGGCATAAAGATGTTAGTAAAAGTCAATTTTTAAGTAGTGAATGTACTGGTATCAAATACCATGCATTTAGAAGTCACTAAAAGAATTATACTTTGTACAACAATTAATACTTGAAATTGAGGCATCAATATGCCTCTTTTTCTTTTGCTCTAGGAACATCTTGCAGTTCCTCCTCCATTGCCCTTTCTTGTGGAAGAAATAGCACTTTGCCTTAGCTGACGGCCCCCTTTTCATTTTTCCCTTCCCCTTCTCAATACCCTTCTTAGATTGAAGGGCCTTCTTCTTCTTTCCTTTGCCCTTAGGCTTGGAAAAAGAAGAAGAGCCAACAACTAAAGCTGGGGACTTATCCTTCAAGCCTTCCTCAAACTACCGAAGCATGTTGAGGAGTTTAAGAAGTTCAACCTTAATCTTTTTCATAATAAAATTGCTTATGAACGGGGCAAACTTCAGGGTAAGGGAACTAAGAACCAAGTCCATAGACAACTCATGGTTCATGAAGACCTAAGTTCTGCGAGATCATCAATGTACCCAATCATATTGAGTATATGATCTTGTACTGTGCCCTCACTCATCTTCATGTTAGACAATTTACACGAAGCTTTGAACCTTACGGCCTGAGATAGCTTCCCATACAACTGTTTAACCTTTAGAAAAATACTACGAACATCCATATGTTCATATCACCTTGGAGCTCATTGTCCATAGAGGCCAAAGTGAGGCAGCGAGCTTTTTCGTCATCTAGGAGCCATTTCTTATAAGATTCAACAATCTCAGCTTTGGCCCCTTTTAGGTGGTTCTTCATGTTCAGGGTCTTTGAGGACATAGCTAATTCAAAAGAATGTGCCAATTTTATATTTCAGATCCAGTCTTCATAATTATTGCCCATGAGCATATTGTTGTCTAAATGAGCTTAGGTCCAGACTGTAGGAAGATGTATGCCATTGAGGCATTTATCCTAAGATAAACATCTTGTTCTAATAATTATATGGTACCAATTGTTCTAGCATAAATTTTATGAATTATATACTTAGATAATTTCTTTAGACTTAAAGTGAGGTTATCACGTATCTAGATGTAGATCTAGATTGTGGGAAGTGAATGACCGATAAGAACTTAAGTCTTAAATGGTTCATGGTCGTAGATGTGTCGAGAATAGGGTATCAGCACATCGGATAGACCATTATGTCTTTGTTTTACCTTAAGGGTAATGATGACCTCATAGTCATTCGGCCTGGCAAAGTCAGAGACAAGGCACAGGTGTTCATTGGAGAATGAGTTCACTGAACGACCAACTAAGAGTTATTAAATGGTTAACCTTTAACTAAACTGTCAATACTAACTCTATAGTGATGATAGGCAAGCTGGTCCTTAAGACCTGAAGTCATTTGTACAAACCTGTTCGTGAATAGTGTCCCATAGATCTATGACCTAGCTTCGAGGCTAGGCTTGCTGAAAGGTCTTAGGTTGGGTGACACCTGAAGCATACGAGGTAAGTAAATGACTAAGCTGGGATTCGTCTCTTCCGTTAAAAGGGAAGTTAGTGTCACAGGCTCAGTACGGTCTTTGTGTTATTCCTCGGCCGGGGTACGTTGTAGGATGTACAATGTGTATATAACAAAAACCACTGTATACTAACCGATGCTGACTAGTGGGGTTGACGGTTAATCATACCCTAGGCCATGCAGTGAAACAGTTATGACGAAGGGACTAAAACTGCGGTATTCATCACTGACACAGTCAGAGTGATCCCGACGACACTTTTGTTGATGGGTCAATCACGTAAGTATGATTTTGAAACAGGGACGACACCTGATGCTTGTGGTTACTGTCGTCTAGGGACTTCAAGTCTCAACCTGTGGTAGGGTCAGGCTGTAGGGTCTCACACCAAGCAGTATTCACGTCTTAGTAATAGGAAGAACTTTAAAGAGGAATGCATTTGATGCAATGGAATAATTTAGTTCACAAGTCAGTTGTGAGATTAAAGCTAAAGGAGTTTAGCATTTGGGATTGAAGAGGACTCGCTGAGGAATCCACAGGAAGAAACCGCGTTGGAATCGGAGCTCAAACGAGCCCCGAAACACGAAAACAACAGAAAGGGGCCAAAGTGGGTCAGACCCACTTTGGAAGTTAGGCCCACCCGCAAGGGAAAGTAGGGCCCGCCCGCTAAGGCAAGTGGGTGCACCCGTTTCAGAAGCAGGGCCTGCCCGCTAAGGCGGGCGGGCGCGCCCACTTCAGAAGCGGGGCCCACCTACTAAGGCGGGTGGGTGCGCCCGCTGCCGCAGCGGGGCCAGCCCGCTTGGTAGGCTGGTGAGCCCGCACGGCCAAGCAGGGGCTGGCCCGCTGAGCGGGCCAGGTTCCCGCTGTGGCCCGCAATGGGGCCTGCCCACTAAGCGGGCAGGCGCGCCCGCTGCACCCGATTACGGGCGCCTGTCCGCTATGGGGCGGGTGCGCCCGCAAGCCTTAGCAGGCGCACCCGCGACTTAAGGGTTGTTTTCTTAGGGGTTTTTGAAACCCTTGACAGTTGCTATGAACTATGATTTTTTCTCAACTTTGAGCAATTGTTTGAGGGGTCAAACGAAGTCGGAATTGCTCATCGTTTGTTCCTACGCGTTCACCATTTGAAGCTCTTCTAAACGATAAGTTGTATCGTCTCTGAAGCTCAATGATGAGAGAGATTTATTAGTTGACATTAGGCCTTTGAGAAAGGCTTACTAACTTAATTAAATCACTCTTTCACTAATTAGTCCCATATTGCTCGTGCGACGAGCAAGGGGGTCCGGCTCCCTATATAAATAGGGGTGCACATCCCTTGGAAAGATTTGCACCAAGTCTTCGATTCGAGAAGCTCATAATTTTTAAGCACACTCGATCGACGACTTAATATTCCTCCTCTTTCTTCCTATCCTCCAATCGAGTCCTATCAAGACGACGAGGAGGTTTGGATCTGATCTAGAAGTCTCTGACGTGGATCTGCTCAAGTAAAACCTTCTTCGACAAATGGTTGGCTCGGAGGCAGGTGTCAGCTCACTTCGGGTGGATTGGTTCGAGGGCGTAAGGTGACTCAGCTTCGGGGAGCAAAAGAAGATGGTTCGGTACATTTTGCCTGCACCAAGACAAGATTCCGGGAAAGTAATTTAGTAGCTTTCGAGTTTTATTTTTTTAATTATGTCACAGTAGCTTAGATCCCTCTTTAGGTGGTCAGATCCACCTCAAGTCGGCATAGATCCTGGCTAAGGGCCTGGCTTCCTTAGGGCTTTGCTAAATTGTTTAGCGTTTGAATTATTTTCAATGTTTTGTTATGCTTCTGTAGTCCGACCGACTTAGGACGGGCACAAGTTAGAGCCCTAAGGGTTCGCAAAACCCCTTCACATACAACATTGCTGTAAAGATTATAACACCAAATTTAGCATGCCTTTGTTATTTTTAAATATAGTTAGATTGGTTTTTATCTTCCTATATCCTCCCATTATTTTTACGCTAATCTCAACCCATAGAGATTGAACGAATACTGATATTTAGTAGGAAATGGATCCAACCACATTGAGTTTCACAACCTTGGGTTTGCATTACAATTGGGTTAATCCTAGTGGGATGAATCTAGGGTCTCCCTATGGTAGTTTGAACAATGGTTTTGGGGGATTAGCCTTAGGATCAGAGGATCGCAAAAGCGGCTCCATATCCTAGGGAGAATCCCCACGGACCCGATTTGGGCTTAGTGGACGTTTCTAGGGCTTGCGATCACGAGAGTGACTCGAGAGCTTGGGCAACCACTAATCCTCGATCTGCTAGTCGATGACTATGAAAGTAGCTCGACCGCTAGAACCAACCATAGCGTGGCGTCGCAGTCCGTAGATCATGCAAGTGAATACAGATTGCACGACGGGATCAAATGCCAAGCTTAATGCACGCATTCCTGTACGAAGCCGATTGCGAAAGCATGGCTCTGCATAGGGATGCGTTAGACAAGCATGACGACGGAAGTCAAACGCTCATTTCCATACTCGGATGTGGCACCCCTACCCTCACCCATTGTCCAACGAAAGACCTGTTGACCCGACATCCATGACCAAAGGGCCTAGAGGGAATCCCGAATGCCTTGGACTTTTAATATCCAGTAGACCTAATTCCAACCAACAATCAACCCAATTTCACGTGACAACCCCCGACCAAGCATTCTCACCCTTCTGAAAAGATAAACACAAAACCACCGCCTCTCTAGAGAACGCCAATATTTTTATACTACAACCACCATGCATTTGTAGTGATCGAGCGTTCTTAGGTGTGAGCATGGGAGTCCGAACAAGTTTTTGGCGCCGTTGCCAGGGAGGCAACAGTTTGCTTTTTTGGGTTTTAAGCGCGATGGTTTCATCCACACTTTATCTCCCACCACTCTTTTTATTTTTATTTTAGACTCTTAATACTATTTTTCTCTTTTCACTATCGAGTTCCATATTTTTCTTGAGTTCTTCTGTTTTTCATGCTTACATGTTCGCAGGGAGCAGAGAATCTCCTGCATTTAAATTCTGAAATAGAAGCAACCGCGTGGCGACTCGCAGCAGAGAGAATGAGACGGGAATCGATGGCCAGAATTCCCAATGGACCACCTCTACCTACACCTCCACAGTTATTGATCCAAGATTTCATGAAGACCGACACCATCTCATCTTCCTCTGTGGCCATACCGTCAATCTGCGAAGGCAACTTCGAGTTGAAGACCGGGCTCATCCTATTGGTGCAGCAGGACTGTTTCCATGGGTTCCCACATGAGAACCCCAGCCATCATGTGGAGGAATTTTTGGCAAAGTGTACCACATTCCAGATGTAGGGAACCAGCGATGACGCGATCAGAATGCGGCTCTTTCCCTTCACCTTGAAGGAGAAGGCCCACTGTTCCCTGCGACGACACGATCAGATTGAAGCTCTTTCCCTTTACCTTGAAAGAGAAGGCCCACTATTGGCTTAAGTCCCAAGGGCCCAACACTTTTATAACATTGGAGCAGCTAGTGGAGGCCTTCATCACAAAGTACTTCCCTCCTTCGAAGATGATCCGTCTTCGGAACCAGATTACAAATTTCAAACAAGGAGGGCAGGAGACATTGTATGAAGCGTGGGAGCGCTTCAAGGGCATCCAGCATCAGTGTCCAAACAACCGCATCCCTACATGGGACTTGGTATGCGTTTAGACACAAGGATGATTATCGATGCCATGGCAAACGGAGCTATAGCAGGGAAAGAGCTAGTTGAGGCCATGAGAATTCTTGAAGATATGGCGGCCAACAAACAACATTGGGGGACGACAGGTCTGCCCCAACTATTGCCAAGCCCTCAGGAGGAGGCCGATATGAAGTCAGCAAGGCGGCAAATTTTGATGGCCGTTTCGATTCCCTCACTCAGCAAATGGCCCGTATGGAGCACAGGCTAAGTGCTAAGCCTAGCTCACCCCCCGCCACAGTGTACTCTACTTGTGATAAGTGCGTTGAACAAGGGTCTCATGGTGGGAATTGCTCGTACAACACGCCTCCAGCAACAACTGAGGAGGCCAACTATACCTCTGATGATAGAGGAGGCAATAGAGGGGCATATGGGAACCCAGCTTGGAGAAACCATCTCGGTTTCCAATACGGGAATAACAGTAGAGCCCAGAAGAAGCCCCATCAGCAGCATTAGAGCTACTATCAACAACAGCAGCAAGGCGGGCAAAGGCTATTTGCCCCATATAGACCACCAGTGTACCAGCACTAGCATCAGCAGCAGTTAGCATTACCTCCACTACCACTGGTTCAGCAAAAAACCTCCTTGGAAGCCACCTTGGAGAAATTCATAGAGGAGCAGGCAAAGCTCAACCATGACCATGTAGCTTGCAGCAAGGAGCTTTCCACCACGGTGGAACAGCTGAAGGAGCAGCTGAGTCAGTTATCACGGGCTCAATGCAAGCTTCCCACCCAACCTGAGAAAAACCCTAGGAAAAGTGCTTGCGCCACCACCTCCCATAGCAGCATATCAACGAAGGATCCAGAGTCGCGGGTGATGATTCCCGTAGCTCCATCACCTAGGGAAGTGATAGACGAGCAACCAACGGCTACTAAAGATGGTGATGTTGAAGCTGGGGAGCAGCCTATGATTGTTGATCACTCCATATTTTACACCTTTTTTCTGCATGTTTGCATGCCATTTTGATCGCTCGAATCGCGTTTTTCACGATTTTTCGGCAATATTGCGATGCTTTTCACGATTTCTTGTTTTTGTCGAATTTCAGGAGATTCGGAGCGATTTGGAGTGACTCTGAGATGCACCCACTCCGGAGTGTCACCCGTGACTCTTTCGAGGGGAATTTTGCTATTGGAGAGGAGTGAAAGAAGAAAGAACATCGTAGGAACGACGAGGGAGCAAAAATACGAAGATTGGGCATTTTCTGCATGTCACTCGGCCGAGTGAAGGAGTCACTCGGCCGAGTGAAGGAGTCACTCGGCCGACCATCGACAGCCCGCTCGGCCGACCAGATCGGACATGCAACAGACTGAGTATCAGCGTGCACTCGGCCGACCATCGACAGCCCACTCGGCCGAACCACGGAGACACCACTCGCCCGAGTGGCATCAAGACGACAGCAAGAAAACTCCCAGACTTACTATAATCCGTCAGTCAGCTCCTGAGTTCCGACTCGGCTGAGTGAAGAAGTCCCCTCGGCCGAAGCAAAGAAAGTCACTCGGCCGAGTGACTCCTGAGGAGCCGACCCCAAAAAGTCCGAAGTTACTGGAATTTTTCAGGGTTTGTCACTCGGCCGAATGACATTTTTTACTCGGTCGAGTGAGCCGCGCTGCCTGTAGCGTAAATTGCGATTTTCAGGCTGCGCAGTGGCAATTTTGTCACAGTTTTTTGGGCGATTTTGGGGGGTATTTAACCCCAGTTTTTAACCTAATTTAGAGAGCTTTTTCAGAACTTTTTGTAGCCTTTTTTTAAGATTACTTTTAGGAGATTTGTTCTTTTGGGAGAGAGAAAAGTGTTATTTTGTTGGATGCTATTGAAACTTCATTGGTTTGTCTCTCTCTCTCTCTCTCTCTTTATCAAAAACCTCATTTTTATTGATATATTGAATATTGCAATGAATTCTATTGATTTTATTATTGAATTTCCATTGAATTACATTATGAATTGTGAGTAGTTCTATCGTCTTAGGGCGTAGGGATGAACCCTACGAACCCTATTTCTAATTTGTGATGAATTGGTGAAATTATTGCTAGAATTGATTAGGGTTAGGTTGGGATTGATTTAATACGAATAGCTAGGGATTCTTACTAATTGGGATTTGCAAGAGATTGGATCCCAACTCGATAGGAAGCCCTAGAAATTCGAATTGGGTTACAATTGGATTTTTCTGGAATTGGTTTGCAAGAGATTGGACCAAAACTAGGGTTTTCGATTGCAATTCTATACCAATACCCATTTGCAAGAGATTGGACGGGTAGGAAATATCCCAACCTAAGTCGTAGCTCGAGTTTGCACGAGAGTGGGCTCGAGATACTATTGAACGTTGATGTTGTTCTTCACGCTAGCTTGCCTAGGTTAGGGTTTGCAAGAGATTAGACCCAACCCTAGGTTTGCTATAGACCGGCAATAGCGCGAGAGCGTGTGTAACGACCACTTTTCGTGGTACGTTGTTCGTGCACGTGCTTTTGTCCGTGCACGTGTTTATTTTAGACTTTGTTTGCTTGCGAACACTTTTGTGTGATATGCCGTTGTGAACGTCTCTGAGAGTATCAAATAGTGGCACTATCTTGGAACGACACTTCTCGAGTCGTTTTTCCACAATTTAGACTTAATCGATGAGACGTGACGATATTCACTTTTGACGGGAGACGTTTCTATTTTTAGTTTCGTTGTCCGATGTCGAATTTGAGATCCGTCTTCTTAGTTAGCTCACATTCGTCATCACGATCACCACGATATTTATTTTATAATTTTTGGAGTTCATTTGACCACTTTTATATTTTTAACAAGTTTTATATTATTTTTAATAATTAATTTTTAAATTATTTTCGGCCAAATAAAATTTATTTGAGTTTAAAACATTTTAAAGAATTTTTGAGCCAATTTCCAGCTCATTTGGACCAAGTCAAATCCTTGGGTGAGTTGGAGAAGTTGAGATTTAAATTTTAAATATTTTTAAACTTCTAATCCTATTAGATTTAGCCCTAGACCAAGTCAACCCATCTACACTATATACGCAACCCCTAGGAAGACCTATTTTCGCAAGAAATTAGCCCTAGCCTCTTCCAAAACCAAAATTGGACGTTGCGACGATTCGTCGCAACGTTGCGACGAAGCAGCTCCGCACCGACCGAGAGAACGGCCTCCGTTCGCCCGCTCTGACCGATAGCCAAGCCCGCACCCGCTGCTGTCGCCACCCCGCTCCCCGCTCCGACCGAGGACATCTCTCGGTCTGACCGAGAGATTTCCCCGCCTCCGCTCCGCTCCGCAACGTTGCAACCCCCGTACCGACCGACGCTCCCGCCCGCACCGACCGAAGCGCTCCCCCGCATCGCCCGCTCCCCCGCTCCGTTACAACCCGCCTCGCTGCAGCCCCCGCATCCGCTCACCCCGACCGACAGATCCCCTCGCTCCGGGCCGCTGTGACCGAGCGCCCAAGCCTTGCAACGCTCTCCGCTGCACTGCGACCGACCCCCTCGCTGTGATCTCTCGGTCTGACCGAGAGAATCTCTCGCAGCGGCTCGGTCTGACCGAGCGACGTTCGTCGCAACCCCGCATCCGTCGCACCACTTGCCTCTGTGGGCCCCCCAAGTTCTCCAGAGGTATTGTGGGTCCCCCAAAGGTCCCTAGGACTACTGTGGGCCCCACCTAGGTGCGTTCTCTTCGACGACTTGCCGCGTACGACGTCGTCGCACGTCGTAGCCCGTCGTCGCACATGCGAGCTTTGGAATCTGGAATCGTCGCCCGGGTTGATTGCTCTGAAATTTCCAGCGAGGAATCTAATTGGAATCTGGACTTGGAGCGCGATCTTTTATTCCAACCCCTGGTGTCGCTACCCGACGCCGGTGTAGCTTTCGCGTCGTGTTGAGGTAACGCTTCGCACCCTTAGGACCCCCAACCCATTGCATGCTAATCAAGACTAAAATCAGTATTTTCAAAGTATTTTAAATGTTTTAAATTCACTAATCAAGATTAATAATATGGACTTTAGGCCGGTGGACTTGTGCACGTAGGATAATTGTGATTTTTGGACTCATTGGACGGTGTGCTCAGACGTCGTAGTTGCAGGCAAGTGAAACTTGCCAACTCTTTTGTAGGGCCATGTTTTTAGGCCACTTCCTTGCTTTTAGCGTAAAAAAGACTAGTCAGTGAAATGATAGCTGGCTAGACGCCTATTTGATCTAGTTTGACAACGAAACTAGATACGTCCCCTAATTGATCTTGCTTGACAACGAAGCTGGATCCAACCCTTTAAACTTGTTGTTCATGCATCCTAAACTGTCACATTTACTTTCCTTATCTGTACGCACTTTTAACTGCCATGCATTGCATCTTACATGCCATCCAAATTGATTGTTGCATCGTAGCACACGCTACAAAATACTTGTACAAATCCGTGTTTCCGTGTTCCTGGCTAGGTGCACCCCTAGGCCATACTTGTTAAAAACACTTCCTGGATCGTGATCCAGAAGCGAGCATTCCAAGTTCGGGGGTAAGGCCCTGGCTCGACACACGTGGAGGGGTAGGGATAAACGTTCGCTTGAGCTTAGGAGTGGCCTGATCAGCCCTCTAGCCAAAAGACGGAATCTCTGTGCACGAGGTGCTTACTTTCCTTGTCTTGTACTTGTTTTGTGAATGATTCATGTAATACTTGTCATCCATGCCATGTTTAAATGCCATGCTCGTACTTTACTTTACTTTACCTTACCTGTTGCACTCATTACTTTAACTGCCATGTCATTGCATCATACTAGGACTGCTAGGTTGCTTTACTTTTACCTACTTTCAGTTTCCTTGCACAAGTCTCTTGTAGACTTGCTGACATGTGCCCCTTGCTCTTTTGGGTGTCACATGTTAGACCTGAGCCAGAGACCGTTGCTGAGTACGTGATGTGTTGCTGACGTTGAGCCTGAGTCCATGATTGCACAGGAGGATTTTGGTGGACACCGGTGACCATTCTTTGAGTCTTGCTGAGCTTTATTTTGTTTTAGGCCTTTTTGTTAGTTGTTGGTGCGTAGCACCGTTGTTTTGTACTTTGTACTTTTGTTGGCCATGTTTGGGCCTTTAGTCTCTCTCTTATTTCAGCCTGGTGGCTTTTCTGCGATGTTGGAATTTATATTTATGGATATTCTGATATTATTCTTTTGTCTCATTTCATTATTATTATCTTTGTTTCGTTCGCGTTGCAAGGACCTGCAGTTTTAAATTGATTGACGCTTATCGGACTTGCAGCTTTGTAGCTTCAAGTCTGAGCGAACCTTCTCACGCTTCGCCTCCATATTTTTGGGAAGCGGGGAGTGACATCGTGAGCTTGGTTCTACATTTAGTTGTAACTAGTTCACCTGAATTGCAAGTCTATCAATTGTGAAACCTACGAATCACAATGACGAGATACGGTTTGTAGCGGGGATTCCCTACCCCTGGGCGTCTTTATTAATTTGATATTTCCCTTACACAATTGAACGACTGTGACCGCTTTATTGCGAATATTTCTCGACTGTTCTTATAGCCAGGTGAATCGAAGAAGACACTATCATTTGCCCTCCTCGTGTTCGATACCCGCTCATCGCTACACCATGCGCTTGCGGTAAGACTAGCGAGTTTCTCGCCCCGGGTGTGTATCCAGGGCGTCGATCAATTATTGAGAGAGAAAGCCCCCTGGTAGAAAAGGAGGCAATCAAGGAAAAGGCGAAGCCCGCAAGAGAAAACCAAGGATCGCCCTGCTTAAGTCACATTCCCTAGCAGGTTGGCAAAGTCCAAGATGGCAGAGAACTACGCCAAATTCATTGAATTATTAAAGGGAGTGGAGCTCAACATCCCTTTCATGGATGCCTTAACGAAAATACCCTCGTATGCAAAGTTCTTGAAGGAAATAATCTCTGGGAGGAGGAAGGCCGAGCAAGTAATGTTGGCAGAGGAGCCATCATCATTTTTGAGGAGCAACGAACTGCCAAAGAAGCTCCCGGATCCTGGGAGCTTCACCGTTCCATGCTCCATCGACAGTGTCCTCATCAGGAGAGCATTAATGGATTTGGGGGCCAGCATCAATTTGATGACATTGTCTATATTTTGGCGCCTCAATATCGGTACGGAGCTAGAGCCGATAGAAATGACGATCCAGATAGTAGACAAATCGGTGACATATGATCGCGCCCCGGATACACGTCCAGGAGCGGCGACACTGTAGTCTTACCGGAAGCGCACGGTGTAGCGGCGAGCGGGTATCGAACACGAGGAGGTGGTGTTGGTTCCAATCTATCCTAGGTTGGTTTGACTATGACCGGCGCCCCGTTTATGGTATGGGCACGGTGTCGTTTTACTGCAAGTGCACGGTTAGTGTAGGGTGCGGGTTTATCGAACTCAGGGAGGTGGATGGCTTGAGTGGCTACTAGCCTCGCCTAGGTTGTGTGCTAGCTACGCGGATAATGTTGGTGGAAGTGTAGAAATAAGAGAGAAGAAATAAAAAGACACGAAATGAATCCCCGCTAACACGGGCTAGAGCACTCATGACACTTGGCATTTGACTTGACCCAGGGTGAGACATTGCCCCAAAAGGTGGTACCTAGCGTCCATGGCCCGATATTCCGGTTGGTGCCAAGCACGCTAGGCCTACCCGGTTTCGGACGGTGGGCATTCCCATGTCCATTAACACCTTCCGCAACCGGGAGCATTAAGGCCACAATGATAACTCCCAACACTTCGTCCAAGCCACTCCCGCGCGCGAGGACTCGATGTCTACACAAGGGGCATGAGCTGTGGCTAGGGAGTCAACCACCAAGTTTATTCCCCCTTGGCCCGACGGTCAGAGGTGGTCTTTCTCCCACCAATGACAATGAAACACCCTCGCGTAACCCTAATGGCCAAATAGGTCAAATGTGATTTCTAGCAATACATCGAAGCGGATCTTGACAGGACAAGCACCGGACCCCAATCCCCAACACATCTAGTGTGTTGCCATACGAATTGGACCCAGATTGCTAGAAATCCCCATTGACGCATTTCATCGAACACATGCCATGCAACCAAGTCAAATGAAACAACCAAGCATCAGTCCTACCCTAACCCGTATTAGGGTTCATCAATACTACTCCATGATGAAAAACATATAAACAAACAACACAAAAGACATACAAACATTCATCATGAAGCAAAATAGACACAATACAAACAATGGAGAAAAATAAAGGAAAATACTTATCTTGAGTTGAATCGTCAATCCAATACAAGACTTATTGCACAAAAGACCTAATCTAAACTAACCTAAGACTAACAAGAGAAAGGGGCAAAATGCCCTAGAAAAGCTGAAGAAGATCCAAGAAGAAGATAATCTAAAAGTCGGCCAGCATTGGGTATTTATAGCCCCCCTTTCGAGCCCTAACGGATCGGGTCCAAAACCACAGGAAAAACGCCACCCGATCGGTTGACAAGTCAACCGATCGGGTGATCTGTTACAAATAATAAACAGAAAACGGTGGAGCTTCACCCGGTTAGATGAACCGGTCGGTTGAGTTCTTGGGGTGACCGGTTGGATCTTGGCGCCATCGGGTGAAGCGATCGGTTTAGTGCCCGTGTCTTGGCTCCTCATCATCAGTTACAGATGAACCGATCAGGTGAGAGTCACCCGATCGGTTGGAATTCTGCTCGAAAAGACAGAGAACAGGCCCCCACTGAACCGGTCTGTGAACTGGTCGGGTGACTTCCATATGAGCTCCGGCTGAGACCGGGTGGTGCACGCGTGCATCACCCGATCGGTTGGAGATGGCCAACTGATCGGGTGAGGGGCTGAAAGATGTAATCTTCGTTGTTCGACCCCCTGGATCACGCGTGACTCCTCCCGTTGCTCCGGTGACTTGAGATATTGTCGTTAAACGTCCCCTACGCAGGCAATCTCCTGCAAACATGGATAAACAAAGAAAAGTGAAAGAAAACGAGAAAATACGAGAAAACGAATAAAAGACAGTGAAAAACACGGGGAAACACGAAAGAAAACGTGCGTAAATATATGAAATATAAACGCACGTCAAAATCTCCCAAGCTGAACTCTTCCTCGTCCTCGAGGAAGACAAGTGAGAGTAGGAGCTCGGAGGGAGAAAATAGAGAGAAGGAGAGAAAAAGAGAACTCTATATTCTAGATCACACATAAGGGCCAACAAAATCAAACATGCCACACGAAGCACGCATACGACAAAACACAACACTAAACCAAGGAATGTGAGTCCAAACAAGTGCCGTGGGCCCACGTGGTGAAGCACGAGTGAGCGTGGTCGTGTGCTAGCAAACGGTATCACTATCTACATTGTGCAATAAAGCTCCATATACACATACCCAAAGAAAGACCCAAATATCGATTCAATTTGAAATTGCGGTGAATATTAGCTCAAGCATGCATGAGAAGAGTATAAGAATAGAAGCATATCATGCATCGGGGACTCCACAACTAGGGACTAGGAAATCACCACACTATAGCCTAGGTAATCGCTAGAAGGTCCCTATGCCAAGTGTTTTCGAAAACGATGGAGGTTGAGGAGATGTGGAGTAGAACACTTGGTGCAAATTCTCGCCTTCCCCTTATCCATGGCAAGTGGGAAAATATTCACACTGGAATTTTTTTTTTGGGTTTTGGGTATTTGTATTTTTTTCTCTTTTCTTTTCATTTCTCATCTTTTTGGGTTTTTCTTTTCTTTTCTCCTTTTTTTGGATTTATGGGAATTGGGATATTTACATGTGTACTCTCCCAAGTAGGAGAACGGTACACGACGAGGGGATTTGCACCAAGTAAAATAAAAAATGAAATCGGATTCTAAACACTTGGACAAATGAGATATTTCTCGCTAATCAGAGCATAGGCTAAATGAGTTATCCTAGTCCTTATTTGTGGAATCCGGACACATGCGAATTGAAATATACGATATAAATATAGCATGCATATAGAAGCAGATAGTAGAAGCAAATACCGCATATTCAAATCGAAGCATGATAATCTAGGGGTCAACCAAGGATAGGTATATAAAACATAATCACAAGATAGAAGCACACCAAATGCTAGTCACGACACACGACTCTCAAGAAAGCTAAGTGGACCCACGATGCATGAAATGCAAGAGGACTCGGCTTCCTGAGGTTAGTGAATGTGATTATCGAAGCCGTGCTAGGTGTGTGTGAGATTTTGTGGCAATTCATAATATGGGGTCATCTCTAGGAGAGAGAGAGAGAGAGAGAGAGAGAGAGAGAGAGAGAGAGAGAGAGAGAGAGAGAGAGAGAGAGAGAGAGAGAGAACAAAAGATGAGAAGAAAAAGAAAACCACGATGGAAAACGACTCAAAAATGAAGAAAGACGACACAAATGACGCACGAAGTGCGACTCCCCCAAGCTAAAACTTGCATTGTCCTCAATGCAATAGTAGTGAATATGGGAGGACAATGAAAATGGGGGGGAGTTACGCACCGACACAAAAAATGAAAAACACGAAAAATACACGAACGAAACAGGAAAATAAAGAAAAAGAAACATACAGAATAAAAGATATAAAACGTAACGAATGACTCAAAAACACAAACACACGACAACGACACACGAAAACATGCACACAAAAGTCGATTTCCCCCAAGCTGAACATGACAATGCTAGCAAAATGATATGATCAATGGGGATGTAGAGATATGCTATGGGGAAAATCGGAAAAGAAAGAAATCAGAATGCAGGAGAGACAGTCTGCTCATTCTCCTCGGAAGAGGAAGAGGGTGAAATGATAGAAGGGCACGACATGAAGGGTTATTAAGATGCAAAAGTAGATCCTAGATACGCTCCCCTCGCTAATGAGAGGAGACGAGATTATTCAAATCTAAACTAGAAAGCGGTAAATTTTTACACTACTGGATTTAGATACACCTTAGCATAGGCGGATCCAAGATCTGGAGTGGGGCAGGTATCTGCTCTAACTGCTCCTTCTGTGGCTCCGCCAGAAGCGTTGTGCCACGTGTGCCAATGGACCCAAGTAATGCACCTCCAAGAATCCCTCGTAGGTGTCCACCTGTGACCTGCAAAGGACGAGGTGCATTAGTCCATGGCAAGAAATTATTTCCCAAAATAAATGTATCCCAGAGATAATCGTCAACATGAGATGGAAAAATAATAAAAGGGTGACGAATACTCCCTGAGAATGGGTCGCTATCCTCTGTACTAGTGACGACCAAATCCTCGCTCTCCATGAGAAGTGGCTCTCCAGGTGGTGACGCACCGCGGCATACCTCAAGGGAAGTAGATCCTGTGTCCTGCGAGAGATATGGTATGTCAAATATATATGAGTCTAAAGAGATAGGAAGTGAAAGCGAGACTCAAAAGTGGAGTGAGAGTGAGTATGAAAATCTCCCTGAATAGGGGCAATATGCTCAAGTAGATGCTCAGTCGCAGAAGAAGTGGAGAGCGACGGTAAAGGTAGATGTGACTCGAGCTCCATAGAGTGGACCATCGTATCCAAGCCCTCATGCACGTCCTCCTCGATGATATGCTCATACTCCACCATCTGCCCGATGTCCTGAATGACATCCTCATGGTTGACCACCGACCAAGGATGAAGCTGTGACAGAGATGGCTGTGGCGGTGGATGTGGAGCGGACCCCTCGTATGTGGTCGTGGTGTCCTCGTCCTCACGCACATCCTCCTCGCCGGTATGCATAATCTCTGTAAACTCCTCAGTGCTCTCATAGGACTCATGTGGGGTATCCAAATCAAGACAAGAAATCTCTCCCACAGATCCTAGATAAATCTCCCCATCCTCACTATCATCATCAAAAAATGCTTCGTCATCCAAGTGGTAGTGATGGAAAAATGGGGTATCGGCTTGAGATGTGTCTATGGTGGCCGATGGCATGGTGGTCTCAACCATGAAAGTCGGTATATCCTCTCCTTCATCCCCTCTCCTCGGTGTCGGCTCGGTGATTGGTACCATTAAGTTTTGTAATATTTGGCCTTGGTTAAACATGGCACTTTCAAGGAGAGACACGAGGCTTGATTCTTCTTGTGTTTGTGGAGGGGTATAAGGTTGAGGAAATGGATGGGAGGTGTTTGGGCTAAGGTTGTGGGAAAATGTTTGGCCTTGGAGTGGGGGGAGGCTCTCAAGCATAAATGGGCAATCATAATACACATGCCCCGCCATCCCACAAGTCTCACAAACCACAACCGAATAAGGATTGTATCCTCCCATCTGAGCATCGAAATTTGATCTCCACATGGTTACACCAAATATACCTGGACAATAAAAATAAGAAAACTAGAGAGGAGCGTCAATAGTACAAGAAAATAACAAAAAGATAATATAATGGTGTGGGAAAAATTTCTTGGTTATTGAATTTTTTGTGTTTTTATGCGTAGTCTAACGAACCCAAGCTAAGCTAATATCAAACCGAACGTCTCCCCGGCAACGGCGCCAAAAACTTGACCGGCGCCCCGTTTATGGTATGTGCGCGGTGTCGTTTTACCGCAAGTGCACGGTTAGTGTAGGGTGCGGGTTTATCGAACTCAGGGAGGTGGATGGCTTGAGTGGCTACTAGCCTCGCCTAGGTTGTGTGCTAGCTACGCGGATAATGTGGGTGGAAGTGTAGAAATAAGAGAGAAGAAATAAAAAGACACGAAATGAATCCCCGCTAACACGGGCTAGAGCACTCATGACACTTGGCATTTGACTTGACCCAGGATGAGACATTGCCCCAAAAGGTGGTACCTAGAGTCCATGGCCCGATATTCCGGTCGGTGCCAAGCACGCTAGGCCTACCCGGTTCCGGACGGTGGGCATTCCCATGTCCATTAACACCTTCCGCAACCGGGAGCATTAAGGCAACAATGATAACTCCCAACACTTCGTCCAAGCCGCTCCCGCGCGCGAGGACTCGATGTCTACACAAGGGGCGTGAGCTGTGGCTAGGGAGTCAACCGCCAAGTTTATTCCCCCTTGACCTGACGGTCAGAGGCGGTCTTTCTCCCACCAATGACAATGAAACACCCCCGCGTAACCCTAATGGCCAAATAGGTCAAATGTGATTTCTAGCAATACATCGAAGCAGATCTTGACAGGACAAGCACCGGACCCCAATCCCCAACACATCTAGTGTGTTGCCATACGAATTGGACCCAGATTGCTAGAAATCCCCATTGACGCATTTCATCGAACACATGCCATGCAACCAAGTCAAATGAAACAACCAAGCATCAATCCTACCCTAACCCGTATTAGGGTTCATCAATACTACTCCATGATGAAAAACATATAAACAAACAACACAAAAGACATACAAACATTCATCATGAAGCAAAATAGACACAATACAAACAATGGAGAAAAAGAAAGGAAAATACTTATCTTGAGTTGAATCGTCAATCCAATACAAGACTTATTGCACAAAAGACCTAATCTAAACTAACCTAAGACTAACAAGAGAAAGGGGCAAAATGCCCTAGAAAAGCTGAAGAAGATCCAAGAAGAAGATAATCTAAAAGTCGGCCAGCATTGGGTATTTATAGCCCCCCTTTCGAGCCCTAACGGATCGGGTCCAAAACCACAGGAAAAACGCCACCCGATCGGGTGACAAGTCAACCGATCGGGTGATCTGTTACAAATAATAAACAGAAAACGGCGGAGCTTCACCGGGTCAGATGAACCGGTCGGTTGAGTTCTTGGGGTGACCGGTTGGATCTTGGCGCCATCGGGTGAAGCGATCGGTTTGGTGCCCGTGTCTTGGCTCCTCATCATCAGCTACAGATGAACCGATCGGGTGAGAGTCACCCGATCGGTTGGAATTCTGCTCGAAAAGACAGAGAACAGGCCCCCGCTGAACCGGTCTGTGAACTGGTCGGGTGACTTCCATATGAGCTCCGGCTGAGACCAGGTGGTGCACGCGTGCATCACCCGATCGGTTGGAGATGGCCAACCGACCGGGTGAGGGGCTGAAAGATGTAATCTTCTTCGTTCGACCCCCTGGATCACGCGTGACTCCTCCCGTTGCTCCGGGGACTTGAGATATTGTCGTTAAACGTCCCCTACGCGGGCAATCTCCTGCAAACATGGATAAACAAAGAAAAGTGAAAGAAAACGAGAAAATACGAGAAAACGAATAAAAGACGGCGAAAAAAACGGGGAAACACGAAAGAAAACGTGCGTAAATATATGAAATATAAACGCACGTCAGACTACGAATGTATTATTGGTGGAGATGGTTATGGAATGATATAATGGAAATAGTGGTGGATGTCGGTGTCGGTGATAAAGAATTCGGTCAAATATCGATTCAAATACAATATAATAAAAGTGTCTAGGGCTAGGGAATTCCCACTAAGGATCGTCATACATCATTGTAAATAGTGAATATCAATATTACTAGACTTGCGTTGAGGTGAACTAGTCGTAACTGAATAGAGAACCAAGCTCATGCTCTCGTGCTATTGTCGGTCTATAGCAAACCTAGGATATGGCCCAATCTCTTGCAAACCCTAGCCTAAGCCACTAGCATTAAGATCGACATCATCGTTCAATCGCTCCTCGAGCCCACTCTCGTGCAAACTCGAGCTACGATCTAGGTTGTGATAGTTTGTATTCGTCCAATCTCTTGCAAACGAATATGGGTATAGATTTATAATAAAAATCCTAGCTTTGGTCCAATCTCTTGCAAACCAAGTCTAGAGAATCTCGGTTATAAACCTAAATCGAATATCTAGGCCTTCCCATCGATTAGAATCCAATCTCTTGCAAACCCTAGATCGATGGAAATCCATAGGTATCCGTAATAAATCAATCACAACCTAACCTCCTAGCAATTCTAGCAATTTAGAAATTCATTTATCACAAATCTGAAATTAGATCCATAGGGTTCATCCCCATGCCCTAGAACAACAAATCTACTCTAGCATAGCAATAACGATATGAGAATCAATAAAAATCATTGCTTGCATACAAAAAGATAGAAAAACAAAGATACAAACAATAAGAACAAAATACTTAGCTTGATGAAGATCTTCAATCCAAAATACAAGCTTTTAGATCCAAGAGGGGGCCTAGGCATGGCCTAACCTCCAAAAGAATCCCTAAGAAAACATGTTTGGACCCTATGGGAACTCCTCTCTAATGGTGGCTACAAAACCCTTAAATAGCCCCCAAAAACCCTAGCAAAACTCCCCCAAAAAACCTCTAAAACCTGCGCCTGAAACACAGTCTACGTACAACTTGGATTCTGGGCAAGTTACGACTCGGCCGAGTGGGGAAAGCTCACACGGCCGAGTGAGAATTCCAGCATTGCAGCGTTGACTTGTAGAAATTCCCCAGATTTCATCCGACCTACGATTTGCGCGTTCTTAGCGGCGTTGGAATCGTCATCAAATCTACTATACATAAAAAATATGAGAAAAATACTTTGATGGCTGGAATGATAGCACATTTCAAAAGAGTAAGAGGCGGTCTGAAATTCTGGGCGCTGTGTGTCCTCGGCATCACTCGGCCGAGTGGCAAATGCCACTCGGCCGAGGGGCTTTTGGTACTCGGCCGAGTCGGAGCTCGTAGTAGAATGATGGATTATAGTAAGTCTGGTCTTTTGGATGCCATCGTCCGTGTGCTACTCGGGCGAGTGGTGTCTCCATACTCGGCCGAGTGGGATGTCGTCACTCGGCCGAGTGCACGCTAATCTTCAAGTAATTGCGTGTCCGATCTGGCCGGCCGAGTGGGCTTCTTTCCTCGACCGAGTGAGTCCTTCACTCGGCCGAGTGGCATGCTGAAAATGCCCAAACTTCATCTTTTCGCTTCCCCGTCGCTCCTACGACGTTCTTTCTTCTTCAACCCGTCTTCTATCGCTGATAGGTCCTCAATAAGTCCATGAGCGATGCTCCGTTATACGTGCAAGTCCTTTAAGCTCATTTTTGCTCCCAATTGCTCATATTTCCTGAAATCCGACAAAAACAAGAAATAGTGAAAAGTAACACAATATCATCGAATAATCGTGAAAATCACAATATGAGCAACCGAAATGGCATGCAAATATGCAGAAAAAGGTATAAAATATGGACCGATCAAAATCCCCCAAGCTTACCTCTTACTCGTCCTCGAGGAAGATAAGTAGAGAGACGAACTCGGGAGATGAAAATAAAGAAAAATGAAATGAAGAAGAAATAACACGAGGTGGAAGGGGTCGCTAGATTCTTCTCTCAGATTCTCAAGCCATAAGCTACACATCACGATAACTTGAAAAATACAAATCACATGCTATAAGGATTTCATCTCTTACATAAACATGGTAATTGCAAGCTTTTAAGAACAACAAAAGGGATTCTCTAAATTCATACAATCAATTCATATCCACGTCACGCATTTCATAGGATTTAATATACAAATGTTAGGGATGCACTTTTCAATCAAGAGTTATAACTGAAGCATATAAGAATCACACCAAGCATGCAATGGAGAATGGAATAAATCATGACATTCACACATTTATATCGATTCATAAGAAATCTCCATAACTAAAGTATTTTGCTAAGTTTCAGCATTATCAAACTTCATCATTCGTGCACCTCTCCACTCTAATGTCGTGCTCACTCATATGGTCAAACGAGTTCACCCCCCCAAGCTTAGCTTGAGGCATCACATCTAAAGGAATATGATAGTGGAAAATGGGATTTTTACCTTGGTTTTCCCAAGTATTTTGTGGCTCCAATAATGAGATAGAGAAACCTTTTTCTTTTTCTTTTGGAACTTTTTGTTTCTCATTTTTCTTTTTGGATTTTTGTAGGAGCTATTTAATTTGTATTTTTTGGTTTTTTGGCTCCTTTTTGGCTTTTTGGACTTTTTGGAGCTACTTCTTTCTTTTGTAGGGATTTTTGGGAAACAGATGCGATATAAGTAGCTTTAGGAGGTGAACTCAAGTGACATGTAGAGAATAAAAAGATATATGTGGAGAAAGAAATAATGTAGCACTCGGTTCACTCTAAGATGTGCACGAACGGTTCAATAAAATAATACTTCAACTAAAACTCATATGTAAGCATGGATATTCTCAATCATCTCAATAAAAAGTGAAGTCAAGTAGTAAGAGTACAATCATATCAGGCATGCAACAGAAGGTGAATAGGACAATAAAACTGATGCTTCAGATATACTAATGATGCGTGAATCTTGGTGCATTTCCAACAAAAGCATACCAAAAACTAATCCATACATTCAGTTTCAATTAATATCATGCATTCATGTAGAGGAATCATCAAAAGAAATAGATTTGCAAGCACATGTGAATAGCAAGACTATGGAATACTCTAAGTAGCATGGTAAGGAATAATAAGCATCATGACGGTTGCTAAAGCAATAAGAGATATCATCATAAGGAACACATCTCGCAAAAGAAGAGAAAGGAAAATAAAGAAATAAGAAAAATTAAAAGAGAGGAAAGAAAAGAAAAACAAGCACACGACATGATGCATGAACACAGATAAAAGGAAAATAAGATGGAAAAATCAAAAAGATGATGCAAAATTTTGAAAAATTCTATCAAAAACCCTAAAATAAAGTAAAAATGCAATTAATGCATCTAAATGGCATGGAAATGCACTCCCCCAAGCTTAAACTTCACATTGTCCTCAATGTGATCATAATGAAAGAATATGAGGAACAACGATAATAATAAGGGGGTGAATGAAAAATGATGAAATGAATGACATGAAATCCTAATGCAACTACATACACATATAATGATGCATGAGAGCGTCTTCCCCCAAGCTTATACCAAACAATCCTACTCAAATGACTTGATCAAAAATGTCATGGCTTTGCAAAGAGTGATCAAGTCAAACGAATAAGAAAGTAAGGTTTCACTTGAAAGAAATGCTCGAATATGGTGAGCAAAAGGATGTGACACATCAAAATATGGAGAGGGCAATTAATATATATAATGGGTTTGGGGTGTAAAAATTTTTGTTGCCGTCATAAGAGGTGATATTTATTCAATCAAATCTATACGGTCCCCTTGCTGTCGAGAGGATTCGGGTTTATTGAAAGCATAAAAATTTCTACACTACTGGATTGATATCACCTATAGCAAAAGGCGGAAACAGTATCTTTGCCGGTGCCGGCAGCTGCTCCAACTGCTCTTTCCGTGGCTTTGCCAGGTGCATGCGTCCACGAACACCAACGAACTCCAACAATGCATCCTCCTGCATTCCCACAAGGGCTCCACCTGTACCCTGCAGAGAATATGATGCATCAGTTCGCTGCAAAAATTTCACCCTCATAATAAAAGTATCCCAAAGAGGATCGTCTATAGAAATATATGGAATAAATAATGGTGGACGATACTTCCCTGGAAATAATCTAATATCCTCTTGTGCCTTGATAGCTATCTCCGCGGTGTCCTCTCTCAGCTGCTCAGGTAAATCTGGATCATATGTGTGGACCTCTTCGATAGGCTCGTCAAACAGTGACACGTCCAAGCATACCTCCGGTCCATAATCGTATGTGTGCTGCAAAAGGTATGACGTGTCAAAAATATCTGAATCAAAATCAATATCGAATGGAATACATGATTCAGATATAGAGTGGGTAAAAATATCTCCCTGAGTAGGAGCGGGAAGCTCTGTGAGATAGTCATCGACGTCAGTGGAAGGATGAGGTGGCTGCGGGAGCTCTAATGGTGGAGGATAGTGCTCGGGATCCTCATGAATGGCTGTGTCCTCGTCCCGATGTACGACCTCCTCAGTGATAAGCTCTTGCTCCGTGTGTAAGGCCTCCTCAAAAGCATGCTTCGGCTCTGTGAGGTAAATTACATCAATGTCTTCTCCATCTGAATCATCTCCATCCATCCACTCATCGTATGGACTAGCTGTGTCTGTGGGTGGGGGAGTGACGACGGTGAAACCCGGCTCTGTAGCAACACGCCCTGAGTATCTCATCGCAGTTCTCTCATCAGAAGTGGCTGCATCTGTGCCTGGTACCGTTGTCTCCTCAGATGTGGAAGCATCAATGTCCTCAGCCTGACGTCCAAGAATCTTATCCAGGTATGCATAAAAATGTGTGGTCCATATGATCACAGCCTCAGTGGAAGGTAGAGGTGGCTGCGGAAGCTCAACTGCAGGTGGGCAAGACTCTGGATTTATCTGAATGAAGTTGCCCTCGTCCCAAAGTGCTGCCTCAGTAATGTAATGCTTTGGCTCCGCATGTGATGCCTTCTCGTGAACTATCAATGTAGGCTCTCTCTAGAATGGTGATGCTGGCTTATCATGTGTGTCAACTTGTGGGGATGCATCATGTGGAGGGGAATGCCCACGAGCAATCCGAAAATATAGTCTATCCCCCTCAAGACTGACATGGATGTCCTCCTCAATTGTTCCTGCAGCTGAAACACGGTTCATAACAAAATCTGCAAATCGTAGCTCAAATGCATCACCTGCTGTAATGCTCTCTGAACCGGTGAACCTCACTGACTCCAAGAGGCCATCCAATAATCTCTGAAATGCGTCCTCCGCTGGCTGCGCATATGACTCAGTTTCTGCTTCCTCCACGGCCTCTTCGTCCATCCATTCTTTATATGCAATAGTTGTATCGTAGGATGTGGGATCGATGACGGCACATTCTGGCTCTGGTAATATGACCGGTGATGCTTCTTGCCTATAAAATGAAGAAGCAGAACTGATATCTTTGGAAATCCCTGCAACCTTAAGCATGAGCGCATTCATTTCAAGTTCCCCCTTCACGCATTCCAATTGAAGGAGGCCCTTATCAAGCCCGGCTTGTATTTCAACTTGGTGTGCATGCATCTCATCAAAAAAAAAAATCCTTTGTCTCTCATCAAGCTCGGGCCAGTGCGTTTCCTCAAAAAAGTATTCTCCCATCTGAGCACTCTGATCATAATAGTATTCTCCCATCTGAGCACTCTGATCATAATAGTATTCTTCCATCTGAGCACTATGATCAAAATCTGTGGTCCACGTAGTATAATCCATAGCACCTGATCAACAAAGATAAATACCTGGAGAAAAATATCAGTGGCACAAAAGAATATAGAAATGATAATAATGGTGGCGGGGGTGAAAATTCCCTTTTTAAAGTTTTTTTTCTTTCGTAGTCTAATCAACCTAATTGTGACAAATTGGCACCCAACGGGAAACACCTCCCCGGCAACGGTGCCAAAAAACTTGATCGCGTTCCGGATACACGTCCCGGAGCGGCGACACTGTAGTCTTACCGCAAGCGCACAGTGTAGCGGCGAGCGGGTATCGAACACGAGGAGGTGGTGTTGGTTACAACTATCCTAGGTTGGTTTGACTGCGAATGTATTATTGGTGGAGATGGTTATGGAATGATATAATGGAAATGGTGGTGGATGTCGGTGTCGGTGATAAAGAATTCGGTCAAATATCGATTAAAATACAATATAATAAAAGTGTCTAGGGCTAGGGAATTCCCACTACGGATCGTCATACATCATTGTAAATAGTGAATCTCAATATTACTAGACTTGCGTTGAGGTGAACTAGTCGTAACTGAATAGAGAAGCAAGCTCACGCTCTCGCGCTATTGCCGGTCTATAGCAAACCTAGGATAGGGCCCAATCTCTTGCAAACCCTAGCCTAAGCCACTAGCATTAGGATCGACATCATCGTTCAATCGCTCCTCGAGCCCACTCTCGTGCAAACTCGAGTTACGATCTAGGTTGTGATAGTTCGTATTCGTCCAATCTCTTGCAAACGAATATGGGTATAGATTTATAATAAAAATCCTAGCTTTGGTCCAATCTCTTGCAAACCAAGTCTAGAGAATCTCGATTATAAACCTAAATCGAATATCTGGCCTTCCCATCGATTAGAATCCAATCTCTTGCAAACCCTAGATCGATGGAAATCCCTAGGTATCCGTAATAAATCAATCACAACCTAACCTCCTAGCAATTCTAGCAATTTAGAAATTCATTCATCACAAATCTGAAATTAGATCCATAGGGTTCATCCCCATGCCCTAGAACAACAAATCTACTCTAGCATAACAATAACGATATGAGAATCAATAAAAATCATTGCTTGCATACAAAAAGATAGAAAAACAAAGATTCAAACAATAAGAACAAAATACTTAGCTTGATGAAGATCTTCAATCCAAAATACAAGCTTTTAGATCCAAGAGGGGGCCTAGGGCATGGCCTAACCTCCAAAAGAATCCCTAAGAAAACATGTTTGGGCCCTATGGGAACTCCTCTCTAATGGTGGCTACAAAACCCTTAAATAGCCCCCAAAAACCCTAGCAAAACTCCCCCAAAAAACCTCTGAAACCCGCGCCCGAAACACAGTCTGCGTACAACTTGGATTCTGGGCAAGTTACGACTCGGCCGAGTGGGGAAAGCTCACTCGGCCGAGTGAGAATTCCAGCATTGCAGCGTTGACTTGTAGAAATTCCCCAGATTTCATCCGACCTCCGATTTGCATGTTCTTAGCGGCGTTGGAATCGTCATGAAGTCTACTATACATAAAAAATATGAGAAAAATACTTTGATGGTTGGAATGATAGCAGATTTCAAAAGAGTAAGAGGCGGTCTGAAATTCTGGGCGCTGTGTGTCCTCGGCATCACTCGGCCGAGTGGCAAATGCCACTCGGCCGAGGGGATTTTGGTACTCAGCCGAGTCGGAGCTCGTAGTCGACTGACAGAATACAGTAATTCTGGTCTTTTGGATGCCGTCGTCTGTGTGTCACTCAGGCGAGTGGTGTCTCCATACTCGGTCGAGTGGGATGTCGTCACTCGGCTGAGTGCACGCTAATCTTCAAGTAATTGCGTGTCCGATCTGGCCGGCCGAGTGGGCTTCTTTCCTCGACCAAGTGAGTCCTTCACTTGGTCGAGTGGCATGCTGAAAATGCCCAAACTTCATCTTTTCGCTTCCCCGTCGCTTCTACGACGTTCTTTCTTCTTCCACCCGTCTTCTATCGCTGATAGGTCCTCAATAAGTCCATGAGCGATGCTCCGTTATGCATGCAAGTCCTTTAAGCTCATTTTTTCTCCCAATTGATCATATTTCCTGAAATCTGACAAAAACAAGAAATAGTGAAAAGTAACACAATATCATCGAATAATCGTGAAAATTGCAATATGAGCAGCCGAAATGCATGCAAATATGCAGAAAAAAGGTGTAAAATATGGACCGATTAACATACCCAGTCAAAGTGGCCAGGGACATCATTCTGTAGATTCCCGGTAGGGTGAGCGTGCTGGTGGATTTCGTCATTATGGATACGTCAGAGGATGGCAGATCCCAGCTCATTCTTGGTCGCCCATTTATGACCACAACTGGGGTGTTGATTGATGTGCGAGAAGGCACGCTCTCCCTCAGTGTGGGAAATATTGAGACCGAGTTTCGGCTACCCAAGCTGATGAGGGAGAGAGAGCCCACTGTGGATGTCGGATATTTGGAGCTGATTGAGGATGAACTTGTTGAGGAGTTCACGGTCGAGGAAATACTTTTGGACCCCCTACCGCAGAGCGAAGACCAAGGTGTAAACCCACAGCACGACAAAGCAGTGGTGGCCTACTTGCAGGTGCTGGGCGAGGATGCATATGATGGGCTGATAACACACCAGCACGCTATGCTCTCCGTGGAGGATCACGACCCAGACGTCGTGAAGATCAGGAAGCTCGTTATTGTAGCATCCTTGGGGCACCACAAAGAGATGGGAGAGGACGAACGGACCGCTAAGGGTCTGAATGAGGCATTTGGCCAACCGGCCCCACATGGGTTGGTCGGTAAGAACGACGGGTGCATCTCGCGTGCACACAACATCTAGCCTCGCTAGTATTAGGGGTCAAGCTAACGACCATAAACAAGCGCTTGGTGGGAGGCAACCCGACCTATTTCTCCATATTTTGATTTTAGTTAGATTTTCCATGCTTTTATAATAAGAGTTATGCAACCCCAAAAATAACTGAGGCACCTTGATTTTGGCAGGGACTCGATGGTCATGATGCCAAAAGAGAGAGGGAAGCATGGACGTGGAGCTGGATTTGGCAACCGACGATAAATATGATAAGAGTGAAGAGTTGGATTCATGTACGAGCTCGCTCGATCAAACGGCTACTTAGCTCGACCGAGCGTGGCCCTGACGGAAGGAGCAATTAGCAATGAAAAAATTCTAATCGCTCGGTCGAGCGACCCAAATCACTCGACTGAGTGATCAAGCCAAGGGGCAGCCTAAGTCTAATGTAGAAGGGTCGCGCGGTTAACCCAGCTCGCCCGAGCGGTCGGGTGCTCGAGCCCTCTGCAAACATTTCGAGCGAGCACCCAAATTCTCCTCAAGCGACCCCAAAACCCCCAATCCCTCGATCGAGCTCCTCCCATCTACCTCCACCTACTCCACCTCACCCCAACCTCATCCTCTCCTCTACCTCCTCCTCCCTCTTCCCAGCCCCTTCCCCACCACCCTCTCCTGAAAACCTTAAATCGCCCCCTCTGCTAACCCCGATCGAAACCCCTCCCCCAGCTCACCCTCCCCTCGACCGAGCACAACCTCTCAGCCACCTCCCTCCTCCTCTATAGACAATACCACCCCTCTCCTCCCTGCTACCTCCCTCTCTCCACAACCCCCCAAACCCTAAACCCTTAGTTGCCCCCAAATCAGAAATTCTCCAAAGTTGAACCCAAAATTCAAACTTCTAAGGAGCGGGATGCTTGGAGGGAGTTCGTCGACATGCTTGGGGGACATTGCGCGTGGCGCATATGGATTTCACAACTTTCACTTGCTGGGATACACTCATTCCGTGCTCGAAATATTATATATATATATTATATTGCTTGATTGCACACGAGCACGCATAATGACTCGCAGGGCACGCATCCGTTCACCATCAACCACAGCTCCACCACCTTTACCACCACCTCCTACACATCCACCTCCACCACCTCCTACACATCCACCTCCACCTCCACCACCTCCACCACAACAACCCAAAAAGAAGAAGGGTATACTTCCTATGACATGCACCACCACACGCGATCCAACACCTTCACCACCCTCATCACCCCCACCTGCCAAGAAGAAATGCTTGGCTCATCACTCCTTGTCTGGCACACGAGTCCCCGTGAGTGAGCCCGCACCACCCCAACACCTCCACCCCCACCATCTCCACCCCACAGCCTGAGGGTGAGGCCCTAGAGACTTACTGCATTAGATTCATTAACGACGTACATCGTCATAAATTCGCTGAACTCTTGAGGTGCCAGGTCATTTTGACCAAATTCACCGACCTAGGAGCACTAACGCAGCTAGGTATTTTGCCCGGTGTTAGGCAGCTTTATAGGAATCTGAGCTGGGACCGCTTCTTAGGGTTGCAGGCGAAGGCATACACTCGCCTCACCCTAGAGGCCCTCAGTTTCCTACGTCGTACCAATAGGGTGATAGCGTTCAGCTTATTGGACATAGATATGGATTTCACTTATGGTGGACTCCGTCTCCTATTCCAGTGGCCCCCTGTCTCCTCTGTTGAGACTGCCTACCACCCTGTCATGGAGAATCCCTCCTCCATTTACTCTACAAACTTTTGGGAGAGGATCTCTAGCATTCCTGTTTTCTACATTAGGCGCTCCAAGTCTTCATCCATCATTCACCCCTGCTTGAGACTTGTCCAGCGCCATATTGCCACCACCTTGCATTGCATGAAAGAGACTGGGAGCATGTCTTCCAACCAACTCATCCTCATGTGGGCCCTTTCTCTCCCACTTGAGACGGCATCTGATGGCACCTTGCATCCCGTATTTCCTATAGACCACGCCCAGATATTCTGTGACCGACTGATTTGGGCTACTTTCCTCCAAAAGGGCCCCATTTGATGTGGTGTCTTCTTCACCATCATCGCCCTTAGGGCCCATCTAGACATTCCTGACACTTTAGAGGCATCGGGCCTACCACCCTATCTTTGAGCATGCTCTCTCGCAATGCACATTATTAGGCCCCACGGTGAGCGACATTGGGTTTATCTTCATGGGCGTTATAAAACCGATTTCATGGTCCTTTTGAACCCTGATATGACTGCAGTAGCCCCTCAGCAGGTTGTGTTTAGCTTGGGGGATGAGCGCTATCGCTTTATTCTTCTTTTATTTTCACATTTTATTTTCATTTCCTTCCATTTCCACCCCATTTTTATCTTTCTAGCATCATCATTTTATTTTTTCACCTTTTGAGTGTTTGCATGCATGTTTTTCATTTCATTTTCCCTTTTATTAGACTAAAGATGATTCTCCTATGACTCCATTTAAGCTAGTACACTCCACTTATTGCTATTCACGCTCACGTAGAATTTTATCAAGTCTATTGCGCTTCATTGCAAATATATACCGGATTTTAATTTGAACTATGTGCTTTCATGAATTAGAGATATCTCCTCGATTAGAATGTAATTTAATATGTTTTTGCATGAATAGGTTTCATTTCTTCACAATGAGTGTTCTCGAAACAGTTAAGCTGAAATTGCATGATTAAATGAAAAATTGCTTGATTGTATGATAACGATATATTTTCATAGTGAATGGTAATTCAATAGAGTTTGGATAACCCACGCCACTTGAGTAGCGTTGACTAGATGTTTTGACACCAAGCCATGTCCCAAATTCTATCTTTTTCTCTTTATTTTTGTACATAGCCAATAATGATCTTCGATCGTGCTTTGCATTCCATCGCGTTTACGTGAGTTTGTAAAAATCCCAAAAAAATTGAGAAAATCAAAGAAAAAGTCAGAAAAATATCATGTAAATAAAAGGCCCGAGGGGTTCTTCGTAAAATGATGCCTTAAGACCGTCTGGTCTGGGATGCATAGGCCGCCTTATATATATATTGAGTTATCTAGTGTATATAAAGAAAGAAAAATTTTGTATATAAATTTTTTTGTGTAACCAAAAACAATTGTAAAACAAACAAAATCCCACATCCTTACCCCACTTTCTATATAGAACAGATACATGGCAAGGTCGATGATTTCTAGGATTCACGACAGAGTTTAGTGTGGTGATTTCCAAACTCAACTGAGTTTACTATCTTCATTTATGAAAAGTCAATTAAATTTATATTGCATGCTTGAATCGATTGATCACGACACTATATACTGGTTAGAGAATAAGTTATGGAGATTTGAACTCGAATCATGGATTTAGTATATTAATTATATGATATGATAGGAATTTTCCTCTAATTTCATATCGTGTATTCGATTTTGAGTTCACTTGCTTCATTGAAAATCCATTCTATATTAATCATACTAGACTTGATAAATTCTCGTGAGTCGTGCGTTTTTAATAATTAAGTTGATGTGTTGCCGCGTGCTTATGAGATGAGGAGATAATTTAGTCGCTTTCTCGTATCTTTGACTTCTTCTGCGCTTTGTTATTTTCACTCTCCGGCGAACTTCTTGTTGGATCCTGTGGATAGCAAACAACACTAGATGTGGGGTTGAATAGTGTTGTATAAATTATAAAACTTTATCTTTAACAATTATAACAAAATAATTCCCTTCAAATGTTGCCTAAGAAAACCAAGTAGAGTGATCTACGCTTGGTTCTTAATCAACAAAGTAATCTTGAATGAATACAAAGATTAATTACAAGCAGATAAAGATTACAATCAAAGAGATATTTATACAGCGGACAAAAAATTGAACTTTGCAATATATTAATAAAGAGTTACATAGATGATATTATTAACAACAGATAAATTTCTTGCACAAATAAATAAACAAACGCAGAAAGCACGCAGATACACGAGATTTTTATCCTGGTTCCCCGCAACTTGGGTACGTCCAGTCTTTGACCAATCCGGTACGAGATTCAATCCACTATTGCCTTAGCAATACAATTACCTAGCTTCACTCGCTAGGATTTCCAACGATCTAGTATCCCTACCAAGATTTACAACCACATAGCCTTGACTAGGATTTTTACAAACCTTATCACAAAGGGAATCCAAATAAAACAAGATCCAATTCATCACAATATTTGTTGGAGATTGGTTTACACCAAACAAAATTCTATAGCCAAGATAATATTGCAAATGTGCTTATGTGGCTAAAAGAATTTAAAAGATCTTAGATCACACAAAGAATATAATTAAATTTGTTGTGATCTAGATGCTTTAGTTTTCAAAAATCCTTTAAAGAATATTAAATCAAACAAGAATGATTTTGAAAAATGATTTTCAATAGCCAAAATAAAATAGATCTCAAAAGAATTTCAGATAAAAATGAGATAAGAAAAAAGAACCAGAATTTGGCTACAAAGAGGGATTGAGAGTGGTTGAGAATTTCAAGAGTATAGTTTTAGCTCAAAAATATATTAGAGAATTTGTGTTTTGAAATGTTCTCAAGAGGCTCTATTTATAGGTTTCAAAAATGAATTTGAAATTCAAAAACATTTGACTTCAGCCCGACAATCAAGGAGATGCGAGAATTGTGGGAGCAAAATCAGGAAGTCAAAACGTAGCTGGTAGTCGACTCCCAAGAGTGGTAGTCGACTCCCAGTGAGTTTTCACTGAAAAATACTGCTCACAGCTGGTAGTCGACTCCCTCCTTTGGTAGTCGACTCCCAGAGCATTTTTCACTGAAACTCAGCTAAATAATAAGTACTCAACTCCTGGGTGTTTGGAGATTGACTACGAAGATTAAATCAAATAGCTATGCTCTCAAAGAGTTTTAAAACGAGTTTAAAAAGCTTTTGTTTCGAAAACGTTTTGTGTGTATGCAATAAAACTTGGCTTTAACATATTCTTAAAAGACCAACGCACTTACTAAGACTTAAATGAAGACTTTTGAAGCTGATCATATATCGATGTAGATGCATGCTTCATGATCACTCCATATTTTACACCTTTTTTCTGCATATTTGCATACCGTTTTGATCGCCCATATCACGCTTTTCACGATTATTCGACAATATTGCGATACTTTCCACTATTTCTTGTTTTTGTTGTATTTCAGGAAATATGGAGCGATTTGGATCGATTGTGAGATCAAGAGGATTTGCACCCACTCTGGAGTGTCAACCATGGCTCTTTTGAGGGTTATTCTGCAATGGAAGACGAGTGGAAGAAGAAAGAACGTCGTAGGAGTGACGAGGAAGCGAAAAGATGGAGATTGGGCATTTTCAGCATGCCACTCGGCCGAGTGAAGGAGTCACTCGGCCGAGCATTGAGACCCCGCTTGGCCGGCCAGATCGGACATACAACAGAGATGTATCGGCGTGCACTCGGCCGAGCATCGCACGCCGACTCGGCCGAGTGAGGAGACGCCGTCCGTCCGAGTGGCACCCAGACGACGGCAAGCCAAAATGACCAACTTACTGTAATCCGTCAGTCTGCCCCAGAAGCCCGACTCGACCGAGTGACGAAAGCCGTCTGCCCGAGTACCAAATGCCCCTCGGCCGAGTGACATTTGCCACTCGGCCGAGTGATGCTGAGGACACACGGCGCCCAGATTTTCAGACATCCTCCTACTCTTTTCAAATCTGCTATCATTCCAGCCATCAAATTATTTTTCTCATATTTTTTATGGATAGTAGACTTCATGACGATTCCAACGCCGCCAAGAACGCGCAAATCGGAGGTCGGATGAAATCTGGAGAATTTCTGCAAGTCGACGCTGCAGTGCTGGAATTCTCACTCGGCCGAGTGAGCTTTCCCCACTCGGCCGAGTCGTAACTTGCCCAGAATTGATGTTTCGTGCGTGAGTTGGAGGGGATTTCTAGGGCTTTTTGCTAGGGTTTTTTGGGGGCTATTTAAGGGGGTTTGTAGCCACCATTAGGGGGTCCCCAAGATGTTTTAGGAGGGATTTATTTTAGAGGTTAGGCCATGCCCTAGGCCCCCTCTTGGATCTAAAAGCTTGTATTTTGGATTGAAGATCTTCATTAAAGCTAAGTATTTTCTTCTTTTTATTTGAATCTTTGTTTTTCTATCTTTTTGTATGCAAGCAATGATTTCTATTGATTCTCATATCCTCGTTGCTATGCTAGAGTAGATTTGTTGTTCTAGGGTTTGGGGATGAACCTTATGGATCTAATTTCATATTTGTGATGAATGAATTTCCAAATTGCTAGAATTGCTAGGAGGTTAGGTTGTGATTGATTTACTACGGATAGCTAGGGATTTCCATCGATTTGGGATTTGCAAGAGATTGGATTCTAATCGATGGGAAGGCCTAGATATTCGATTTAGGTTTACAATTGGGTTTCTCTAGATTTGGTTTGCAAGAGATTGGACCAAAGCTAGGATTTTTAATTGTAAATCTATACCCATATTCGTTTGCAAGAGATTGGACGAATACGAACTATCACAACCTAGATCGTAACTCGGGTTTGCACGAGAGTGGGCTCGAGGAGCGATTGGACGATGATGTCGATCTTCATGCTAGCGGCTTAGGTTAGGGTTTGCAAGAGATTGGGCCCTAATCTAGGTTGCTATAGACCGGCAATAGCGCGAGAGCGTGAGCTTGGTTCTCTATTCAGTTACGACTAGTTCACCTCAACACAAGTCTAGTAATATTGAGATTCACTATTTACGATGATGTATGACGATCCGTAGTGGGAATTCCCTAGCCCTAGACGTATTTATTTGATTTTATATCCCCATACTTTGCCCGACGATTGTGACAGGATCGCCGCAAGGCAAATTCCCTCTTTTATTATATTGTATTTGAATCGACTTTTGACCGATTTCTCTATCTCCGACACCGACATCCATCACCATTGCCATTACATCATACCATAACCATCTCCACCAATAATACATTCGTAGTCAAACCAACCTAGGATAGATTGGAACTCAACACCACCTCCTCGTGTTCGATACCCGCTCGCCACTTTGCCGTGCGCTTGCGGTAAAACTACAATCGTTCTCCAGGACGTGTATCCGGGGCCGATCAAGTTTTTGGTCGTGCTCTTGGGTTGCATTTTAGAGCGATCACTTCACTTTGAGTTTGAGCTCGTCTTTGATTAAGCTTGAGCACTTCCATGAGCTTCATCCTTGAGCTTCACTTGTGCTTGACGTAGATCTATCAAACTGTCTTCATCTTCTGAGTGTGATTGAGCTTCTTCAGAGTATATGCAAAGCTTATATTATTGATCGCACAATCTACACACTTTAGATAGTGTCATTAGTACACTAACATCATTTGGTGTGCTCATCATCAAAACTACTTAGGGGTGGCATTCGATTTCCCATCACTCTCCCCCTTTTTGATGATGACACCCAAATGAAAAATAAAATGAATAATAGCAAAATAGAATAAGTAAGATAACTCACTCCTCCTGCTTAGATGAGGTATGATATACTCGTACTCCCCCTGCATAAGAGCCGGTTAACAATATCAATTATTCATTTTCATGTTTTGCATTTACCAATTTACCAATTTTTCTTCCCCTTGTCATCAATAAAAAAGAATGACAATTATTATAATATCACAATACAACAATCAATCCAAGCATTTTATCATGTGTAGGAGAAAAAATAATCAACTAAATATATCTGCAAAAAGAGTTAGTGCTCAAGATATATATTATGACATGAAAATTTCATAAGAGATATATCAATGTTTAAAACATGCCATAAGATAATCATAAGCATTGCATCAACTACTAGAGTTGATACCACAAGTCTGCATCCATAACACCATAGTAAAAAATATTACAAAACCAAGTCATTGTTTAAAAGAGCATTGTTTTTAAAATTTAAACCAAGATACTTAAAAAGAACGTCCATTTTTTTTCTCCTTCTTCAGCTCATTGATCTCATAAAGGATCATTGCAAGTGTCTACTTGGTCATCTCGTTGTTTTTGGCCACAAAGTCCTTCAAGTTTGCTACCTTTTGATTGAGCTCTTCAAAGCATTTATCTTGAGAAATCTTCAGATTCTCAATTTCCTTCAAGAGCATGTCTTGAAGCTCAATGATGTAATTAGGCACTTCCTCCGGTGGCGCTTCTTCTTCTCCTTCACTTTCTTCCTCTTCTTCATCTGAATCAACAACAACAGGGTTTTTACCTTTCCTTTTCTCTGAGGTGGAGCTAGCTTCATGGACTAGCTTCTCTTCTGGAACGTTTTGATCGAGGTCTCGGTGAAGACCCATTCGGCCAAGTGCATGTGCATAAAACACAAGGGTGGGTTCAAGAACCTCAGTTTCATTATCCAAAGGAATGTTACAGACATTGAAGAGGATGGGGAGAAAGTGACCATGAGCTAGAGGGGATGAAAGTCTATTAGAAGCAACAGACTGAAGAATTGAGTCCATGATAACTTTGGCCCAATTGACTTTGATATGACCAAGCATAGCGTAAATACATTTAGCTTGCTTTTTGGACAAAACAGAGTGAATGCCAGAATTTTGGGTAATATTGTATGATAAAATATTTGCCAAAATTCTACCATGATAGCGAAGACCGCCACATGGTAATTTAGTTAGGAAATTTTTTTCCAGGCAAGTACATTTTATCCAATGTATCTCCATCGATCATTTAGATCTCATCTAGCAGCTTTCTTGTAAAAGGAATCCCTAAAGCCTGACCTAAGGATTTGACAGTGATTGCAAGTTTGGTGTCAAGAACTTTAGTGATGAAACAAGATTTAGCAAGATCGGGGTCCATGTTTGCATATAATAAATGAACAAGTCTAGGATAGCAGTATTACATGTTATTCAAGGAAAACAGATTTGACAAATTTTGGACTTCCAGGATACTATCAATTCCATAGTTCTCTACATCCTCAAGTTTAACAAATCTCTGATGGATGATTGGTCTTTTGGTTATGTTGAGAAACTTATCATAGCTAGTAAACTTGAAGAGATAGGGTTCAATGATTTCTCTTTCAATTAGAGAAGATTCATATTGATCTTCCTCCTCTTTCCAATTACTTTCTTAAAAGGCATATTGATACTGAAATATTTGAAGCTGATATAGAAGATTTCAAGGAAATAAAATGAAGAATTCAAGAGAGTGAATAAAGATTATACCTTCATATTAAAGTTTTCCTAGAAGGGAGATGATAGAATGAGAGCTCCGAGGAAGAGAGAGCAAGAACCACCAAAAACTTTCAAGGGGATGAACTCAATGGGGGTAGTCGGCTACATAGGGCTTGGGTTGAGGAGTTTTGAAATATTGGGATGAAAAGAAGTGATGAATAATAGCCTTTTGATCTTGAGTGTGAAGGGCTAGGATCTATTTCCTTTAGTGGGTTTAAGTCATTCCTTGGTTATGAACCCAATAGGCTCAACAAAACCCAATATGAGTTAGTAAAAAATTGAGAAAAACAAACAGATTTCGCCACAGAACTCTGGTAGTTGACTCCCTGGAATGGTAGTCGACTCACTCTTGGGTTGAGCAGTTTTCTTATCCTGAGGATTTTGACACGCTGGTTTGAGTGTTTGGCCAAAATCTTTCACGAGCAAATATAAGCAACATATATAAGCATTCATATAAAGAAAAAATTTAAACAAATATTTAATCACTCATATGGTTAAGTTTTTGCGAAGCAATTTTTATTCTTCTTGCAAAGCGTTGATATGATTTGTGTTCCTCCTCCTTGGTTTAGAGTACCTGAAAAATATGATCGTTTGTGGTACTTTTTTTTCGTTGAGTCCAAAGGGCTTATCCTTTAGGAAACCAAACCCAATACGGTTTATTTCCTTCAATAGAGATACACTTATAATTTTTATTTAAATGAACTTTTTGACCAAAATCGATTGCGTACCTTTGTTTCTTTTGATCCGTCAAATTCTTGGAAACCCATATGCTCAAAAAATTTGGATTAGCATGATGCATCCTAGTATGCTTAATCCTTTTCTTGGCATGATTAGAGTCATAACCAAGTCAGGTTTTGCTAGATGATGCTTTTTGACTATTTATTAAACTATCTAACTTTCCTTTTCCTTTATTGAAGTTTTCGACGATCTTCATCGTAGAATCATATTTGTCTTTAATAGACACAAGAAGATTATCCAAACCCTCAATTTTCACTTTCATGGTATGCATCTCTTTTTCTAATAGTTCATTCTTTTCTTTTAAGGCAATATTTTCATTAAGAAGTTCCTCTTTATCTTTTGCATTCTTCTTAACTAACCTCAAATTTTTTTGTGTTCTTTAATGAGCTTTTCATGCATTAAGCAAAGCTTCTTATATGCTCCTATATAATCTATGTCTTCATCATCATTTGATGATGAATCATCTTCACTAAATGATGAATCATGCAATGAACTTACTTGTGATGACGTGGAAGCTAGGAAACACATATGAGCAGTTTCTCTTCTCTCTTCTTTGTCATCTGATGATGATTCGTCAAAGGTAGAATCATCGCTTTGGTCGAAAGCTGCATATGCTTCCTTCCTTGGTCGTCGAAACTTATTTTTATATCGTTCCTTCCCTCATTGTTCTCTCTGCTTTTGTCGCGATCTTTGGTTTCTCGGATGTTCTTCTCCAAGGGACAGTCTCTTTTTACATGCCCTGATTTGTTGCAACTAAAAAATATATAACTATTAGTAGGATGGAATGATCGTTTACCATACTTACTTCACATGAAGTCTTTGAAGTTTTTCGAGACAAAGGCAATATGATCTTATCTGTCGGTGTAGTCGGAGTCTTCTTTTTGTGCTTTGAATGCTAGGTTCTTTTTCTTCGGCTTCTCCTCTATCTTCTTGTCTTCCTCAAGGTCTATCTCATATACCATGAGATTTCCCATCAGTTCTTCAATGGTGAGGTCTTTTACGTTATGAGCTTCTTGAATGGCTGTTGTCTTCCCTTTCCATTCGGGTCTAAGAGATCTGGATATCTTCATTACCTGACCATATTCATTTTTGCCTAGACTTGCAAGCTAATTTGTGATGTTAGTAAACCGAGTATTCACTTTGGCAATACTATCTCCTTCTTCCATCTTAAAAGATTCAAATTTAGAATGTAAAACGTTAATTCGAGATTCTTTTACCTTCTCGGTTCCTTCGTGACTTACCTGAAGAGTATGCCAGATATAATGTGACGTCTCATATTGAGAGACAAAATTGAACTCATTGCCTGTTACAGCACATAATAATGTGTTCATGGCTTTGGCGTTAAG
The DNA here is from genome assembly GCA_030789695.1 of Scilla litardierei. Taxonomy (NCBI): domain Eukaryota; kingdom Viridiplantae; phylum Streptophyta; class Magnoliopsida; order Asparagales; family Asparagaceae; genus Scilla; species Scilla litardierei. The sequence goes on from CM061138.1 coordinate 111,300,998, forward strand.
GTTGGCTTTCTTCTTTTCGTCGGCAGACCATTTTTCGATGTCGACTTCAATTGGTTTTTTGTATGGATCCTTGGTGACGATCCATGCTTCAATGTCTAGTGACTCTAAATGAGTCTTTATGCATATCTTCCAGCTTACGTTGTTTGTTCCATTGAACAACGGTGGTTGCATGGTGTTGAGTCCTTCAGAGTGGAAAGATGTTGATGCCATCGTCTTTTAAACCCACTCTGATACCAAGTGTTGGATCATGTGGATAGCAAACAACACTAGAAGGGGGTTGAATAATGTTGTATAAATTATAAAACTTTTTCTTTAACTATTATAACACAATAATTCCCTTCCAATGTTGCCTAAGAAGCCAAGTAGAGTGATCTACGCTTGGTTCTTAATTAACAAAGTAATCTTGAATAAATACAAAGATTAATTTAAAGCAGACAAAGATTACAATCAGAGAGATATTTATATAGCGGATAAAAAGATTAAATTTGCAATATATTAATAAAGAGTTACAAAGATGATATATTAACAACAGATAAATTTCTTGCACAAATAAATAAACAAATGCAGAAAGCACGCAGAGACAAGAGATTTTTATCCTGGTTCCCCGCAACCTGGGTACGTCCAGTCCCTGACCAATCCGGTACGAGATTCAATCCACTATTGCCTTAGCAATACAATTACCTAGCTTCACTTGCTAGTATTTCCACCAACCTAGTATCTCTTCCAAGATTTTCAACCACCTAGCCTTGACTAAGATTTTCACAACCCTTATCGCAAAGGGAATCCAAATAAAACAAGATCCAATTCACCACAATATTTGGTGGAGATTGGTTTACACCCAACAAAATTCTATAGCCAAGATAATATAGCAAATGTGCTTATGTAGCTAAAAGAATTTAAAATGATCTTAGATCACACAAAGAATATAATTAAATTCGTTGTGATCTAGATGCTTTTGTTTTCAAAAATCCTTTAAAGAATATTAAATCAAACAAGAAGGATTTTGAAGAACAATTTTCAATAGCCAAAATAAAATAGATCTCAAAAGAATTTCAAATAAAAAACGAGATCAGAAAATAGAACCAAAATTTGGCTACGACGATGAGAGCGATTGAGAGCGATTGAGAATTTCAAGAGTATAGATTTAGCTGAAAAATATATTAGAGAATTGGTGTTTTGAAATTTTCTCGAGAGGATCTATTTATAGAGTTTCAAAAATGAATTTGAAATTCAAAAACATTTGACTTCAACCCGACAATCAAGAAGATGAGAGAATTAAGGAAGCAAAATCAGGAAGTCAAAATGCAGCTGGTAGTCGACTCCCAAGAGAGGTAGTCGACTCCCAGTGAGTTTTCATTGAAAAATACTGCTCACAGCTGGTAGTCGACTCCCGCCATTGGTAGTCGACTCCCAGAGCGTTTTTTCACTAAAACTCAGCTAAAGAATAAGTACTTAACTCTTGGGTGTTTGGAGATTGACTACGAAGAACATTTGCTGGGTGTGGTTGAGCTATCAAAGAGTTTTAAAACGAGTTTAAAAAGCTTTTGTTTCGAAAACATTTTGTGTGTGCAATCCAACTTGGCTTTAACATATTCATAAAAGAACAACTCACACATTAAGACTTAAATGAAGACTTCTAAAGCCAATTAGATATTGATGTAGATGCATGCTTCACTTTCAGTTTGAGCTCGTCTTTGATTAAGCTTGATCACTTCCATGAGCTTCATCCTTGAGCTCCACTTGTGCTTGACGTAGAGCTATCCAACTGTCTTCATCTTCTGGGTGTGGTTGAGCTTCTTCAGAGTATGCGTAAAGCTTATATTATTGATCGCACAACCTGCACACTTTAGATAGTGTCATTAGTACAACATTATTTGGTATGCTCATCATCAAAACTACTCAGGGGTGGGATTCGATTTCCCATCACTTCTTATTCGTCTTCCTCGAGGACGAGCAAGAGGTAAGCTTAGGGGATTTTGTTGTGTCCATATTTTCCATATTTTTATCGTGCAATTCATATCGTTTCGATCGTCCGAGTTCATATTTTCGTATTATATTGCACTTTTCTTGATATATTTGATTCTTGCGATGTTTTGTATACTTTCAGGGAATTCGGTGCGATTCGGAGTGATATTGGACTATGGACACAATGTTGGATGTCAGAGCCCGCGTCGCCATGCCACGACGACTCCCAGGAGCAAAGGAAGAATGGAAGAGAGAAAAGAGAGGAGAGGAAGAAAGAGAAGAGAGAAGAAGGAGAAGAAGGGGTTCCCAGACCGCTCGGACCGAGCTATGACTCGGTAGGAAGGAGCAAATAGGCAAGGGGTCGCTCGGCCGAGCAACCCAGCTTGCTTGACCTAGTGACCGCTCTCGCTCGACCGAGCTAGCTATCCCCTACAGAGAGCACCAAATTATCCTTCGAGATCTCTGTAAAACTCGCACTTAAGCTCGACTGAGCGACCCAGCTAGCTCGACCGAGCGACATCAACACCGACCGATCGACATCAATTCCCCAAGATGCCACTCGATCGAGCTGCTTCCCCGCGCGATCGAGCGGCCCCTTCTCCAGCCCCCAAAGCGAAGCGTTACGAGGATGGCGATCGGTCAAGAGACCAGTTCGCTCAACCGAGCGGTAGGTCGACAGATTACCTTTTTGGCAGTTTTTATTTCGTTTCGGGTTGTTTTCTTTGTAAAACCCGAAACTTATTGGGTTGTATATAAGTAAAGTCAGTTTAGATTAGGTTTTAAGATTTCTTTTAATCAGAAAACTCTGGAGCTATTATGGAGGGAGAAGTTTCTTCAGCCATTGTTTTGCAATCTAAACTTTGTGAATCACTTTTTCTCTTTGATTTTATTGTATTTTGCATCTTTATTCCCTCCTCTACGTTTTGATATTAATTTCATGATGTTTGCTCAGTTTATGATGAATATCTCCATTGCTCTTGTTGTTGTAGATATTGCCATGGTAGAGTAGTGTGTTTCTAGGGCTTAGGATGATCCCTAGGATCCTAGGGATTGGATGTTAGGTTAATCCTAGTTGGATGAATCTAAAGTCTCCCTATTGTAGTTTGAATAATGGTTTTGGGGGATTAGCCTTAGGATCGGGGGATTAGCCTTAGGATCGGAGGATCGCGAAAGCGGCTCCATATCCTAGAGAGAATCCCTACGGACCTGATTTGGGCTTAGTGGCCATTTCTAGGGCTTGCGATCACGAGAGTGAATCGAGAGCTAGGGTGACAACTAATCCTCGATCCGCTAGTCGATGACTATGAAAGTAGCTCGACCGCTAGAACCAATCATAGCGTGGCGTTGCAGTCCGTAGATCACACGAGTGAATACAGATTGCAAGGAAGGATCAAGTGCCAAGCTTAATGCATGCATTCATGTACGAAGCCGATTGCGAAAGCACGGCTCCGCATAGGGATGCGTTAGATGAGCGTGACAACGGAAGTCAAATGCTCGTTCCCATCCTCGGATGTGGCACTCCTACTCACCCATTGTCTAACGAAAGACCCGTTGACCCGACATCCATGACCGAAGGGCCTAGCAGGGAATCCTGAATGCCTTGGAATATTAATATCCAGTAGACCTTATTCCAACCAACAATCAACACAATTTCACGTGACAACCCCCCGACCAAGCATTCTCACCCTTTCGAAAAGCTAAACACAAAACCACCGCCTCCCTAGAGAACTACAATCTTTTTATACTACAACCACCATGCACTTGCAGTGATCGAGTGCTCCCGTGCGTGAGCATCAGAGTCCGAACAGTAATTTAGCGTCACTCTTCACGAATTGCACCATGTCAAACAAAGTGTGATTCCATGTGTGACATGAGAGAGAATCACATTCTCTCAGATATACAAAACATTCATGGCTTAAGTATTCTCTTCCTCGATCAAATCAAAGGATTTTTAGTACTTTTCCATCTTGTTACGACATTCTTTAAATCGCTTAAAAGCATTGAACTTGTGTTTCATCAAGAATATGTCTCCATACTTAAAGTGATCTTTTAATGAATGAAACAAAATAATCCTTTCTGGCTAATGAAGACGAGTGTCTGCATACATCCGAATGTATGAGACCCAAGAGTTTCCCAACTCTTTTCCTTTGTCATACAAAAGGAGTTTTGGTCATCTTACGTTTAAGGCAAGACTTGCTAGTGTTGCATGACCCATAATTTGAGAAGCCTAAATACCCCTCTTTATATATGTAACTCGCAAGTCTCTTCTCTTTGATATGACCTAGTCTACTATGTTAGAACCAGATTCATTTGTTTCTTTGTGTTTTCATGTATTAACTCTTAATACATTATTTTCATTCAAAGTATATATGCACCATAATCCCAGATTCATGCAACTTTACCATCAAAAGAAATAAGTTCATAACTTGTATTGATAGTAAATATATTTTTGTCAGGCGGATATTACATTGCATGAAAAATTTGGGAACATATTATTGCTTCAGAAGCAAGCTGACGACGCTCACCAAGGTGTGTCAGACGTCTCATGTGGCCCCAGCAATGTGTTCTCCATTATCGACTTTGAGATCATCCTCTTCCTTTCAGAGCTTCTATTCTTTCTTAGCTCCTATAACAAATTACAGATGTGAAATAAGGTACTGGTATCAAATACCATGCATTTAGAAGTCACGAAAAGAATTATACTTTGCACAATAATTAATAGTTGAAATTGAGGTATCAGTGTCCCTCTTCTTCTTTTGCTCTAGGAACATCTTGCAGTTCCTCCCCTATTGCACTTTCTTGTGGCAGAAATAGCACTCTGCCTTAGCTGATGGCCCTCTTTTCATCTATCCCTTCCCCTTCACAATGCCTTCTTAGATTGAAGGCCTTCCTCTTCTTTCCTTTGCCCTTAGGCTCGGAAAAAGAAGAAGAGCCAACAACTAAAGCAGGAGACTTGTCCTTCAAGCCATCCTCAAACTACCGAAGCATGTTGAGGAGTTTAGGAAGTTCAACCTTAATCTATTTCATAATAAAATTGCTTATGAACGGGGCAAACTTCAGGGTAAGGGAACTAAGGACCAAGTCCATAGACAACACTTGGTTCATGAGAAACTAAGTTCTGCGAGATCATCAATGTATGCAATCATATTGAGTACATGATCTTGGACCGCGCCCTCACTCATCTTTATGTTAAATAATTTACACGAAGCTTCGAACATTACGGTATGAGATAACTTCCCATACAACTGTTTAAACTTTAGGAAAATGCTACGAACATCCATATGTTCGTATCACCTTTAGAGCTCATTGTCCTAAGTGAGGCAGCGAGCTTTTTCATCATCCAGGAGCCATTTCTTATAAGATTAACAATATCAGCTTTGGCCCCTTTAGGTGGTTCTTCAGGTTCAGGGTCTTTAAGGACATAGGTAATTCAAAAGAATGTGCCAATTTTATATTTCAGATCCAGTTTTCATAATTATTTCCCATGAGCATATTCTTATCTAAATGAGCTTAAGTCCAGACAACATTGTTGTAAAGATTATAACACCAAATTTAGCATGTGTTTGTTATTTTTATACATAGTTAGATTGGTTTTTATCTAACTATATCCTCCCATCATTTTTACGCTCATCTCAACCCATAGAGATTGAACGAACAGTGATATTTAGTAGGAAAGGGATCCAACCATATTGCGTTTCACAACATTGGGTTTGCACAACAAGTTTCTTGAATCTACGATCGGTAAATGAATCTTCATCAATCACATCATATGTGATTCCCTTATCAGTTTTTACCCCTAGTCACTTATGGCCTTTGAGTTTGCACAACATAACATAAAGACTAGTCAAGCCGGACCGTTGCTTTCTTGTCCAGTCCTAACTTACATCGGTGCTCGGGTATCTTCACGACAGTGGTTTGGGTTAAGCTGAACTACATCATATGTAAAATGGAAATGGTTCCCAAAAGATAATCATGTTATATCTTGAGTTTTCCCAACAAACATAATAGGAATCCCCAGTTGCCAAATTCCAAAAGCAAGGAGGCTACGGATAATCCTTAAAAGGATTTTTAACGTAATTGACTAGTATATAATCAATGTCTACATTATTTATAATTCGAGTTCTAGATTGTTCCAGTTGAACACGGTGAGGCAGGTTGTCACGCCCCGCTTCCCAAGTATGGAAGGCGAGACGTGAAGAGGTCCGCTCAGACTTGGAGCTGTGAAGCTACAGTCTGATAAGCATCTGTGTGTTCATCCATTCGCAGATTCTTGCATTGCAATGAAACAACAACAATAATAAAAATTTGAAAGCAGGCAATAAATAACCAACGTTCAACATTACATCCAACATTATTCAAAACATCCAGAGATAGTCATAAAAATAAGTACAAGAGACTGAGAATGAGAGGCCCTGTAACGGCCTGTATTTTTCAAACACTGCGTATTTACGTATTTTGAACTTTTTTAAAATTTTCTTTATAATGGTTAATCAGGAGTTTTATGTTAAAACTGATTTCAAAAATTCCTTATAAAAATATTTTGAAGCATTAAACTAATTATAGTGTATATCAGTATGTTCAGATTTCATCAAATACTCAAAACAATTTTGATAAAAATTCATTTTCAATTATTACTGTTTTGGCTTAGTGAATTAATTTTCTATACAAACATCTTCAAAACATTTTCAAACTTCTACAGTGTCATCATATGATCATTTAGGGCTTCCCATTTTAATTTCGTCTTTTCTGATATCAAATCAACCAAGAACCCGCAAACCCGCTTTCTAAATGTTTTGGCCTAAAACTTGTATCTCCGTAGCTAAAATCCCAAAATGGATCTCGTATTCGCGATCCTCGCGACGATACGATCCCATGTGTATGTTTTCGTGATTTTTTGGAGTCGTATGTGAAAACGTGGTTGTATCCCTCCGCTTTCACTAATGACTTTCACTAATGACTTTTACACATTTACTAACTATCTTTAACTAATTACTTTTACCCCTTAACCCTAGATCTACCCCTAATAATTTCCCTAACTACCCTCACTAACCCACCCCCATTTTGTAGCTGACGTGTGTGTATATTTTATATATTCACGCACGTCTTCTTTGTGTTTTTCCGTTATTTTCCGTCGTCTTGTATCCATTTTCTCGTGTTTTCTAGTTTTCTTTCACTTTTCCGTGATTTTGTGTGTTTGCAGGAGATTGCCAGCTTAGAGGACACATAATGAAGATCTTATAAGTCCCAGAGTAATGGGAGGAGTCACGCATGATCCAGGGGGCCAAACGACGAAGATTGCCATCTTTCAGCCCCCACCTGATCGGTTGGACACAGCCAACCGACCGGGTGATGCACACGTGTCCGACCTGGACTGAAGCTGAAGCGAAGTGCAAGGTCAACTGACCGATTCGCTGAGCGGTTCATTCCAACAGAGTTCTCGGAAAATTGGAGCTGAATTCCAACTGATCGGGTGACCTTCACCTGATCGGTTCATCTGTAGCGAATTTTACGAACGACGACCCGAAGAGCACACCCGACGGCCCACTGACCGTGCCAAGTCGACTGAAGTCTCTGTTCTTTTGGGCGATAATTCCAACTGATCGGTTGATAACTCAACCGATCGGTTCACCAGATGACCGCATCCCTTCAAACGACGACCCGCCTGCGCCAACCGGTCGGGTCAAGCGAGTGGGTGAAATTTCTGAAGCTCGCAGCCGAAGCACGTAGCAGCTCACCCGATCGGTTGATTCTTCAACAGATCGGGTGAAGTTGATTTCTATATATAGCTGCCTAGGTGATCACTCTGTATTTTACACCTTTTTCCCGCATGTTTGCATGCCATTTAGATCGCTCAAATCATGTTTTTCACGATTTATCGACAATATTGCGATACTTTTCACGATTTGTTGTTTTTGTTGTATTTCAGGAGATTTGGAGCGATTTGGAGTGATTCCGAGATACACCTACTCCAGAGTGTCACCGACGACTTCCCTGAGGGGTATTTTAAGATTGGAGAGAAGCGGAAGAAGAAAGAACGGTGTAGGAGCGACAAGGAGGCAAGAACATTCAGATTGGGCATTTTAGCATCTCACTCGGTCGAGTGAAGGAGTCACTCGGCCGAGCATCGAGACACCGCTCGGCCAGCCAGATCGAACACGCTCCAAGCAATGTGTCAGCGTGCACTCGGCCGAGCATCAATTGCCGTCCGCCCGAGTGACGTACCCCATCCGCCCGAGTGGCACCCAGACGACGCCCATCAAAAACATCGAAGTTACTGTTTTTTGTCAGTCTGAGCAGCAGAAGCCCGACTCGGCCGAGTGGCAATTGCCGTCCGCCTGAGTGAAGATAAGCCCATCGGCCGAGTGACGACAACTCACTCGGCCGAGTGACCCTCGAAGTGAAGACCCCCAAGACCCCGGACTTACTGTAAATTCTCAGGGTCTCTCACTCGGCCGAGCGACTTTTGTCACTCGGCCGAGTAAGCCGTGTGCCTGTAGCGGAAAACACGAATTTGAAGAGGCGCAGGGGCATTTTGGTCACGGATTTTTGGGCAGTTTTGGGGGGTATTTAACCCCAGATTCTAACCTAGTTTAGGGAGATTTTCTATTGCTTTTGGCAGCCTTTTTAGATTAGACTTTTTAGAGTTTGATTCTTATGATTGGAGAGGAGAAGAAAGTGTTATTTTGTTGGATTCTTGGAAAGCTATATTGGTTTGTCTCCCTCTCTATTAAAAATCATATTTTTATTGCTATTTTGAATATTGCCATGAATTCTATTGCTATTTCAATTGATTGTTCTTCCATTTGCGATATGATTTGTGAGTAGTCTTAACGTCTTAGGGCGTGGGGATGAACCCTACGAGCCCAATTTTCGATTTGTGATGATTTGGTAGAACTATTGCTAGAATTGCTATTAGGGTTAGTTTGGGATTGATATAATACAGATAGCTAGGTGTTCATATCGATTGGGATTTGCAAGAGATTGGATCCCAATTCGATAGGAAACCCTAGAAATCCGAATTGGGTTGAAATTGAGTTTCCGTAGTATCGGTTTGCAAGAGATTGGACCGATACTAGGATCCTCGGTTGCAATTCTATACCGATACCCGTTTGCAAGAGATTAGACGGGTAGGAACTATCCCAACCTAGGTCGTAGCCCGAGTTTGCACGAGAGTGGGCTCGGGATGCGATTGAACAATGACGTTGATCCTAATGCTAGCTTGCCTAGGCTAGGGTTTGCAAGAGATTGGACCCGAGCCTAGGTTTTCTATAGACCGGCAACAGCGCGAGAGCGTGAGCTAGGTTTTACATTCAGTTGCAACTAGTTCACCCGACATTCTACCCTGGCAATTGTGAAACCGATGAATCACAACGACGAGATACGGTGAGTAGCGGGGATTCCATATTCCCTAGGCGTCTTTATTTGATTTTATATCTCTTTACATTATTTGACGATTGTGACAACATCACCGAAAGGCAATTTCCTACTTTTCTGTCCTTATAGCTAGGTTGTTCGGAGAAGGCACTATCATACGTCCTCCCTGTGTTCGATACCCGCTCGCCGCTACACCGTGCGCTTGCGGTAAAACTACACGGTCGCTCTTTAGGGTGTACGCCCGGACACGATCAAGTTTTTGGCGCCGTTGCCGGGGAGGTGTTTCCCGTTGGGTGCCAATTTGTCACAATTAGGTTGATTAGATTACATTGAAAAAAAAATAATCAAAAAAAACATTGAGAGAGATTTTTTCCCACCACCTGTTATTATTATCTTTATCTCTCTTTGTACCACTGACATCTTTTCCAGGTTGTTTACTTTGATTGATCGGGTACAGTTGTTGCAGCGATGGTGCTTCCAAAGAAAATGCGAGCGGGCTCTATACAATCCTACATATATCTCGCTGCATTCTATCAGGCTGATGGAGAATCCTTCAGGGAAGCCTTGTCTAGGTTTGAAGGAATGTTAGAAATGTTCCAGACGGAGTCAGACCATGAGTGGAATGACTCCACGCTATTTGATATCTTCACTAGAAGGCTAAAAGGACCCTCACGTGAGTTTTTGAAGAAGATGAAAGTGGGGAAGTTCAGTGATCTACAGTTGGCAGTAGCCTTGGAGCAAATGATAGATGATGCTCGATCTACCGGTTCACTAACCGTTACGGTAAGTAAACCATACGACCAAGTATTCATCGATTTTGTTATGGCTAATGTCTCTAGTGCAGGTACTATCATAGATGGAGTGTATGCTTCACTTGAAGGTGATCATATCCACCTTTATACCATCAACACTCCACAAATAGAGACATCTGAGTTGCCAAAGGAGGACACGTACACGGACCTATTAAGAAACATTGTCGACATAGTTTGAAATTCCGGTCCATTGACAATAACGGCAGGTGATCCTTTTGAGCTTGAATTTCAAAACTTTATTACTCATTGTATCTCTTCCACAGGCACAATTGATGATGGATTCTACGCTCTTATTGAGGGGCACAAGAACCATTTTTACACCATGGTTGAGATACATGAGCCTATAGAGCCACCTTATGCCGTTGTCGCCTCCCCCTGCCACCCACCTGAGTCAGAGCAGCCTATACCATCAGAGGATATTATTGTGGAGGTCATGCATACAGTAGTGAAGCAGACCATCGAGGAGGACGTGACTTTGGACGATGACATCTGCACACAGATGGAGCCCGACTTGTGCCCCCCTCCTTTCGAGCTACCGCAGCCATCCCCACATTCTACAGAGGCTGAGCATCCCTCAGAGGACCATGCTTCCACTGATGCTGAGGACAATCCCACAGAGCTTATGGCTCCCCTTCAGGGAGATCTCTTTACTCCCTCATCTCCTACATTTGATTCTCCTCCCGTGTATGATGTTTTTTATGATTCAGATTTTGACGACTCATCGTGCCTTTTGCAGGATTCATGTACATACGATCAAGAGGTACGCTGGGACGTATACAAGGAGGAGAGCGAGGAGTTAGCACCCATGGACGCTATTGAATATGATCAGGAGGTGCGATGGGATAAGTCTGACGATGATGAGGAGCTGCCTGATGAGACCTACGCTTATATGCCCAAGCTACCTGAACAACCTGAGGCAAACAATGAGGAGTTGATCGACGTGGTATACGAGAGTGGAGATTTATTTCCAGGGAAGTGTTGTCACCCGTCTTTAATTTTAAATACTTATGTTGATGGCCCTCTTTGGAATACATTTATTTTGGGGAAGAATTATCCACATCATATTGATGCGGCTTATCTCTTGTAGGGTACAGGTGGAGTCCTTGGAGAGGTGCTGGGAGCCGCATTACTGGAGTCTGATGGAGTCCGTGGACACACGCATCTGGCAGAGCCACGGAAAGAGCAGTTGGAGCAGTTGCCTGCACCGACAAAGATACTGGATCCGCCTTTTGCTATAGGTGATATCAATCCAGTAGTGTAGAAATTTTTATGATTTCAATAAACCCGAATTCTCTCGACAGCGAGAGGACCGTATAGATTTGTTTGAATAAATATCACCTCATATGACGGCCACAAAAATCTTTTACACCCCAAGCCCATTATATATATTAATTCCCCTCTCCATATTTTGATACGCCACATCCTTTTGCTCACCACCACCGAGCATTTCTTTCAAGTGAATACTCACTTTCTTATTCATTTGACTTGATCACGCTTTGCAAAGCCATGATATTTTTGATTGAGTCATTTGAATAGGATTGTTTGGTATAAGCTTGGGGGAAGCGCTCTCATGCATCATTGCATGTGCATGTAGTTGCATTAGGATTTCATGTCATTCATTTCATCATTTTTCGGTCACCTCCCTCATATTTATCGTTGTTCCTCATATTCTTCCATTATGACCACATTGAGGACAATGTGAATTTTAAGCTTGGGGGAGTGCATTTCCATGCCATTTAGATGCATTAGTTGCATTTTTACTTTATTTTAGGTTTTTTTTTCAAATTTTTCAAAATTTTTGCATCATCTTTTTTATTTTTCCATCTTATTTTCCTTTTATGTGTGTTCATGCATCATATTGTGTGCCTCTTTTTTCTTTTCTTTCCTCTCTTTTATTTTATATCTTTATTTTCTTTTCCTCCTTTTGCTAGATTTGTTCCTTATGATGACATCTCGTATTGCTTTAGTAGCCATCACGATACTTATTATTCCTTGCCATGCCATTTAGAGTATTCCATAGTCTTGCTATGCACATGAGCTTGCAAATCTATTTCTTTTGATGATTCATCTATATGAATGCATGATATTAATTGAAGCTAAATGTATGGATTAGTGTTTGGTATGCTTTTGTTGGAAATGCACCAAGATTCACGCATCATTAGTATATCTGAAGCATCAATTTTATTGTCTTATTCACCTTCTGTTGCATGCCTGATATGGTTGTAAACTTTACCGCTTGACTTCGCTTTTTATTGAGATGATTGAGAATATCCATGCTTACATATGAGTTTTAGTTGAAGTGTTATTTTATTGAACCGTTCGTGCACATCTTAGAGTGAACCGAGTGTTACATTATTTCTTTCTCCACATATATCTTTTTATTCTCTACATGTCACTTGAGTTCACCTCCTAAGCTACTTATATCGCATCTATTTCCCAAAAATCCCCACAAAAGAAAAAGTTAGCTCCAAAAGTCCAAAAAGCCAAAAAGGAGCCAAAATCCAAAAATACAAATCAAATTGCTCTAAAAAATGATCCCAAATCAAAAGAGAGAGAAGGATATCCCTCGCCGCCGGCCGAGCTCCGGTATGCCCAATTTTGCCCATTTTCTCCTATTTCTTGTATTTTTCGACGATCCATGTGCTAATCGAACCCCTACACCAAATTAACTTCAAAATTTATGTATTATACCCCTAACCCCCCATACATTTTGAATATTACTCGCAGATATCTTTGTTTGATGTGCAGGCTATATTGGGGAGCTTAGGGGAGCTTCCGGGGAGCTTTCGGGGAGCGTTTTTGGCTTCGTGGAGGCGGCGTCTTCGCACGCATCCACTATTTTGCTCTCGCGGCGTGTTACGGTATACTCGTTCCACTTACTTTTGCACGCCACGTTTTTTCTATTTTTGGTGAGCACCCGGGGCCCACATGTCGCCCCGGACACGGCCACCACCAGGAGAGCTTCCGCCAAGCGGAAGCGGCCGGATGAGCCCGGCCCCTCCCACGAGATGGAGGACTCGCCTCCGCCTACACCACCTCACCCCACACAGCCACAGCCTGCAGACCCCGTTCATCCACTACACCACCCGAGCCCGCCAGCCCCGTCCTGCACAGCACAGACACGTGCGTCCCTCTGCACCACCTCCCCCCGACACTGTACTTCAGAGCATTCGTGCTCTTGAGGGGGCGGTGAGTGGCCTCAGAGGTGACCTCAGGACCATGTCTGCCACCATCACCGCTATGGCCAGCCGCTTGCCTCACTCAGATTCTCGAGCGGCTTCCTCGCATACCGACCCTACCCACACCCACCCAGCAGGTACCCACCACCACTCCTACACCCACCCAGCCTGCTCCTACACCCACACCCACACCCACACCCCCACCCACCCAGCAGACTGTTCCCTAGCCACCACCACCTCATCCTCCACCTCCGCCTCAGGACGGAGATGGCGCATCACCACCCTCTTAGGCACCCTTGATGCCTTTGATCTTTTCTGCCGTCATGCTGCCCGTCTCTGCTTGGTCCTGATGATTTTTACCCACCACCCTCCCCTCACTGTTTTGGGTCCACATTTTGATCATATCTTTCTATATCATTTTTAGGAGAGAGGGAGAGATTTTTTGGTGTGACACTCTTATATCTGATTCACTCTTATATACACATGCATCATGTCCGCATCATATTTTCATTTTGTTATTTTTATTTCTTTTTCATCATGCATGCTTCCTCACCTACCCCTACCATTACACGTCTCTCGGTGTGCCACACTTCGCACATTGAGGACACTGTGCACTTTAGCTTGGTGGAGTGAGTTCTCACGCTTTTCGATTTACCACCTTTATTTTTAGTTTTTTTCACGCCATTTTCCGCATTTGCACGCATTTTTCATCACTTTTCCTTTTTTACCATGCATCACGTTTTTCCTATTTTCTTCGTGTGCCGCATTGTAAATAGTTTTATTTTCCCCTTTTTATCTTTATTTCTTTCATCTCATGCTAGAGATGACTTTTCTGTGATGATGATGACGTGGAGTTAGCTTTCTCTATATGCATGCTATATTTGTCATGTCTTAGCTTTTATTTCTGATATCATATGCTATGATCTGCCTTGCATTTAGAGATAGTAACCCACACTTTTTCTGTATGAAAATGGATGAAATTCTATTATTAGCTGAGCCTGAATATTCATATGTATGCTATCGTAGAAAACACACCAAGATTCACGCATTGAATGCTTATATTTGGAGTACCGTTTTCTTTTCCTATATCACTTTTATTTGCATGACTTGTACACTTCACTTCAGGATGATTGAATGATGTTAGCTATGATAAATCTGAATTAGTTTGCTTTTTTGCGATCGAAACCGAGTAGATTAGATTACCCTGCTGAAGTTGTCATGCACGTCTTATAGAGTGAACTGAGAGACATATTTATTTCTTTCTCCACATATCTTGAACCTTAATTCTCTATTTTAAAATCATTGGTGAATCTCCCCTTAGCGGTTCTAGTATTTGGCATTTCCCCCGTTACTAAATTCCTAGCTCCAAATTTCCCAAAACCAAAAAGAAAAAGAGAAATTCTTGTATATCCTTCTCTCTCTTTTGATTTGGGACCATTTGTGTATATATGCTATAAAAAATAGAAAAGAAAAAAAAGAAAAGAAAAGAGAAAAGAAAAGAGAAAAGAATCTCAATAAACGATCACATCTCATATACTCTCTCTTTCTTCCCTCTTTTTGTTTTTATTTTTATTTTCTTTTGCATTTGGAGCTTCAAAAGAAATGGGGAATGTAAATACAGTTTTGTATATGCCACCACGTTTATAGATAAGCTTGGGGGAGAGAATCCAATGATGTGTGAGAGAGTGACTACCTGACGGTGCATGCCAACCTAGGCTAAGTAATATTCTATACTCAGTGAGATTGTTTTAGCTTCACGAAATCCAGAAATCTACGCCTAGCATTCATTTCATGAAATCCACGCTTTTCTATTCTTTCTATTCTATTGCGTGATATTCTTATACTCCTCATAGAAAGCATTCACTTGAAAAGTGTGTGATCTGCGATATTGTATACCGCTTTAAATGATTCAGACGATGTTAATCTTAGAATTATTCCATTTTTCATGCTATATCAATATTCTTGGGTTTTCTATCTTTATTTGTACCATTATACTATGATATCGAAATAAAAGTCTTTGACATGTGTTTTACATTCGGTGCATGCTATATGAGTAATCAAAACCCACGTCCTGAGAAAAATGATCTAGCAGCTTCCCTCTTCGCTTTCTTCTTTCTTCTTCGTTTTTCGTTTTCCGTTTTTCCATCGTTTTCATTTTCTGAATCCACCGGGTTCGCCTTTTACTTATCTTCCTTGAGGTCGAGTAAGAGGTAAGCTTGGGGGATTTTGATCACTCCATATTTTACACCTTTTTCCCGTATGTTTGCATGCCATTTAGATCGCTCAAATCATGTTTTTCATGATTTATCGACAATATTGCGATATTTTTCACGATTTGTTGTTTTTGTCGTATTTCAGGAGATTTGGAGCGATTTGGAGTGATTCCGAGATACACCTACTCCAGAGTGTCACCAACGACTTCCCTGAGGGGTATTTTGAGATTGGAGAGAAGCTGACGTGACCGCCCCGGCTTGCTATCCGCAAATGGTCGGGGGACCCGCGAGGGGGTTTAGAAATTTGTAACCGCAAGCGCACGGTGTTGTAGCGTGGCTTGGGGGTCGAACACAGGGAGGCTATGATGTGCTTGAGTCAAGTAGGACCAAAATCACCCCGTAGGCGAGCTAGCCCGAATCGGTAAATGGTTGTCACGGAAAGGAATGAAGGGTATGAACAAAAAGAAAATAAACCCGAGACTTTGGTTTCCACTCCGATAAGTGACTCTCACCGATACGGCCTACGGGTATGGATAGCGATCGGAATTAGGGTCTAATGGTGGGACGTTGCCTCTGAAAGTGGTACCAGCATCCCATGGGCCCGATATTCCGGTCGGTGCCCAGGATGATACACCGGACTTCCCGGATTCGATCAGTGGGCACTCCCGTGTCCATTAACACTGATCGATTCCGGGAGCACTAAGCTCGCAACGATAACTCCCAACGTCTCATCCTGTCGCTCCCGCGTGCTAGGATTCGATGTCTACGCTAAGGGCTTGAGCTATGGCTAGGGAGTCAACCGCCAAGTTTATTCCCCCTTGGCCCAACGGTCAAAGGCGGTCTTTTTCCCGCCGATGACAATGAAACACCCCGCGTAACCGTTAGATTCCTAATCCCTATCGATTTCCTAACCCTATGGACGCATCGGGAAGAGCCCCCGAAGGGGTTTCCACCAAAATCCCAGATTTAGGAACAACTCACAAAAATTCATTAAAAAGCGATCTAAATAAAAATTAACCGTTGGAATCATAATCAGACGATTGGAATGCGGAAGTAATAGAGTAGTTAAGACAATACTAAAATTTGAGAAAGATCTGAAAACTTACAAAAGAATAGTAATTACAGCCGTCACAATGGGAGTAAACAGTAAAAACTAGCAGCTCCCCGTTTGTGGAACCCTAGGGGTTCTATTTATAGACTCTCGCATCACCCGATCGGTTGATAAGTCAACCGATCGGGTGACCCGTTACAGATAATGAACAGAAAACGGCGAGCTTTCACCCGGTCATATGAACCGGTCGGGTGAGTTCTTGGAGTGACCGGTTGGATCTTGGCGCCATCGGGTGAAGCGATCGGTTTGGTGCCCGTGTCTTCAGCTCCTCATCATCAGCTACAGATGAACCGATCGGGTGAGAGTCACTCGATCGGTTGGAATTTTCCTCGAAAAGACAGAGAACAGGCCCCCGCTGAAATGGTCTGTGAACCGGTCGGGTGACTTCCACATGAGCTCCGACTGAGACCGGGTGCTGCACGCGTGCATCACCCGATCGGTTGGAGATGGCCAACCGACCGGGTGAGGGGCTGAAAGATGTATTCTTTGTCGTTTGACCCCCTGGATCACGCGTGACTCCTCCCGTTTCTCTGTGGACTTGAGATATCGTCGTTAAACGTCTCCTACACGGTCAATCTCCTGCAAACATGGATAAACAAAGAAAAGTGAAAGAAAACGAGAAAATACGAGAAAACGAATAAAAGACGGCGAAAAACACAGAGAAACACAAAAGAAAATGTGCGTGAATATATGAAATATAAACGCACGTCAAAATCCCCCAAGCTGAACTCTTCCTCGTCCTCGAGGAAGACGAGTGAGAGTAGGAGCTCGGAGGGAGGAAATAGAGAGGAAGAAAGAAAAAGAAAACTCTATATCCTAGATCGTCCGTCAGAGCCAACAAAATCAAAAACGACACACCAAGCAAGCAAACGTCAAATCACACCACTAAACCTAGGAATGCGAGTCCAAATAAGTGTCGTGGGCCCACGCGGTGAAGCGTGAGTGAGTGCGGTCGTGTGCTAGCAAATGATGTCACTTTCTACAATGTGCTATGAGCTCATATACGCAAGTCCAGGAAGTGACCCAAATACCAATTCGAATTTGAAATTGCGGTGAATATTAGTTCAAGCATGCATGAGAAGAGTATAAGAATAGAAGCGTATCATGCATCGGGGACTCCACAACTAGGGTTAAGGAAGTCACGCCACTATAGCCTAGATACTAGCTAAAAAGTTCCTAAGCCAAGTGTTTTCGAAAGCGATGGGGGTTGAGATGATGTGGAGAAGAACACTCGGTGCAAATTCTCGCCTTCCCTTTATTCTCGGTAGATAGGAAAAAATATTCACAC
Organism: Scilla litardierei; assembly: GCA_030789695.1. Taxonomy (NCBI): domain Eukaryota; kingdom Viridiplantae; phylum Streptophyta; class Magnoliopsida; order Asparagales; family Asparagaceae; genus Scilla; species Scilla litardierei. The sequence goes on from CM061138.1 coordinate 111,318,940, forward strand.
TTGAAATTTTTTTTGGGTTTTGGGTATTTGTATTTTTTTGGCTTTTGGCTATACAAAATTTTTCTTTTCTTTTCTTTTTGGGGTTTTCTTTTCTTTTTTTCTTTTTTTTCGGATTTTTGATTTTTGGGTTTTTGGCTATACACATGTGTACTCTCCCAAGTGGGAGAACGGTACACGACGAGGGGATTTGCACCAAGTAAAACAAAAAAGAAGTCGGAATCTAAACACTTGGGCAAAGGAAACTATTCTCGCTAAATAGAGCATATGCTAAATGGGTTGTCCTAGTCCTTAATTGTGGAATCCTGACGCATGCGAATTGAAATATACGATATAAATCTAGCATGCATATAATGTAAGCAAGTACCGCATATTCAAATCGAAGCATGATAATCTAGGGGTCATTCTTGGACAGGTATATAAAGTAAAATCACCCAGTAGAAGCACATCAAATAGCTAGGCACGACGCACGACTCACAAAAAGCTAAGCGGACCCACGATGCGTGAAATGCAAGAGTGCTCGAAATCCTAGGGTTAGTGAGTGCGATTATCGATGCAATGCTAGGTGTGTGTGATTTTGTGGCGATTCATCATAGGATTCATCTCTAGGAGAAAGAGCTAAAAAGAAGAGAAGAGAAAAAAAAAGAACAAAAAACACGATGAAAACGACACAAAAAACGAAAAAGAAGGACTCAAATGATGCACACAGTGCGACTTCCCCAAGCTAAAGCTTGCATTGCCCTCAATGCAATATGAGTGCGAACGGGAGGGAAATGAAGATGGGGGGGATACGCACTGACACAAAAAGAAATGAAAACGAGGAAAATACAGAGATGAAACTGAAAATAAAGAAAGATCAAAATCAAAATCAAACGACACGAAAATAGAAATAAAACCACACGACACGACACTGAAAAGGGGAAAAACAAGCACACACAAAGATGAGAAAAAACAACAAAACACGACAGCACACCAAAATGGACGTCCCCCAAGCTAGACCTGACAGTGCTAGCGAAATGATATGATCAAAGAAATGCAGAGATATGCAAGGGGGGGTCAATCAGATTCGCTGGTACTGGAATGGTAGGGGGAGGGGGAGCAGGGAGGTGAATAGTGAATGAAAGAATCCTCAGAGAAAGAGGAGGGTGTGCCTATGGGGGAAGGAGGGGCGACAGGCTGGAGCACGGGAGGATCGATGTGCACCGGGGGGCTGTGGTGGAGAAAGATCGTACCAGGTGGGCCGACAGTTGGGTGCCAATCGGGAGGATCCAAGGGTGGTAGATGCACTAATGGAGAATACCAAGGATCGGGGTAAAACTCCCAAGGCAGATGAGATGGGGGGTAGGGTAGCCGCAAAGGGGCCAAAGGTGGCAGGATCGCGAAAGGTTCGCAGGCGGGGCTATAGAGGTAGACAACACGGTCTTCACCGAAGGGAGTGAGCATATTGATATCGATCAAGTAATCACGATCAATACGGCTACGTCCAGGCAAAATAGGGAGGTTGGGTGGTACTCTCAGAACACAGCTGACAATAAGAGTGATCATCCCACCACAACAGATGGAACCAGAAGTGGTGCGGCTAACGGCAAAAATTTCGTGGACGATCCAATGAGCGGCGTTTATGGGCATAGGGATGTGCCCAAGGATCCTGTCATCGGACATGGCATAGAGAAAGAAGAGCTCATCCCTAGATACAGTGGACACATCCACGCGGGCGAAAACAATGTTGGAGAGGATGCAATGGGCGAGGCGGTAACACGGGTGAATAATGTAGGAGGCAGGAGCCTCGGGTGGAAAGGTGGTGTATCGGGTAAATCGTTGCCAAACACCATCAGCCTGAAATTGAGAGTAGATGTCAGTTCGATCGTGGGTGGAATGTTCGGTATTAAGATCGGGGTGACGGAGATTAAGGATGTTGTTCAACTCGATGAAACCCAGAGAAAAGTCGCAGTTGAAAGCGCAGAAGTAGAAACCCCCATCAAACAACTCGAGGGAACTGAGGAATTCAAGCGTGAGATTTCTGTGTGTGTGAGCATGGATGTGAGAGAGGGTATGGCACCCGATACAGTTGAAAATTCTGGCGACGCCGTTCGAAAGCCCTAGAGCTTCGAGTGTGGGGCGATCGACGAAGAGTGTAGGTCTCATCGGGCGATGAAGTAGTGCTCGCAAACGGTCAGACTGTTCTTCCGTAGAAGGGTTTATGCCAAGGAAAGAGGGGGAAAAGGGGCCATAGAGCGGATCACGGCGCGAAGATGATTCAATCTCTTTCCCTTTCTTAGACATGGCGACAATGTGGGTGGTGAAAATGAAAGTGGGGGCGTGTCTACGATGAATATAGAGCAAGTGAAGCAGGTACAACAACAATTTAGGATATTACAGATAAAGTAAGAGATGTGTAGAGTGGAAGAGTGTTACCCATCGATGTAGCAAGATCAAGCTCCCGGGGGACTCGCGTAGTAGGAGGAAACAATTCGGGAAGCCGCCGCTCACTGATCCGACAAGAAACAGATTTTCGAAAATTTTGGGGCTAGGGTTAGGGTTTGGGTGTTTTGATGATGGAATGTCGACGATGGCGAGGTGGCGGGGGTGGGGAAGTATGGGAGTGAGTGGGGATGAGGGTTTAGGGGCAGTATGTTGGGTGGAGGAGGTCGATTCGACAGTTGGAGGGCGTGAAATCGCGTGAAGGGGATTTTTGGGGGTTGGGTGGCGGTCACTGTGCGGTAGGGGTATTTATAAGGGCGAAACTGAACCGTGAGTTCTCACCCGATCGGGTAGGCAAATTTCAAAAGTTTCTGTCGACCAACAGCTACAGGCGAACCGGTCGGTTGACTTGTCAACCGATCGGTTGGCCTGTCAACCGATCGGTTGGCCGCTCTCCAAATTTTTCCCGAGAATTGAGGGCTGCTCACCCGGTCGCTTCAACCGATCGCGCTAGAACTCAACCCATCGGTTGATATTCCCCAAAAATTTCCCGAGAGTTCTCCCCAGCTCACCCGGTCTGTCACCCAGTTTCCTCATTCTTCAACCGATCGGTTCATTTGGGGACAGATTTCGGCTTGTATCTGATACATCCCGACCAATCGGGTGAGTTATCAACCGATCGGTTAGGGCTTTGTTTCCTGCAAAAACCAACAGATTTGTCTAAGTCCCTGAACGGATGTTCTCGCGGCTGATTTTATTTATAAAAATAGATAAAATAAAGTAAAAAAATAACACTAAAAAGTGGGGAAAAAGTTTAGAACATGGGTTGCCTCCCATGAAGCGCACTTGTTTAACGTCGTTGGCTCGACGCCTCTAGCGGTGGTCAATTAGGATCCGGAGGGTTAGAGGAAGAGTTGTCGCTCGTTGGGGACCCGACCGGAGAGAATTCTGGTTCTCCAACTACATAGTGTTTCAGACGCTGTCCGTTGACCTTAAACGGCTCATCCCTTCCCATTATCTCGATAGCCCCATGCGGGAAAACCTTGGTGACGTGGAACAGTCCTGACCATCTTGACTTGAGTTTCCCAGGAAAGAGCTTCAGCCTTGAGTTGAACAGGAGAACTAAGTCCCCTTCTTTGAATTCCCTCTTCAAGATTCGCTTATCGTGCCACCGCTTCAGTTTCTCCTTGTAGATCTTGTCGTTCTCATAGGCATTGAGCCGGATTTCGTCGAGCTCGTTGAGTTGTAGCTGCCGGTGCACTCCTACCTTCTTGGTGTCAAAGTTCAGATTCTTAACTGCCCAATATGCCTTATGCTCCAATTCCGCAGGAAGATGGCAAGCTTTCCCATAGACAAGCCGGTAGGGAGTTGTGCCGATAGGAGTTTTAAATGCCGTCCTGTAGGCCCAAAGCGCGTCAGGAAGCTTTGATGACCAGTCTTTTCTAGAATTGACCACCGTTTTTCTAGTATGCTTTTAATCTCCCGGTTAGAGACTTCCGCCTGACTGCTGGTCTGCGGGTGGTAGGCACGCCCCACCCGGTGTTGTACCCCGTATTTTTTAAGAGGGCCTCGAATTTCTTCTCTATAAAGTGGCTCCCTCCGTCACTGATCAGTACACGAGGTACACCGAACCGCAGGAAGATGTTGCTTTTAAAGAACTTGGCCACCACTCTGGAATCGTTGGTTGGACTGGCCATCGCTTCAACCCATTTCGACACGTAGTCTACAGCCACCAAGATATACTGGTCCCCCGAGGAGGAAGGGAACGGTCCCATAAAGTCCACTCCCCATACATCGAAGATTTCTATCTCCAGGATGTAGTGTTGAGGCATCTCATTCCTTTTGGAGATATTCCCAGCTCTTTGGCATTTATCGCAGGCTTGGACATAAACATGTGTGTCCCTGAAGAGTGTAGGCCAGTAGAATCCGCTTTGGAGAATTTTTGCGGTGATCTTGTAGGTGCTCGCGTGCCCTCCACATTGCTGCCCATGGCAGTGGGAAATGATGGAAGTCGCCTCAGTTTCAGGGATGCATCTTCGTATCACCCCATCATTGCAGGTTTTGTATAGGTGGGGGTCATCCCAATAAAATTTGCGGACCTCATGGAAAAACTTCTTCTTCTGCTGAAAGCTCACATTGTGGGGAACGATGGCACAAGCCAGATAATTTGCGATGTCGGCGTACCAGGGGGTCCAGGAGGAAGAGACAGAGAAGAGATGCTCGTCAGGGAGTGAATCATCGATCGGTGTAGCATTTAAATCAAGAGTGGGCATCCTGGACAGGAGATCGGTAACAACATTCTCCGCCCCCTTCTTGTCTCTGATTTCCAGGTCGAATTCCTGGAGGAGGAGAATCCATCTAATGATTCGTGGCTTAGCTTCTTTCTTGTTTAATAGGTATTTAAGAGCCGCGTGATCCGTGTGCATGATCACCTTGGCGCCAACGAGATATTGTCGGAACTTATCCATGGCATAGATCACCGCGAGTAATTCCTTTTCCGTGGTAGTATAATTTCTTTGGGCGGCGTCAAGGGTTTTGCTCGTATAATATATGACATGAAGATTTTTATCCTTTCTCTGCCCCAGGACGGCACCAACCGCATATTCACTAGCGTCACACATCAGCTCAAAGGGTAGTTTCCAGTTCGGTGGCTGTATTATGGGTGCGGAAATCAAAGCTTGCTTCAAAGTGTAGAAGGCCTCCATACACTCCTCGCTGAAGACAAAAGGTGCGTCCTTCACGAGAAGTTGGGTCAGAGGCCTGGAAATCTTCGAAAAGTCTTTTATGAAGCGGCGATAGAATCCCGCGTGTCCTAAGAAACCACGGACTCCTCGAAGATTGTGTGGTGGTGGAAGCTTTTCGATTCCCCTCGAAGAGATGATGTGTCCCAGCACAACTCCCTCTCGGACCATGAAGTGGCACTTCTCCCAGTTTAGGACTAGTCCCTTTTCCTGACATCTCTCCAAGACCTTAGTCAGTTTACTGAGGCACGAGTAAAATTTAGTTCCATAGACGGAGAAGTCGTCCATGAAAACCTCCATGATGTCTTGGGAGTAGTCGGAGAAGATAGCGGACATGAGTCTTTGGAATGTAGCAGGGGCGTTACAAAGTCCGAACGGCATTCTTCTATAGGCATACGTTCCGAATGGGCAAGTGAAAGTCGTCTTCTCCTGGTCATCGTTATGAATAGGGATCTGAAGAAATCCTGAATACCCGTCCATGAAACAGAAATAATTATGCTTCGCCAGCCTCTCGAGCATCTGGTCAATAAAGGGGAGAGGGTAATGATCCTTCCTTGTAGCTTTGTTCAGCTTTCTATAGTCAATGCACATCCTGTACCCCGTGACGGTCCTCGTCGGTATTAGCTCGTTCTTTTCATTGCGAACCACCGTCATTCCTCCTTTCTTTGGTACGACGTGCACCGGGCTAACCCAGCGACTATCGGAGATAGGGTATATAATACCGGCATGTAGAAGCCTAACAATCTCTTTCTTTACAACCTCCATCATTATGGGATTCAACCTCCGCTGTGGCTCAATCGAGGAGGCTTGCTCATCTTCAAGCAGAATTCTGTGTGAGCAGAGGCCTAAGCTAACCCCTTTTAAATCCTCAATTGCATATCCGAAAACTCCTTTAAATATTTTTAGAACACTAAGAAGTTTGGTCATTTGGTCTTCGGGCAGTGAAGAGTTGACTATGACCGGAAGGGTCGAGCCAGCTCCCAAATATTCATATTTAAGCCCCGGCGGTAATTCTTTCATCTCAACTTCTTGAGGCCATGACGCATACTTCTCAAGCTGAGCATCCTCAAGGGAAAGGAGTTCTTCATGGATTTATCGGAAGCCAACATCCGGAATCTCACCCTCGGCCATGGCTCCGCATGGCAAAATTTCGCAAGGTATAGTGGGAACGATCGAGGGAGGCACCGGGTCTCTTCCAAGCTCATCATAATTGTCTGGGAAGAAGGCTTGTAAGTGAAAACAGGTTTCAATCATCGATGATTACCCACAACTGTTTCTAGCTTCCTCATTGTCCAAAGACCGGGGATGCTCAATAGAAGTCTGCAAGGGAGAGATTGATTCATGTCCAGCGTAGCCTACAAACCCGGTCGGATGGCTCTCCTGACAAAACTCCGCGGACAACTCTTCTTTACTACATTCGGGACTACGGTTGTCGATATACGCCACTTCACTGTGAGGAAAGAGAGTTGACATGGCAAGGTGCTCCTGCGCATCTCGATATCTCCTCTGACTTTCCACGGCGAAAGACAGGAGGGATAGTATATTCGAAGTATTCAGTGATTCTGCTAAGCTCTGCGCCAGACAGCGGATATGGTGAGAGTGATCCCAGATGTCTCCTGAAACTGCATGCAACATCCTCATCGTGGGGCCAGGATCTTATACGAAAGGAGAGAGAGAACTGCACAAGTGGCAAACACGTCAAAAGCACGGGTTGCAAAAACGGGAAACGCAAGTTGCGATGGAAGCACTGAGATTCAGTCAATTAGCACTATACAATTACTATCCACAGTATGTCTAAGTGAAATTGAAAAGTGTAGAGTGCGAAAATTATCGCGAGGTTAGGATAAGAGCTGGACACGAGGGTTCAAGAGATCCTAAAATAACAAGCACGTTGCCTCCCTGGCAACGGCGCCAAAAACTTGGCATGACCGCCCCGGCTTGCTATCGGCAAATGGCCGGGGGACCCGCGAGGGGGTTTAGAAATTTGTAACCGCAAGCGCACGGTGTTGTAGCGTGGCTTGGGGGTCGAACACAGGGAGGCTAGGATGTGCTTGAGTCAAGTAGGACCAAAATCACCCCGTAGGCGAGCTAGCCCGAATCGGTAAATGGTTGTCACGGAAAGGAATGAAGGGTATGAACAAGAAGAAAATAAACCCGGGACTTTGGTTTCCACTCTGACAAGTGACTCTCGCCGATACGGCCTACGGGTATGGATAGCGATCGGAATTAGGGTCTAATGGTGGGACGTTGCCTCTGAAAGTGGTACCAGCATCCCATGGGCCCGATATTACGGTCGGTGCCCAGGATGATACACCGGACTTCCCGGATTCGATCAGTGGGCACTCCCGTGTCCATTAACACTGATCGATTTCGGGAGCACTAAGCTCACAACGATAACTCCCAACGTCTCATCCTGCCGCTCCCGCGTGCTAGGATTCGATGTCTACGCTAAGGGCTTGAGCTATGGCTAGGGAGTCAACCGCCAAGTTTATTCCCCCTTGGCCCAACGGTCAAAGGCGGTCTTTTTCCCGCCGATGACAATGAAACACCCCGCGTAACCATTAGATTCCTAATCCCTATCGATTTCCTAACCCTATGGACGCATCGGGAAGAGCCCCCGAAGGGGTTTCCACCAAAATCCCAGATTTAGGAACTACTCACAAAAATTCATTAAAAAGCGATCTAAATAAAAATTAACCGTTGGAATCATAATCAGACGATTGGAATGCGGAAGTAATAGAGTAGTTAAGACAATAATAAAATTTGAGAAAGATCTGAAAACTTACAAAAGAACAGTAATTACAGCCATCACAATGGGAGAAAACAGTAAAAACTAGCAGCTCCCCGTTTCTGGAACCCTAGGGGTTCTATTTATAGACTCTCGCATCACCCGATCGATTGATAAGTCAACCGATCGGGTGACCCGTTACAGATAATGAACAAAAAACGACGAGCTTTCACCCGGTCATATGAACCGGTCGGGTGAGTTCTTGGAGTGACCGGTTGGATCTTGGCGCCATCGGGTGAAGCGATCGGTTTGGTGCCCGTGTCTTCAGCTCCTCATCATCAGCTATAGATGAACCAATCGGGTGAGAGTCACCCGATCGGTTGGAATTTTGCTCGAAAAGACAGAGAACAGGCCCCCGCTGAACCGGTCTGTGAACCGGTCGGGTGACTTCCACAAGAGCTCCGGCTGAGACCGGGTGGTGCACGCGTGCATCACCCGATCGGTTGGAGATGGCCAACCGACCGGGTGAGGGGCTGAAAGATGTATTCTTTGTCGTTTGACCCCCTGGATCACGCGTAACTCCTCCCGTTGCTCCGGGGACTTGAGATATCGTCGTTAAACGTCCCCTACACGGTCAATCTCCTGCAAACATGGATAAACAAAGAAAAGTGAAAGAAAACGAGAAAATACGAGAAAACGAATAAAAGACGGCGAAAAACACGGAGAAAAACAAAAGAAAACGTGCGTGAATATATGAAATATAAACGTACGTCAGAAGCGGAAGAAGAAAGAACGTCGTAGGAGCGACGAGGAGGCAAGAACATTCAGATTGGGCATTTTTAGCATCTCACTCGGCCGAGTGAAGGAGTCACTCGGCCGAGCATCGAGACACCGCTCGGCCGGCCAGATCGGACACGCTCCAAGTAATGTGTCAGCGTGCACTCGGCCGAGCATCAATTGCCGTCCGCCCGAGTGACGTACCCCGTCCGCCCGAGTGGCACCCAGACGACACCCATCAAAAACAGTGAAGTTACTATTTTTTGTCAGTCTGAGCAGCAGAAGCCCGACTCGGCCGAGTGGCAATTGCCGTCCGCCCGAGTGAAGATAAGCCCATCGGCCGAGTGACGACAACTCACTCGGCCGAGTGACCCCCGAAGTGAAGACCCCCAAGACCCCGGACTTACTGTAAATTCTCAGGGTCTCTCACTCGGCCGAGCGACTTTTGTCACTCGGCCGAGTAAGCCGCGCGCCTGTAGCGGAAAACACGATTTTGAAGAGGCGCAGGGGCATTTTGGTCACGGATTTTTGGGCAGTTTTGGGGGGTATTTAACCCCAGATTCTAACCAAGTTTAGGGAGATTTTCTATTGCTTTTGGCAGCCTTTTTAGATTAGACTTTTTAGAGTTTGATTCTTGTCATTGGAGAGGAGAAGAAAGTGTTATTTTGTTGGATTCTTGGAAAGCTATATTGGTTTGTCTCCCTCTATATTAAAAATCATATTTTTATTGCTATTTTGAATATTGTCATGAATTCTACTTCCATTTCAATTGATTTTTCTTCCATTTGCGATATGATTTGTGAGTAGTCTTAACGTCTTAGGGCGTGGGGATGAACCCTATGAGCCCAATTTCCGATTTGTGATGATTTGGTAGAACTATTGCTAGAATTGCTATTAGGGTTAGTTTGGGATTGATATAATACAGATAGCTAGGTGTTCATATTGATTGGGATTTGCAAGAGATTGGATCCCAATTTGATAGGAAACCCTAGAAATCCGAATTGGGTTGAAATTGAGTTTCCGTAGTATCGGTTTGCAAGAGATTGGACCGATACTAGGATCCTCGGTTGCAATTCTATACCGATACCCGTTTGCAAGAGATTGGACGGGTAGGAACTATCCCAACCTAGGTCGTAGCCCGAGTTTGCACGAGAGTGGGCTCGGGATGCGATTGAACAATGACGTTGATCCTAATGCTAGCTTGCCTAGGCTAGGGTTTGCAAGAGATTGGACCCGAGCCTAGGTTTGCTATAGACCGGCAACAGCGAGAGAGCGTGAGCTAGGTTTTACATTCAGTTGCAACTAGTTCACCCGACATTCTACCCTATCAATTGTGAAACCGATGAATCACAACGACGAGATACGGTGAGTAGCGGGGATTCCCTATTCCCTAGGCGTCTTTATTTGATTTTATATCTCTTTACATTATTTGACGATTGTGACAACATCGCCGAATGGCAATTTCCTACTTTTCAGTCCCTATAGCCGGGTTGTTTGGAGAAGGCACTATCATACGTCCTCCCTGTGTTCGATACCCGCTCGCCGCTACACCGTGCGCTTGCGGTAAAACTACACGGTCGCTCTTTAGGGTGTACGCCCGGACGCGATCACTGGGTTTTCAGAAAACGGAGAGTTGTATTTTTTTTTGTCTTTTTCTTTATTTGTGACGGCTGGAATTTTATTGTTATCTGTAAGTTTTCTGATCTTTGTCAAACTTTAATATAGTCTTAATTGCATTACTACTACCGTGTTTCAATTTCCTGATCATGATTTTTACGGTTTATTTTCATTTAGATTGCTTTTTAGCTATAATGTGTGAGTAGTTCCCAAATCTGGGATTTCGGTGGAAACCCCACCGTGGGTTCTCCCTGATGCATCCATAGGACTAGGATTTCGACAGGGATTAGGAATTTAGCAGGTTACGCGGGTGTTTCATTGTCATCGGCAGGAAAAAGACCGTCTTTGACCGTAGGACCAAGGGGGAATAAACTTGGCGGTTGACTCCTAGCCATAGCTCACGCCCTTAGCGTAGACATTGAATCCTAGTGCGCGTGAGCGGCAGTATGAGATGTTGGGAGTTATCGTTACGAGCTTAGTGCTCCTGGAGTCGGTCGGTGTTAATGGACATGGGAATGCCCATCGGCCGAACCCGGGTAGTCCGGCATATCATCCTGGGCACCGACCGGAATATCGGGCCCATGGGACACTGGTATCACTCTTAGAGGCAACGTCTCACCGCTAAACCCTAATTCCGATCGTTTTCCTATCCGTAGGGCGTAATAGCGAGAACACACGATAGGGAGGAAACCGGAGTCCTGGGTTTACCTTCATATTGTTTATCCTCCGTACTTACATTCCGTGACAAACCATCTATCGATCGGGCTAGCTCATCCGTAGGGTGAATTGGTTCCTTTTAGAAACAAGCACAACCACGCCTCCCTGTGTTCGACCCCCAATCCACATACAACACTGTGCGCTTGCGGTACAAATATTTTAAATCCGGTATCCCCTATTCAACTGCACTCTTATGAGTTAAAAGCCGGGGGACGTCAATCTTTATGGCGCCGTTTCGGGGAGGCAACATGTTTGTTTATTTTAGGAACTTTGAACCCTTGAGTCTAGTTCATATCCCTACCTCGCGATAATTTTCGCATTCTTCATTTTCATTTTTTATTTTCTATTTTTCTTTTTCTTTTTTATCTGTTCCTATCCCATACTTGCTTCACGGGTATTTCTTGTTTTTCATGCGCAAGAATACAAGGAGTCTAGACGACTTGATTCCTATCGACCCGGAAATTAACGCCACCCTGAGGCGTCTGGCCGTAGAGAAGAGAAGAAGAGAAGAGTCAGAAGCCTGACCGGCGCCCCCGCCGTATGCGGTGATGGGCGCAGTTGTCGTTTACCGCAAGTGCACGGTTAGTGTAGGGTGCGGGAATATCGAACTCAGGGAGGCGAGGTTGTGCTTGGGTCAGGTAGGACCTAAATCACCCCGAGGGGCGAGCTAGCCCGAATCGGTAGATGGTTGTCACGAAAGGAAACAAAGGGTATGAACAACAAGAAAGAAAACCCGGGACTTTGGTTTCCAACCCGACGAGAGACTCTCGCCGATACGGCCTACGGGTATGGATAGCGATCGGGATTAGGGTCTAATGGTGAGACGCTGCCTCTGAAAGTGATACCGGCGTCCCATGGGCCCGATATTCTGGTCGGTGCCCAGGATGATACACCGGACTTCCCGGATTCGATCAGTGGGCACTCCCGTGTCCATTAACACTGATCGATCCCGGGAGCACTAAGCCTGCAACGATAACTCCCAACGTCTCATCCTGCCGCTCCCGCGTGCTAGGATTCGACGTCTACGCTAAGGGCGTGAGCTATGGCTAGGGAGTCAACCGCCAAGTTTATTCCCCCTTGGCCCAACGGTCAAAGGCGGTCTTTTTCCCGCCGATGACAATGAAACACCCCGCGTAACCTTTAGATTCCTAATCCCTATCGATTTCCTAACCCTATGGACGCATCGGGAAGAGCCCCCGAAGGGGTTTCCACCAAAATCCCAGATTTGGGAACTACTCACAAAAATCCATGAAAAAGCGATCTAAATAAAAATTAAACGTTGGAATCATAATCGGACAATTGCAATGCGGAAGTAATAGAGTAGATAAGACAATACTAAAATTTGAGAAAGATCTGAAAACTTACAAAAGAGTAACAATTACAGCCGTCACAAGGAGAGAAAACAGTAAAAAAAATAGCAGCTCTCGTTTCTGGAACCCTAGGGGTTCTATTTATAGACTTTCGCATCAACCGATCGGTTGACAAGTCAACCGATTGGTTGATCCGTTACAAAATAATAACAGAAAACGGCGAGCTTTCACCCGAGCACATGAACCGGTCGGGTGAGTTCTTGAGTGACCGGTTGGATCTTGGAGCAGTCGGGTGAATCGATCGGTTCGACGTCCGTGTCTTCAGCTCTTCTTCTTCAGCTACAGATGAACTGATCGGGTGAGAGTCACCCGATCGGTTGGCATTTTGCTCGAGAAAACAGAGAACAGGCCCCCGCTGAACCGGTCTGTGAACCGGTCGGGTGACTTCCTTATGAGCTGCGGCAGAGACCGGGTGGTGCACGCGTGCATCACCCGATCGGTTGGAGATGACCAACCGACCGGGTGAGGGGTTGAAAGATGAATTCTTTGACGTTTGACCCCCTGGATCACGCGTGACTTCTCCCGTTGCTCCGGGGACTTGGGATATCATCGTTAAACGTTCCCTACGTGGTCAATCCCCTGCAATCATGGATAAACAAAGAAAAGTGAAAGAAAACGAGAAAATACAAGAAAACGAATAAAAGACGGCAGAAAAACACGGAGAAACACAAAAGAAAACGTGCGTGAATATATGAAATATAAACGCACGTCAAAATCCCCCAAGCTGAACTCTTCCTCGTTCTCGAGGAAGACGAGTGAGAGTAGGAGCTCGGAAGGGAAAAATAGAGAGGAAGAAAGAAAGAAAAAGAAAACTCTAAATCCTAGATCGTCCATCAGAGCCACCAAAATCAAAAACGCCACAACAAGCAAGCAAACACCAAATCACACCACTAAACCTAGGAAAACGAGTCCAAATAAGTGTCGTGGGCCCACGCGATGAAGCGCGAGTGAGTGTGGTCGTGTGCTAGCAAATGGTGTCGCTTTCTACAATGTGCTATGAGGCTTGATATACACAAACCCAAGATATGACCCAAATATCGATTCGAATTGAATTAAGCGGCGAATATAAGTTCAAGCATGCATGAGAAGAGTAAGAATAGAAGCGTATCATGCATCGGGGACTCCACAACTAGGGTTAAGGAAATCACGCCACTATAGCCTAGATATTAGCTAAAAAGTTCCTAAGCCAAGTGTTTTCGATAACGACGGGGGTTGAGATGATGTGGAGTAGAACACTCGGTGCAAATTCTCGCCTTCCCATTATTCTCGGCAAGTAGAAAAATATTCACACGGGAATTTTTTTTGGGTTTTGGGTATTTGTATTTTTTTTTTGGATTTTTGGCTATACAAAATTTTTCTTTTTTTTTCTTTTTTTTTTCTCTTTTTGGGTTTTTCTTTTCTTTTCTCTCTGTTTTTTTGGATTTTTGGGTTTTTGGCTATACACATGTGTACTCTCCCAAGTGGGAGAACGGTACACGACGAGGGGATTTGCACCAAGTAAAACAAAAAAGAAGTCGAAATCTAAACACTCGGGCGAAGGAAACTATTCTCGCTAAATAGAGCATAGGCTAAATGGGTTATCCTAGTCCTTAGTTGTGGAATCCCGACGCATGCGAATTGAAATATACGATATAAATATATCATGCATGTAGTAGAAACAAATACCGCATATTCAAATCGAAGCATGATAATCTAGGGGTCATTCCTGGACAGGTATATAAAGTAAAATCACAAGGTAGAAGCACACCAAATGCTAGTCACGACACACGACTCACAAAAAGGCTAAGTGGACCCACAATGCGTGAAATGCAAGAGGACTCGAAATCCTAGGATTAGTGAGTGTGATTATCGATGCAAAGCTAGGTGTGTGTGACTTTGTGGCGATTCATCATAGGATTCATCTCTAGGAGAAAGAGCTAAAAAGAAGAAAAGAAAGAAAAGAAAAAAAAATAAAAACACGATGAAAACGACACAAAAAACGAAAAAGGACTCAAACGACGCACACAGTGCGACTCCCCCAAGCTGAAGTTTTTATTGCCCTCAATGCAATATGAGTGAGTACGGGAGGGCAATGAAAATGGGGGGGGAATACGCACTGAAACGAAAAGAAATGAAAACGAGGAAAACACATAGATGAAACTGAAAAAGAAAGAAAGATCAAAATCAAAATCAAACAATACGAAAATAAAAATAAAAACACAAACACGACACGACACTCAAAAAATGAAAAACAAGCACACACACAAAAATGAGAAAAACAGACAAAACACGACAGCACACCAAAATAGACGTCCCCCAAGCTAGACCAGACAGTGCTAGCGAAATGATATGATCAGTAAAATGCAGAGATATGCAAGGGGGAGTCAAAAAAAACAAAAGAGGTGAAATCAGAAAGCAGGAGAAGGTAAGTCCTCGTCCTCCTCGGAAGAGGGTGTGGATGGGTGGTCGGGGGAGGCTGGGGGTGTGCGGAGAAGTGGGGAATGAGGTGCATGAATAGGGAGAGTTCTCCCCAGCTCACCCGGTCTGCCACCCGGTCTCTTCATTACTCAACCGATCGGGTCATCTGGGGACAGATCTCGGCATGTATCTGATACATCCCAACCGATCGGGTGAGTTATCAACCGATCGGTTGGGGCTTGTTTCCTGCAAAAACCAATAGATTTGTCTAAGTCCCCGAACGGATGTTCTCGCGGCTGATTTTATTTATAAAAATAGATAAAATAAAGTAAAAAATAACGCTAAAATTGGGGAAAAAGTTTAGAACATGGGTTGCCTCCCATGAAGCGCACTTGTTTAACGTCGTTGGCTCGACGCCCGCAAGAGATGATCATGGTGGTTGATACGGGTGATGCCCAAAGTTCGGCATCTTTTCCTCATTGGAGCTGAAGGCCCTTGGAGTAGTCAGCGGCGGGAGAAATACTTGCTCGACTACCCTCCCCTTGTTCTTGGGATCCGGGGGCTTTTCTTTCGTGTTGGCGCTTCCCGCCATCTTCTTTAGGATCCGGACCTCATCTTTAGTGAGGTCCATAAGCTCTTTCTCTGTTCTCCTCACAGGAGGAGCCTTGGGGAACCCGGGAGGGGTCGTTCTTGCTGCACTCGGTTTTCCAGCAGCTTCTTTGTTCTTGGGACAGTCTCCATCTTCTGAATCCCCCAAGTCATTGGGGGGGTTTCTCAAGAGAATCTCCCAGGAGCTCTCCTCAGCAGCTTTTTCCTCTTCTACCTCAAGCAAATTACACCGAGGGTCATCAGGGGGATCGGGGTGTTTCATGGACAACCTTAGATCAAATCGACTTTCTCTCCGTTGACGTTTAAAGAGAGTTTTTTGTTCTTCACATCTATTAAAACGCCAGCAGTGGCCATGAAAGGCCGTCCCAGGATGATGGGGGTGTGTGCGTCTTCAGGCATGTCCATGACTACAAAGTCCACAGGCACATGCACCCCTCTCACATTTACGGGGAGGTCATCCACAATTCCCACCGGATATTTGACCGACCGGTCAGCTAGTTGTAGGGTCATACCGGTGGGCTCCAAATCGCCCATTCCTATCCTTCTATACATCGACAAGGGCATCAAACTAACACTCGCTCCGAGATCGACGAGTGCACGATGAATCTTCACTGCCCCGATCGTGCAAGGAATAGAGAAGCTCCCCGGGTCCTTGAGTTTCGGCGGATTTGCCCTCTGGATAAGAGCACTACATTCCGCCGTCAACACTACTTTCTCCTTTCTAGACCCTCTAGTCACCAAATCTTTCAGGAATTTTGCATAGGAGGGGATTGTTTCGATTGCTTCTAGGAAGGGGATTTGCAGGCTTAGGTCCTTGACCATGGCGAAGAACTTGCCATATTTCTCATCAATTTTGGCCTGAGCTAACCGTTGTGGAAATGGCACAACGGGTTTGAACACTTTCGGGCTCCCTTCCTCCTTCTTCTTCTTCTCTTCTTCAGAGACTCCCTCCGGAGTCATAGGATTTGATGACGAAGCACCGACGTCGTTTGATTTTTCGATCAGTTTCTCAACGACCAATGGTGCTTCCGGGTTGCTAGGGGGCACTCTAGTAGGAATTTGTGTCCCGCTTCTCAGAACGATAGCGGACACATTTGCGTGCTCGTGCACGAGTGCCGATGTTTGGGTTGCTCCCCTCGGGTTCACCTCCGGTTGTGGCGGCAATTGGTTTTGTGACCTTGCAAGGTTCGCCACTTGTAACCCCAGCTGGGTTACTTGGTCCGTGAGGGTTCACTGACCCATTTCCAGCTTTTGGTTGATCTTCTCCTGGTTGGTAATATATTGAGTCAAGAGAGACTCAACCGGAGAGACGGCCCTCTGTTGGCCATAATGCTGCTACTGCTGGAACGGCTGCTGATTCCTGGGGGCGTAAAGTTGTTGCTGAGGTTGTTGCTGAAATGGTTGCTGCTGAAATGGTTGCTGCTGAACCGGGCTCTGCTGTGCCCTAGCCGGCTGATATGTTTGTTGCTGCGGCTGCTGAGGCGGCGAGGGCTAAAATGGCGGCCGGTAACTGAAGTTTGGGTGGTTCCGGTTGTTTGGAGAGTAGGCCGGGTTGGAATTGGTCCTTGGCGGATACGGCGCGTTTCCCGTGGGGTTGTAAAATAGTGCGCTCGCCTGATCCAACGGTGGTGAGATGTCACCACCGCCAAATTCCCCAAAGAATTCGGACTCCACCGCAGAAATTTGCTGTGTACCGGCCCCACCGGCTCCTACCATTAGTGCGGAGATCTGGGTCGAAAGCAAGTCGAACTTGCTTGAAAGTTTGTCGACGTCCTCGACTCTGTGTATACCCCCGGATCTTGGTGTGGCTCTCTCGTCACACCACCGCTCATTGTTGGATGCCATATTTTCCAGAATATGCCCGGCATCTTCCTCGCTCCTAGACATGAAGGAACCCCCAGCCGCGGCGTCCATAGAAGATTTCAGGTCATCCCTCAACCCATTGTAGAACAGATTAATAATCTACCACTTCGAAAGCTCATGGTGAGGGCATCTTCTTTGCATTTCTTTATATCTCGTCCAAGCTTCATGCAAGGACTCATGGCTGGCCTGGGAGAAGGAGGAGATCTCACTCCTCAACTTCATGGTCTTCCCCGGAGGAAAGAACTTTGTCAGAAAAGCGTTGGAGAGCTTCTCCCAGGTGTTGAAAGTGTTGGGGTCCTTCCCCCTTAGCCATTGCCTGGCTTTGTCTCGCAAAGAGAAGGGGAACAACTTCAGACGGATAGCCTCTGTCGTGACACCATTAATCCGGAAGGTGTCACACTTCTCCAAGAAGGAGTCTAGGTGCTCGATCGGGCTCTCCATGGGTGCACCCGCAAACTGGTCCTGTTGGATCCATGTCACTAGAGACGGCTTCAGATCAAAGCTTTGGGCCGCAATAGCTGGAGATCGGATAGCGGAAGTCGACTCGATAGATGGCATCGAGTACTCCAGCAGAGACTTGTGAGGTGGGGTGTTCTCCTCCATGGATTCGGGATCTTCTCTTCTTCGCTTCTCGGCAGCCAAACGCCTAAGGGTGGCGTTAATCTCTGGATCGAGGGGAATCAAGTCGTCAAGACTCCTTGAACTCCTGCGCTAGAAAAACAACAAACACCCGTGAAGCGACAAGTGGGAAAGAAACAGATAAAATAAGAAATAAAAATAAGAAAAATAAAAAGAAAAAGGAGAATGCGAAAATTATCGCGAGGTAGGGGTGTGAGCTAGACACGAGGGTTCAAGAGATCCTAAAATAACAAGCACGTTGCCTCCCCAGAAACGGCGCCATAAACTTGACCGGCGCCCCCACTGTATGCGGTGATGGGCGCGGTTGTCGTTTACCGCAAGTGCATGGTTAGTGTAGGGTGCGGGAATATCGAACTCAGGGAGGCGAGGTTGTGCTTGGGTCAGGTAGGACCTAAATCACCCCGAGGGGCGAGCTAGCCCGAATCGGTAGATGGTTGTCACGAAAGGAAATAAAGGGTATGAACAACAAGAAAGAAAACCCGGGACTTTGGTTTCCAACCCGACGAGAGACTCTTGCCGATACGGCCTACGGGTATGGATAGCGATCGGGATTAGGGTCTAATGGTGAGACGCTGCCTCTTAAAGTGATACCGGCGTCCCATGGGCCCGATATTCCGGTCGGTGCCCAGGATGATACACCGGACTTCCCGGATTCGATCAGTGGGCACTCCCGTGTCCATTAACACTGATCGATCCCGGGAGCACTAAGCCCGCAACGATAACTCCCAACGTCTCATCCTGCCGCTCCCGCGTGCTAGGATTCGACGTCTACGCTAAGGGCGTGAGCTATGGCTAGGGAGTCAACCGTCAAGTTTATTCCCCCTTGGCCCAACGGTCAAAGGCGGTCTTTTTCCCGCCGATGACAATGAAACACCTCGCGTAACCTTTAGATTCCTAATCCCTATCGATTTCCTAACCCTATGGACGCATCGGGAAGAGCCCCCGAAGGGGTTTCCACCAAAATCCCAGATTTGGGAACTACTCACAAAAATCCATGAAAAAGCGATCTAAATAAAAATTAAACGTTGGAATCATAATCGGACAATTGCAATGCGGAAGTAATAGAGTAGATAAGACAATACTAAAATTTGAGAAAGATCTGAAAACTTACAAAAGAGTAACAATTACAGCCGTCACAAGGAGAGAAAACAGTAAAAAAAATAGCAGCTCTCGTTTTTGGAACCCTAGGGGTTCTATTTATAGACTTTCGCATCAACCGATCGGTTGACAAGTCAACCGATCGGTTGATCCGTTACAAAATAATAACAGAAAACGGCGAGCTTTCACCCGAGCACATGAACCGGTCGGGTGAGTTCTTGAGTGACCGGTTGGATCTTGGAGCAGTCGGGTGAATCGATCGGTTCGACGTCCGTGTCTTCAGCTCTTCTTCTTCAGCTACAGATGAACCGATCGGGTGAGAGTCACCCGATCGGTTGGCATTTTGCTCGAGAAAACAGAGAACAGGCCCCCGCTGAACCGGTCTGTGAACCGGTCGGGTGACTTCCTTATGAGCTGCGGCAGAGACCGGGTGGTGCACGCGTGCATCACCCGATCGGTTGGAGATGACCAACCGACCAGGTGAGGGGCTGAAAGATGAATTCTTTGGTGTTTGACCCCCTGGATCACGCGTGACTTCTCCCGTTGCTCCGGGGACTTGGGATATCATCATTAAACGTCCCCTACGTGGTCAATCCCTTGCAATCATGGATAAACAAAGAAAAGTGAAAGAAAACGAGAAAATACAAGAAAACGAATAAAAGACGGCGGAAAAACATGGAGAAACACAAAAGAAAACGTGCGTGAATATATGAAATATAAACGCACGTCAAAGCCATGGGGAGAATACCCCATCACATAAATCCATGCTGGAGTGCTCAATGCCATCCATCGGGTCCACCTCCTCCATTCGACCTCTGGCTATTTTAACCCAGAGCTTCGAGCTTAAGCCTTCACTAGTGACGTGGATCCAGCATGATCAACTCTCTGGGGCACCCATGGAGAGTCCTTTTGAACATCTGGACTCCTTCCTCGAGAAGTGTGACACATTCAAGATTAATGGTGTCACTACTGAAGCAATCCGACTGAAGCTATTCCCCTCCTCTCTGCGGGATAAGGCCAAGCAATGGCTTAGGGGAAAGGACCCGAACACCTTCAACACCTGGGAGAAGCTCTCGAATGCGTTCTTAACTAAGTTCTTTCCTCCGGGGAAGACCATGAAGTTGAGGAGTGCGATATCCTCCTTCTCCCAGGCCAGCCACGAGTCCCTGCATGAAGCTTGGACGAGATACAAAGAGATGCAGCGGAGATGCCGTCATCACGAGCTTCCAAAGTGGCAGATTATTAATCTGTTCTATAACGGGCTGAGGGATGACTTGAATTCTTCGATGGACGCCGCGGCTGGGGGTCCTTCATGTCTAGAAGTGAAGAAGATGCCGAGAATATCTTGGAAAATATGGTATCAAATAATGAGCGGTGGTGTGACGAGCGTGCAACACTTAGATCTGGAGGCATTCATAGAGTCGAGGATGTCGACAAGTTTTCTAGCAAATTTGATTTGCTATCGACCCAGATCTCAGTGCTCATGGTAAGAGCTGGTAGTGCCGGCACCCAACAAGTATCAGTGGTGGAAGCGGAAGTCCTGGGAGACTTTGAGGGTGGTGACATTTCATTACCGGTGGATTAAGCTAGCACACTTTTCTTCAACCCTACGGGTAATGCACCGTATCCACCCTGGACTAGCTCCAACCCAGTGTATTCTTCGAATAACCGGAACCACCCAAATCTTAGCTATCGGGAGTCGTATCAGCAACTTCAGTAGCCACATCAACAAGTATATTAGCCGCCTAGGCAACAGCAGCAACAGCAGTATCAGCAACAACAGCAACCCCTGCAAATGTACCAACAGTATCCCCCAAAGAATCAGCAGCCCATGCAGCAGCAGCCGCCGCCATATGGCCAGCAGCGTGTTATCTCCCCGGTTCAGTCCCTCTTGACTCAGTATATCACAAACCAAGAGAAGATCAATTTGAAGCTGGAGATGGCCCAGAGGGCCCTCACTGACCAAGTAACCCAGCTGGGGTTGTAGGTGGCGAACCTTCAAAGGTCGCAAAATCAATTGCCACCACAACCGGAAGTTAACCCGAGGGGGAAAAATCAGACTTTGGCACTAACGCATGAACATGCGAATGTGTCCGCTCTCGTCCTGAGAAGCGGGACACAAATTCCTACGAGAGTGCCCGCTAAGGAACGGGAAGCTCCGTTGGTCGTTGGGCGACCAATTGAAAAATCGAATGACGACGGAGCTCCATCACCAAAGAATACGACTCCAGAGGGAGTCCCTGAAGAAGAGAAGAAGAGGGAAGAGGAGGAGAACCTTAGAGTATTCAAGCCCGTTGTGCCTTTTCCACAATGACTTGCCAAGGCTAAAATTGATGAAAAATACGGCAAGTTCTTCGCTATGGTCAAGGATTTGAGTTTGCAGATCCTGTTCCTCGAAGCCATAGAAACAATTCCCTCCTATGCAAAATTTTTAAAGGACTTGGT
The DNA here is from genome assembly GCA_030789695.1 of Scilla litardierei. Taxonomy (NCBI): domain Eukaryota; kingdom Viridiplantae; phylum Streptophyta; class Magnoliopsida; order Asparagales; family Asparagaceae; genus Scilla; species Scilla litardierei. Next base: position 111,340,359 of record CM061138.1, read on the forward strand.
GACGAGGGGTTCGAGAAAGGAAAAGGTTGTTCTCACGACGGAATGTAGTGCTCTCATCCAGCGAGCGAATCTGCCCAAGCTAAAAGACCCGGGAAGCTTCTCCATTCCTTGTTCGATTGGGGAAGTAAAAATCCATCAGGCGCTCGTGGACTTAGGAGAGAGCGTCAGTCTAATGCCTCTGTCGCTATACAGGAGGATAGGGATGGGAGACCTAGAGCCCACGGGTATGACACTTCAATTAGCCGATAGATCAGTCAAATACCCAGTGGGAATTGTAGACGACCTACCCGTTAACATCAGTGGAGTACATGTGCCGGTAGACTTCGTGGTGATGGATATGCCTGAAGACACTCATACGCCCATCATCCTTGGACGGCCCTTCATGGCCACCACCAGCGTGCTGATAGACGTGAAGAAAGGGAAGTTATCCCTTAATGTAAACAAAAAGGTCGAGTTCGACTTGGGGTTATCTATGAAGCACCCCCCGGATGAACCAGGTTGCAATATGCTGGACAATGAGGAAGAAAGAGCTGTGGAAGCTGGGGCCTGGGAAATTCTCTCAAGGAATCCCCCAGACAGCTTGGGCGACCTTGAAGAACATGTCGGTCTGAAGAAAGAAGATGTTGCTGGGGAAGCGGTTGTCCCACATACGACCCCTCCCGGATTCCAAAAAGCTCCTCCGACGAGGAAAAAGGGGAAAGAACCCATGGGGCTTACCGGTGATGAGATCCGGATCTTGAAAAGAGTGGCGGTAGACGCCAATATAAGGGAGAAGCCCCCTGACACCGTCTACGGAGGGAGGATCGTCGAGCAAGTCTACTTGTCACCACCGACTACACCAAGGGCCACCAATTTAGAATCTGAAGGGATGCCAAACTTAGGGCATCACCCCCGTCCACCTTGAAGATCATCTACGGGCGTCGAGCAAACGAAGTTAAACAAAAGCACTTCATGGGAGGCAAACCATGTTCTAAACTCTCATCTTTGTTTTTAGGATTATTTTTAGCTTTATTTTTCTTATTTTGATAAATAAATTCAGCAACGGGAACTTTCGCCGAGAGACTTAGGCAATTTTTTGGACTTTTGCAGGAAACAAGCCCCCAACCGATCGGTTGATCCCTCAACCAATCAGGTGGGACGTATCAGAAAGTGGCCTATATCTGTTCATCTACGAACCGGTCGGGTGAAGCAAAATGAGACCGGGTGGCAGGCCGTGTGAAAAGAGCAGAAGTCTCGGAAAATTTGGGATTTAATCAACCGATTGGTTGATAGAAGCTGTGGTTATATGACTAACCAGGTGACCTGCACAAAAGTCTCAGGAAAATCGTGAAGCGGCCAATCGATCGGTTGAGTTCTCAACCGATCGGTTCGCCTGTAGCAACTTTTCAGCGAATTTTTCGAAATAATAATCAACCGATCGGGTGAAAACTCACCCGATCGGTTCGACTTAAACCCTATAAATACCCCCAAATGACCCGTTCATTTCCCCTCACCCGATTTCGAATTCCCATTGCCGTTTCGACTTCCCCACCCCTCAACCGGCCTCGTTCCTCCCCCAAATGACCTCTAACCTCCATCAATCGATCTCTCCACTCTCTCTCTTCCTTATCTCCATCGATCTCTCTCTCCCTCTTCCATTTAACCCCATCCAAGCCCTAATTTCCGCCCGACTTCCCCCATTTTCGAAAATTCGTTGAGAAGAAGTGCCGCGGCTTCACACTCCCACTCATTGCACGGCGTTGGGTGATCTACAAGCAAGGATCGTCATCTCTATTGGGTAACTTCGCTCATTAGCTCCATTTTCAATTTTGCCCTAGTATTACTATTTTGCTCGATTGCCAGTGTTTGTGTGCATTCATCATATCTTGCATACACTAGCATCACATACTCACATGGCCCGGGATCAAGATAAGGGTAAGGGTATTATGCATGAGGAGGGGTCGTCTCGCAAGAGACGAAAGACCACACGTCCACCACGCTCACGCCCTCCTCCTGCACTGCCTGCACAACCCCAACCCCAACCGATTATCCCAGCTGAGGACCCAATGATGGGCCCGCATGGCTACTGTTTTTTGAGTCAAGAACAAAAAGATTTTTATCTTAGACTCGATGCACGGGGACACCTATCCACTAAATTTGCCCATGCCCAAACGCTTATCGATCTCGGTGTGTTCACCGAGGTCGAGACTCTCTTCGCCAATTTAGGATGGATAGCTTTCCTGAACGCCAACACGGTATCCTACCCCTCCCTCACACTCGAATTTTTATCCTCCATTGTCTGTGAGTCGGGGTCGATCGTCATTTTCCGCGTCCGTAACAAAACCATCCGCACCCACCTGAATACCATTAATAACATCTTTGGTTTCCCCATTCTTGGCGACGACGCTATCCGTCCCTACGGGCATCACCCCGATTTTGACGTCGATCAATTTTGGTTTTGCCTCACCATACACGATCACTATCCTCGAGGTAAGGCCAAGGCCTCCTCCATCATTCACCCCATATTCCGTCTGGCCCACCGAATCATATCTTGCACATTTTTTCCCAGGGATGAGTCAGGTATCGTGACCATCCCTGATCTTTTTATTTTGTGGGCCATGACCTTTGCTTTTGTTCGTGGTGATGACGGGATTGCTTTTGGGGCCCCTGTCATTCTATTCATGCTGGTGCTTGGCTTATTCACAAGCTACTTGAGATTAGCCGCACCAGCAAGGGCAAATTTTGTTGCGGGGGCCTCATTACTAGCTTAGCTTCTTATCCCCAGTTCAATATCCCCATCTCCCGAGATTTGCCTACTACCGCAGGACCTACACGTCTAGATTTTGATGTCCTGCGGCACATACACATGATCAAGCCCCGCCCCGATGGTCGATTCACTTTCTACTACGGTCACCCCTACTCCTTATACCATTCTGCCCAACCCAGCTCGCATGAATATCGCCCTTGTGGCAGACTGGACATTCCCACCTGACCCTGAGTATCTAGGGGGGTTACGTCTTCCATTCCTTCCACAGGGCGCACTCAGACCACCTTCCCCTGCCGTCCACTTAGGCGAGCAGGATATCCCTACGTTCTTGGGAGACTCCGGGGCTGGCCCCAGTCATACTATCCCGGCTTCTGGCCCTATCACTTCTGAGGCTATGAGTGAGGCCCTTTTAGGCCTAGCTTCTGGTGTCGACATGACCACTGCCGCAGGCACCACTTCCACCTCCAGTCCAGCCTCTACTTCTTCCGTCTGCCGTGCCGCCTCTACTCGCCTCGCTCTCGAGGTTGAGCTAGCTTTACTGTGCGCTCGCGCTTCATCCTCTGCCCCCTCGGACACATCCTCTTCGATCTTCTCTCACCCATGTTTCCTCGCACTTGAGAGGAACGTGGCCGCCATCCTCCACATTCTCACTCACGTTCACGGACCACCTCCACCTACACCACCACCCTCACCTCCACCATCACACTCTTCACCTCCCTCATCACATTCATCACCACACCCATCACCCCCTAGGTGACCATCCCCTCCCACCACCACTGTTCCCATCCCCGCCACTTCACCTCCACTCACGACCACCGCCGTTGATCCCACAGATCCACCATCATCCACTTCCATCACCCCATATGTGCGCCACAAGAAATTGCAGGTGCGTTCACGATCACTTCCCCCACCATCCTCTTCCGTCGCCGTATCTACCCTATATACCGTCATATCTACCACATCTACCACCGCTTTGGTCGCGATTTCCCTTCCACCCACCATCATCACTACCACACCACCCATTGTCCACACATCCACACCCATCCACACACATCCTGCACCCATCTCCCCACTTCTCCGTACACCCCCACCTCTCCCCACCGCACCCCTCCATCTTCTACCGAGGAGGACAAGGACGATTCCTCTCCTGCTTTTTGATTTCTTTTGCTTTTTCGATCTACCCCCTTGCATATTTCTGCATCGTCATGAGCACATCATATTGCTAGCTTTATCATGTCCAGCTTGGGGGAAGTTGACATTTTGTGTGTCCTGTCGTGTTTTTTCTGTGTGGTGTGTTTGTTTATATACGTCGTGTGGTGTGCTTTTCTATCGTTGTTTTTCTGTATTTCTTTTTCCTCTTTCTTTATTTTCAGTTTCGTATGTGTGATTTCCTCGTTTTTCATTTCTCTTTGTGTCGATGCGTATTCCCCTCACATTTTTCATTGACCTCCCGTATTTACTTTTATTGCATTGATGGTAATGCAAGTTTTAGCTTGGGGGAGTCGCACTTCGTATGTCGTTTTGTGTCTTTTTTCTTCGTTTTTGAGTCGTTTTCACCGTGTTTTTCTTTTTCTTTCTTTCCTTTTTCTCCTCTCTCTCCTAGAGATGAATCACACGCACACCTAGCATGGCTTCGATAGTCACATTCACTAACTCTAGGAAGCTGAGTCCTCTTGCATTTCATGCATCGTGGGTCCATTTTGCTTTTGTGTGAGTCGTATGTCGTGTCTAGCTTACGGTGTGCTTCTACTTTGTGATTTTGATTTATATACATGTCCTGGAATAACCCTTAGATTATCATGTTTCGATTTGAATATGCGGTATTTGCTTCTCCTGTCTGCCTCTATATTCATGCTATATTTATATCGTATATTTTATTTCGCATGTGTCGGGATTCCAAAGCAAGGAATAGGATAACCCATTTAGCCTATGCTCTGATTTGCGAGAAACATCTCCTTTGCCCAAGTGTTTAGAATTCGATTTTTTTTATTTTACTTGGCGCAAATCCCCTCGTCATGTACCATTCTCCCACTTGGGAGAGTACACATGTATATATCCCAATAACCAAAAATCCAAAAAAAGAGAGAAAAGAAAAAACCAAAAAAGAAAAAGAAAAAATATATATATATATGTATAGCCAAAAACCCAAAAAATACATATACCCAAAACCCAAAAAAATTCCTGTGTGAATATTTTCCTACCTTCTGAGAATAAAGGGAAGGCGAGAATTTGCATAGAGTGTTCTTCTCCACAGCATCTCAACCCCCATCGTTTTCGAAAACACTTGGAATAGGGACCTTCTAGCTATTATCTAGGCGATAGTGTGGTGATTTCCTAGTCCCTAGTTGTGAAGTCCCTGACGCATGATACGATTCGATTCTTACTCTATTCTATTACATGCTTGAGCTATCTATTCACCGCTTATTTCAAATCGAATCTATATTTGGGTCTTTTCTTGGATTTGTGTAAATGGAGCTCTATTGCACATTGTAGATAGTAACACCGTCTCCTAGCACGTGACCACACTCACTTGCGCTTCACCGCGTGAGCCCACGACACTCGTTTGGACTCGTCTTCCTTGGTTTAGTGTTGTGATTTGTCGCTTGCTTGCTTGGTGTGGCGTTTTTTGATTTTGTTGGCCCTGACGGGTGATTTAGGATTTAGAATTCTCTTTTTCTCTCTTTCTCTTTATTTTCTCCCTCTGAGCTCGAAAACCCTTCATCTTACTCGTCTTCCTCGATGACGAGGAAGGGTTCAGCTTGGGGGATTTTGACATGTGTGTATATTTTATATATTCACACACGTCTTCTTTGTGTTTTTCCGTTATTTTCTGTCGTCCTGTATCCATTTTCTCGTGTTTTCTAGTTTTCTTTCACTTTTTCGTGCTTTTGCATGTTTGCAGGAGATTGCCAGCTTAGGATACACATAACGAAGATATCATAAGTCCCCGAAGCAACGGGAGGAGTCACGCGCGATCCAGGGGGCCAAACAACGAAGATTGCCATCTTTCAGCCCCCACCCGATCGGTTGGACACAGCCAACCGACCGGGTGATGCACGCGTGTCTGACCCGGACTGAAACTGAAGTGAAGTGCAAGGTCAATCGATCGGTTCGCCGACCGGTTCATCCCAACAGAGTTCTTGGGAAATTGGAGCTGAATTCCAACCGATCAGGTGACCTTCACCCGATTGGTTCATCTGTAGCGAATTTTACGAACGACGACCTGGAGAGCTCACCCGATGGCCTGCTGACTGTGCCAAGTCGACTGCAGTCTCTGTTCTTTTGGGCGATAATTCCAACCGATCGGTTGATAACTCAACCGATCGGTTCACCAGATGACCGCATCCCTTCAAACGACGACCCGCTTGTGCCAACCGGTCGGGACAAGCGAGCGGGTGAAATTTCTGAAGCTCACAGCAGAAGCACGTAGCTACTCACCCGATCGGTTGATTCTTCAACCGATCGGGTGAAGTCGATTTCTATATATAGCTGCCTAAGTTTTCAGAAAACGGAGAGTTGTATTTTTTTGTCTTTTTCTCTATTTGTGACGGCTGGAATTTTATTGTTATCTGTAAGTTTTCTGATCTTTGTCAAACTTTAATATAGTCTTAATTGCATTTCTACTACCGTGTTTCAATTGCCTGATCATGATTTTTACGGTTTATTTTCATTTAGATTGCTTTTTAGCTATAATGTGTGAGTAGTTCCCAAATCTGGGATTTTGGTGGAAACCCCACAGTGGGTTCTCCCTGATGCGTCCATAGGACTAGGATTTCGACAGGGATTAGGAATTTAGCAGGTTACGTGGGGTGTTTCATTGTCATCGACGGGAAAAAGTCCGCCTTTGACCGTAGGGCCAATGGGGAATAAACTTGGCGGTTGACTCCCTAGCCATAGCTCACGCCCTTAGCATAGACATCAAATCCTAGTGCACAGGAGCGGCAAGATGAGATGTTGGGAGTTATCGTTGTGAGCTTAGTACTCCTGGAGTCGATCGGTGTTAATGTACATGGGAATGCCCATCGGCCGAACCCGGGTAGTCCGGCATATCATCCTGGGCACCGACTGGAATATCGGGCCCATAGGACACTGGTATCACTCTTAGAGGCAACTTCTCACCCTAAACCCTAATTCCGATTGTTTTCCTATCTGTAGGGCGTAATAGCGAGAACACATGATAGGGTGGAAATCGGAGTCCTGGGTTTCCCTTCATATTGTTTATCCTCCGTACTTGCATTCCGTGACAAACCATCTATTGATCGGGCTAGTTCACCCGTAGGGTGAATTGGTTCCTCTTAGAAACAAGCACAACCACGCCTCCCTGTGTTCGACCCCCAAGCCATACTACAACACTGTGCGCTTGCGGTACAAATATTCTAAATCTGGTATCCCCTATCCAACTGCACTCTTATGAGTTAAAAGCCGGGCGACGTCATTTGCTCAGATCCACCCCCTTTGGTAGCTCAGATCCAACATCCTTCCCCCTCTCAAATTCATTTCCCTATTACTTATTTATATATTATTTTTATCTACGTTTTAAATTCTCTAACCCTATATATTTCCCACTGCTCTTCGTTCTCAGCATATCTCTTCCCCATTCCAGGCTTCCCACACTCAGCCCATCCAACGGCAACACCCACAGTCTCCCTCTCTATTTTTCGTTTCGTTTTAAGCCTAGGGTCGCACAAATGACGTGCGTTTATATTTCATATATTCACGCACGTTTTCTTTTGTGTTTCTCCGTGTTTTTCCGCCGTCTTTTATTCGTTTTCTCGTATTTTCTCGTTTTCTTTCACTTTTCTTTATTTATCCATGTTTGCATGAGATTGACCGTGTAGGGGACGTTTAACGACGATATCCCAAGTCCCCGGAGCAACGGGAGGAGTCACGCGTGATCCAGGGGGTCAAACATCGAAGAATTCATCTTTCAGCCCCTCACCCGGTCGGTTGGTCATCTCCAACCGATCGGGTGATGCACGTGTGCACCACCCGGTCTCAGCCGGAGCTCATTTGGAAGTCACCCGACCGGTTCACAGACCGGTTCAGCGGGGGCATGTTCTCTGTCTTTTCGACCAGAATTAACCGATCAGGTGACTCTCATCTGATCGGTTCATCTGTAGCTGAAGATGAGGAGCTGAAGACACGGGCACCAAACCGATCGCTTCACCCAACGGCGCCAAGATCCAACCGGTCACTCAAGAACTCACCCGATCGGTTCATATGACCGAGTGAAAGCTCGCCGTTTTCTGTTATTATTTTGTAACGGATCAACCGATCGGTTGACTTGTCAACCGATCGAGTGATGCGAGAGTCTATAAATAGAACCCCTAGGGTTTCAGAAATGGGGAGCTGCGAGTTTTTTTACTGTTTTCTCCCATTGTGAAGGCTGTAATTTCTGTTCTTTTGTAAGTTTTCGGATCTTTCTCAATTTTTAGTATTGTCTTAATTACTCTATTACTTCCGCATTCCAATCGTCCGATTATGATTCCAACGGTTAAATTTCATTTAGATCACTTTTCAATGAATTTTTGTGAGTAGTTCCCAAATCTGGGATTTTGGTGGAAACCCCTTCGGGGGCTCTTCCCGATGCATCCATAGGGTTAGGAAATCGATAAGGATTAGGAATCTAACGGTTACGCGAGGTGTTTCATTATCATCGGCGGGAAAAAGACCGCCTTTGACGGTTGGGCTAAGGGGGAATAAACTTGGCGGTTGACTCCCTAGCCATAGCTCACACCCATAGTGTAGACGTCGAATCCTAGCACGCGGGAGCGGCAGGATGAGACGTTGGGAGTTATCGTTGCGGGCTTAGTGCTCCTGGGATCGATCAGTGTTAATGGACACGGGAGTGCCCACTAATCGAATCCGGGAAGTCCGGTGTATCATCCTGGGCACCGACCGGAATATCGGGCCCATGGGATGCCTGTACCACTTTCAGAGGCAACGTCTCACCATTAGACCCTGATTCCGATTGCTATCCATACCCGTAGGCCGTATCGGTGAGAGTCTCTCGTTGGAGTGGAAACCAAAGTCCCGGGTTTATTTTCTTGTTGTTCATACCCTTTATTTCTTTCCGTGACAACCATCTACCGATTCGGGCTAGCTCGCCCCCGGGGTGATTTTGGTCCTACTTGACTCAAGCACAACCTCGCCTCCCTATGTTCGACCCCCAAGCCATACTACAACACCGTGCGCTTGCGGTTACAAATTTCTAAACCCCCACGTGGGTCCCCCGGCCATTTGCGGATAGCAAGCCGCGGGGTGCACGTCAAGTTTATGGCGCCGTTGCCGGGGAGGCAACGTGCTTATTATTTTAGGATCTCTTGAACCCTCTCGTGTCTAGCTCTTATCCCTACCTCGCGATAATTTTCGCACTCTACACTTTTAGATTTCACTTGGACATACTGTGGATAGTAATTGTATAGTGCTAATTGACTGAATCGCCGTGCTTCCATCGCAACTTGCGGTTCCCCTTTATGCAACCTGTGCTTTTGACGTGTTTGCCACTTGTGCAGTTCTCTCTCTCTCCTTTCGTATAAGATCCTGGCCCCACGGCGAGGATGTTGCATGCAGTTTCAGGAGACATCTGGGATCACTCTCACCATATCCGATGTTTGGCGCAGAGCTTAGCAGAATCACTGAATACTTCGAATATACTATCCCTCCTGTCTGCCGCCGTGGAAGGCCAGAGATATCGAGATGCGCAAGAGCACCTTGCCATGGCAACTCCCTTTCCTCACGGTGAAGTGGCGTATATCGACAACCATGGTCCCGAATGTAGTGAAGAAGAGTTATCCGCAGAGTTTTGTCAGGAGAGCCACCCGACCGAGTTTGTAGGCTACGCTGGACAAGAATCAATCTATCCCTTGCAGACTTCTATTGAGCGTCCCCGGTCTTTGGATAAAGAGTAAGCTATAAACAGTGGTGGGGAATCATCGATGATTGAAACCTGTTTTCACCTACAAGCCTTCTTCCCGGATAATTATGATGAGCTTGGAAGAGACCCGGTGCCTCCCTCGATCGTTCCCACTATACCTTGCGAAATTTTGCCATGCGGAGCCACGGCCGAGGGTGAGATTCCGGATGCTGGCTTCCGAGAAATCCACGAAGAACTCCTTTCCCTTGAGGATGCTCAGCTTGAGAAGTATGCGTCAGGGCCTCAAGAAGTTGAGATGAAAGAATTACCGCCGGGGCTTAAATATGAATATTTGGGAGCTGGCTCGACCCTTCCGGTCATAGTCAACTCTTCACTGCCCGAAGACCAAATGACCAAACTTCTTAGTGTTCTAAAAAGATTTAAGGGAGTTTTCGGATATGCAATTGAGGATTTAAAAGGGGTTAGCTTAGGTCTCTGCTCACACAGAATTCTGCTTGAAGATGAGCAAGCCTCCTCGATTGAGCCACAGCGGAGGTTGAATCCCATAATGATGGAGGTTGTAAAGAAAGAGATTGTTAGGCTTCTACATGCCGGTATTATATACCCTATCTCCGATAGTCGCTGGGTTAGCCCGGTGCACGTCGTACCAAAGAAAGGAGGAATGACGGTGGTTCGCAATGAAAAGAACGAGCTAATACCGACGAGGACCGTCACGGGGTACAAGATGTGCATAGACTATAGAAAGCTGAACAAAGCTATAAGGAAGGATCATTACCCTCTCCCCTTTATTGACCAGATGCTCGAGAGGCTGGCAAAGCATAATTATTTCTGTTTCATGGACGTGTATTCAGGATTTCTTCATATCCCTATTCATAACGATGACCAGGAGAAGACGACTTTCACTTGCCCATTCGGGACGTATGCCTATAGAAGAATGCCGTTCGGACTTTGTAACGCCCCTGCTACATTCCAAAGACTCATGTCCGCTATCTTCTCCGACTACTCCCAAGACATCATGGAGGTTTTCATGGATGACTTCTCCGTCTATGGAACTAAATTTGACTCGTGCCTCAGTAATCTGACTAAGGTCCTGGAGAGATGTCAGGAAAAGGGACTAGTCCTAAACTGGGAGAAGTGCCACTTCATGGTCCAAGAGGGAGTTGTGCTGGGACACATCATCTCTTCGAGGGGAATCGAGATTGATAAGGCTAAAGTTGAAGTGATTGAAAAACTTCCACCACCGCACAATCTTCGGGGAGTCCGTGGTTTCTTAGGACACGTGGGATTCTATCGCCGCTTCATAAAAGACTTCTCGAAGATTTCCAGGCCTCTGACCCAGCTCCTCGTGAAGGACGTACCTTTCGTCTTCAGCGAGGAGTGTATGGAGGCCTTCCGCACTTTGAAGCAAGCTTTGATTTCCGCACCCATAATACAGCCACCAAACTGGAAACTGCCCTTTGAGCTGATGTGTGACGCTAGTGATTATACGGTTGGTGCCATCTTGGGGCAGAGGAAGGATAAAAATCTTCATGTCATATATTATACGAGCAAAACCCTTGATGCCGCCCAAAGAAATTATACTACCACGGAAAAAGAATTGCTCGCGGTGATCTACGCCATGGATAAGTTCCGACAATATCTCGTTGGCACCAAGGTGATCGTACACACGGATCACACGGCTCTTAAATACCTATTGAACAAGAAAGAAGCCAAGCCATGACTCATTAGATGGATTCTCCTCCTCCAGGAATTTGACCTGGAAATCAGAGACAAGAAGGGGGCGGAGAATGTTGTCACCGATCACCTGTCCAGGATGCCCACTCTCGATTTAAATGCTACACCGATCGATGATTCACTCCCTGACGAGCATCTCTTCTCTATCTCTTCCTCCTGGACCCCCTGGTACGCCGACATCGCAAATTATCTGGCTTGTGCCATCGTCCCCCACAATGTTAGCTTTCAGCAGAAGAAGAAATTTTTCCATGAGGTCCTGACGTGCGTTTATATTTCATATATTCACGCACGTTTTCTTTTGTGTTTCTCCGTGTTTTTCCGCCGTCTCTTATTCGTTTTCGTGTATTTTCCCGTTTTCTTTCACTTTTCTTTGTTTTTCCATGATTGCAGGGGATTGACCACGTAGGGGACGTTTAACGATGATATCCAAAGTCCCCGGAGCAACGGGAGAAGTCACGTGAGATCCAGGGGGTCGAACGCCAAAGAATTCATCTTTCAGCCCCTCACCCGGTCGGTTGGTCATCTCCAACCGATCGGGTGATGCACGCGTGCACCACCCGGTCTCTGCCGCAGCTCACAAAGAAGTCACCCGACCGGTTCGCAGACCGGTTCAACGGGGGCTATTCTCTGTTTTCTCGAAGCAAAACGCCAACCGATCGGGTGACTCTCACCCGATCGGTTCACCTGTAGCTGAAGAAGAAGAGCTAAAGACACGGACGTCGAACCGATCGTTTCACCCGACTGCTTCAAGATCCAACCGGTCACTCAAGAACTCACCCGACCGGTTCATGTGATCGGGTGAAAGCTCGCCGTTTTCTGTTATTATTTTGTAACGGATCAACCGATCGGTTGACTTGTCAACCGATCGGTTGATGCGACGGTCTATAAATAGAACCCCTAGGGTTCCAGAAACGGGAGCTGTTGTTTTTTCTACTGTTTTATTTCCTTGTGACGGCTGTAATTGTTACTCTTTTGTAAGTTTTCAGATCTTTCTAAAATTCTAGTATTGTCTTTATTACTCTATTACTTCCATATTGCAATTGTCCGATTATGATTCCAACGGTTAAATTTCATTTAGATCGCTTTTTCATGAATTTTTGTGAGTAGTTCCCAAATCTGGGATTTTTGTGGAAACCCCTTCGGGGGCTCTTCCCGATGCGTCCATAGGGTTAGGAAATCGATAGGGAGTAGGAATCTAACGGTTACGCGGGGTGTTTCATTGTCATCGGCGGGAAAAAGACCGCCTTTGACCGTTGGGCCAAGGGGGAATAAACTTGGCGGTTGACTCCCTAGCCATAGCTCACACCCTTAGCGTAGACGCCGAATCCTAGCACGCGGGAGCGGCAGGATGAGACGTTGGGAGATATCGTTGCGGGCTTAGTGATCCCGGGATCGATCAGTGTTAATGGACACGGGAGTGCCCACTGATCGAATCCGGGAAGTCCGGTGTATCATCCTGGGCACCGATCGGAATATCGGACCCATGGGACACCGGTACCACTTTCGGAGGCAACGTCTCACCATTAGACCCTAATCCCGATCGCTATCCATATCCGTAGGCCGTATCGACGAGAGTCTCTCGTCGGGTTGGAAACCAAAGTCCCGGGTTTTCTTTCTTGTTGTTCATACCCATTTATTTCCTTTCGTGACAACCATTCACCGATTCGGGCTAGCTCGCCCCTCAGGGTGATTTAGGTCCTACCTGACCCAAGCACAACCTCGCCTCCCTGAGTTCGATATTCCCGCACCCTACACTAACCGTGAAACTTGTGGTAAACGACACCGCGCCGCCGCGACTCGAGCGGGGCGCCGGTCAAGTTTATGGCGCCGTTGCCGGGGAGGCAACGTGCTTGTTATTTTAGGATCTCATGAACCCTCGTGTCTAGCTCACATCCCTACCTCGCGATAATTTTCGCATTCTCCTTTTTCTTTTTTATTTTTTTATTTTTTTTATTTTTATTTCTTATTTTATCTGTTTCTTTCCCACTTGTCGCTTCATGGGTGTTTGTTGTTTTTCATGCGCAGGTGTTCAAGGAGTCTTGACGACTTGATTCCCCTCGATCCAGAGATTAACGCCACCCTTAGGCATTTGGCCACCGAGAAGCGAAGAAGAGAAGATCTCGAATCCATGGAGGAGAACACCCCACCTCACAAGTCTCTGCTGGAGTACTCGATGCCATCCATCGAGTCGACTTCCGCCATCCGATCTCCAGCTATTGCGGCCCAAAGCTTTGAGCTGAAGCCGTCTCTAGTGACATGGATCCAGCAGGACCAGTTTGCGGGTGCGCCCATGGAGAGCCCGATCGAGCACCTGGACTCCTTCTTGGAGAAGTGTGACACCTTCCAGATTAATGGTGTCACTACAGAGGCTATTCGTCTGAAGCTGTTCCCCTTCTCTTTGCGAGACAAAGCCAAGCAATGGCTAAGGGGGAAGGACCCCAACACTTTCAACACCTGGGAGAAGCTCTCCAACGCTTTTCTGACGAAGTTCTTTCCTCCGGGGAAGACCATGAAGTTGAGGAGTGAGATCTCCTCCTTCTCCCAGGCCAGCCACGAGTCCTTGCATGAAGCTTGGACGAGATATAAAGAGATGCAAAGAAGATGCCCTCACCATGAGCTTCTGAAGTGGCAGATTATTAATCTGTTCTACAATGGGTTGAGGGATGACCTGAAATCTTCTATGGACGCTGCGGCTGGGGGTTCCTTCATGTCTAGGAGCGAGGAGGATGCCGGGCATATTCTGGAAAATATGGCATCCAACAATGAGCGGTGGTGTGACGAGAGAGCCACACCAAGATCCGGGGGTATACACAGAGTCGAGGACGTCAACAAACTTTCAAGCAAGTTCGACTTGCTTTCGACCCAGATCTCCGCACTAATGGTAGGAGCCGGTGGGGCCGGTACACAGCAAATTTCTGCGGTAGAGTCCGAATTCTTTGGGGAATTCGACGGTGGTGACATCTCGCCACCGTTGGATCAGGCGAGCGCACTATTTTACAACCCCACGGGAAATGCGCTGTATCCACCAAGGACAAATTCCAACCCGGCCTACTCTCCAAACAACAGGAACCACCCAAACTTCAGCTACCGACCACCATTTCAGCCCTCGCCGCCTCAGCAGCCGCAGCAACAAACATATCAGCCGGCTAGGCCACAACATCAACCATTTCAGCAACAACCTCAGCAACAATCTTACGACAACCTCAGCAACAATCTTACGCCCCCAGGAATCAGCAGCCGTTCCAGCAGCAGCAGCAGTATTGCCAACAGAGGGCCGTCTCTCCGGTTGAGTCTCTCTTGACTCAATATATTACCAACCAGGAGAGGATCAACCAAAAGCTGGAAATGGGTCAGCGGACCCTCACAGACCAATTAACCCAGCTGGGGTTACAAGTGGCGAACCTTGCAAGGTCACAAAACCAATTGCCGCCACAACCGGAGGTGAACCCGAGGGGAGCAACCCAAACATCGGCACTCATGCACGAGCACGCGAATGTGTCCGCTATCGTTCTAAGAAGCGGGACACAAATTCCTACTAGAGTGCCCCCTAGCAACCCGGAAGCATCATTGGTCGTTGAGAAACCGATCAAAAAATCAAATGACGCTGGTGCTTCGTCATCAAATCCTATGACTCCGGAGGGAGCCTCTGAAGAGGAGAAGAAGAAGGAGGAAGGGAGCCCGAAAGTGTACAAACTCGTTGTGCCATTTCCACAACGGTTGGCTCAGGCAAAGATTGATGAGAAATATGGCAAGTTCTTCGCCATGGTCAAGGACCTAAGCCTGCAAATCCCCTTCCTAGAAGCAATCGAAACAATCCCCTCCTATGCAAAATTCCTGAAAGATTTGATGACTAGAGGGTCTAGAAAGGAGAAAGTAGTGCTGACGGCGGAATGTAGTGCTCTTATCCAGAGGGCAAATCCGCCGAAACTCAAGGACCCGGGGAGCTTCTCTATTCCTTGCACGATCGGGGCGGTGAAGATTCATCGTGCACTCGTCGATCTAGGAGCGAGTGTTAGCTTGATGCCCTTGTCAATGTATAGAAGGATAGGAATGGGTGATTTGGAGCCCGCCGGTATGACCCTACAACTAGCTGATCAGTCGGTCAAATATCTGGTGGGAGTTGTTGATGACCTCCCCGTAAATGTGAGAGGGGTGCATGTGCCTGTGGACTTTGTAGTCATGGACATGCCCGAAGACGCACACACCCCCATTATCCTGGGACGGCCTTTCATGGCCACTGCTGGCGTTCTAATAGATGTGAAGAACGTAAAACTCTCTTTGAACGTCAGCGGAGAGAAAGTTGAGTTTGATCTGGGGTTGTCCATGAAGCACCCCGATCCCCCTGATGACCCCCAGTGCAATTTGCTTGAGATGGAAGAAGAAAAAGCTGCAGAGGAGAGCTCCTGGGAGATTCTCCTAAGAAACCCCCCCGGTGACTTGGGGGATTCAGAAGATGGAAACGGTCTCGAGTGCAAAGAAGCTGCTGGAAAACCGAGTGCAGCGAGAACGACCCCTCCCGGGTTCCCCAAGGCTCCTCCTGCGAGGAGAACGGGGAAAGAGCCCATGGACCTCACTAAGGACGAGGTCCGGATCCTGAAGAAGACGGCGGGAAGCGCCAACACCAAGGAAAAGCCCCCGGATCCCAAGAACAAGGGGAGGGTAGTCGAGCAAGTATTTTTCCAGCCGCTGACTACTCCAAGCGCCTTCAGCTCCAATGAGGAAGAGATGCCGAAATTTGGGCATCACCCGTATCAGCCACCATGAGCATCTCTTGCGGGCGTCGAGCCAACGACGTTAAACAAGTGCGCTTCATGGGAGGCAACCCATGTTCTAAACTTTTTCTCCAATTTTTAGCATTATTTTTTTACTTTATTTTATCTATTTTTATAAATAAAATCAGCCGCGAGAGCATCCGTTCGGGGACTTAAACAAATCTATTGGTTTTTGCAGGAAACAAGCCCCAACCGATCGGGTGATAACTCACCCGATCGGTTGGGATGTATCAGATACATGCCGAGATCTGTCCCCATGTGACCCGATTGGTTGAGTAATGAAGAGACCGGGTGGCAGACCGGGTGAGCTGGGGAGAACTCTCGGAAATTTTTGGGGAATATCAACCGATCGATTGAGTTCGAGCGCGATCGGTTGACGTGACCGGGTGAGCAGCCCTAAGTTCTCGGGAAAATGAGTGGAGCGGCCAACCGATCGATTGATAAGTCAACCGACCGGTTCGCCTGTAGCATTTCTTCGGCAAGATTTTCGACCTAACCGTCAACCGACCGGGTGACAAGTCACCCGATCGGTTCGACTTAAAACTCTATATAAACCCCCCGACATCCGTTCATTTCCATCCTCGCCCGATCGCCCAAATCGCCGCCGTTTCGACTCCTCTCGTGTGCCTGCCTTCTTTCTTCCCCAAGTTCAACCTCGATCGTCTTCCCCCGCCATCTCCCTACCCGTCAACCATCAATTTCCCTCCATTCCCCCGCCATCTCCCTACACACAAGACCATAAATTTCACCCATCCTCCCCCAAACATCGAAACTTGTTGAAGAGATCGCTGCGGCTTCACAGCGTGCTCCCATCCAACAGCATCGGGGCGTCAACGAGCAGCTATCTTCATCTCATTTGGGTAAACTCGCTCCTTTGCTTAATTTTAACCTTACCGCAAATATTCCATTTGATTGTTGTTCGTATTTCGTGTTTGTGTTGAATTCATTGTACGTTTGCATACCTACGCACACGAACGATACCCACACGATGCCTCCCTGCCGTGTCAAGCCCACAGAGGACAGCTCTTCGAACCCTAGGCCCACCGGTCGTACCCGTCGCACACAACCCACCACCTCCAACCCATCCACCACTCCCCCACCTCGTGCTTACGATCCCGAATATGGGATGCAATTCCAAACCGATGACCATGCCGACCGATTCACGGCCATGGTCCTCCTAGCTGGTCAGGGTGGTCGGATAACCGAGGAATCCGTCGACCGAGACCTCCCGTTTCTTCAAAGCTTCATTCGCCACATCCGTGAAGACCCACCCGATGTCTCCGAGCTCCACATTCCACCCCCCACGACTCCTGGTCCACAGCGCAGGCCCCCGTCACCACCCCCAGAGGGTGGTGCCCCTGCTTGATTTCTCTCTCCCACTTTTGCCCCCCCATATTTGTGCCCGTCTGTCTTTTCGGGGCCCTGCTTTGTCTCTGTCGGGGGGGGGGGATATTTGCGTTTTGCTTTCTAATTTCACCTCTTTTGTTTTTGACTCCCCCTTGCACATCTCTGCATTTCATCGATCACATCATTCCGCTAGCACTTTCTGGTCTAGCTTGGGGGACATCTATTTTGGTGTGCTGTCGTGTTTTGTTTGTTTTTCTCATTTTTGTGTGTGTGTGTGTTTCTTTTTCATTTTTGAGTGTCGTGCTTGTGTTTTTATTTTTCTTTTCATTTTGTTTGTTTTTTATTCTGATTTTTCTTTCTTTTTCAGTTTCATCTATGAGTTTTCCTGGTTTTCATTTCTTTTTGTGTCAGTGTGTATCCCCCCCATCTTCATTGCCCTCCCGTACTCAATCATATTGCATTGAGGGCAATGCAAACTTCAGCTTGGGGGAGTCGCACCGTGTGCGTCGTTTGAGTCCTTCTTTTTCCTTTATTTGAGTCGTTTTTCTCCGTGTTTTTCTTTTTCTTTCTTTCTTTTCTTCTTTTTAGCTCTTTCTCCTAGAGATGAATCCTATGATGAATCGCCACAAAGTCACAAACACCTAGCATTGCATCGATAATCACACTCACTAACCCTAGGATTTCGAGTCCTCTTGCATTTCACGCATCGTGGGTCCACTTAGCTTTTTGTGAGTCGTGTGTCGTGACTAGCATTTGGTGTGCTTCTGCTTTGTGATTTTACTTTATATACCTGTCCAGGAATGACCCCTAGATTATCATGCTCCGATTTGAATATGCGGTATTTGTTTCCATTATATGCATGCTATATTTATATCGTATACTTCAATTCGCTTGCGTCGGGATTCCACAACTAAGGACTAGGATAACCCATTTAGCCTATGCTCTATTTAGCGAGAATAGTTTCCTTTGCCCGAGTGTTTAGATTTCGACTTCTTTTTTGTTTTACTTGGTGCAAATCCCCTCGTCGTGTACCGTTCTCCCACTTGGGAGAGTACACATGTGTATAGCCAAAACCCCAAAAATCCAAAAAAAGGGAGAAAAGAAAAGAAAAATCCAAAAAGAAAAGAAAAGAAAAAAAATGTGTATAGCCCAAAATCCAAAAAAAATACAAATGCCCAAAACCCAAAAAAAAATTCCCGTGTGAATATTTTTTCATACTTGCCAAGAATAAAGGGAAGGCGAGAATTTGCACCGAGTGTTCTTCTCCACATCATCTCAACCCCCGTCGTTATCGAAAACACTTGGCTTAGGAACTTTTCAGCTAGTATCTAAGCTATAGTGGCGTGATTTCCTTAACCCTAGTTGTGGAGTCCCCGATGCATGATACGCTTCTATTCTCTCTATTCTCATGCATGCTTGAGCTTATATTCGCCGCTTAATTCAATTCGAATCGATATTTTGGGTCATATCTTGGATTTGTGTATATCGAGCCTCATAGCGCATCGTAGAAAGCATCACCATTTGCTAGCACACGACCACGCGCACTCGCGCTTCACTGCGTGGGCCCATGACACTTATTTGGACTCGCTTTCCTAGGTTTAGTGATGTGATTTGACGTTTGCTTGCTTGGTGTGTCGTTTTTGATTTTGGTGGCTCTGATGGACGATCTAGGGCTTAGAGTTTTCTTTTTCTTTCTTCCTCTCTATTTTTCCCTTCCGCGCTCCTACTCTCACTCGTCTTCCTCGAGGACGAGGAAGAGTTCAGCTTGGGGATTTTGACGTGCGTTTATATTTCATATATTCACGCACGTTTTCTTTTGTGTTTCTCCGTGTTTTTCCCCCGTCTCTTATTCGTTTTCGTGTATTTTCCCGTTTTCTTTCACTTTTCTTTGTTTTTCCATGATTGCAGGGGATTGACCACTGACCGGCGCCCCGTTTACGGTTTGGGCGCGGTGTCGTTTTACCGCAAGTGCACGGTTAGTGTAGGGTGCGGGTTTATCGAACATAGGGAGGTGGATGGCTTGAGTGGCTACTAGCCTCGCCTAGGTCGTGTGCTAGCTACGCGGATGATGTGGGTGGAAGTGTAGAAATAAAAGGAAGAAATGAAAAAGACACGAAATGAATCCCCGCTAACACGGGCTAGAGCACTCATGACACTTGGCATTTGACTTGATCCAGGGTGAGACATTGCCCCAAAAGGTGGTACCTAGCGTCCATGGCCCGATATTCCGGTCGGTACCAAGCACGCTAGGCCTACCCGGTTCCGGACGGTGGGCACTCCCGTGTCCATTAACACCTTCCGCAACCGGGAGCATTAAGGTCACAATGATAACTCCCAACACTTCGTCCAAGCCGCTCCCGCGAGCTGGGACTCGATGTCTACACAAGGGGCGTGAGCTATGGCTAGGGAGTCAACCGCCAAGTTTATTCCCCCTTGGCCCGACGGTCAGAGGCGGTCTTTCTCCCGCCAATGACAATGAAACACCCCCGTGTAACCCTAATGGCCAAATAAGTCAAATGTGATTTCTAGCAATACATCGAAGCGGATCTTGACAGGACAAGCACCGGACCCCAACCCCCAACACATCTAGTGTGTTGTCGTACGAATTGGACCCAGATTGCTAGAAATCCCCATTGACACATTTCATCGAACACGTGCCATGCAACCAAGTCTAATGTAAATTTCCAAGCATCAATCCTACCCTAACCCGTATTAGGGTTCATCGAAACTACTCAATGGTGAATAACATAAAAACCAACAACACAAAAGACACACAAACTTTCACCATCAAGCAAAATAAACACAATACAAACAATGGAGAAAAAGAGAGGAGAATACTTATCTTGAGTGAATCGTTGATCCCATACAAGACTTATTGAACAAAATACCTAATCTAAAACTAACCTAGAACTCCCAAGAGAAGGGGGGCAGAAAGCCCTAAAAACTCCAGGGGATCCCCTTTCAGTCGGCCAACCTCGTGTATTTATAGCCCCACTTCGGAACCCTAATGGTTCGGGTTCAAACCCGCAGGAAAAGCGCCACCCGATCGGTTGACAAGTCAACCGATCGGGTGATCTATTACAAATAGTAAACAGAAAACGGCGGAGCTTCACCCGGTCAGATGAACCGGTCGGGTGAGTTCTTGAGTGACCGGTTGGATCTTAGCGCCGTCGGGTGAAACGATCGGTTTGGTGCCCGTGTCTTCAGCTCCTCATCTTCAGCTACAGATGAACCGATCGGGTGAGAGTCACCCGATCGGTTGGCATTTTGCTCGAAAAGACAGAGAACATGCCCTCGCTGAACCGGTCTGTGAACCGGTCGGGTGACTTCCATGTGAGCTCCGGCTGAGACCGGGTGGTGCACGCGTGCATCACCCGATCGGTTGACTTTGTTCAACCGATCGGGTGAGGGGCTGAATGATGCAATCATCGTCGTTTGACCCCCTGGATCACGCGTGACTCCTCCCGTTGCTCCGGGGACTTGAGATATCGTCGTTAAACGTCCCCTACGCGGGCAATCTCCTGCAAATATGGAGAAACAAAGAAAAGTGAAAGAAAACAAGAAAATACAAGAAAACAAATAAAAGACGACGGAAAATACGGAGAAACACGGAAGAAAACGCGCGCAAATATATGAAATATAAACGCACGTCAAAATCCCCCAAGCTGAACTCTTCCTCGTCCTCGAGGAAGACGAGTGAGAGTAGGAGCTCGGAGGGAGAAAATAGAGAGAAGGAGAGAAAAAGAGAACTCTATATTCTAGATCGCCCGTAAGGGCCAACAAAATCAAACACGCCACACGAAGCAAGCATACGACAAAACACAACACTAAACCAAGGAATGTGAGTCCAAACAAGTGTTGTGGGCCCACGCAGTGAAGCGCGAGTGAGTGCGGTCGTGTGCTAGCAGACGGTGTCACTATCTACGATGCGCAATAAAGCTCCATATACACATACCCAAAGAAATGACCCAAATATCGATTCGATTCGAATTAAGCGGTGAATATATGGTTCAAGCATGCATGAGAATAGAGAGAGAATCGAAACATATCATGCGTCAGGGACTCCACAACTAGGGTTAAGGAAATCACCACACTAAAGCCTAGATAATAGCTAAAAAGTTCCTAAGCCAAGTGTTTTCGAAAACGATGGGGGTTGAGATGATGTGGAGAAGAACACTCGGTGCAAATTCTCGCCTTCCCTTTATTCTCGGCAAGTAGGAAAAATATTCACACTGGAATTTTTTTTGGGTTTTGGGTATTTGTATTTTTTTTTGGATTTTTGGCTATACAATTTTTTTTTATTCATTTCTTTCTTTTTGGGTTTTTCTTTTCTTTTCTCCTTTTTTGGATTTTTGGATATTGGGGTATATACATGTGTACTCTCCCAAGTGGGAGAACGGTACACGACGAGGGGGTTTACACCAAGTAAAACAAAAAAGAAATCGGAATCTAAACACTTGGGCAAAGGAAACTATTCTCGCTAATTAGAGCATGGGCTAAGTGGGTTATCCTAGTCCTTAATTGTGGAATCCCGACACATGCGAATTGAAATATACGATATAAATATAGCATGCATATAGAAGCAGACAGTAGAAGCAGATACCGCACATTCAAATCGAAGCATGATAATCTAGGGGTCAACCAAGGATAGGTATATAAATCAAAATCACAAGGTAGAAGCACACCAAACAGCTAGGCACGACGCACGACTCACAAAAAGCTAAGTGGACCCGCGATGCATGAAATGCAAGAGGACTCGATATCCTAGGGTTAGTGAATGTGATTATCGAAGCTGTGCTAGGTGTGTGTGATTTTGTGGCAATTCATCATATGGGGTCATCTCTAGAGGGGAGAGAGAGAGAGAGAGAGAGAGAGAGAGAGAGAGAGAGAGAACAAAAGATGAGAAGAAAAAGAAAAACACGATGGAAAACGACTCAAAAACGAAGAAAAACGACACAAATGACGCACGAAGTGCGACTCCCCCAAGCTGAAACTTGCATTGTCCTCAATGCAATAGTAGTGAATACGGGAGGGCAATGAAAATGGGGGGGAGTTACGCACCGACACAAAAAATGAAAAACACGAAAAACACATGAGCGAAACTAAAAAATAAAGAAAAAGAAACACTCAAATAAAAGGTATAAAACACGACAAAAGAACACCTAGACACAGACACACAACAACGACACACCAAAACATGCACACAAATCGATTTCCCCCAAGCTGAACATGACAATGCCAACGAAACGATATAATCAATGTGATGCAGAAATATGCAAGGGGAAGATCGGAAAAGAAAGAAATCAGAATGCAGGAGAGACAGTCTGCTCGTTCTCCTCTGAAGAGGATGTGGGGTGAAATGATAGAAGGGCACGACATGATGGGTTATTAAGATGCAAAAGCAAATCCTAGATACGCTCCCCTCGCTAATGAGAGGAGACGAGATTATTCAAATCTAAACTAGAAAGCGGTAAATTTTTACACTACTGGATTTAGATACACCTGAGCATAGGCGGATCCAAGATCTGGAGTGGGGCAGGTAGCTGCTCTAACTGCTCCTTCTGTGGCTCCGCCAGAAGCGCTGTGCCACGTGTGCCAATGGACCCAAGCAATGCACCTCCAAGCATCCCTCGTAGGTGTCCACCTGTGACCTGCAAAGGACGAGGTGCATTAGTCCATGGCAAGAAATTATTTCCCAAAATAAATGTATCCCAGAGATAATCGTCGGCATAAGATGGAAAAATATATGAAAGTGTGACGAATACTCCCTGAGAATGGGTCGCTATCCTCTGTACTAGCGACGACCAAATCCTTGCTCTCCATGAGAAGTGGCTCTCCAGGTGGTGACACACCACAGCATACCTCAAGGGAAGTAGATCCTGTGTCCTGCGAGAGATATGGTGTGTCAAAAATATACGAGTCTAAAGAAATAGGACGTGAAAAGCGAGACTCAAATGTGGAGTGAGAGTGAGTATGAAAATCTCCCTGAATAGGGGCAATATGCTCAAGTAGATGCTCAGCCGCAGAAGAAGTGGAGCGTGACGGTAGAGGTAGATGTGGCTCGGGCTCCATGAAGTGGATGATCGTATCCAAGCCCTCATGCACATCCTCCTCGACGATATGCTCATGCTCCTCCATCTGCCCGATGTCCTGAATGACATCCTCATGGTTGACCACCGACCAAGGAGGAAGCTGTGACAGAGATGGCTCTGGAGGTGGATGTGGAGCGGACCCCTCGTATGTGGTCGTGGTGTCCTCGTCCTCACGCACATCCTCCTCGCCGGTATGCATAATCTCTGTAAACTCCTCAGTGCTCTCATAGGACTCATGTGGGGTATCCAAATCAAGACAAGAAATCTCTCCCACAGATCCTAGATAAATCTCCCCATCCTCACTATCATCATCAAAAAATGCTTCGTCATCCAAGTGGTAGTGATGGAAAATGGGGTATCGGCTTGAGATGTGTCTATGGTGGCCGATGGCATGGTGGTCTCAACCATGAAAGTGGGTATATCCTCTCCTTCATCCCCTCTCCTCGGTGTCGGCTCGGTGATTGGTACCATTAAGTTTTGTAATATTTGGCCTTGGTTAAACATGGCACTTTCAAGGAGAGACACGAGGCTTGATTCTTCTTGTGTTTGTGGAGGGGTATAAGGTTGAGGAAATGGATGGGAGGTGTTTGGGCTAAGGTTGTGGGAAAATGTTTGGCCTTGGAGTGGGGGGAGGCTCTCAAGCGTATATGGGCAATCATAATACACGTGCCCCGCCATCCCACAAGTCTCACAAACCACAACTGGATAAGGATCGTATCCTCCCATCTGAGCATCGAAATTTGATCTCCACATGGTAATATCAAAGATACCTGGACAACAAAAATAAGAAAACTAGAGAGGAGCGTCAATAGCACAAGAAAATAACAAAAAGATAATATAATGGTGGGGGAAAAATTTCTTGATTATTGAATATATATTTTTTTTCAAAATTTTTTTTTGTTTTTATGCGTAGTCTAACGAACCCAAGCTAAGCTAATATCAAACCGAACGCCTCCCCGGCAACGGCGCCAAAAACTTGACCGGCGCCCCGTTTACGGTTTTGGGCGCGGTGTCGTTTTACCGCAAGTGCACGGTTAGTGTAGGGTGCGGGTTTATCGAACACAGGGAGGTGGATGGCTTGAGTGGCTACTAGCCTCGCCTAGGTCGTGTGCTAGCTACGCGGATGATGTGGGTGGAAGTGTAGAAATAAAAGGAAGAAATGAAAAAGACACGAAATGAATCCCCGCTAACACGGGCTAGAGCACTCATGACACTTGGCATTTGACTTGATCCAGGGTGAGACATTGCCCCAAAAGGAGGTACCTAGCGTCCATGGCCCGATATTCCGGTCGGTACCAAGCACGCTAGGCCTACCCGGTTCCGGACGGTGGGCACTCCCGTGTCCATTAACACCTTCCGCAACCGGGAGCATTAAGGTCACAATGATAACTCCCAACACTTCGTCCAAGCCGCTCCCGCGAGCTGGGACTCGATGTCTACACAAGGGGCGTGAGCTATGGCTAGGGAGTCAACCGCCAAGTTTATTCCCCCTTGGCCCGACGGTCAGAGGCGGTCTTTCTCCCGCCAATGACAATGAAACACCCCCGTGTAACCCTAATGGCCAAATAAGTCAAATGTGATTTCTAGCAATACATCGAAGCGGATCTTGACAGGACAAGCACCGGACCCCAACCCCCAACACATCTAGTGTGTTGTCGTACGAATTGGACCCAGATTGCTAGAAATCCCCATTGACACATTTCATCGAACACGTGCCATGCAACCAAGTCTAATGTAAATTTCCAAGCATCAATCCTACCCTAACCCGTATTAGGGTTCATCGAAACTACTCAATGGTGAATAACATAAAAACCAACAACACAAAAGACACACAAACTTTCACCATCAAGCAAAATAAACACAATACAAACAATGGAGAAAAAGAGAGGAGAATACTTATCTTGAGTGAATCGTTGATCCCATACAAGACTTATTGAACAAAATACCTAATCTAAAACTAACCTAGAACTCCCAAGAGAAGGGGGGCAGAAAGCCCTAAAAACTCCAGGGGATCCCCTTTCAGTCGGCCAACCTCGTGTATTTATAGCCCCACTTCGGAACCCTAATGGTTCGGGTTCAAACCCGCAGGAAAAGCGCCACCCGATCGGTTGACAAGTCAACCGATCGGGTGATCTATTACAAATAGTAAACAGAAAACGGCGGAGCTTCACCCGGTCAGATGAACCGGTCGGGTGAGTTCTTGAGTGACCGGTTGGATCTTAGCGCCGTCGGGTGAAACGATCGGTTTGGTGCCCGTGTCTTCAGCTCCTCATCTTCAGCTACAGATGAACCGATCGGGTGAGAGTCACCCGATCGGTTGGCATTTTGCTCGAAAAGACAGAGAACATGCCCCCGCTGAACCGGTCTGTGAACCGGTCGGGTGACTTCCATGTGAGCTCCGGCTGAGACCGGGTGGTGCACGCGTGCATCACCCGATCGGTTGACTTTGTTCAACCGATCGGGTGAGGGGCTGAATGATGCAATCATCGTCGTTTGACCCCCTGGATCACGCGTGACTCCTCCCGTTGCTCCGGGGACTTGAGATATCGTCGTTAAACGTCCCCTACGCGGGCAATCTCTTGCAAATATGGAGAAACAAAGAAAAGTGAAAGAAAACAAGAAAATACAAGAAAACAAATAAAAGACGACGGAAAATACGGAGAAACACGGAAGAAAACGTGCGCAAATATATGAAATATAAACGCACGTCAACCACGTAGGGGACGTTTAACAATGATATCCCAAGTCCCCGGAGCAACGGGAGAAGTCACGCGTGATCCAGGGGGTCGAACGCCAAATAATTCATCTTTAAGCCCCTCACCCGGTCGGTTGGTCATCTCCAACCGATCAGGTGATGCACACGTGCACCACCCGGTCTCTGCCGCAGCTCACAAAGAAGTCACCCGACCGGTTCGCAGACCGGTTCAGCGGGGGCTATTCTCTGTTTTCTCGAAGCAAAATGCCAACCGATCGGGTGACTCTCACCCGATCGGTTCACCTGTAGCTGAAGAAGAAGAGCTGAAGACACGGACGTCGAACCGATCGTTTCACCCGACTGCTTCAAGATCCAACCGGTCACTCAAGAACTCACCCGACCGGTTCATGTGATCGGGTGAAAGCTCGCCGTTTTCTGTTATTATTTTGTAACGGATCAACCGATCGGTTGACTTGTCAACCGATCGGTTGATGCGACGGTCTATAAATAGAACCCCTAGGGTTCCAGAAACGGGAGCTGTTGTTTTTTCTACTGTTTTATTTCCTTGTGACGGCTGTAATTGTTACTCTTTTGTAAGTTTTCAGATCTTTCTAAAATTCTAGTATTGTCTTTATTACTCTATTACTTCCATATTGCAATTGTCCGATTATGATTCCAACGGTTAAATTTCATTTAGATCGCTTTTTCATGAATTTTTGTGAGTAGTTCCCAAATCTGGGATTTTTGTGGAAACCCCTTCGGGGGCTCTTCCCGATGCGTCCATAGGGTTAGGAAATCGATAGGGAGTAGGAATCTAATGGTTACGCGGGGTGTTTCATTGTCATCGGTGGGAAAAAGACCGCCTTTGACCGTTGGGCCAAGGGGGAATAAACTTGGCGGTTGACTCCCTAGCCATAGCTCACACCCTTAGCGTAGACACCGAATCCTAGCACGCGGGAGCGGCAGGATGAGACGTTGGGAGATATCGTTGCTGGCTTAGTGCTCCCGGGATCGATCAGTGTTAATGGACACGGGAGTGCCCACTGATCGAATCCGGGAAGTCCGGTGTATCATCCTCGGCACCGACCGGAATATCGGGCCCATGGGACGTCGGTACCACTTTCGGAGGCAACGTCTCACCATTAGACCCTAATCCCGATCGCTATCCATACCCGTTGGCCGTATCGGCGAGAGTCTCTCGTCGGGTTGGAAACCAAAGTCCCTGGTTTTCTTTCTTGTTGTTCATACCCATTTATTTCCTTTCGTGACAACCATTCACCGATTTGGGCTAGCTTGCCCCTCGGGGTGATTTAGGTCCTACCTGACCCAAGCACAACCTCGCCTCCCTGAGTTCGATATTCCCGCACCCTACACTAACCGTGAAACTTGCGGTAAACGACACCGCGCCGTCGCGCCTCGAGCGGGGCGCCGGTCAAGTCCGCAAATTTTATTGGGATGACCCCCACCTATAAAAAACCTGCAATGATGGGGTGATACGAAGATGCATCCCTGAGACTGAGGCGACCTCCATCATTTCCCACTGCCATAGGCAGCAATGTGGAGGGCACGTGAGCACTTACAAGACCACCGCAAAAATTCTCCAAAGCGGATTCTACTGGCCTACGCTCTTCAGGGACACACATGTTTATGTCCAAGCCTGCGATAAATGCCAAAGGGCTGGGAATATCTCCAAAAGGAATGAGATGCCTCAACACTACATCCTGGAGATAGAAATCTTCGATGTATGGGGAGTGGACTTCATGGGACCGTTCCCTTCCTCCTCGGGGAACCGGTATATCTTGGTGGCTGTAGACTATGTATCGAAATGGGTTGAAGCGATGGCCAGTCCAACCAATGATTCCAGAGTGGTGGCCAAGTTCTTTAAAAGCAACATCTTCCTACGGTTCGGTGTACCTCGTGTCCTGATCATTGACGGAGGGAGTCACTTTATAGAGAAGAAATTCGAGGCCCTCTTAAAAAAATACGGGGTACAACACCGGGTGGGGCGTGCCTACCACTCGCAGACCAGCGGTCAGGCAGAAGTCTCTAACCGGGAGATTAAAAGCATACTAGAAAAGACGGTGGCCAATTCCAGAAAGGACTGGTCATCGAAGCTTCCTGACGCGCTTTGGGCCTATAGGACGGCATTTAAAACCCCTATCGGCACAACTCCCTACCGGCTTGTCTATGGGAAAGCTTGCCATCTTCCTGTGGAATTGGAGCATAAGGCATATTGGGCAGTTAAGAATCTGAACTTCGACACCAAGAAGGTAGGAGAGCACCGGCAGTTTCAACTAAACAAGCTCGACGAAATCCGGCTCAATGCCTATGAGAACGCCAAGATCTACAAGGAGAAGCTGAAGAGGTGGCACGATAAGCGAATCTTGAAGAGGGAATTCAAAGAAGGGGACTTAGTTCTCCTATTAAACTCAAGGCTGAAGCTCTTTCCTGGAAAACTCAAGTCAAGGTGGTCGGGTCTGTTCCGCGTCACCAAGGTTTTCCCGCATGGGGCTATCAAGATAATGGGAAGGGATGAGCCGTTTAAAGTCAACGGACAGCGTCTGAAACACTATGCAGTTGGAGAACCAGAATTCTCTCCGGTCGGATCCCCAGCGAGCGACAACCCTTCCTCTAACCCTCCGGATCCTAATTGACCGCCGCTAGAGGCGTCGAGCTAAACGATGTTAAACGAAAGCGCTTCATGGGAGGCAACCCATGTTCTAAACTTATGCTTCGTTTTTTAAGGATTTTTCCTACTTTATTTTTCCATATTTTTATAAATAAATCCAGCCGAAACAACTTCTGCGAAGAAACTCAGGCGATTCTTGGGTTTTGCAGAAAACAAGGCCTCAACCGATCGGGTGAGTTACCGCCCGATCGGTTGGGATGTATCAGAAGCAAGCCGAGATCTGTCCCCAAATGAACCGATCGGTTGAAGAATGTTGAGACCGGGTGACAGACCGGGTGAGCTGGGGAGAACTCTCGGGAAATTTTTGGGGAATATCAACCGATCGGTTGAGTTCGAGCGCGATCGGTTGAAGCGACCGGGTGAGCAGCCCTCAATTCTCGGAAAAATTAGTGGAGCGGCCAACCGATCGGTTGACAAGTCAACCGACCGGTTCGCCTGTAGAAATTCTTCGGCAAGAAATTTCGACCTAACCGTCAACCGATCGGGTGACAAGTCACCCGATCGGTTCGACTTAAAACCCTATATAAACCCCCGACCACCCGCTCGTTTTCACCCTCGCCCGATCGCCAAAATCTCCATCGTTTCGCCTGTCTCTCCTCCCCAACGGCCGATTCTCACTCCCCCACGTCCTCCACTCCTCCAATACTCTTTCTCCCCACCTCCTCCATCAATCCCTCCATCATCTTCTCTCTCTCTCCCCTTT
Source organism: Scilla litardierei (assembly GCA_030789695.1). Taxonomy (NCBI): domain Eukaryota; kingdom Viridiplantae; phylum Streptophyta; class Magnoliopsida; order Asparagales; family Asparagaceae; genus Scilla; species Scilla litardierei. The sequence continues at coordinate 111,370,014 of CM061138.1, forward strand.
CATCTCAAGTTTTGACCTAATTTCCCCCCAAACCACGCCCATTTCGAAAATTCTTGCTGAAAGAAGTCGTCGCTGCTCCACGCTACTCTCATTGCACAGTGTGGGGACATCTACGGGCAAGCTTCGCCACTTCGCTTGGGTACACTCGCTCCTACACTCGTATTTCTACTTTTGCCCTATAAATTGTGCTTGCTCATTTTGCTTGTGTTAGTGTGCATTCATCACTTTTGCACTCATTCATACACGCACACTTACGTATGGCTAAGGATAAGTACAAGGGGAAGGGAATTATGCGGGAGGAGGAACCGTCTCGAAAGAGACGAAAACAAACACGTTCCCCTTCTCGTACACGAGCACTTACACTTGGCCCTCCCCCGCCTGTTATCCCCCCTGTGGACCCAATGTTGGGCCCGCATGGGTATATCTTTAGGAACCTGGAGCACAAGGATTTTTACCGTAGGCTCGATGCTCGGGGGCATCTATCTACTAAGTTCCCGCACACACAAACACTTGTCGATCTCGGTGTCTACACCGAGGTCGAATCTCTTTTCGCTAACTTAGGATGGTTGGCCTTCCTTAATGCTTCTGCCATATCCTACCCGGCACTCACCCTCGAATTTCTCTCTACACTTGTTTGGGAGTCTGGGTCGATCATTAAATTCAGGGTGCGTAATAGGAGTGTCACCACAAATCTGAACACGATTAACGATATATTTGGTTTCCCCAATCTTGGGGATGATTCCATCCGACACTACGGGTACACGCCCGAGTTTGACGTCGATCAATTCTGGTTCCGCCTCACAATGTTCTGTGACTATCCCCGAGGAAGGGCCAAGGCCTCCTCCATCATTCATCTCGTGTTTCGTTTGGCCCACATGATCATTTCATCTGCATTTTTTCATAGGGACGAGTCCGGCACCGTGACTATCCCTGACCTTTTTATCCTTTGGGCCATGACTTTCCCTTTTGTCCGGGACGATGATGGAATTAGCTTTAGGGCCCCTACCGTCCCCATCCATGGCGGTGATTGGCTTGTTTACAAGCTACTCGAGATCAGCCGGGCCGGTAAGGGGAAGTTTTGTTGTGGGGGCATCATAACTATCATCTGCTCTCACGCCCAATTCAATATTCCCATCCCCAATAATCTTCCCGTTGCCGCAGGACCCTCACAGCTAGATATTGATGTCCTGCGGCACATTCACATGATTAGACCCCACTCAGATGGCCGCTTCATCTTCAATTATGGCCAACCCCCAGCCCCTTACACCATTCTCCCCAACCCCGCTCGCATGACCATTGCTCTTGTGGGAGATTGGACCTTCCCACCTGATCCCAACTTCTTAGCGGGGTTGAATCTTCCTTTCCTTCCCGCGGACGCACGTAGACCACCGTCCCCTGCCGCCCACTTAGGCGAGCAGGATATCCCTGCGTCTGGGGAAGATTTAGGGGCTGGCCCGAGTCGTCATGTTTCTGCTCCGGGACCCATCACGTCTGAGCACCTCTTTGCGGCCATTTCTGGCCTTGTCTCCTGTGCCGGCATGACCACTGCCACCGGCACCACTTCGACCTTACCTGCCGGCGCCACTTCTGCCTCACGTCAGTCCACATCTTTTGGTCGCCGTCAAGTCTCTGCCCGTCTAGGTCTTGAGAGGGAGGTCGCTGCCCTTCGTGAGCTCGCCATGTCCTCTGTCTCCTCAGACCCATCACCGTCCTCTTTTCTTACTCACCCACGTTTCCTCGCACTTGAGAGGAACGTGGCCGCCATTCTTCGCCTTCTCACTTATATCCACGGACCACCTCCACCTTCACCACCTCCACCTTCACCACCTCGGCGATCTTCTCCTCCACCCTCCCACACATCCCCACATCCATCACCTCCCTCACCACATTCTTCTCCTCCCTCATCTATTCCCGTCCCGGTATCCACTTCACCCCTCCCGACCACTTCCATCACACCCACGCTACCTCCTCCCTCCTCCTCCATCACTGCATACGTGCGTCGGAGGAAATTACCGGTACGCTCCAGATCTCTTCCACCACCACCCACCACCGTCACCACCGCATCTTCTTCCCCCATTTCTATTCCTCTCACCACCGCCTTGATCGCCTTCCTACCACCACCACCCACCTCCACCGACACTCCTCCCATTGTTCACACCACCGCTACACCTATTCCTCCACCTCATTCCCCACTTCTCCGCACACCCCCAGCCTCCCCCGACCACCCAATCCCACCCTCTTTCGAGGAGGACGAGGACTCACCTTCTCCTGCTTACTGATTTCACCTCATTTGTTTTTGACTCCCCCTTGCATATCTCTACATTTCATTGATCATATCATTTCGCTAGCACTGTCAGGTCTAGCTTGGGGGACGTCTATTTTGGTGTGCTGTCGTGTTTTGTTTTTTTTTTTTCTTTTTTTTCTCATTCTTGTGTGTGTGCTTGTTTTTCCCCTTTGAGTGTCGTGTCATGTGGTTTTATTTTTATTTTCGTGTCGTTTGATTTTGATTTTGATCTTTCTTTCTTTTCAGTTTCATCTCTGTGTTTTCCTCATTTTCATTTCTTTTTGTGTCGGTGCGTATTCCCCCCATCTTCATTGCCCTCCCGTTCTCACTCATATTGCATTGAGGGCAATGCAAACTTCAGCTTGGGGGAGTCGCACTGTGTGCGTCATTTGGGTCTTTCTTTTTCGTTTTTGTGTCGTTTTCATCGTGTTTTTTTTTATTTTTTCTTCTTTTTAGCTCTTTCTCTTAAAGATGAATCCTATGATGAATCGCCACAAAGTCACACACACCTAGCATTGCATCGATAATCACACTAACTAACCCTAGGATTTCGAGTCCTCTTGCATTTCACGCATCGTGGGTCCACTTAGCTTTTTTGTGAGTCGTGCGTCGTGCCTAGCTATTTGATGTGCTTCTACTTGGTGATTTTACTTTATATACCTGTCCAGGAATGACCCCTAGATTATCATGCTTCGATTTGAATATGCGGTACTTGCTTCCATTATATGCATGCTATATTTATATCGTATATTTCAATTCGCATGCGTCGGGATTCCACAACTAAGGACTAGGATAACCCATTTAGCCTATGCTCTATTTAGCGAGAATAGTTTCCTTTGCCCGAGTGTTTAGATTTCGACTTCTTTTTTGTTTTACTTGGTGCAAATCCCCTCGTCGTGTACCGTTCTCCCACTTGGGAGAGTGCACATGTGTATAGCCAAAAACCCAAAAATTCAAAAAAAAAAAGAAAAAAAAAGAGAAGAAAAGAAAAACCCAAAAAGAGAAGAAAAGAAAATTTTTGTATAGCCGAAAAGCCAAAAAAAATACAAATGCCCAAAACCCAAAAAAAATTCCCGTGTGAATATTTTTTTCCTACTTACCGAGAATAAAGGGAAGGCGAGAATTTGCACTGAGTGTTCTACTCCACATCATCTCAACCCCCATCGTTCTCGAAAACACTTGGCTTAGGAACTTTTTAGCTAGTATCTAGGCTATAGTGGCGTGATTTCTTTAACCCTAGTTGTGGAGTCCCCGATGCATGATACGCTTCTATTCTTATACTCTTCTCATGCATGCTTGAACTAATATTCACCGCAAATTTCAAATTCGAATCGGTATTTGGGTCATTTCCTGGATTTGCGTATATGAGCTCATAGCACATTGTAGAAAGCGACACCATTTGCTAGCACACGACCGCACTCACTCGCGCTTCACCGCGTGGACCCACGACACTTATTTGGACTCGTCTTCCTAGGTTTAGTGGTGTGATTTGACGTTTGCTTGCTTGGTGTGTCGTTGTTGGCTCTGACGGACGATCTAGGATTTAGAGTTTTCTTTTTCTTTCTTCCCCTCTATTTTTCCCCTCCGAGCTCCTACTCTCACTCGTCTTCCTCGAGGACGAGGAAGAGTTCAGCTTGGGGGATTTTGACGTGCGTTTATATTTCATATATTCACGCACGTTTTCTTTTGTGTTTCTCCGTGTTTTTCCGCCGTCTTTTATTCGTTTTCTCGTATTTTCTCGTTTTCTTTCAATTTTCTTTGTTTATCCATGTTTGCAGGAGATTGACCGTGTAGGGGACGTTTAACGACGATATCCCAAGTCCCCGGAGCAACGGGAGGAGTCACGCGTGATCCAGGGGGTCAAACGTCGAAGAATTCATCTTTCAGCCCCTCACCCGGTCGGTTGGTCATCTCCAACCGATCGGGTGATGCACGCGTGCACCACCCGGTCTCAGCCGGAGCTCATTTGGAAGTCACCCGACCGGTTCACAGACCGGTTCAGCGGGGGCCTGTTCTCTGTCTTTTCGAGCAGAATTCCAACCGATCAGGTGACTCTCACCCGATCGGTTCATCTGTAGCTAAAGATGAGGAGCTGAAGACACGGGCACCAAACCGATCGCTTCACCCGACGACGCCAAGATCCAACCGGTCACTCAAGAACTCACCCGACCGGTTCATATGACCGGGTGAAAGCTCGCCGTTTTCTGTTATTATTTTGTAACGGATCAACCGATCGGTTGACTTGTCAACCGATCGGGTGATGCGAGAGTCTATAAATAAAACCCCTAGGGTTCCAGAAACGGGGAGCTGCGAGTTTTTTACTGTTTTCTCCCATTGTGACGGCTGTAATTTCTGTTCTTTTGTAAGTTTTCGTATCTTTCTCAATTTTTAGTATTGTCTTAATTACTCTATTACTTCCGCATTCCAATCGTCCGATTATGATTCCAACGGTTAAATTTCATTTAGATCGCTTTTCAATGAATTTTTGTGAGTAGTTCCCAAATCTGGGATTTTGGTGGAAACCCCTTCGGGGGCTCTTCCCGATGCATCCATAGGGTTAGGAAATCGATAGGGATTAGGAATCTAACGGTTACGCGGGGTGTTTCATTTTCATCGGCGGGAAAAAGACCGCCTTTGACCGTTGGGCCAAGGGGGAATAAACTTGGCAGTTGACTCCCTAGCCATAGCTCACACCCATAGCGTAGACGTCGAATCCTAGCATGCGGGAGCGGCAGGATGAGACGTTGGGAGTTATCGTTGTGGGCTTAGTGCTCCCGGGATCGATCAGTGTTAATGGACACGGGAGTGCCCACTGATCGAATCCGGGAAGTCCGGTGTATCATCCTGGGCACCGACCGGAATATCGGTCCCATGGGATGTCGGTACCACTTTCAGAGGCAACGTCTCACCATTAGACCCTGATTCCGATCGCTATCCATACCCGTAGGCCGTATCGGCGAGAGTCTCTCGTTGGAGTGGAAACCAAATTCCCGGGTTTATTTTCTTGTTGTTCATACCCTTTATTTCTTTCCGTGACAACCATCTACCGATTCGGGCTAGCTCGCCCCCGGGGTGATTTTGGTCCTACTTGACTCAAGCACAACCTCGCCTCCCTGTGTTCGACCCCCAAGCCACACTACAACACCATGCGCTTGCGGTTACAAATTTCTAAACCCCCACGCGGGTCCCCCGGCCATTTGCGGATAGCAAGCCGCGGGGTGCACGTCAACAAACCTTTCCACTCTCCTGCTCTCTCACAGTATCTATCTCTCTCTCTCTCACGCAACCTCCCCCGCCCTTGTTTTCTCTCTCTCACCCTCAGGCTCTCTACCTATCTCGCTCTCGCTCTCTCTCGCCCTCTCTCGCCGTTCCCCGGAGGTGCACCACCGCAATGACGCCGCCGGCCTCCACTCTGAAGCACCCCACCACGGTCCGAGCTCGACGAGCTCCCTGCTCCAGTGCTCGCCCCCTCCGAGATCTCACCATCTCTACTCAACGTCGACAGTGCAGCCTTCGAGCATCGAAGCCACACCGCCCCTCCCCTGTTCGATCACCCCTACCTCCGCCTCGTCGACATCTCCACGACGAAGGCCGCCCTCCAATGCTCCGACACCCCTCGTCGCCATGACGCAGCAACGAAGTCCCCAGTGCCTCGTCGCCATCTCCAAGCGCCCGACTCTGAGCTCCTCCCACGCCTTACGGTCGTCCACTCCCCAAGACCATATCGCCTCCGCCTCCCGTCGCTCTCCCTCCGCCCGCTTCGTCGCCTCCCGACAGACCCCCCTCTCGCTCTCCTCTATTTCGACGAACGCCACCTCAACCCCAGAGCTTCGACCCCGCTGTAACGCCGCCACAAGGGGGCCTGCTCCTCCGCCGTCCGCCGTTCCGACGACCTCAGCCCCCCGAGCTTCCGGAGCTCTGCCCACAACGATCGCACACACCCCTCAGCCATGCACGAGATATAAGTATGGGTTTTAATAAGAACGTATTTTTATATACATATACGTATAAATACGTGTATTTTCGTATTTTAATAATTAGATTAAATGGATTTATTGGTTTTAAATTAATGGTAAATAATATAGGCCTCAGAAAAATGTGATACTAGCTCCAGAAAATCGGAAATAATATTCTGGATCCAATAGCACTAGTCTCATCTCGAGCAGATGCTTAGGTTTTCCAGAGTCAATTTTTAAGCCTAAAAACTTAAATACGTAAAATTCATTCTAAAATATGTAACCTTTTATTTTCACATACACTGATATGTGATAAAAAATATATGTAATAGTAATCTTCGAGACGGTCATTTTGACTGCTCGAACATTTCTGTCCAGTATTGCACCTGGAGGAAATTACGGAAGTTTTACGTTACTTAAGAAAATTGGATTTTTAAAGTGATTTTTAAGCTTCTGAGAGTTATAAAAAAATAACAGAGGCTTCTGAAAATATTTTCCTTTTACAGTAAAATTATAATATCCATTTTCAGCCCATATAAAAATTTAGAACGTTTTTCATCACCGTTTCTACCAGTTTTAAAAAAAACAAAACGATCATGTAAATAAATAGAGTATATTGTATTCTTTAACTAATTGTTTCTTCTGTTTACAGGTGTCACATCTTGTGCACCAGTACTAGATCCAGTCCTGCATCACTACCATCACTTCGAGATCTGTAAGTCACAATGGATTCTAGATTTAGAAAAGTAGATAGTGTCCAAGTACGAACTTTTAAAGTAATAACTTTTGTGTTCCATGTTTGTTGGACTTGTCTTTATCCTCAAATTTGCTAGCATCCACCTTGCTTTACTTTGAGAAAATCGACCAGTGAACCTAGCTTAACTATCATCGTAAACGAAGAACTAATGGCATCATGTGGTACATCTTGTGGAATGTTTGATGGAATATATAGTAAAAGGTTTTATGGAATATCTCGTGAAATATCTCGTAAAATGTCTAAAGGAATATCTCGTAAGAAAGCATGTAATTGATACACATGACACTGGGGTTTGTGGTAACTCTTTGTAGAGAAAGTGTGGGAGCTATGACCGGAGTCACACACTCTCGTCTCGTCTCGCTTCTCGTTTTCAAAGTATGTTGTGATTGATACCCGGGATTTGCTCCCCGTGGCAATGGAGATGACCCATGGTTGCATATCATACTTTCCTACATGAGTTACATCACATAGTGTAGTTAATTAATGCCAACACTAAGATAACCATTGATTGTACGTCTTATTCAGTACTCTGCATGCTTATTATCGTTACAGTCATGCCTGCTAGTCCCACCATTGTTATCACCATGTTTACTCTAGCATGTTACTTTTCGTACTTGCACGACCACCTTTTACTTTATGCACTAATGTACTTTACTTGTCACACTTGTGCAGTCACCAGTGTTTCACATGTTGCACTTTACTTCACTTGCTCTGCCTGCCTTACACTTGTACTACCACAATATAGTTGTCCTCTCTGTTTATCTTTATTATCCAGTTATGTACAGTATTGCTCGGTACCTCACTTTTCACTCTGGTTTGCTTGTACGTAGTTACTTTTTGCCATACTTGTACACTGCTTCTTTTCTATGTTTAGAATTATTGCGACTTACCTTCGGTTCCTTTTATGGCACCGGCAGCCGACGATCAGATCACTGAGGCAGCCCGTGAGTTTTGAGGAGCCAGAGTTCGACCCAAAAGCTGCAGGGTTTAGCTACTTTGTGTTGGTGTATGTGTTGTACTATGTATTTCCATTTCGTATTTCCTTTCCGCACTTCCTTCATGTATTTTGAGTGTGAGAGAGAGCTGCTTGTTGTACTTTAATTGGTGGACTGTAATAATGTCTGTACGCTGGCTTGAGTATTATTGTACGTCTCTGCATCGTGGCTATGTTGATTTCACTGGTAAACTGCAGACCTGCGATAAACCAAATAAGTAACGGGCCCCCGAGAGCGGGTCGTTACAAGTTTGGTGGCCGATGCAGGTCCGCGCTAAATACCTCGTGAACAATATAGCAAGATCAGGATGTACTGTATATAATACTCAACGAAGCTGATAATTTTTCTATGTATGCAGGTGTGACATTCAAAAGATGGACGGGAACACTTTCGAGAGCCCCAATGGAGCTAACCTATCTGGAGCCAACAACCAGACCAGCAACGGACCACCTCCCAGGGTGCATCAGATTTCTGATCTCGCATTGCGAGAGCTGGTTCAAGCTATTCGAGAAGAGTACAAGCCCAGAGGAGGCATACAACAATTCCGGTCACTCCACCCAAAGACCTGGAATGGCGTGGATGGGCCTCTGAAGGCCGAAGAATGGCTGCAAAGCACCGAAGATAATTTGAGAGCCGCTCAGATCGGAAAACATGCATGGTGTGGACACTGCAAAGTCCCAACTGACTGATGGAGCCAGAATCTGGTGGAACTCCGCTGAAGATCGTCTACAATGACCAATCGACTGTGCGACATTCACTGACCACTTCCACACCCAGTATTTCTCCCCCGAAGCTCAGATGGAGCTTCAAGCGCAGTTTGTTGGATTGAAGCAAGGTTCCATGTCTGTGGAACAGTATGATGCCCAATTCACCTTGCTGAGCCGTTTTGCTCCGGAAATGGCTGCCACTCCTCTGACCCGAGCCCGATGCTTCAAGCAAGGACTCAAAATAGAGATCCGACGAAGCTTGGTCTGACGCTTACTCTGTATCCATACTGAGGTTCTCGCTGCAGCTCGTGAGTACGAGTTCATAGAACGAGAAGAGAAGCGAGAACAAGCTTTAGCTGTCCCTCCACGAAGGTCGCCACTTCCTACATCTGCTGATGGATCCAGTCATCGACTTTCATCCCATCTGCATCGCCCAGTCCAGCAGACTCAGTTCAAGAGGCCAGCACCGCATCAACATCGAGAGTGCTTCTACTGTGGTAAAACTGGACACATCAAAGCAGAATGTTGTTCGTACCTGAACCTTTGCTTGATTTGTGGATCCAATGACCATGGAGCAAGGGATGGCCCAGAAGATAGATACAGAGATGCTGTCGATGCCCCTGCAAGGAACACTCTGCAACGACCACCACTTCCCCCTCAACAGAAGGTGTATCAACAAGCGCAACCACAGGCTCCACCACCGAGACGACAGGCCTACACCATGGTCGCAGAAGATGTCTAAGCCATCGACCAGGTGATTGGAGGTATGAATTACTGCTTTTAATATTATACTCGTTCATTTGCAATACCATTACATCATCGTAATCTCGGCTACTTGAGAAATCAAGACAGCTATTATGATAATGCTAGTCTTGCGACTAGCTATAAAAGCTATGATGATGTCAATAGTATGTATTCATACATGACATCATCTCTTATTTTCTTGATACTGTGATATCACATCATATTTCATGCCATTAACAACTTGTTTTTCCTATGTCGTAATCGTTCGTCAAGCCTTCCTCCCGATCATTTGAATTGCTTAGCCAATTATCGATCCTTTAAATTCCGAGAACGGAATTATTTTAAGAAGTGTAGAATGTAACGTCTTGTATTTTTCAAACACTTCAATTTACGTATTTACGTATTTTGAACTTTTTTAAAATTTTCTTTATAATGGTTAGTCAAGAGTTTTATGTTACAACTGATTTCAAAAATTCCTTATAAAAATATTTTAAAGCATTAAACTAATAATTGTGTACATCAGTAAGTTCAGATTTCATCAAATACTCAAAACAATTTTGATAAAAAATCATTTTCAATTATTACTGTTTTGGCTTAGTGAATTAATTTTCTATACAAACATCTTCAAAACATTTTCAAACTTCTACAGTGCCATCATATGATCATTTAGGGCTTCCCATTTTAATTTCGTATTTTCTGATATCAAATCAACCTAGAACCCGCAAACCCGCTTTCTAAATGTTTTAGCCTAAAACTTGTATCTCCGTAGCTCAAATCCCAAAATGGATCTCGTATTCGCGATCCTCGCGACGATACGTTCACGTGTGTATGTTTTCGTGATTTTTTGGAGCCGTATGTGAAAACGTGGTTGTATCCCTCCGCTTTCACTAATGACTTTCGCTAATGACTTTTTCACATTTACTAACTATCTTTAACTAATTACTTTTACCCCTTAACCCTAGATCTACCCCTAATAATTTCCCTAACTACCCTCATTAACCCACCCCCCCCCCTTTGGTAGCTCAGATCCACCCCCTTTGGTAGCTCAGATCCAACATCCTTCCCCCTCTCGAATTCATTTCCCTATTACTTATTTATATATTATTTTTATCGACGTTTTAAATTCTCTAACCCTATACATTTTCCCCTGCTCTTCATTCTCAGTACATCTCTTCCCCATCCCAGGCTTCCCACACTCAGCCCATCCAACGGCAACACCCACAATCTCCATCTCTATTTTTCGTTTCGTTTTAAGCCTAGGGTCGCACAAACCTTTCGCCTCTCCTGCTCTCTCATAGTATCTCTCTCTCTCTTACGCAACCTCCCCCGCCCTTGTTTTCTCTCTCTCACCCTCAGGCTCTCTACCTATCTCGCTCTCGCTCTCTCTCGCCCTCTCTCGCCGTTCCCCGGAGGTGCACCGCCGCAAGGACGCCGCCGTCCGCCACCGTGAAGCGCCCCACCACGGTCCGAGCTTGACGAGCTCACCGCTCCAGCGTTTGCCCCCTTTGAGATCTCACCATCGCTGCTCGACGTCGACAGCACAGCCTTCGAGCGTCGAAGCCATGCCACCCCTCCCCCATTCGATCACCCCTACCTCCACCTCGTCGACGTCACGAATGCCACCCTCTAGCGCTCCAACACCCCTCATCGCTGTGACGTAGAAACGGAGCCCCCAGCTCCTCGTCGCCATCCCCAATCGCTCGAAGCCGAGCTCCTCCCACGCCTCACCGCCGTCCACTCCCCAAGACCACAGTGCCTCCGCCTCCTGCTGCTCTCCCTCTGCCCGCTTCGCCGCCCCCAACAGACCCCCTCTTGCTCTCTGCCACTTCGATGAACGCCGCCTCAACCCCGGAGCTCCGACCCCACTGCAACGTCACCTCGAGGGGGCCCGATCCTCCGCCGTCCGCTGTTCTGACGACCTCAGCCCCCGAGCTTCCGGAGCTCCGTCCACAACGATCGCATCACCCCCCTCAGCCATGCACGAGAGATGAGTATGGGTTTTAATAAGAATGTTTTTTATATACGTATACGTATAAATACGTGTATTTTCGTATTTTAATAATTAGATTAAATGGGTTTATTGGTTTTAAATTCATGGTAAATAATATAGGCCTCAGAAAAATGTGAGACTAGCTCCAGAAAATCGGAAATAATATTCTGGATCCAATAGCGCTGGTCTCATCTCGATCAGATGCTTAGTTTTTCCAGAATCATTTTAAGCCTAAAAACTTAAATACGTAAAATTCATTCTAAAATATGCAACCTTTTATTTTCACATACACTGATGTGATAAAAATAGATGTAACAGTAATCTTCGAGACGGTCATTTTGACTGCTCACTCAAACATTTCCGACCAGTATTACACCCGGAAGAAATTACGGAAGTTTTACGTTACTTAAGAAAATTGGATTTTTAAAGTGATTTTTAAGCTTCTGAAAAATTATAAAAAAATAATAGAGGCTTCTGAAAATATTTTTCTTTTACAGTAAAATTATAATATTCATTTTCAGCCCATATAAAAATTTAGAACGTTTTTCATCACCGTTTCAACCAGTTTTTTAAAAAACAAAACGATCATGTAAATAAATAGAGTATAGTGTATTCTTTAACTAATTGTTTCTTGTGTTTCTTTGTGGACTGTAATAATGTCTGTACGTTGGCTTGAGTATTATTGTACTTCTCTGTATCGTGGCTATGTTGTTTTCACTGGTAACCTGCAGGACCTGCACAAATATCAAATAAGTAACGGACCTCCGAGAGCAGGTCATTACAGGCCCCAAGCATGGCCGAAACTAATACAAGGATAAGGTGCTATGCACCGAACAACCTAACAGTAGCTACTAGGAAAAACAAACACTAACTAAGAAAATAGCCTACAGCTGAGACTAGGACAGATCTTTGGTATCATCAAACTGAACGTCAGCAACATGTCGTCCTCAGCAACTAACTCAGGTTCAAACCTAACATTTGACACCCAAAGAGAAAAGGCCGCATGTCAGCAAAAGACTACAAAAATGTAAAAGGGAGAGACTTTGTGCAAGGAAACATAAAGTGATGAATGCGATTATCAGCCTAGAATATGGTGACATGTCATGATATTCACTGATTGCAGCAATTTAAAATGAGCATGATATTTAATGAATGCAGCAGTTTAATATGAACATGATAGTTAACATTTGCATGACACGTCATAGCAAAAAGCTACTAAACAAGATATCTCGATTTCACGATAAAACATGTATTCACATTGTGCATAGGGTTTACGCCTTTCAGCTGAAGTTGCTGTACGAGCACACTTCTACGCTGAGTGATCGCTTAACCCTACCCCTCAACGTGTGTGTGGACTGGTGCCCATCTTTTGGATCATGAGCCGGGAAGTGTTTATACATTTCATGCTTCTGGAACACGAGCCAGGAATTGTTTATACATTTCATGCTTCTGGAACACGAGCCAGGAATTGTTTTTGATTTGGCATAGGGGTGCACCTAGCCTCAATACATAATGTAGGAGTCAAGATCCTACTCGCCGCAGCTTACATTTCAATATTAGTGTGTGCTATACAATCACGACAAACATTCCAATACATGAAATGACATGCAATATGAACAGATATTGATTTACGTACAGTTATATCAAAATAAATGTGACATATGATATGCATGAAATGACATGGCAAGGGTGTCAGATCTATCTTCGTTGTCAAACTAGATCAAGTATGGTGTCGGATCTAACTTTGTCAAGCTAGATCAAGTATGGGCGTCTAGGCGACTATCATTTCACCGCCTAGTCTCTTTTACACAAAAGTCATAGAATGGCCAAAACATGGTCTAACAAATCAACTGAGCAAGTTTTTCTTGCCTGAAAATAATCGTTCGAATCCTCAGTTCAACATTCTAGGACTCTTCATATGTGCTCAATCACCAATCACCAATCCTACAGTCCCATATTATTAATCTCAATTAGTGATTTAACCAACACAATAAAATTACGATTTTTATCTTGATTAAACATGCTGTGTTTGGGTTTCCTACGGTTCAGGATAATTCAAACCATGTATAGTTAGTATAATACTTATATACGCACTAGGTAGTCGAACATTAATACCACAAACATGTATATATATGGACATTCTATACTTATACTTATCATAGATATGTGTTGGGTTCTTTCAAATTAGTTAACTCTAATTCTAGGCTGTTCCTCTAACATTTTAAGAATCAAATATTCATCACAGCACAAACATCCCATACAGTTCTCAAATAACGTTAAGGAAGTCTAATTTTTTGAAAACAATTTTCGAAAAATCAAAAGCACATATAATTATTGCACAATGTCATGGGATCAAGTCATCACCATAGATTAGCTAACTATGGCATAGCGATGGTAGGACCTTTGCAATATCAAATTATATGTCATGCCGTGAAAAATCGAAAACCATTGCAATTTACACATTGCATGAAAGTAAATTACAATCATTATAGAATGCATGTTGGCTCTCTAATGTACCCTAATAAATAAGGGAATCCATGGTCCAAGTAGGATGGCCACCACCTAGTAACATATTGCAAATCTCCTCTTTGTCCCATCTCAACTCTATGGATCTCTTGCCCTTAGCAATATTCGGGGTGCTCCGCCTCCTAAATTTACTATAAATTTAAAAAAGGGCATCCCCTTAGAAAAATAATAAATACAAAAGAGGCCAAATTAATTACATAAAATTTAGTGCACGCATGCACTATAAATTACATAATTAAAAAATAAACTAGAGAGGTTACATGCCACAACAAAAGTACAAACATCATCCACACACATGTTTATGAATAGCAGAACAAATCAGATCCTAGGTAAAGCATTACTCTGATACCACTGAATGGTTTTGAGCAAGCTTCCATAAGGCTTTTCCATCGTCTAGCACAAGGCTTAGTAGACGTGTAAGCAGCGAAAGAAGGAAAAAAAATCATAAAACACTTTTATGAAAACACCCTACGGAAAGAAAGCTCCTTTGCAGGATCTTATAATATTTAAGGAGAAGGGCGAACATATCTCGCAGAGATAGATCCAACTAATTTGCTAATAAAATATAAAGCATAAATGCATACCTTTAGTTTTTGCAGTCGCAAAAACTTCTCCTTTGGATGATGCTCTGAAGCGATCCAATGCCTCGTCAAGAGACGATCAATTGCTTTAGAAAGTTTCACCTTAGCTGAATCTCCGCCTCAAGCTCCAGATCAGATCTGAACTCCCTTCAACTTATGCTAGAACTTTAAAAGAAAGTAAAGAGGAAAAGATGAAAAATTTGGTCACTTTTAGATCTAGGTTTACTCACTTTAATTTAGGGTGAGCTCCCTTAATCTAGGCTTGTGTATGTTTAACAGGAAGAGGAGCTCCCTATTTATTGGGAGAGCTGAGCCTTTAGAGGAGTTTTACATCTGATGTGGTACAAATAAACAGAATTCAAATTGACTCAAAATTTTCCTCTTTCGAGGACCAAACTGTGAGCAATTAGTTCTTCCTCTCCGTTAAACCTAAGGTTCAAAATGATATATTATTTTGAAGAGAATTAAACGGAGATCGCATAGAAATAAACGGTGCCTAATTTTGAGGTCATTTGACCCTTCAAATGAGACCTCAAAGTTGCGCCCAAAAACTATCAAAAGCAATACTTTTTGATATCTGCAGAAACCTCCCTGTAGGGCCCACTAGTGGGCCCCACCTAATGGCTAGTTGGGCACGCCCACTCGCTGGCTGGTCACCCATGGGATAGGCACTCGTTGGGTGGGTGCCCTAGGTCGGGCACCTGACCAAAGTGGCTGGGCGCCCGCCCGCCCAGGCCCTACCCGGGCATCCGGATCCAATCAACCAAATGAACTGGGCGCAACCCAGTCCAGACTGGGCTTTGGCCTAGACTGGCTCACATGCCCAGAATTGGGCTCAAGCCTAGTTCCAGGCTTTGGGCGCGCATGGGCTTATGCCCAGGCATGCCCAAGCCCAGAATTGGGCTTGTGCCCAATCTGGTGCCTTGGGCACACCTGTGCTAGTGCCCGGGCATGCCTAAGCCCATATTTTAAGGCTTTCTTTGCTTGAGATATGGTAATTGGGTTCAGGACATTCCTGGACCCTTATTTTGGGTAGTTTCTATGCTCTCAAGGCTCAATATTTGCATCACATCATATGTGACAGAAATCCTCTTGTCACGCCCCGCTTCCCTAATATGGAAGGCGAGACGTGAGGAGGTCCGCTCAGACGTGGAGCTGTGAAGCTGCAGTCTGATAAGCGTCTGTAAAAATTTCGAAAAGTAGCAGGTCCTTGCATTGCGACAAAACAATAACAATAATAATACAGCAGATAAAAGAACATCCACCAACAATATCCAACAAATATTACAACATCACAGAATAGTCACAAAAGTACAAGTCTAAACAATAGGCCTAAAGCATGGCCAAACAAAACAAAGAGAGATAGGTGATATGCACCGAAACCTAACAGCAACTAAGGAAAGGTAACAACTAAGGGGAGACTCCAAACGAGTCTAGGACTGGTCACCAGTGTCCTCGAACTCGGTCTCAGCAGGGATCTCAAACTCAACATCCACGAGCTGCTCGTCCTCTGCTACCTGCTCTGTCTCAAAGTCTGACATGTGACACCCAAAGAGAAAAGGGCACATGTCAGCAAAAGTCTCCCAAGAAAGGCGGATGACTTTTGTGCAAGGTTACAAATAAAATAATGCAACTAGCAGTTCTAACATGATGATATGGCATGACATTAAAAGAGTGCAACAATTAAATGAACAAGATAATAATAATCAAGCACGGTGTAGCAGAGAGCTACAATTCATTATTTCACGATTCACGAATCACTGATTTATCACTTTGTGCACAGAGTTTCCGTCTTTTGGCTGAGTGGCTGTACGGGCTCACCTCTACGCTCAAGCGATCGTTTAACCCTACCCCTCCACGTGTATATGGACTGGCGCCCATCTTCTGGATCACGAGCCAGGAAGTGTTATTGGCATAGGGTTGTCCCCGCAAAGTAGGTGCCTAGCCTCAATAGTTACAATTATTGTAGTGTGTGCTACGCAATCACGATAGAATAATTTGATGCATGACATGCCATGTAATGAGCAGTTAAAGTGCGTACAGTTAATTGAAAGTAAACGTGACATGATAGCATGAAAAGATAGCATGGTAAAGGTGTCGGATCTAGCTTCGTTGTCAAGCTAGATCTAATAAGGGCGTCTAGGCGACTATCATTTCACCACCTAGTCTCTTTTACGCTAATACACAAATTGGCCTAAAACATGGCCTAAATAATTACTGGCAAGTATCACTTGCCTGTTTTCGGTGGTATTGGTTGTCGTGGGTTTGTCTGGACGAGTACTACGTGTCGGTATGTCCGGTTCTCTGTTTAGGTTACACAAATCACCGAATTAGGTCCATTGCAAGATAAGCACAAAATTAAGTTAATCCCCAACTTAGGTTCGTCAGATTTTTATTGGGGTCTCAGGCTAGGGTGGCGGTTATATTGTGTCACACTAACATGGTACGCCTTATTTTATTTAATATTCATCAATCTAACATTGTTTTAGAAATTAGTAACATGGTGAAATCAAATTAACATTCAAATTAATAACGCTAACTAACATTAACAATTAACGAATTAATTAAGCTAATTAATTCACTAATCCAGTTTCATGGCTTAAGATACATTAATCTTTGACTATGGGTAATAGGATAACAAGTTATATTTCTTACCTACTAACTCTTACCAAGGGGGTAACATGTTATAATCCTATTACTATAGTCTCTTTCTCCCTCTTTCTTTACAACCTGCCACCCTTTCATACTTATTAAACAAGGCTCCAACCTCCTACATACTATTACTCACTTACTGTTTCTCTTTGACCCTATTCATTTTTTGTTTGT
This sequence comes from Scilla litardierei, assembly GCA_030789695.1. NCBI lineage: Eukaryota > Viridiplantae > Streptophyta > Magnoliopsida > Asparagales > Asparagaceae > Scilla > Scilla litardierei. The sequence continues at coordinate 111,387,380 of CM061138.1, forward strand.
TTATTATATCACTAATGCATGGCTTTCTAACATATCATTATTCATTTTAAAACAACCTGTACCACTCTCTCTCTCTCTACACATTAATACATTCTCAGGTTGTCACATGAATGCCTTTTCTTTATTCATTCAATTCCCATCTCTTTCTTTAATAGGCTAAGTCTTTCTAATACTCTCTCTTTCTCTCTGTCTTTCTCCTTCTGTCTCTCTTCTGTTCTCAGTTCTTTTTTTTCTTTTTTTTTTTTGAAAGCTTGCAGGCAAACGAAGGGGAGAGGGTTCACCTGCGTGCGAGGGGAGAAGGGGCTCACGGCCGGCGGCACAGCTGGGCGGGTTGAGGCGGCGGACGGCCTCGTAGGCGGCGGTGGCGTTGGCAGGCGGTGGCGTGAGCTCCCAGCGGTGGACGGCGCTGACTCCAGGCGACGGCGGCTCCGGGTGAGGGGGTGCGGCCAAGGGAAGGGGAGGAGGAGGAAGAAGATGAAGGGGGAGTTTCAATCTGAAGTATTTTGAGTTTTGATTTGGGGTTTCTTTGGTTTGAATCTGAAGATATATTTTCAGATTTGATTGAATCTGAAATTAGTATAGGTTTGATTTGGGTTTTCTGAAATGAATTCAAAGTATAGATTCCAGATTTAGTTTCTTTGTTTTCCCTCTTTGTTTTGTGTTTGGGGATTTGATTTGGTGTGGATGGTGTTCGAGGGCTGATTGGGATTGAGATTTCTGGTTGGAGAGGGGAGGAGACTTGCAGGAATGAAGATGGGTTCTTGGTTGTCTGATGGAAGATTGGCAGAGAAGATGAGTTTTGCAGACGAAAAATTGCCTTAAGAAGAAGTTAGCAGGAAACCAGATTTTCAATTCGTCAAAGGAAATTAATTTGGTTAGGTTAAGGATTAGGATGGTTTTAATGGATGTTTGTTGACCTAAGAGGGGAAGATGCATCTGGCTATGAATTTGGGTTCACTTCCTCTCCTCATTTGTTAAACGTGAATGTTGAGTTGGTTTAAGCATTAATTAAGTGTTAAAAAGTAATTATACAAAAATAACAAAAGTGATTAGTAAAATAATTAATTAAAGTTTTTAGTTAAACTGGTGATCAATTAATGACGATACGGTAAAAACAAAAACAGTGACGCGCTCGCGTCGACACGTACGGACAAAACGTTAACTGATGACTGAAGAAAAATACCGATACACACAATCGAAACACGCCTAAAAATACCGGCCGTTACACCTCTACTCAACTATTTGACACAATATTAATGCTATACATCATGTGCATTTTTCTTTTATTACTTGGACGAGGATCTCGGCATGTGTGAGACCCTACAGCCTGATCCTGCTACAGGTGTGACTCATAGCCCCTGACGATAGTGACCGTGAGCAGTAGTTGCTATCCCTGGCTCAGTATCATCATTACATGGTATGCCGCTTGATATAAACATTGTCGTTACTACCATTGGCCATGTGACGTGTGTTCATATTTCACCTTTTGCACATGCTCTTCATCGTGTTTTCATATATGTTTCATCTTATTCCATGTTGTATATATCACATCTTGGTTCATATTGACTATTGGGAGGATTGTTTGTATTTCAGGTAAATGTCGGCATTTCGATGTCTTCTGGAGTCAACCTTGCACGTCGGGACCAAAGCGCGCTTATACGGCAAAGATTCGATGGCCAAAGATGAGGATTTTAAGTTTTGGAGCTTCAACCAATCGGGTGGACAGACCCAACCGATCGGTTCGTGCACACGTATCTAACCCGACGAGGAGCAAGCAAAGAAGCAAGCCCCAACCGATCGGTTCAGTGATCGGTTGGTTGTGACAGTGCTCTTTGTCTTTGAGAGAGCTTCCCAATCGATTGGTTCATCCCCTCGGGTCATTTTGGGGAAGAACTCACCCGACTAGTTGACACTTCAACCGATCGGGTGGCCTTTTCTTTCCCTTTCGTGTACTACTGCTCATTCATTGAAGATCTGCTATCATTCCAGTAGGAGTTTGGGTGATCTCTTATTTTTCTAGCGTCTACATCATTGTTAGCTTTCCAACGATAGGTTGCATGCCCAAATCCGATTTTTCTACAATTTTCTGGAATTTTCTGAGCGCAGCTGGGTGCTGAAATTGGGAGATGTCTGGAATTTGAACTTCAACCGACCAGTTGGAAGTCCGACCGATTGGTTCTACTCATTTTCAGAAGTTTGGTATCTCTGTTTGCTTCCGCCCGATCGGTTGAACTTCCAACCGATCGGGTGGCCCAGTTTTAGCAGTTTTAGTGGGTTTTTGGACCTGAACTGTTAGGGTTTTGTGGGGGTCTATAAATATTAGATTGTGGACGACTTGTAAGGGGTTCCTCCCTATTTTTCCAGTTTTTTTTCAGCCCCTTTCATGGGAGCTTTAGATTAGTTTAGATTAGGGTTTCTATTCCAATAAGTCTTGTAATGGATTGATGGATTCAAATGCAAGATAAGTATTTCTTTTCTTATTTCCATTGTTTTGTGTTATTTTTATTGTGCTTGATGGTGAATGTTTGTTTGTCCCTTTTATTGCTGGCTATCATGTTCTTCACCGTTGAATAGTGTTTGATGAATCCTAATATGTGTTAGAGTAGGATTGATGCTTGTGATATTTCATTTGACTTGATCGCATGGCACGTGTTTGATGGATTGTGTCAATGGGGATGTCTAACAATCTGAGACCAATCCGTATGGCAACACACTAGATGCGTTGGGGGTTGAGCTCTGGATGCTTGTCCCGTCAAGATCCGCTTTGATGTATTGCTAGAAATCACATTCGACCTATTTGGCCATTAGGGTTACACAGGGGGCGTTTCATTGTCACTGGGGGATAAAGACCGCCTTTGACTGTCGGGCCAAGGGAAAATAAAATGGGAGTTTGATCCCTAGCCACAGCTCACACTCCTAGCATTGACATCGAGCCCTCGCAAGTGGGAACGGCTTGGAAGAAATGTTGAGAGTTATCATTGTGGCCTTAATGCTCCTGGTTGCAGAGGGTGTTGGACATGGGAATGCCCACCGTCCGGAACCGGGTATACCTAGTGTATCATCCTAAGCATCGATCGAAATATCAGGCCCATGGGGGCTAGGTACCACCTTTTGGGGGCAATGTCTCACCCTGGGTCGAGTAGAATGCCAAGTGTCATGAGTGCTCTAGCCAGTGTTAGCAGGGATTCATTTCTTGTCTTTTTCATTTCATTTCTTTATTTCTACACTATCCACTCATATCATCCGCATAGCTCTCACACAACCTAGGCGAGGCTAGTAGCCATTCAAGCCATCCACCTCCCTGTGTTCGATATACCAGCACCCTACACTAACCGTGCACTTGCGGTAAAACGACATCGCGCCCAAACCGTAAACGGGGAGCCTATCAAGTTTTTGGCACCGTTGCCGGGGAGGCGTTCGGTTTGACATTAGCTTAGCTTGGGTTCGTTAGACTACGCATAAAAACTTAAAAAAACAAAAATAATAAAAATAATAAAAAAACAAATACAGTAACCAAGAAATTTCCCCCCACCATTATATTATCTTTTTGCTATTCTCTTGTACTATTGACGCTCCTCTCTAGTTTCTTATTTTTGTTGTCCAGGTATCTTCGCTATTACCATGTGGAGACCAAATTTCGATGCTCAGATGGGACAATATTATTTTGATGAGAGTGCTCAGACGGTTGATGAGATGCTTGCACATCAGATTGAAATGCAAGCCAAGATTGAAAGGGGTGATTTTCAATTGGAATTGGTGAAGAGAGACCTTGAAATTGATGCGCTCATGCTTCAGGCTGCAATGATCTCCAAAGATATCATTTCTGCTTCTTCATCTTTGGGCAAGAATCATCGCCCGGCATATTATCAGAGCCAGAATGTGCCATCGTCGATCCCACATCCTACGATACAGCTAATGCATATGAAGGGTGGATGGACGAAGAGGCAGTTAGGGAAGCAGAAATTGAATCATATGTGCCGCCAGAGGAGGACACATTTCAGAACTTATTGGAGAGTCTCTTAGAGTCTGTGAGGTTCACGGGTTCAGCTAGCGTTACAATAGACGATGCATTTGAGCTACACTTTGCAAGTTTTGCTGTGAACCATGTTTCGGCTGTAGGAACAATTGGGAATGACGTCCATGTCAGTGTTGATTTTTTGAGGAGTAGACTACATTTTTGGGTTGCTTGCGGGCTTTCCCCTCCACACGATACATCCCCACAAGTTGACACACATGAGCAGCCATCATCACCATTCCAGAGAGAGCCTACACCGAGGAGAGAGGATGGAGGAGAGGACATACCCACTTTTATGGTTGAGACCACCATCCCATCGGCCACCATAGACACGTCTCATGCCGATGTCCCATTTTTCTAACACTACCACTTGGATGACAATGCATTTTTTGATTATGATTGGGAGGATGGGGTGATTTCTCTAGGATCTGTGGGAGAGACTCCTCATCTTGATTTGGATACCCCACATAAGTCCTACGAGAGCACCGACGAGACTACAGAGCTCATGCATACCGGCGAGGAGGATGTGCGTAAGGACGAGGACACCACGACCACATAAGAGTGGTCTGCACCACATCCACATCCACAGCCATCTTTGTCGCTGCTTCTTCCTTGGTCTATGGTCAACCATGATGATGTCATTCAGGACATTGGGCAGATGGTGGAGCATGGGTATATCATCGAGGAGAATGTGCATAAGGGCTTGGATATGATGGTCCACTTCATGGAGCCCGAGTCACATCTACCTCTACCGTCACTCTCCACTTCTTCTGTGGCTGAGCATCTACTTGAGCATATTGCCCCTATTTAGGGAGATTTTCATACTTACTCTCACTCCACTTTTGAGTCTCCCTTTTCACGTCCTATTTCTTTAGACTCATATATTTTTGACACACCATATCTCTTGGAGAACACAGGATCTACTTTCCTTGAGGTATGATGTAGTGCGTCACCACTTGGAGAGCCACTTCTCATAGAGAGCGAGGATTTGGCCGTCATTAGTACAGAGGATAGCGACCCATTCTTAGGGAGTATTCGTCACCCTTTTATTATTTTTCCATCTTATGTTGACGATTATCTCTGGGATACATTTATTTTGGAAATAATTTCTTGCCATGGGCTAATGCACCTCATTCTTTGCAGGTTACAGTTGGACACCTACGAGGGAAGCTTGGAGGTGCATTGCTTGGGTCCATTGGCACACATGGCACAGCGCTTCTGGCAGAGCCACAAAAGGAGCAGTTAGAGCAGCTACCTGCCCTACTCCAAATTCTGGATCCGCCTATGCTCAGGTGTATCCTAATCTAGTAGTGTAAATATTTACCGCTTTCTAGTTTAGATTAGAATAATTGTGTCTCCTCTCATTAGCGAGAGGAGCGTATCTAGGGTTTGATTTTGCATCATAATAACCCCTTATGTTATGCCCTTCTATCATTTCACCCCCATCACCATATCCTTGTTCTTTTGGCACTTTTCTTGGCCCCGTTATCATTTTTCTCCATGAGACTCCTACCACCTCCAAAGGGTGGTGATGCCTGTTTTGCCTATTGTTCACTCTCCCATTTATCTTTTATACCCCGTATCGGATTTTCATATCTTTTGGGCATAGCTTATATTAGCTTGGCGGAGAGTATCACCCATAGTCATTTTTGTTATTTTTGATGCAATTCCCCTCCCATTTTATCTTTGCTCTCTCATGAGTGATCGTATTGCATTGAGGGCAATGCAAGCTTTATCTTGGGGGAGTTGCATTTCATGCATGTTTCCTTTATTTTCTTCCATTTTCACCCATTTTCATGCATCAAAAAAATTTTCTTTTCATTTTTATGCATCATTCTCATCATGCATTTTTCTTTCTCCATTTCATTCTTGCCTCTTTCTAGAGATGAACCCTCAATGATATTTTACCATTCATGCTTCACTTTTCGCATTTGTGCCCTTTTTTCCATCACGCTATTTCTTTGATTATTCAATGCTCATATATGTGATTTGCCATCTTTTGGGTTTATTTGCTATATTTCGAGATTGTTGGTTGTGCTTGTGTTTAATGCATACTTCTAGCTATATATCATATTTTAATATGCCCCTATTTGAAGTTCCTAGATTTTGACGCTCCATTTCCAAAAAATGGTTATTTTACCATCCTACCCCGTGCTTCTAACTCTTGCATGAAATACTATATGTGTACTCTTATCGCATGTGTTAGCTACCTTTCAACTGTTGGATCTGGATCTAAGCCTAGAGGGGGGGTGAATAGGCTTATAAAAATTCTCGTGCAACCCACGAGAAATTACACGCAATTATAATCACAGGCAGGGTAAATAGTAATCAACCACAGATACACAGTAGATTTTACCCTGGTTCGGTCGCACCCACGACCTACTCCAGCCCCAAAAGTAATACTAGATTATTAGAGTTAACTGGTACAACCTGTAGATAGGGCACCAACCCTATACTCACCTGGCCCTCAGTACCTGCACTCACCAAAGTGCCCAAACAATAACAATACTAGTAAAGCCTCTCTCTCTTGGCTAGTCCCAACTAGCCAAGTCCCCAAACAAAAAAAATTGTTTCACAGAGATTACAACACCAAATCACAAATAAAATAAAGGTTCAGAGTTTAGAAGTGCTCAGTCGTGATGGTGTCGATGTCTCTGCCGTTCAGCACGTGGTCAGATGAGCTCTGACAAGTAGTAGTCCCAAGGCACAAATAGATTCCTCTTGTTGGCTTGATGAAATTTGAAGAGGGTGACTGGAAGTTAATTGTTGCAGTATTCTCTTGATTTGCTAGAGAAATTGCGGCTTTACTTTTGACTTGAGGATTTCGGCCTGTCAACCACCATAAAACAATGTAATTTAATATGATGATGTGAGATAATCATAGAAAACTTTCAGATATTAATTCAATTCGGATATTAATTCAATTCGGATAATCACAGAAAACTTTCAGATATTAATTTAATATGATGCTGTGTGCTTCACGATTTTCAAAGGGAAGAACCACAATTCAATTCGGCCCAGGTTACACAAATTGAGGCATAACTTTCAGATATTAAACACAAATAATGTTGTGTTCTTTGAGATTTTGGTCAAAAGAAAACTCCCTGAGCTCTTGGCAATTTTTGATTGGAAGGAGATTCCCAGATGTACGGCTCTTCTTTAATTTTTCCTTTGTAATGAAGAATGCAGATCCCTCATTGCGGCAACAAAAGAATCCGGCCTTTGAGATTTTGCAACACTGAGAAGAACATGCGGCTTGGGGGGTTTTAATTGGTCTTCCTGCGCTCAAAAGAAAAACTCCCCTATTTTTTTTTGGAAACAATTCAGCTGAGGCTAGGTTAAAAATTTTGAACGGCGCCCTTCTGTGAAAGTTCGGCTGAAAAAAAAACAAACCCTAAAAAAATAATGCTCCGCACGCACTTGGACTTCCCCTTTTGTTCATGTGGTACTCTCAAGTAAAAAGAACAGAACAAAACCCAGACTTGGGTTTTCATGCTATTTCTTTTGACTATTGTGGCCGGCCCATTAAACAAAAACAAAAGCCCTCCTATTTTTTTGTATTACGGCTCCTTAGGCTTTTAGAATTATTTGCGGCTCTAGTAGATATGAACTGAACTAAGTATGATATCACCTTCTCCCCATTGTATTGCTCACGTCTCACAATGAGTTTCTTCAAGCTTTGCCTTTCCTGAAACACTTAACACACACGTTAAAAACGTTCACACCCGTTTGTTATCATCAAACACGAAGTTCATAGATCGTTGCTACCAACATCAACGGGATTAGGATAACCACACCTTTGTTCCGTGCTTTAATTCATGGAGGATTTTCTTGCCATGCTTGGATTTCTCAAAAATTCTCTTTTGTTTTACTTTGTACATCTCCCCTCGTCGTGCATCGTTCTCCCATTTGGGAGAGTGCACACTTTTGTACATATTTTTGTATAATGGTCTTTCGGGGTTCTTCGTCACCCGACGCCCTAAAGCCATCGGGCTTGGGATGTGTAGGCCGCCCTTGCACTCCATTGCAATTCCGCAAGTTTGCAAGACAAAAATATTAAAATCAAAAACAACAAAACCAAACCAAAAACCAAAAATATTTATATATGCCACATTCTCCCCTTTTCCTTCGCTCTCCACATCTTCTATATTTGAGAGCACCAATGTATATAGGGAAGGTGAGAGTTTGTACAAAGAGATCTTTCCCCATCTTCTCCATCTCCTTTTGAAAATACAAGCAAGGCAAGAAAGTGTTTCAAAAATAAAAAATGACAAGTCTGTGTGGTGATTCCTTACATCCTAGAGATCGATAGTTATTTCCATGATTCATATCTATTCTTTCTTACTTATTCATGCATGTATGGGTATCTCATATTCACCGTTTGGAAGATTTGATATGAATTTTGAGCTTCCTCATATTTGGGCATATTATCTACTATAGCACGATATGATAGCTATGCATTTGCCAATGTCACGCTTCTATCTCTTTTGTGCTCTATTGATATGAACCCATGATGCTATATTATGAGATTGAATTCTTGATTTAGATTGTGATATGCTTTTACCTTGTGCTTAATTGTGTTGGTGATTACATTTGTGGTTTAGAGAGGGTGATCAAGGATTCTTCGCTCTCTTTCTTGCTCTCGCACCCGATCTTCATTCCAACTCGTCTTCCTCGGGACGAGGAAGAGTTTAGCTTGGGGGCTTGATGCATGTTCATATTTCACCTTTTGCACACGCTCTTCATCATGTTTTCATATGCGTTTAATCTCATTCCATGTTGTATATATCACATCTTGGTTCATACTGACTATTGGGTGAATTGTTTGTATTTCAGGTAAATGTCGGCATTTCGGTATCTTCTGGAGTCAACCTTGCATGTTGGGACCAAAGCGTGCTTATATGGCAATGATCTGATGGCCAAAGATGAGGATTTGAAGTTTGGAGCTTCAACCGATCGGGTGGACAGACCCAACCGATCTGTTCGTGCACACGTATCTGACCTGACGAGGAGCGAGCAAAGAAGGTAGCCCCAACCGATCGGTTCAGTGATCGGTTGGTTGTGACAGTGCTCTCTGTCTTTGAGAGATCTTCCCAACTGATCGGTTCATCCCATCAGGTCATTTTGGGGAAGAACTCACCTGACCGGTTGACACTTCAACCGATAGGGTGGCCTTTTCTTCCCCTTTCATGTACTATTGATCATTCATTGAAGATCTGCTATCATTTCAGTGGGAGTTTGGGTGATCTCTTATTTTTCTAGCATCGGCATCGTCGTTAGCTTTCGAAAGATAGGTCGCATGCCCAAATCCGATTTTTCTACATTTTTCTGGAATTTTCTGGGCGCAGCTGGGTGCTGAAATTGGGAGCTGTCTGTAATTTGAACTTCAACCAACCGGTTGGAAGTCCGACTGATTGGTTTTGCTCATTTTCAGAAGTTTGGTATCTCTGTTTGCTTCCACCCGATCGGTTGAACTTCCAACCGATCGTGTGGCCCTGTTTTAGCAGTTTTAGTGGGTTTTAGACCCGAACTGTTAGGGTTTTGTGGGGGTCTATAAATATGAGATTGTGGATGACTTGTAAAGGGTTCCTCCCTATTTTTCCAGTGTTTTTTCAACCCCTTTCATGGGAGCTTTAGATTAGTTTAGATTAGGGTTTCTATTCCAATAAGTTTTGTAATGGATTGATGGATTCAAATGCAAGATAAGTATTTCTTTTCTTATTTCCATTGTTTTGTGTTATTTTTATTGTGCTTGATGGTGAATGTTTGTTTGTCCCTTTTATCACTTGCTATTCATATTCTTCACCATTGAGTAGTGTTTGATGAACCCTAATATGGGTTAGAGTAGGATTGATGCTTGAGATATTTCATTTTACTTGATCGCATGACAAGTGTCTGATGGATTGTGACAATGGGGATGTCTAGCAATCTGAGACCAATCCATATGGCAACACACTAGATTGTTGGGGGTTGAGCTCCGGATGCTTGTCCCAGCAAGATCCGCTTTGATGTATTGATAGAAATCACATTCGACCTATTTAGCCATTAGAGTTACGCGGGGGCATTTCATTGTCACTGGCGGGATAAAGACCACTTTTGACCGTCGGGCCAAGGGAAAATAAAACGGGAGTTTGATCCCCTAGCCACAGCTCACACCCCTAGCGTTGACATTGAGTCCTCGCACGTGGGAACGGCTTGGATGAAATGTTGGGAGTTATCATTGTGGCCTTAATACTTCCGGTTGCGGAGGGTGTTGCACATGGGAATGCCCACCGTCCGAAATCGGGTAGACCTAGCGTATCATCCTGGGCATCGACCAGAATATCGGGCCCTTGGGACGCTAGGTACCACCTTTTGGGGCAATGTCTCACCCTGGGCCGAGTCTAATACCAAGTGTCATGAGTGATCTAGCCCGTGTTAGCGGGGATTCATTTCTTGTCTTTTTCCTTTCTTTCATTTATTTCTACACTACCCACTCATATCATCCGCGTAGCTCTCACACAACCTAGGCGAGGCTAGTAGCCATTCAAGCCATCCACCTCCCTGCATTTGATATACCCGTATCCTACACTAACCGTGCACTTGCGGTAAAACGACACCGCGCCCAAACCGTAAAGCGCTGGTCACCATGTCAGGGGTGAATTTCGCAGTTATAATCACTTTGTCAATACTATGTCGCTGCAAAACCTAGGATATGGTTGACTGTCAACCCCTCCTAGCATCGTGCTTAATCAGTATCGTTCGATCTTAGCATGTCTTTGTTGGATCATATTCAAGATATGTTGGCCAAGGATTTTCCTAAGGAGCATATCGATTCCGCACCACTACTACCCTCATACGGGCGTGACGAATCCTCTCTTGGCCACTACTCCCCTCATACGTTTCAAGTGTCACCCAATCTAAGACCTTTCAGCAGGCCATGCCTCGAAGCTAGGTCATTGATATAAGTGACATCGTTTACATATAGGCTCGTACAATAGCCTCAAATCAAAGGACCATGTTGCCTATTATCACTTGAGATCTACCATTGATAGTTTTGTATATGCTATCCATGTAGCAGCTCTCGTTGGGTCATTTAGTGAACTTATTCTCTAATGAGCACCTGTGTCTCGTCTCCGATTTCGCTAAATCGAACGATTATAAGATCATCACCACCAACACTTGGTGAAGACAGAGCACACAAAAGTCTATCTAATGCATGATGTCCTTTCCCGATGCATCTACGACCATGAATAGTTTTAGACTTATGCTGCTAGCGGTCAAAACACTTTTCCATGAACAAGATCCTCATCTCGATACATGTTCAACCTCGCACTAAGTCTCGGGACTTTTTCTAAGTATAAAATACAGACAAACATTATAATTATAGTCAGATAAACATTACCAAATAGAATACTATCATTTTGAACAAGATGCTCCAATTATAAATAATTAGCCTCGAGGGCATACATTTCCCAACAAGTGCCACATGTGCTTTTTCGGTTTGATTTGCATCTAGCAAAATTGACATCACTATATGATAATAAATCATATGTGCTAGTCTTAGGGTAAAATAATCCAAAAGTAGATGTGTGTTCAATATATCTAAGTAACCTCTTTACTCCTGTGGGATGCAAAACCTTAGGATTTGCTTGATATCTAGCACACATCATACTGAAAACATAATATCTAGTCTACTTGCTGTAAGATAAAGTAGTGAACGGATCATACCTCTATATAGAAGTTGATCAACACTTTTACCAGTTGGATCTTTATCAAGAGATATCGATGTATTCCTGGGAGCATGTTTTCATGCAGAATTCTCCAAACCAAAGCGCTCGATAAGATCTTTTGAGTATTTGCTTTGATGAATGAAGATTCCTTATTTCAGTTGTTGATTTGAAGTCCAAGGAAGTAGGTGAGTTCACCCATGTGACTTATCTTGAATTCTTTCTACATGGTCTTAGAAAACTCTTCACAAAGAGATTCAATAATAGAACCAAAGATTATATCATCAACATATACGTATATGATAATAATATTAGAATCAATGTGCCTAGTGAATATTGTAGAATCTACCTTTCCAATAGAATATTCAGCTTTAAAAAAAGTTTTAAGCCTTTCATACCAAGCACGTAGTGCTTGTTTCAAACCATATAAAGCTTTCTTGAGTTTGAAAACATGATTATCTAAAACTTCATGTTGAAATCTAAATGGTTGCTCTACGTAACCTTCTTCCTTTATGAATCCATATAGAAAAGCACTTTTAATGTCCAATTGATATAATTTAAAATCCTTGTAACATGCATATGATAATAACATTCTAATAGATTCAAGGCATGCAATTGGTTCATAGCTTCCATCAAAATCAATTCCTTCTTCTTGATTATAACCTTGTGCAATCAATTGTGCCTTGTTTCTAACTACCTGTTCAGTTTCATCTAATTTATTTTTGAATATCCACTTGGTACAAATACCTGGATGATCAACGGGTCTGGAAACTAAATCCCAAACATCATTCCTTTTAAATTGGTTAAGTTCTTCATGCATAGCAATAATCCATGAACTAGCTTTACATGCTTCATTGATGTTCTTAATGTTCAATGGATGAAATAAAAGCACAATGCATCATGCGTTCAATTTGTGATCGTGTTCTTATACCATTTGATATATCTATAATAACTAATTGTCACGCCACGTTTCCTAAAATACCCGGAAATTCAAAAATTTCCAGGGCGTCGGTAGAGAACAGAAGGTGACAGGCTTGTGATAGTATTTAGACCTAAGGTGTCGACCCCTCATCTCTAAATACTACTCAGCGTAAATGGAAAAATGATGCTACAATTTCTGCAAGCCAATATGAATGCTAGAATAGTACAGACGACAGATAAAGAATACTACAAGTGCTCCAACATAGAAAAAATAATCGCAGTCACAACACAGAGTCGCAAAATATATTTACATATATTTAGGTCTGAAAGGTAGCAAGTACACACGATATTATACAATAGTACAATAAGGGAACAAAATGTATAAGATTCCATATCCTTCGAACTATGTTCACAACCCAAGTACAACTCACTCCCTAATCTAGCCATGGGTAACCAACTCCACAAAATCACCATCAGAGGATCAACCTCTAACTCGATGCTCTGGATAGTCTCCTGGGGAAGAACCAGCTCTGAAGTCTCAAGCCCTAAACCTGGAGAAAAGGGGGCAGACATGTCAACACGTGCCCAGAAAGAAACCACAACCTAAGTATAGACTGCTATATTTAAGATTGTCACACCTAAACAAGGCACCTGACACCACATGAATAAATAAAGGAGTATTTTAAATGACATTTATCTCTATCTAGAAATGAAGACATGTTTTGATCATTAATGACAAAATAAAATAAAGTAACACTTATTGCACGCTGAATAAATCTGCAGCTAAGAGCAATAATAAAAGAAAATGGACGAAAATTAAATGTGTCATTGCAAGAGTGTCCTAGCAACTCTATCGACGTCAAGTCCATCGCCTAGACTGTGCCTAATGTTAGTACGTGAACCTATTCTATTAAGTAAATCACACCTTGTTAATCATACAAACTCCTGATCAGAGAATGAGATGTGCAACGAGATCCATCCATCATATAATCAACACCCTCCCCCTTACGGGAGGAGAATGCGACCTGAAGTGGTATGTAATCCAGTAACACCCTCCCTACGGGAGGAGAACGCCACCTAAAATGGTATGTAAACACTTCCTCTCTTGGGATAGAACGTCTACTATAGTCTCAACTCTTGGAGAGGTATGGACAACAAGATGGTCTCATGGCTTATGCATCCCCTTAAACCCTGAGTTTATCCAGTTACCCTGCATCTAAGCATAAAATGAAAGTTGACATATTCTATCACATCACATCGTGTGCCATTATCATATTACAATTCCATACAAGGGAACATCGAATTCCTTGACTTGAAGTTAAATGGCATCATCATCATGGCATCATACACATCACAATATGAGAAACAGGAATCATAGAACATGGAATTACATGGCCATATACATGGAGACTAATATGGAACAACCATAGTCATGGTATATCAACATAACGCTTGTCATAATAACATCAACATGGTAATTAACATGGAAACTAAGATAAAACATGGACATAACTTAGCATGTTAACATAGACTTTTAGAGCATATTCATATTAGCATGTACTTTAGCATGTTAGCATGGATATTAACATATTGGTATGAACACTAGCATATTGGCATGTACATTAGCAACATGCATAGAAATGAACATAAACTTGGCATACTACAAGGACAAACTAACATTAGTATAAGGACGTGTTAACGTTAGCATATAGAACATATTATGACATATTAACATATTGATAGTAGCATATGGAACATATTAACATATGGATATATTAGCATGTGGAACAATTTGCATATGAACATATTAACCTTAGCTATTAGACATATAAATGTTAGCATGTGGAATATATTAGCACACATATTAGCTTATGGACATGATCATGGCATAAATGTGATTACTACCACTAAGATAATCTTACCATATTAGCATACCAATTTTTAGCATGAACACATTAGCATGGGTGGTACATGATATAAACACACTACCACAAATCTTGAAATCCTACTACGTGAATCATCCTAAAATAATTATGATGTTAGTACTATTACATATAACATACATAATCTTTAAACTTAACATGTCATATCATACTAATGAGGACATTAGTAGTATATTATCATGGACATGATTTTAAGCTCAACATTGGGAATATATTAGCATTAGTGGCATATTAACATGCTAGTATGAACATTGGAAACATGGACATAGGACATTAGTGGCATAACATGCTAGTATGAACATTGGAAACATATTAGCATTGGTGGCATGTTAACATGCTAGTATGAACATTGGAAACATGGACATATGACATTAGTGGCATAACATGCTAGTATGAACATTGGAAACATATTAGCATTAGTGTCATATTGACATGCTAGCATAACAACATACAACCTCCTAACTTAATTATGGAACCATTGTTACACACAAATAATCAACTACTTAGTGGAATCTCTACTAAGCATTGTAAGACACAAAACCATGGCATGAATGGGATTTCCCCCCTAAGACAATCCTAAGCACAACAACCTATCTAGAGTCAGGAATCCTACCTTTGATGAAGCCTTTTCTTCTCCAAACTAGCTTCCTCTCCTAGAGTTTCCTCTCCTCCTTCTTTAAGCTAGCTTTCTTCTTCTTCAATACGAAAAGATATGTGATGGGGCTTTGGTCTAGAGGAGGAGGAGAAAGGGATGATATGAGGGTGGAGGTGGTTCCGCCTATTGGTGGAGTAAGGGGGGTGGAGGTGGCATGCCTTAGGGAGGGAGGAGAGAAGATGATGAAATTTTGGCCTTTTCCCTTTATCTTCCTATTTTTCTTTTTCCCTTTTAATCCTTTTCCTTAATCACCTTGCAAATTACATTCATGTGACAAGTGTAGCCTTGTGTGTCACTATTACAATGATCTCTACCTAACACATGACACGTAAGGAGATGAGGTGGCTTGCATACAAAATTAGGATTTCTAATTTTTGAAAAATAAAATACACTCACTAATACTATAGCCATACTAACATACCATGTATCCATTTAAATACAATCTCATTATATCATCTAATATGATTTAAAGATATTTAAAAATAGATTTTATATTATGATAAATTTTTAAAAAATTAGGAAAAATCTCAAAATACATGAAAATATACATGTATTAAACACGATTAAAAATACCTAGAATAATACCCATACATATGGAAACAGTGTATTGCACTAATTCATGTGGATAGTTAGGAATTTCATCATATGCTTTAGGAAGATCTACATTTTCCGAAGTAGATTCAATAGATGGATTAGTTGTGTCATATTATCATCAAGTTTAATATTTTGAAGGAATTGGACATAGGTATAAATGTTCATCATCATCAACATATGTGCACGATGAGAGGGTCGCATCAAAAGTTAAATGTAATGATTCTTCAATTGATAAAGTTCTTTTGTTGCATATTTTGTAGGCTTTGCTAAGTGTTGAATATCCAACAAATATTCCTTCGTCTGATTTAGAATCAAATTTGTCTAGTGTATCTATAGTATTAAGAATAAAACATTTACATCCATATGATACATGAGAAATGCAATCGAAGAATAATTCAAACAAAGATTTGTTAAGTAATGGCCTTACAAGAACTCTATTCAAAATGTATCATGCGGTTACAACAGTTTCTGCCTAAAAAGATTTTGGTAAGTTACTATCACATAACATTGTCATAGCTTATTCTTGAAGTGTTCTATTTTTTCTTTCAACTACTCTGTTTTGTGGAGCCATCTAGGAAATGAAAAACTATGTGTAATTCTATTATCATTACAAAAATTAGAAAAAAATTCATTATCGTATTCTCCCCTATGATCACTATGAATAGTTACGATGCTTGATGATTTGATTTTCTGAATTTTTCTACAAAATATGGAAAATTCGTCAAAAGCGTTATTCTTATGGTATAAGAATAAAACACATGTATATCGTGAGAAGTCATCAACAATGACAAATACATATCTACTTCCATTCAAAGAAGCTACTCTTGAAGGACCAAATAAATCCAAGTATATGAGTTTTAATGGTTAATTTGTTGAGATAGCATCCTTTGATTAGAGAGAATATTTATGCATCTTTCCTTGTTGACAAATTTCACAAAAATGAGTGTGGTTGAATGAAATGTTTGGTATTCCTAAGACTAACTTGTGTTTTGAAATACGTGCAATATTTGTAAAATTTGTGTCTAAAACGTTTATACCATAAAAGTGTATTGTCTAATGAGGCCATCAAACAATGATTGTGTGTAGTAGTGGTCATACATAGAATATAGATGTTATTTCTATGATTACCATGGAGTAAAACAATAGAGATGTTGATATCATTTATAATGCATGCATGTTTTTTCAAAGGTGATTTTAAAATCATTAGCACATAATTGACTGATAGATAATAGATTTTCAAACCGTAAACAAGTAGTATGTTTTCGATGGTTGGCTTATTTGGATCACCAACGGTTCCAATGTCAGTAATGTTTCCATTATTTTTGTCTCCAAAGGTAATTATGCCATCTTTGAATTGAACGGTTGATAGAAGATTGATGTTTCATGACATATGTTTAAAGTATCCGCTGTCTAAGATCCATTTTTCTTTTATAAGTAACTGAAAAATAAATAATAAGCATTGGTACAGTTTGCTTTTGTGTCCTTTTGATTAGTCCTTAGGAAGGCAAACCGAAGTAGAATTTTGCTTTTGCAAATACTTACATGAATGAATATTGTTTTTTAATAATTGAAAACATATAAAGTTCTATTAAACAACCATGAATCCTTGTGAACCCATATATTAAATGTATCAGGTTTCCTAGAAGATGTATTTGAAGTAGTTTAAATTGTAAAAACATTTCTTTGTTGGTAAGAAACCAATAAGTTTACTTTCTTTGTGTAAATAAATGCATGTTTCTTCTTCTTTGTTTAACAAAGTTGCTTATTTTACTAGATGAAGAAGTATTTCTAGGCTTTGGTGCATTTTTGTGAGAATAGCCTAATCCATGTCTATGATTTGCTGGATGTCGAATTTTTATCAAATCAACGAGATTAGTTTCACTTTTATTGAACTTATTTACATTAGTAGATATCTCATCATAATTTATTTTTAGTGATGAGATATTATTATCCATTTCAAATAATCGTGTATGTAATTCATGAATATCAGATTTGAGAATTTCATTTTTTTTGATTAGTTTCAGATTTTGAGAAGTCAATGGTTCCTTCTAAGATTTAATTTCATTAAATGCAATAGATATAGATGTTAGTTCTTGGTGGGCAAGAAATAAAGCATCGATGCTTTGTTTTAGAGACTTGTATTGTACATTAGGTCTCTTGAATTGAAGAAAGAGAACACTAAATGCATCTTAAAGTTCTTCATTATCTAAATAACTTTCCTCATTGTTGTCATCTTATACCATAAAGCACATGTGTGCATTCTCATCATTTGATTGATCATAGTAATCTTCTTCATCTGAAGAGGAATCACATGTGGCTACAAAGGGCTTTCTTCTTCTTATCGAATTTCTTCTCCTTCTTTGAGTTTTCATAACTATTGGAGTTTTTATTCTTTGATTTTAGGAGTGGACAATCCTTTTTGATATGTCATAGCCTGTTACAATTGAAACATAAAGAAGCATTAGAATTCTTAGATTTAAAATTTCTGTACTTCTTCTTAATAACTTCTTGAAGTTCATTGTGATGAGTGCAACATCATCATCATCCATGTCTGAATCTTTGGTATCTAATGATGCATTGAAAGCAAGTACTTTCTTATTTGATTTTGATTGTTCATTTTGATCCTGCAACTGAAATTCGTATGCCATCAAGTTGCCAACAAGACTTTCTACAGCGAGAGTTGATAGATTATTGGCTCCTTCAATTGTTGTAGTCTTTTTCTCCCATTTAGGAGTCAAAGTATGGAGGATCTTGGAGGATCTTTTGAACTTGTTCAGGTTGAGTATCTGTCTTTCCAAGCAATTAGAGAATTGGTTATGTCTGTAAATCTGGTGATCATTTCTCCAATAGTCTCATTCTCCTTCATCTTAAACATCTCAAACCTGTAAGCAAGAACAGAAATCTTAGTCTCCTTTACTTTACTTGTTCCTTCATGCGTTACCTCGAGTGTATGCCAAATTTAATAAGCAGTTTTAGCCTAAAAACTCGGTTAAACTCATTCTTGTCCATGGCATAGAAAAGTGCATTCATGGCTTTAGAGTTGTGTGTTGTTGCCTTATCAATGATGGTCCATTGAGAATATGGATTAGAAGGCTTCTCATATCGCATCTCCAAGATATTCCAAAGTTTATAGTCAATGCTCTGAAGATAAATCGCCATCCTCTTCTTCCAATATGAGTAGTTGGAACCATTAAATAGTGGAGGACGTGTAGTAGAGAGTGCTTCTAGAAATTATGATGAATTGTTCATCTGGTAGGTATATGCCATCTTTGCCTTACTTTGATACCAATTGTTGGATCTCTTGGCACACCAAATATACTAGAGGAGTGGTGAATAATGTATATCATGATGAATATTACAAATTTAAAAGTTACTAAAAATTGCAATAAAAATACAGAAATAAATGATCACATTCCAAAAAAGAATCAAACACAGAGATTTATCCTGGTTCGGATCCTCTTAATCATATGTCCATTCCCCTACTCCCCATAGAGATTTTCAATCCACTATAATCATGTGTTCCTTGATTACACGTAAATATTGTATATTTTACCCTCAAATCTTTGGCATTCCCATGTGTTTTCATGTTAATTGAGCTCTAAATAATGCAATTTCTAGATAATCAGTGAATCTTAGAGTTCATTTATTGTAGGAAATTTATAAGAATTTTATAAGAATTTTATAAGAATTTTACGATGTTTAAATCCTTAGCTGCAAATCATTGAGTCTGGTTGTCAAAACAGTACCAGACGTCCGGACATATGCCTCCAGATGTGTGGAGAAGAGCTGATACTTAGATACACAAATTCAGCTTCCCCAGACGTCTGATGCCTATAGTCCAGACATCTGACATCCTAACTTCAGACATCTGGTTAGGCTCTATTAGCCATCTCTGGCACTATTTGTAATTCTTTTTGAACTCTCTGGTTTCTTTTCCGTAGGATTATTTTTTCCAGATGCCTGAAGCATACGACCCAAATGTCTACGCTTAGCTTCAGACATCTGGCCAGACCACTTCAGTCGACTGATCGCTGCCACTTCAAGCATGCCACCAAGCAGAGTTCCAGATGTCTGACAGCTCAACGTCAGACGTCTGATCGAGATGATTTTCATCTGACAATCTCCAAACAATCAGACGTCTGGTTGGCCTACACCAAACATCTGACGGCAGGCTGAAAGCGTAATCTGGAGCAGATTTCAACCCGAACCCACTCCAAATCATCACTCAAGCTGAAGAGAGCGTGGCCCTTAATTTCAAATCGAATGATGGAATTACTAGAGGGTTTGGAGAGTATAAATAATGGAATGTAATTAGGATGAGGGATTATCTTTCATTGTTACATCTTTGTTTTAGTTTTAGGGTTTAGCTCTAAGCTTTGGGGAAGAGTGCAGTTGAGCAAAGGAGATTATGGCTCAGCTTTAATTCAATCTGGTGATCGAAATTCTTATCTTCATCTCTTGATTCTGTTTATTAGATTTTCTCTTTGTATTGAGCTTATAACATTTATCAATGAAGGTTAATATTTTTATTTCCATGATTGGCTAATTTCTTGTATGGGTGTTGTGATGTAATTTGAGCTTATTCCTCTATGCTTCCATTATTATTGATTGTTTAAACTATTGGATTGATGAGTTATTCATATTCATATTGCAATGCATTACCCGTCGAGGGGTTCGATGAGGATGGTGTGCCTCAAGGCATTACCTATGTGTATACACATTACACATGACTAATCATAATAGGACGATGCGTTGCAAGGCGTTATCTACATGTGTCTACACTACCCATCGATGGATCCGAGAATGACGTGTCGCAAGGCATTGTCTATATGTATAAGACCCGTTGAGGGGCCCTAGAGTAGGGTGGTATGCCAGGAAGCATTACCTAGCAATTAGGATATATAGCCCATTAATCTGATGAACACTTATGATGTTATTGTATGTAACCCCCATAAGGGTATCATCTGATGAAGCTTGCACAAAAGACACTTCATTGCTCCCCTTCTCATATTGTATCACCCACACTACCCCAAGCATACTTTTAGTTTAATTTTGATACTCAAATTCTCCAACGATCATTTCACCCTCGAAAGGTGGTTTGTATTTCATTGAACTATTTCCTAACCTAATTTTGAATTATGAATTTGTTGATGAGATTTGTCCTTGTGGATACTATATCAGGACTCACCGGAATTATTACTTCTTGACCTCCTACACTTGGGAGTACAATATTTTGAGGCAAGTACTCCTCGCAAGTAGACAACATACAAAGATGCCAACACTCTCCATGTCGCAAAGTTTTACAATCTCTTTAATAAGATATTTGGCCACCAAAAGTAAAGTAAGAAACAATTTCACTATAGCCTTGATGATGTGTAAAGAATCGTAAGGAAGGTGAGAAGATCTTCAAGGTTTCTTGATTGAAAGAATGGTAGAAACACTTTTCAGGATGGACTTCAAATGGAGAAAATTTTAGCACTTTGTTCTCCAAGGAAAGTCGAAAATCACCATATCTTTAGAGTGAGAAAATCTGAAATTTTAGAGAGAATAAGTGAGTAAAAGTTGTTGAATGGCTAGGGTTTGGGTCATATGTATAGGATTGAGAGGGGTGCCCAAACAACTACTAAAAGCTGTCAGAAAATGGTCAGAAAATGGCTAGTTGCAAAACTGTCTAAATTGCCATTAGTCGACTAGAAAAAATAATCGGTCGACTAGGCATAGTAAATGGTCAATGATATAGCCATTTGAATCGTCAACTGGAAGAAATCTTAGTCGACTGAAACTATAAGATAGTCAGAAATAGATCCATTTTAACTAAATATAGTCGACTAGAAGAAGTCTATTAGTCAACTAGGACTAGAACTGGAAAATCAGTCAAAATAGATCCATTTGAAAAACTGACTCTTGGTCGACTATGAAAAGTTGTTAGTCGATTAGGACCAAAAAAATGAAAGTTACGCAAATGGTCAGTCGGCTGGAGTCTTTTAGCTTAGGATTAAGAAAATGGAAAAGGGGATAGTTGACCAGTAAAAATGTTAGTCGACTAATAAGGTTTAGAACTTAGAAATTTAATGGAAAACCAAGATTTCTACGATTGATCATCATCATGACTTTAACATTCTAAGTTTGCAAGAAAACGAAAAATTACAGCATTATTACATCATTACAACAAGATGCATAATATAACTTGAGCTTCTTCTTGATTGTAATGCTTCTTGCAAAATAGCTTGATATATTTGAGTAGAACTTCAACCATGATATTAAGATGAAATGTGAAGTTGAATCATGTTATTGAAATAGCTATATGCAGGAAATTTTTCCTGTACGGTTAGCCATTTAGGGCCCAAAAACAATTTTTTTCCAAATGATCTTTGCAAAGTGTTCTATAACTTGTTAGTTACCTCTCACCAAATTTCAAACAAATCCAACACTTTTTGAGACTCCATCCATGCGTTTCAAAAAAGTTGTGCTAACCGTTCAGTTTTTGGGAGCGGTTTTTTTTTATACGCATGAACGTATGCTCAAAAAGTGTTGAATTGGCTTGAAATTTGGTGGAGAGGTAGACAACATGTTGTAGAACACACTGCAAACAATAAATCATCAAAAAAATGTTTTTTGGGCCTGAAAAGGCTGACCTCGCAGGAAACATTTCCTGCGATGTCAGCTCAGGCATATATTCCTCATATATTCCGAAGACTGCATTTTGAACTTGCTATGGTCATTACGAGTTCTTAGTAATGCCTTTCGATGTTACTAATGCACCAGCCACATTCATGAGATTGATGAACCAAGTCTTCTATGAGTAACAGGATAAGTTTATGGTTGTCTTCATAGATGACATCTTGGTGTATTTAAGAACAGAGGAAGACAATACTGAGCATTTGATGATAATCTTGGACACTCTGAAGCAGCATCAGTTATATGCTAAGTATAGCAAGTGTCAGTTCTGGATGACCAAGGTTGCCTTTCTGGGACATGTCATATCCAGAGATGGAATAGCAGTGGATCCAGAGAAAGTTATTACAGTAGAGAAATGGCCAGTTCCGAAGTCAGTCACAGAGATTAGAAGCTTCTTAGGATTGGCTGGGTACTACAGGAAGTTCATCAAAGATTTCTTTAAGATATATGCACCGTTGACCCATCTAACCTAGAAGAGTGTTACTTATAATTGGTCAGAGGAATGTCAGCATATAATTGGTCAGATGAATGTCAGCAAGCCTTTGATGAACTGAAGCAGAGATTGATCACTGCAAATATCCTGATGATTCCAGACCATTTAGGTGGATTTGAAATTTTCTTTGACGCGTTAGGCAAAGGATTGGGATGTGTTCTTCTTCATCATGGTGTGGTAGTAGCCTATGCTTCTAAAATGTTGAAGATGCATGAGAGGAACTATCATACACATGATTTGGTGTTAGCTGCAGTGGTATTTACACTGAAGTTATGGAGGCATTTTTTTGGGTGAACATGTAAAGATATACACGGATCACAAGAGTTTGAAGTACGTGTTCATTCAAAAAGAGCTGAATATGAGGCAGTGTAGATGGCTCGAGTTCATGGCTGATTATGATATTGACCTCCAGTATCATACTGGGAAGGTCAACATCATACCTGATGATCTTAGTCGCATGCCGACAGTAATGATGATGACGGCATAGAGAGGGATTCGGGGGTTATATTCGACAGATGGAGATTGAAGTTGTCATACCTGGACATCGATGATAATGATGAACTTGCAAGTTCAATCTGATTTGGTTGAACGAATTAAGGCAGCTCAGTTTGGAGATGTAAGTTGAAGAAGATTCGAGAGCAGACATAGGCCAGACTTCGCAATGATTTCTGTGTTTATGAAGATGGATATATGCGTTTTGGGAGCAGAATTTGTGTGCTGTCAAGTGATATACAGGATGAACTGCTGAGAGAAGCTCATAGTTCGGCTTATTCTATTCATCCCAGAGGCACCAAGATGTATCGTGATCTGCGACAACATTTCTGGTGGCACGGTATGAAGTGTAGTGTGGCTAGGAGTGTAGCTTCATGTCTGACCTATTAGCAAGTGAAAGTAGAGGACCATAGAACAGCAGGACTGCCGCAGCCTCTTCTGATGCCAGAGTGGAAGTGGAAGCATGTTTCGTGACTGGGTTACCTCGTACTTCTCGTGGATATGATGCTATTTAGGTAATCGTTGATTGATTAATCAAATCAGCTCATTTTATTCCTTTCTGAGTCGGCCAGTCTATGGACCATCTCGTTAAGATATATACAGAGGAAATTGTAAGACTTCACGGAGTGCCTGTATGCATAGTCTTTGACCGTGACACCATGTTTACATCTCACTTTGGAGAGGTCTACAGGCTAGCTTAGGAACTTAACTGAGTTTTAGCACTGCATACCATCCACAGACAGATGGTCAGTCAGAGATGACGATTTAGATCTTAGAAGATATATGAAGGGCGTGCTTGCTGGATTTCAAGGGCTCTTGGGATGAACATCTACATCTGGTAGAGTTTGCATACAACAATAGTTATCAGGCGAGTATAGGCATGGCGCCATTTGCAACATTGTATGGGAGAAAGTGTCGGTCTCCTCTTAGTTGGGATGATGTCGGTGACTACGAACTGTTAGGCCTAGACAGGATCGCTGAGACGGTGGATATGGTGAGAGTCGTCAGATATAATCTTCGCATAACGCAAGACCGTTATAAACAATGGACAGATGCAAAGAGACAAAACTTAGAGTTTCAGCCAGGCGAACAAGTATTTTCGAAGATCTCGCCAACACGAGGACCGATCCGTTTTGACAAACAAGGAAAGTTGAGTCCAAGATACATTGGGCCTTTTGAAGTTTTAGCTCGTGTTGGAGAGGTGGCTTATAGGCTTTCATTACCAGCGTCTCTTGAAGGAGTGCATAACGTGGTTCACATATTGCAACTTAGGATATGTATCAGAGATCCTAGTCATGTGATTAACTTCTCAAAGATTGAAGTATGACCAGACTTGATGTATGATAAGCAACCAATGGCTATTCTGGACCGAAGGCAGAAGATGCTGAGGAAGAAGTCCATTAGTCTTGTGAGGGTTGTGTGGCACCGAGAGTCACCAGGAGAGTCTACCTGGGAATTTGAGGATGAGATGAGAGAGAAGTACCCTCACCTGTTTGTCTAATGATGTAATTTTTTTGTAGTTTATGTAAGATAATGTATTGTATAGAATGTTTTCTCCCCTATTTTGAAATTCCGAGGTCGGAATTTATTTTAAGGGGGATAGTATGTAATGACACCAATATTAAAGTACATGTATGGATACATATTTTTGGATGTATAATGGTATGTATAAATTTTTGGGATATTACTATTATTTTTCTTAATTTTTGTGGTGAAGGAATTATTTTTAAATAATTTCAACTCATCATTTTAAATTATTAAATGAAGTATACATGAGCAAATACTTGTAAAATGGAAGATACCAAGTATGAACTCATGTATTCTTATTGAATTATAAAATTAAAATCCTAATTTGCCATGTCATGCCACCTCTTCTTTTAGGTGTCATTTGGAGAGTAATTTTCACCTAACACTTTCATAGGTGTCATTAGGAGGATGAATCCCACCTAACCCTAAACTAGATGGCATGTGGAGAGGATTTTAGGGGAATGACTAAGCTTGTGCAAAGATTTAAAAGAAGAAAATTTTGAGAAAATAAAAGGGAAAGGAAAGAAAAAAAGGAAACCCAAACACCTCACTCTCCTCTCTTCCCAACCAGGCCGAACACAAGCCCCACCCATTTCTCCCCTTTACACCACCAGTCCCACCACCAAACCTTCCTCCCTTTACTTCCTCACACCACCAAAATCACCACCACACTTTTCCTTGCTTCTCTAATCTAATTTTACCCCCATTCCATCACCTAAACTTCATCTTTTCTCAAGCATTTTGGAGCTTGGTGTGGAAGAGGAAGGAGCCTTGGAGGAGTAGAAGGAGCTCAAGATAAAGCTTGAAGTTCTTCAAGGAGATGAAGGGCCAAGGATTTTAAGAAGGACTACTTAAGGTAGTGAATTCTAACATTTTTAGTAAGAACTCCAACTTAATAAGGATATTAAGCTTAGGAAGTGTTCTTAGGAAATTGCAGTCCATACCATGTCATATGCTATGCTACAGAGTACCATGCTCTATGTTGTGCTAAGTATGAATTGCCATGTTACATGATCTATTAATGTGTTTGATTATTTGTAGGAGGAGGTAGTTCCTTATCATGATTGTATGTTAGGTTAGAAGTTTGCTATGTCACATGATATACTAGTATGTTTATTATGCTCATATTAACATGAATGGGTCAATGTTCTTGCTAATATGAGCATGTTAATATGTTAATGCCCATATACTTCTAAAGCCATGCTTATGACACGCTTCATTAGTCATGTTAGTATGCCATTATTATGTTAGCAAATTCACATAATCTGTTTGATGTGTAGCATGCTCAACATTCTATGTTTTTTCATATTACATTAAACTCCATGTTCACATTATGTTAATTACCCATAGAATTCATGTTGTTGTGTCAGTTAGAATCCAAGCTTAATTTATGGTTTTATACATGCTTAATTTATGTTGTTATCCATGCTTATATTATGTTAACTACACCATGGAACTCATGCTACGCTTGTTATGCTTTACATTTTCAAAACAATGGCTAGATTGTGTTAGTTAGAACTTTTGGTGTGATTATGTTAGTAACATCATGCTTAGAGGGTTTTATTACCATGCTTGGATCCTAAATTATGTCTCATCACCATACTATGTTTCATACAATTTTCCTAAATAATGCTCATTCTAATGTCATACTAATATTATGTCCAAATTCTAATATGTATGCTAATACTCATATTCTGAAGTTCTATGCCCATGTAATTAGGGGTGGCAAATGGGATGGGTCGGGTCGGGTCAGGTCAGATTCGGGTCGGGTCAGGTTTGACCCGACCCAAATAAGGGTAAACCTGAACCCGACCCGAATTAAATTTGGGTCAGGGTTCGGATACCCGTCATGACCTGGCCATAACCCGGGTGACCCGTACCCGACCCGGTTTGTCTAACGGGTCGGGTTCGGGTCGGGTTCGGGTTAGGTTTGGTGTAAAAGAGTGATTATTTTGCAAAAAAGGTCGGGTTCGGGTCGGGTCCGGGTCGGGTTCGGGGTGAAAAGAGTGAAATACGGGTCAAATTCGGGTCAACCAGGTCGAGGGGTCAAACCCATACCTGACCCAGATTTTTATTTGGGTCGGTCGGGTTGACCCGAATTCGACCCGACCTGGATTGGCCCCTACCCATACCCGACCCAAGAGGCCGGGTTCAGGTCAGGTCGGGTTGGGTCGGTCTATTTTGCCACCCCTACATGTAATGCTAATTTCTTGTTGTTAAATGCGGATGAAATAATTAATCTTGGCATTGATGTACTAATGACAAAAATGAAGCATTGTGATGTTCTTCTTTACGAAATTGTAATGCGGTGATTGTTGTTAAATCTCGACATCGACGAACTTATGGAATATTGTGAAAGCGGTAATTGAGACCGCTAAAATAACGTACAAAAATATAAATTATGAACTGAGAGTGAGGAAGAGTGATAAATGTCTGGAGCGCTCAATCCATTCTAAAATGGGTGAGACTCCAGATAAAGGTTAGGGGAAACACATGTAAATTATAGGAGTTAAGGAGCAGACAAATGATAGATTTCTCACTCGCTTATCACTCTCTAAGGGGGAGTTGACTAGGGTTAGAGAGGCCGGTGGTATACTCGTGATGCACCACTCGATAATTGTTGGTTTTCTGTGTTTGTCCCGATAAAAACCGAGATTTTTCTCATTCTCGTAAGGGGGAGTTAAGAGATGCCCCTCCAGTGCCCGTGTCACTGGTTGCGGTACCACTTTTCACCCATCCTGGGTGAAGTCCGGCTCCTTAGTGTCCTACGATTTACTCGAGTATCCAAATACTAACTAATAACCTAAATTTTTAACTAATTTAATCTAAAATGTATGTTCATCGGTTCCTCTTTATTTTCAGCACTTGATGTCACATTTCTTAAAATTTATGCTTAATTCTGTGATTATGGTGTCACCAGTAGATAAATGAATAGTAAGAAGGACCGGTTCTAAAAAATGGATCCTACTAGAGATGTTAGGATTTTCTACTGGGTCATGCATTGACATGCCCCCCTTTGTGGTTTTAAGGATAGGACCAGAGCAGCAGCCTGTGCAGGTCCCGACACCAGAGATCGTTCCCAGTTCAAAGGTAGGGCCTGCGAGCGACTTCGTCCAGTTAAAATTTCCTGGGGCAGATTAGTAGGTGCATTGTTCTGGGTGTGGACACCCTTTTTGTACTTTTTGGGTTGGGGGGTTCTCTTTCTTTTGTTGTACCCCACTTTTGTATCCCCTTGTACAGATGATGTATGTATAAAGTACTTTGTTTAATATGATGTATGTTCAGTTTAGTTTTTCTTTCAGTACTATGGATTTCAATTTTGTTGGAGCACTTTATTTTCTTTGTACTATTCCAGTATTGTTACAGTGGCATGCATACTTAGTTAATTTAACCACAATAATGCCTAGTAGTGTTTAGATATAAGGGTTCGAAGCCCAGAGTCTGAATACTATGGCGGCCCGGTCAGCTACGTATCTCCGTATTTGGGAGAGCGGGTGTGACAGGTTTTTGTTGTGGCACATGTAGGTCCCCTCACACTGCGATACACGTAAGAAAAGTACGAGTAAATCTCTAACATTATAATCTGTAATTTTGTATTGAACATTGTTTTCCATGTTCATTCTTGCAAAATGGATAACATGAATGGATCCTCTGAGAACAGGACTTCCACTTCTGATGCAGCATCATCTGAGGCATCCTTGATGGGGAAGATTCTGATAGGGATTCTGGAGCATATGAGTCAGCTGGATAATAGGGTGGCTAGTGGCATGGCACAGAAGCTGGTATATATCAAATAGTTCAGGGTCTTGTATCCGAAGTCCTTTTTGGACAAAGAGAGTCTTCTGGAGGTGGACGAGTGGATCAGACATACTGAGGATGACCTGACGGCTGTAGGATACCCGAGAAATGGATGGGTGGATGCCGCAAAGAGGCAGTTGACACATCAGGCACGAGATTGGTGAGATGCACATGAGCTACACTTGACCAGATCAATCTCTTGGGTGAAGTTTAGGGAGCTGTTCGAGACCCAGTTCCTTCCAGAGAC
Source organism: Scilla litardierei (assembly GCA_030789695.1). Taxonomy (NCBI): domain Eukaryota; kingdom Viridiplantae; phylum Streptophyta; class Magnoliopsida; order Asparagales; family Asparagaceae; genus Scilla; species Scilla litardierei. The sequence continues at coordinate 111,416,452 of CM061138.1, forward strand.
GAAGAAGGATGAGCTACATCTAAGGTTTGGGAATCTGACTCAGGGATGACAGAGCGTGGATGCTTATGATGTAGAGTTCTCACTATTGAGCAAGTTCGCTCTAGAGTTGGTGAAGTCAGAGACTACTATAGCCAGACGATTTAGGATGGCGCTGGATCCTGAGAACAGAGCAGTGATGTCGACTATGGTGTTGACTACATATGGAGCCATACTGGAGGCAGCCAGGATACATGAGACGCATCTGAAGAGCATGGGTAGGGCACTAGAAGTAGCAGAGAGTGACATACAGGTCAACAGAGGGGTTTTCTGAGGCCAACTCAGACTACCCAGTTCAGGAGGCCTGGAGCTCAGCCAACACCTCAGAGGCGAGGATCTTGTCTTATTTGTGCAAGCTAGGGCATGAGCAGAAGGATTGTAGGTTCTCTAGTAGGCAGTGCTTCACTTGTGGTCAGGCAGGACACATGAGCAGACAATGTCCTCAGCAAGGGCAGACTTCAGATCCAGTGGCACCAGTGGCAGCCTGGCCGATGCAGCAAAGGACCCTTCCACCAACTCCACAGAGACTCCCATTACCAGCACCACCAGCACCTGGTATCGTGACCCCGAGAGGACTACCCAAACCTCCCCAGCAACAGCAGACCACCTAGAGATCGGCGTCGAGGCCTCAGACTTTCACTATGATAGATGTGGAGGCAGATGATACCGAACGAGTTAACGCTGGTACCTCGTTATTTTTCTTTAAGTGATGAAATCTTTTCTATTTCCGTTATAGTATGATATATTTGTTGATATGATTAGGATGATTAGACCCTTATGTTGGATTTATGTTGTTTTCTCTTAGGCGTTATTAGAGTTGCTTCCTTCCCTGCCCTATCACTCTTTGATACAGGAGCATCTCATTGCTTCATGTCCCAACAATTTGTGACTAGGAATTCTTTATTAATAGATTCCTTTGCTTCTAATTGGAATATCCATACAGGGAGTGGAGTGATCCACAGTTCTTCAGGATACCGACAGTGTCCTGTAGAGATTTCTGGATGTAGATTGTATGCAGATTTCTTAAGGATGGAGATGCCTCATTTCAAAGCAGTGTTTGGGATGGATTGGTTAGGAATGTTCTATGCCACTATAGATTGTAGACTCAGGAAGATAGTGTTTCAGATTCTCGATCATCCAGAGTTTGAATTCTTTAGCGGTAGTAGTTACCTTGAACCATTGAAGTTTAAGGCCAACTCAGTAGAAGAAGAGATGATGGAAATGGAAACTGAACTAGTATTACCGAGGGTAGTCCGAGATTTTCCTGATGTCTTTCCAGATGATATCTATGGAATTCCTCCGGATAGATCGTTGGAGTTCACCATTGAACTGATTCTAGGCACTCAACCGATTGCTAAGGCTCCACACAGTATGGCTCCTCCAGAGTTAGTAGAGCTTCGTAGTCAGTTTAAGGATTTGTCAGAACGTGGCCTGATTCAACCTAGTGTATCACCATGGGGTGCACCCCTGCTTTTGATGAATAAGAAGGATGGATCTCGAAGAATGTGCATCGATTATCGGGAGTTGAATAAGGTCACAGTGACAAATAAGTACCCTCTTCCTAGGGTTGATGATATCTTTGATGAGCTTAGTAGATTGTGATTGTATTCGAAGCTAGATTTGAGAAGTGTGTATCACCGGGTGAAGGTCAGAGGATAAGATGTTCCAGAGACTGCATTTCAAACTCGCTATCGTCATTATGAGTTCTTAGTAATGCCTTTCGACGTTACTAATGCACCATCCACCTTCATAAGATTGATGAACCATGTCTTCTATGAGTACCTGGATAAGTTTGTGGTCGTCTTCATTGATGATATCTTGGTGTATTCAAGAATAGAGGAAGACCATGTTGAGCATTTGAAGATAGTCTTAGAAACTCTGGGTAGCATCAGTTATATGTAAGTATAGCAAGTGTCAGTTCTGACTGACCAAGGTTGCCTTTCTGGGACATGTCATATCCGGAGATGGAATAGCAGTGGATCCAAAGTAAGTTGTTGCAGTGGAGAAGTGGCCAGTTCATAAGTCAGTCACAGAGATTAGAAGCTTCTTGGGATTGGCTGGGTACTATAGGAAGTTCATTAAAGATTTCTCTAATATAGCTGCACCGTTGACCCATCTAACTAAGAAGAGTGTTGCTTATAATTGGTCAGAGGAATGTCAGCAAGCCTTTGATGAACTGAAGCAAAGCCTGATCACTGCAAATGTCCTGATGATTCCAGACCGTTTAGGTGGATTTGAAATTTTTTGTGACGCGTCAGGCAGATGATTGGGATGTGTTCTTCATCAGCATGGTGTGGTAGTAGCCTATGCTTCCAGATTGTTGAAGAAGCATGAGAGGAACTATCCTACACATGATTTGGTGTTAGCTGCAGTGGTATTTGCACTGAAGTTATGGAGGCATTTTCTTATGGGTGAACGTGTAAAGGTATGCATGGATCACAAGAGTTTGAAGTACGTGTTCACTCAGAAAGAGCTGAACATGAGGCAGTGCAGATGGCTCGAGTTGATGGCTAATTATGATATTGACCTCCAGTATCATCCTAGGAAGGTCAACGTCGTACCTAATGCTCTTAGTCGCATGTCGACAGTAATGATGATGACGACGGCATAGAGAGAGCTTCGGGGTGATATTCGACAGAGGGAGATTGAAGTTGTCTTACCTGGTACATTGATGATAATGATGAACTTGCAAGTTCAATCTCAGTTGGTTGAACGAATTAAGGTGGCTCAGTCTAGAGATGATACGTTGAAGAAGATTCGAGAGCAGATAGAGACCGAACCTTTGCAATTATTTCTATGTTGTTCATGAAGATGGATCTCTGCATTTTGGGAGCAGAATTTGTGTGTCGTCAGGTGATATAAGGTATGAACTGCTGAGAGAAGCCCATAACTCGCCTTATTCTATTCATCCAAGAGGCACCAAGATGTATCACAATCTGTGACAACATTTCTGGTGGCACGGTATGAAGCGTAGTTTGGCTATGAGTGTAGCTTCATGTCTGACCTACCAGCAAGTGAAAGAAGAACACCTGAGAACAGTAGGACTGTTACAGCCTCTTTCGATAACAGAGTGGAAGTGGCAGCATGTGACGATGGATTTCGTGACTGGGTTATCTCGTACTTCTCGAGGATATAATGCTTTTTGGGTAATCATTGATCGATTAACCAAATCAGCTCATTTTATTCATTTTCAAGTCGGCCATTCTATGGACCATCTCGCTAAGAGATATATGGAGGAAATCGTAAGACTTCATGGAGTGCATGTATGCATAGTCTCTAACCGTGACACCAAGTTTACGTCTCACTTCTGGAGAGGTTTGCATGCTAGCTTAGGAACTCAATTGAATTTCAGCACTGCATACCATCCACAGACAGACGGTTAGTCAGAGAGGACGATTTAGATCTTAGAAGATACGTTGAGGGCGTGTATGATGGATTTCAAGGGCTCTTAGGATGAACAACTACATCTGGTAGAGCTCGCCTACAACAATAGTTATCAGGCAAGTATTGGCGTGGCACCATTTTGCATCATTGTTTGTGAGAAGGTGTCGGTCTCCTCTTAGTCGGGATGATGTCGGTGACCGCGAACTATTGGGCCCAGACATGATCGCTGAGACAGTGGATGTGGTGAGAGTCGTCAGAGATAATCTTCGCATAGCCCAAGAACGTTATAAGCACTGGGCAGATGTGAAGAGACGACACTTAGAGTTTCAGTCAGGCGAACAAGTGTTTTTGAAAATCTCGCCGACACGAGGACTGGTCTGTTTTGGCAGACAAGGAAAGTTGAGTCTGAGATACATTGGGCCTTTTGAAGTTTTAGCTCGTATTGGAGAGGTGGCTTATAAGCGTGTACCAGCATCTCTTGAAGGAGTGTGTAACGTGTTTCATATATCGCAACTCATGAGATGTATTGGAGATCGTAGTCATGCTGTTTACTTCTTAGATATTGAAGTACGACCAGACTTGACGTATGATCAGCAACCAGTGGTTATTCTGGATCGAAGGCAAAAAATGTTGAGGAAGAAGTCCATTCGTCTTGTGAGGGTTATGTGGCACCGAGAGTCACCAGGAGAGTCTACCTGGGAACTCAAGGATGAGATGAGAGAGAAGTACCCTCACCTGTTTGTTTGATGATGTAATTTTGTTGTAGGTTGTGTAAGATAATGTAATGTATAGAATGTTTTATCCCCTATTTTGAAATTCAGAGGACAGAATTTATTTAAGGGGGATAGGTTGTAATGGCCCCAATATTAAATACATATTTTTGGAGGTATAAGGGTATGTATAAATTTTTGGGATGTTACTATTATTTTTCTTAATTTTTGTGGTGAAGGAATTATTTTTAAATAATTTCAACTCACCATTTTGAATTATTAAATGAAGTATACATGAGCAAATACTTGTATAATGGAAGATACCAAGTATAAACTCATGTATTCTTATTTATTTAAAAAATTAAAATCCTAATTTGCCATGTCATGCCACCTCTTCTTGCCAGGTGTCATTTGGAGAGTAATTTTCACCTAACACTTTCATATGTGTAATTCAGAGGATGAATCCCACCTAACCCGAAGCTAGATGGCATGTGGAGAGGATTTTAGGGGGAATGACTAAGCTTGTGCAAAGATTTAAAAGGAGAAAATTTTGAGAGAAAAAAAGGAAAACCAAACACCTCACTCTCCTCTCACCCCAACCAAGCCGAACCCAAGCCCCACCCATTTCTCCCCTTTGCACCACCACTCCCACCACCAAACCTTCCTCCCTTTACTCCCTCACACCACTAAGATCACCACCACACTTTTCCTTGCTTCTCTAATCTAATTTTACCCCCATTCCATTACCTAAACTTCATCTTTTCTCAAGCATTTTGGAGCTTAGAGTTGAAGAGGAAGGAGCCTTGGAGGAGTAGAAGGAGCTCAAGATAAAGCTTGAAGTTCTTCAAGGAGAAGAAGGGCCAAGGATTTTAAGAAGGCTAATTAAGGTGGACAATTCTAACATTTTTAGTAGGAACTCCAACTTTAATTAGGATGTTAAGCTTAGGAATTGTTCTTAGGGAGTTGTAGTCCATGCCATGTCACATGCTATGCTATAATGATTACCATGCTCTATGTTGTGCTAAGTATGAATTGCCATGTTACATGATCTATTAATGTGTTTGATTATTTGTAGGAGGAGGTAGTGCCATGCCATGATTGTATGTTAGGTTAGAAGTTTGCTATGTCGCATGATATACTAGTATGTTTATTATGCTCATACTAATATGAATAGGCCAATGTTCTTTCTAATACGAGCATGCTAATATGTTAATGCCCATATACTTCTAAATTCATGCTTCATGTTAGTATGCCATGATTATGTTAGCAAATTCACATAATCTATTTGATGTGTAGCATGATCCACATTCTATGGTTTTTCATATTACATTAAGTTCCATGTTCACATTATGTTAATTACCCATAGAATTCATGTTGTTGAGTAAGTTAGAATCCATGCTTAAGTTGTGGTGTTATACATGCTTAATTTATGTTGTTATTCATGCTCATATTATGTTAACTACACCATGGAACTCATGCTATGCATGTTATGCTTTACATTTTCAAAACAATGGCTAGATTATGTTAGTTAAAACTTTTGGTGTGATTATGTTAGTAACATGCTTAGAGGGTTTCATTACCATGCTTGGATCCAAAATTATGTCTCTTCCCCTTACTATGTAACGGTTGGTTTCCGATCGTACTTTCTTTGTGCACGTGCTCTTGATCGTGCACGTGTCTATTTTAGACTATATTTGATTTTGAACATTATTGTGTGATATGTTGATGTGATCGCCTCTGAGAGTATTAGATTGTGGAACTACTTTGGAACGACATATCTCGAGTCGTTCTTCCGCGATACTATCTTATTTGATGTGACGTCGCGACTTTCTGTTTTGATGCGAGATATTTCTATTATTAGTTTCGTCTCTCGACGTCGAAATTTAGATCCGTCTTCTCCACTCTCTTTCTTTCATCGCCTCGAACACCCCAATATTTATTTTACAATTTTTGGACTTAATTTGACCTATTTTCCATTTTTTAGAAATTTTTAAATAATTTTAAAACCTATTTTTATAAGTGATTTAATTATAATAAAATTCCTATATTAAAATAACGCTTTAAAGAATTTTTTTGAACAAATTTCAGAATTTTTGGCCGCACCCAACTTCGTGAGAGGGAGAGAAAAGATATTTGTTTTAAATAAATCTTTTTAATTATTTTTATTAATCCCCTAAACCCTAGACCTAGCCCTAACCCTCTTTCCTATTTATATTAACCCTAGGCTAGGTTATTTCCGCATCACACAAACCCTAGCCGTCAAAAACATCTTCCCAAAGTTCGTCGCAACGTTTCGACAGCCGCCCCGTGCACGACCGACCGCCGCCACCGCATCGGGCTGTGTCTGACCGAGGCCAAGCCACGCACCCGCGCTCCGCTCCGCTTCGTTGCAAGTTGCAACGTTGCAACCCGCAGCGCCCCCGCTCCGACCAATGAGATCGCCCGCTCCGACCGAGAGAACAGCCCGCACCCCGCTTCGTCCGCACGCTGCAGCGCTTCGTTGCAGCCGCTCCGCATCCACCCCGCACCCGCTAGCGCCCGACCGACGAGATCTTCCGCACCGACCGAGAGTCGCTCCGCATCGCTCCCTAGCGCTGCACGCCCGCACCCGCAAGCGTCTGACCGAGGGATCCGCTCGGTCTGACCAAGGATTTCCCTCGCACCGCACCACGACCCCGCCTCCGCTACGCTGCATCACGTCCGACCGAGGCAATCTCTCGGTCTGACCGAGAGAGACCCCCGTACCAACGGTGTCCGACCGACAGCAGATCATTGCAACTTGGTTTCTCCCACACCAACCCTGTGGTGGGCCCCCCAAGTTCTCCAGAGGTGTTGTGGGTCCCCCCATTGACCCCTAGCATTGCTGTGGGCCCCACTTGGGTGAGCTACTTCACGGATTTGCCGTCTACGACGTTGCGACACGTCGTAGGCCTTCGTCGCAAGTTTCAACTTTTGGGGAATCGTGCGAGGACCAGATCTGAAGCTGAGGAGTTCTCCGTTCAGACACGACTTCCGTTCTACGACAAACTCCGGTTCAGGTTGGTTCCCCGAAACTCGTAGAAACCCCCACAATAGTTGACTGAACCCGAAACTAAAAATCGTCAACTTGAACTAAAATTTATTTTCCAGCACCAGTAAAACGTTGTACAAATCTAGAAAATCGACGATTGGACTTTTTGACTGTGCACATAGGATTAGATCGTCGATTAGGCTGAAACATCAAAATGTGATTTTTGACGAATAGATAGTCCCGATAACCTAGAAATGAAGCATAATAGGATGTGATGAATTTGAGACCTGACACCATCGTCGTGGCGATATTTCAGACGGACTTCCGCGGACGAGACGCTTGGACGAGACGCTTCGAGAGGACGACACACTCGCCATCGCAGGCAAGTGTATCCACTTACACTTTTGGCCGTGCTTAGGCCTTAGTTGGTTAGAATTGATAACTGTGAACAAATAGAACCGGACGTGAAATGATAGCGTCCGGGACGACTCCTGACGGTTCAGACTTGACGACGAAGTCTAAGCCGGACAACAACAACTTTTGATATCGTAGGGCTATCATGTGTGTGCGTGCGTGTGGACACCCTAAAACAACTCTCCCATACACTGGTCGTGTCTTGTCCCTGTTACACAAAAAGCCTTCGGGCGTTTCAGATGCTCTCCTTGCGGGAGTGATCTCCGTGATACAAAAAGCCTTCGGGCGTTTCAGATGCTCTCCTTGCGGGAGTGATCTCCGTGATACAAAAAGCCTGCGGGCGTTTCAGGTGCTTCCCTAGCGAAAGTGATCTATGTACTTCTTGTCCTGAGTTCTGGGGTTTGGGGTAGGGTTGAGCGTGCGCACGGGAAGAGGGTCTGATCCCCCTCAACCCATAAGGCGTGAACCCTTTGTGTCTCACGTGTCGTGTCGTGTCCGACTTGTCTTGTCTGTCTTCATCTTGTCTTGACACCTTTAGGTTAATCCCGTAGTCGGTAGCACACGCTACGACTACTACTTGATATGCTTTACTTTCCTGCTGCGTTACTTTCTTTTTGTTACTTAGTTATAACCCCAGCATGCTAATCAACCAGTAAATCGTTGTCTAAAAGTTGATACACTTGCAGTTTGGTCTAACCCTATTTGTAGACCTTACAAGACATACAGTTCCTTCTTTTGGTGCTGTACGTCAGGTGTTGAGCCAGAGTACGTCGACGAGGCAGACTTGCCAGCAGACAGAGAGCCAGAGGATGTTGATCCGGAGTACGACCCAGAGGAGGACCAGAGTTAGAGGCCTCTAGTTGCTGATCCAGAGTTCTGTTCCAGTTTAGATTGGGTGCGTAGCACCTGTTGTTTTCTTGTCTAGGTTGGGTGCTTGCACCGGTAGTTTTTTTTTCTGCAGTTGTAGCCCTTCGGGTGTTTTAGACTCTCAGTACTTTTGGATGTTTTATTTGGAATAAAATGAAATGATATCTCTTTTCAATACTTTTGTTGCTCCGTACTAACTTAAAGGGACCTGTTCCTTCATTTTGGAATACCGCAGACGCTTATTGGGTCTGAGCTCTCAGCTCCGGCCTAAGCGGGCCTTAGTCACGCTTCGCCTCCGACCTTTTTGGGAAGCGGGGCATGTCAGGTTTTAGTGGTGGCCCATGCAGGTCCCATCCTTCTGCGAATACGAAACAATCAAAGTATTGAAATTCATTTTATTATCATCCAGTAATCGTACGAGTCTAACCTCTGTGTTTCTGTCAATAGGATGGCAGGACGACGCGTTACCCGATCGGAGAACTCAGGCGATGGAGTTCCGGAGGACCAGAGCGGAGATTTCCGTCAGTTTCTGGGTGTGATGAGGGAGATGCTAGATGTTCAGCATCAGTTGGTTCAGCAGTCCCAGCGTGCTGCCCAGGCTATTCCAGTTGCACCACCACCACCTCCGCCTGCCCCATGAGCTGCTCAGGAGTGAAGCAGTTCAACGAGCTCCAGCCGAGGACATTTTCGGGGAAGGAGGGACCCCTAGCTGCTGACAAGTGGATCCAGAGCACGGAGGAGAAGTTAGTTGCTGCGAAGATTCCTGACGATACCCGAGTGGAGATAGCGAAGATGCAGCTGATGGAGAATGCGAGGAACTGGTGGCGCATCGAGGAGAGGTGTCTTGAGAAGCCAGTGGGGTGGAAGACCTTCAGATCGATGTTCAAGGACAAGTATTTCACCAAGTCTGCTAGGAGGGAGCTACTGAGCAAGTTTATAGATCTTAAGCAGGGGGATATGACTGTCGAGGGGTATGAAGCTGAGTTTGAGATGCTCAGCTGTTTTGCCCCGCATATGGTGAGGAAGGAGGAGAAGCGAGCTGATCGATTTTGTCAGGGACTGCGTCCGAAGATTCTGGGTTCTATGTCTTCGGTGAGTTTCACGACTATGAGGGAGGTACTGGATGCTGCGAAGAATCATGAGCTTATTTCGCTCCTACCTGACCCTCCAGCTGATAAGGGGAAGCGTCCTATGGAGCAGTATCGGCCACCTGCTAGGCCGGCGATGAGGCCAGTTCAGACAGTACCATTCAAGAGGCCAGGAGCACCTATGCAGATTCAGAGTAAGGGACCATGTCATTACTGCGGGAAGACAGGACATGTTCAGAAGGATTGTAGGAGGAAGCTGTGACTATGCTTAGTTTGTGGAGATGCCTCGCATGCTGCGAAGGATTGTCCGAGAGCTCGTCATGCTGTAGTTGGAGCACCAGCCCAGCTGCAGATGAGAGCGCCTGCTCCAGTTCAGAGAGGACCTGCTGCTCGTGGACCACCTTTGGCGCCACAGAGGCAGATGTTTCAGAGAGCAGCACAGCCCCAGAGGCCGACGTACACCATGACTGCTGTTGAGACTGAGGAGCTGGATGGAGTTATAGCAGGTAACTCATGATTCTAGTCTTTCATTTCATAGATTAGATCTTATTATTTGTGTTGCTTGTTTGACTTGCTTGTTAGAGTAGCTTGGTTTGACCATAGTTGTTTATATCTTAGGCACCATTCTAGTGTCCTCTCACCCAGCCTTGGCTTTGTTCGACTCCGGTGCATCTATGTGCATCATATCCCGGAGGTTTGTAACAAAGCACTCCATTCCTACCCATACACTCCCTAAGTGTTGGGACATCACCACAGGGAACGGAGTGGTGACAATGAACTTGGGATGTCGATCGATTTCTTTGGTGGTCAGTGGACACGAGCTCTTTGCAGATTTCATTGTCCATGATCTGCCACACTTCGATGTCCTTCTTGGCATCGATTGGTTGGGAGATTTCCACGCCTCGATTGACTGTCACAGTAAGAGGGTGGTGTTCCGGATTCCAGGCCATCCAGAGTTCGAGTTCCGTAGCAGAGATGAGTCGCTCGGGCCCATCAGATTTCGGGCCAAGCCGGAGGTGCCAATTGTTGCAGCCATGCAGATGGATATGGAGATCGAGCGACCAGTAGTCGTCAGAGACTTCGACGACGTCTTCCTGGAAGATATCTCGGGTCTGCCACCCGACCGAGCTCTAGAATTTGGTATTGATCTTATGCCGGGAGCGCAGCCGATATCGAAGGCGCCGTATCGTATGGCTCTCGCTGAGCTCGACGAGCTGCGGAAGCAGTTAGATGAGTTGCTGCAGAAGGGTTTCATCCACCCTAGTGTGTCACCATGGGGTGCACCAGTTTTACTTATGAAGAAGAAGGATGGGTCCTACAGAATGTGCGTGGACTATCGAGGATTGAATGCTGTCACTGTGAAGAATAAGTATCTGCTGCCGTGCATCGACGATATCATTGATCAGCTTGAAGGTTCGAGAGTCTTCTCGAAGTTGGACTTAAGGAGCGGGTACCATCAGTTGAAGGTGAAGAAGGATGATGTTCCGAAGACAGCTTTTCGGACGAAGTACGGACATTATGAATTCGTGGTCATGTCGTTTGGCGTGACAATGCTCCAGCTGTGTTCATGAATTTGATGAATTTGATTTTCTATGACTTCCTGGATAAGTTTGTCGTTATCTTCATTGATGACATTCTTATTTATTCGAAGTCTGAGGAGGAGCACAACTGTCATCTGAGGACAGTGCTGGAGACGCTGAGGCGACACAAGCTTTATGCCAAGTATAGCAAGTGCGAGTTTTGGCTGGATAGAGTCGCATTCCTGGGACACGTGGTGTCTGGTGATGGCATATCTGTAGATCTAGAGAAGGTCAGAGCAGTCAGAGATTGGCCGACTCCGCAGTTAGCATTAGACATCAGGAGTTTCCTTGGTTTAGCAGGCTATTATCGACGGTTCATCAAGGATTTCTCGAAGATTGCAGAGCCGATGACGAAGCTGACGAGGAAGGACATGGAGTTTCTTTGGTCAGATGCTTGTGAGGAGGCCTTCAGTATATTGAAGGCGAGATTGACCACGGCACCGGTGTTGGCAGTACCGGATCGAAGAGGAGGCTTCAAAGTTTATTGTGATGCATCAGGGAAGGGCCTAGGATGCGTCTTGCATCAGCATGGCCACGTGGTCGCGTACGCTTCTGACCGACGCCCCGCGTGATATGCGCGGCGGCGCGGTGTCGTTTACCGCAAGTTTCACGGTTAGTGTAGGGTGCGGGAATATCGAACTCAGGGAGGCGAGGTTGTGCTTGGGTCAGGTAGGACCTAAATCACCCCGAGGGGCGAGCTAGCCCGAATCGGTGGATGGTTGTCACGAAAGGAAATAATAGCGTAAGAGCAAAAAGAAGGTAAACCCGGGACTTTGGTTTCCACCCCGACGAGAGACTCTCGCCGACGCGACCTACGGGTATGGATAGCGATCGGGATTAGGGTCTAATGGTGGGACGTTGCCTCTAAAAGTGGTACCGGCGTCCCATGGGCCCGATATTCCGGTCGGTGCCCAGGATGATACACCGGACTTCCCGGATTCGATCAGTGGGCACTCCCGTGTCCATAAACACTGATCGATCCCGGGAGCACTAAGCCCGCAACGATAACTCCCAACGTCTCATCCTGCCGCTCCCGCGTGCTAGGATTCGACGTCTACGCTAAGGGTGTGAGCTATGGCTAGGGAGTCAACCGCCAAGTTTATTCCCCCTTGGCCCGACGGTCAAAGGCGGTCTTTTTCCCGCCGATGACAATGAAACACCCCGCGTAACCGTTAGATTCCTACTCCCTATCGATATCCTAACCCTACGGATGCATCAGGGAGAGCCCCCGAATGGGTTTCCACCAAAATCCCAGATTTGGGAACTACTCACAAAAATTCATGAAAAAGCAATCTAAATGAAATTTAACCGTAGGAATCATGATCAGACGATTGCAATGGAGAAGTAATAGAGCACTAAAGACAATACTAAAATTTTAGAAAGATCTGAAAACTTACAAAAGTGTAACAATTACAGCCGTCACAAGGAAATAAAACAGTAGAAAAAACAGCAACTTTCGTTTCTGGAACCCTAGGGGCTCTATATATAGGCCGTCGCATCAACCGATCGGTTGACAAGTCAACCGATCGGTTGATCCGTTACAAATAAATATCAGAAAAAGGCGAGTTTTCACCCGATCACATGAACCGGTCGGGTGAGTTCTTGAGCGACCGGTTGGATCTTGGAGCGGTCGGGTGAATCGGTCGGTTGAACGCCCGTGTCTTCAGCTCATCTTCTTCAGCTACAGATGAACCGATCGGGTGAGAGTCACCCGATCGGTTGGAATTCTGCTCGAGAAAACAGAGAACAGCCGCCCGCAGAACCGGTCTGTGAACCGGTCGGGTGACTTCTTCGTGAGCTGCGGCAGCGACCGGTTGGTGCACGCGTGCATCACCAGATCGGTTGGAGATGACCAACCGACCGGGTGAGGGGCTGAAAGATGAATACTTCGCTGTTTGACCCCCCGGATCACGCGTGACTTCTCCCGTTGCTCCGGGGACTTGGGATATCATCATTAAACGTCCCCTACGTGGTCAATCCCCTGCAATCATGGACAAACAAGGAAAAGTGAAAGAAAACGGGAAAACATACGAAAACAAATAAGAGACGGCGGAAAAACATGGAGAAATACAAAGGAAAACGTGCGTGAATATATGAAATATAAACGCACGTCAAAATCCCCCAAGCTGAACTCTTCCTCGTCCTTGAGGAAGACGAGTGAGAGTAGGAGCTCGGAAGGGAAAAATGGAGAGGAAGAAAGAAAAAGAAAACTCTAAGCCTTAGATCGTCCATCAGAGCCATCAAAATCAAAAACGACACACCTAGCAATCAAACGCCAAATCACACCACTAAACCTAGGAAAGCGAGTCCAAATAAGTGTCGTGGGTCTACGCAGTGAAGCGCGAGTGAGCGTGGCCGTGTGCTAGCAAATGGTGAAGCTTTCTACGATGTGCAATGAGGCTCGATATACACAAATCCAAGAGATGACCCAAAATATCGATCCGAATTGAATTAAGCGGCGAATATAAGTTCAAGCATGCATGAGAAGAGTGGGAAAAGAAGCGTATCATGCATCGGGGACTCCACAACTAGGGTCAAGGAAATCACGCCACTATAGCCAAGATACAAGCTAAATAGCTCCTAAGCCAAGCGTTTTCGATAACGACGGAGGTTGAGATGATGTGGAGAAGAACACTCGGTGCAAATTCTCGCCTTCCCTTTATTCTCGGCAAGTAGGAAATATTCACATAGGGATTTTTTTGGGTTTTAGGTATTTGCATAATTTTTTGGCTTTTTGGCTATACAATCTTTTTCTTTTCTTTTCTTTTTGGGTTTTTCATTTCTTTTCTCCCATTTTTTGGCTTTTTGGTTTTTTGGCTATACACTTGTGTACTCTCCCAAGTGGGGGAACGGTACACGACGAGGGGATTTGCACCAAGTAAAACAAAAAAGAAGTCGAAATCTAAACACTCGGGCAAAGGCGGCTATTCTTGCTAAATAGAGCTCAGGCTAATTGGGTTATCCTAGTCCTTAGTTGTGGAATCCCGACGCATGCGAAATGAAGTATACGATATATATATAGCATGCATATAGAAGCAGACATTAGAAGCAAATACCGCATATTCAATATCGGAGCATGATAATCTAGGGGTCATTCCTGGACAGGTATATAAAGTAAAATCACAAAGCAGAAGCACACCAATTGCTAGTCACGACACACGACTCACAAAAAGCTAAGTGGACCCACGATGCGTGAAATGCAAGAGGACTCGGAATCCTAAGGTTAGTGAGTGTGATTATCGATGCAATGCTAGGTGTGTGTGACTTTGTGGCGATTCATCATAGGATTCATCTCTAGGAGAAAGAGCTAGAAAATAGAAGAAAAGAAAAAAAAAGAAAAACACGATGGAAGACGACACAAAAAAACGAAAAAGAAGGACACAAACGACGCACACAGTGCGACTCCCCCAAGCTGAAGTTTGCATTGCCCTCAATGCAATATGAGTGAGTACGGGAGGGCAATGAAAATGGGGGGGGGGAATAAGCACAGACACGAAAAGAAATGAAAACGAGGAAAACACATAGATGAAAATGAAAAAGAGAGAAAGATTGAGAACAAAATCAAATAATACAAAAAGAAAAGTAAAGATAAAATCACACGACACGACACTCAAAAAGTGAAAAACAAGCACACACACACACAAAAATGAGAAAAACAGACAAAACACGACAGCAAATCAAAACAGACGTCCCCCAAGCTAGACCAGAAAGTGCTAGCGAAACGATATGATCAATGAAATCCAGATAAGTGCAAGGGGGAGTCAAAAACAAAAAGGGGGTGAATCTAGAAAATAACACGCAAATAGTCCCCTCCCTCCGACAGAGACAAAGCGGGGCCCCGAAAAGACAGATGGGCACAAAAATGGGGGGGGTCAAAAGCGGGAGAGAAAAATCAAGCAGGGGCACCACCCTCTGGGGGTGGTGACGGGGGCCTGCGCTGGGGACCAGGAGTCGTGGGGGTGGAATGTGGAGCTCGGAGACGTCGGGTGGGTCTTCGCGGATGTGGCGAACGAAGTTTTGAAGGAAGGGGAGGTCACGGTCGACGGATTCCTGGGTTATCCGACCACCCTGACCAGCAAGGAGGACCATGGCCGTGAATCGGTCGGCATGGTCATCGGATTGGAATTGCATCCCATATTCGGGATCGTAACCGGGAGGTGGGGAAGTGATGCGTGGTGTGGTGGATGGGTTAGAGGTGGTGGGCTGTGTGCGACGGGTACGACGGGTGGGCCTAGGGTTCGAAGAGCTAGCCTCGGTGGGTTTAATACGGCGGGGGGGCATTGTGTAGGTGTGTTTGTGCACGTAGGTGTGTGAAAGTACAACGAATTCAACACAAACACAAAACACGACCAACAAGCAAACAGAATATTTGGGAAAAGATTAAAATTAAGCAAAGGAGCGAGGTTACCCAAAATGAGATGAAGATAGTTGCTCGTGGATGCCCCGATGCTGCTCGATTGGAGCACGATGTGAAGCCGCAGCGATCTCTTCAACAAGTTCCGAAGCGGGGGGGAAATTGGGGGGGAATCTAGGGTTTGTGTGTAGGGAGATGATGGGGGAATGGAGAGAAATGATGGTGGATGGGTAGGGAAATGGTTGGAGAAGAAGATCGAGGCTGATCTTGGGGAAAAGAGCAGGAAGGCGCACGATGGGAGACGAAACGGCAGAGGGTCGGGCGATCGGGCGAGGGAGAAAACGAACGGGTGTCTGGGGTGGTTATATAGGATTTTAAGTCGAACCGACCGGGTGACTTGTCACCCGATCGGTTGACGGTTGGGTCGAAAATCTTGCCGAAGAGATGCTACAGGCGAACCGATCGGTTGACTTTTCAACCGACCGGTTGGCCGCTCCATACAATTTTCCCGAGAACTTAGGGCTGCT
Organism: Scilla litardierei; assembly: GCA_030789695.1. NCBI lineage: Eukaryota > Viridiplantae > Streptophyta > Magnoliopsida > Asparagales > Asparagaceae > Scilla > Scilla litardierei. Next base: position 111,432,422 of record CM061138.1, read on the forward strand.
CACCCGGTCAGGTCAACCGATCGCGCTCGAACTCAACCGATCGGTTGATATTCCCCAAAATTTCCCGAGAGTTCTCCCCAGCTCACCCGGTCTGCCACCCGGTCTCTTCATTACTCAACCGATCGGTTCATTCGGGGACAGATCTCGGCATGTATCTGATACATCCCAACCGAACGGGTGAGTTGTCACCCGATCGGTTGGGGCTTGTTTCCTGCAAAAACGAAGAAATTTGCTTAAGTCCCCGAACGGATGTTCTTGTGGCTGATTTTATTTATAAAAATAGATAAAATAAAGTGAAAAATAACGTTAAAAAGTGGGAAAAAGTTTAGAACATGGGTTACCTCCCATGAAGCGCACTTGTTTAACGTCGTTGGCTCGACGCCCGCAAGAGATGCTCATGGTGGCTTATACGGGTGATGCACAAACTTAGGCATCTCTTCCTTGTTGGAGCTGAAGGCGCTCGGGGTAGTCAGCGGCTGGAAAAGTACTTGCTCGACCACCCTCCCTTTGTTCTTGAGATCCGGGGGCTTTTCCTTGGTGTTGGCGCTTCCCGCCATCTTCTTCAGGATTCGGACCTCGTCTTTAGTGAGGTCCGTAAGCTCTTTCCCCGTTCTCCTTACAGGAGGAAACTTGGGGAACCCGGGAGGGGTCGTTCTCGCTGCACTCGGTCCTCCAGCAGCTTCTTTGTCTTCGGGGCCTTCTTCATCTTCAGAATTCCCCAAGTCATCGGGGGGTTTCTCAGGAGAATCTCCCAGGAGCTCTCCTCTACAGCCTTTTCTTCTTCTATCTCCAGCAAATTACACCGGAGGTCATCAGGAGGGTCGGGGTGCTTCATGGATAGTCCCAGGTCAAACTCAACTTTCTCTCCGCTGACGTTCAAGGAGAGTTTTCCGTTCTTCACATCTATAAGAACGCCAGCAGTGTCCATGAAAGGCCGTCCCAGGATAATGGGGGTGTGTGCGTCTTCGGGCATGTCCATGACTACAAAGTCTACAGGCACATGCACCCCTCTCACATTCACGGGGAGATCATCAACAATTCCCACCGGATATTTGACCGACCGGTCAGCTAGTTGTAGGGTCATCCCGGTGGGCTCCAAATCACCCATTCCTATCCTTCTGTACATCGACAAGGGCATCAAGCTAACACTCGCTCCTAGATCGACGAGTGCACGATTAATCTTCACAGCCCCGATCGTGCAAGGGATAGAGAAGCTCCCCGGGTCCTTGAGCTTTGGCGGGTTATCCCTCTGGATAAGAGCGCTACATTCTGCCGTCAGCACCACTTTCTCTTTTCTCGACCCCTTGGTCACCAAATCTTTCAAGAATTTTGCATAGGAGGGGATTGTCTCGATTGCCTCCAAGAAGGGGATCTGCAGGCTTAAGTCCTTGACCATGGCAAAGAACTTCCCATATTTCTCATCAATTTTCGCCTGAGCCAACCGTTGTGGAAATGGCACAACGGGTTTATATACTCTTGGGCTCTCTTCCTCCTTCTTCTTCTCTTCTTCAGACATTCCCTCCGGAGTCATGGGATTTGATGACGAAGCACCGGTGTCATTTAATTTTTCAGTCGGTCTCTCAACGACCAATGGTGCTTCCGGGTTGCTAGGGGGCACTCTAGTAGGAATTTGTGTCCCGCTTCTCAGAACGATAGCGGACACATTCGCGTGCTCGTGCACGAGTGCCGATGTTTGTGTTGCTCCCCTCGGGTTCACCTCCGGTTGTGGTGGCAATTGGTTTTGTGACCTAGCAAGGTTCGCCACCTGTAACCCCAGCTGGGTTACTTGGTCCGTGAGGGTCCGCTGGCCTATTTCCAGCTTTTGGTTGATTCTCTCCTGGTTGGTAATATATTGAGTCAAGAGAGACTCAACCGGAGAGACGGCCCTCTGTTGGCCATACTGCTGCTGCTGGAACGGCTGCTGATTCCTGAGAGCGTACGTTTGTTGCTGAGGTTGCTGCTGAAACGGTTGCAGCTGACCCTGATTCTGCGGTGGTCTAGCCGGCTGATAGATTTGTTGCTGCGGCTGCTGAGGCGGCGAGGGCTGAAATGGTGGGCGGTAACTGAAATTCGGGTGGTTCCGGTTGTTGGGAGAGTAGGCCGGGTTGGAAATTGTCCTTGGCGGATATGGCGCATTCCCCGTGGGGTTGTAAAACAGTGCGCTCGCCTGATCCAATGGTGGTGAGATGTCACCACCGTCGAATTCCCCAAGGAATTCAGACTCTACCGCAGAAACTTGCTGTGTACCGGCCCCACCGGCTCCTACCATCAGTGCGGAGATCTGGGTCGAAAGCAAGTCGAACTTGCTTGAAAGTTTGTCGACGTCCTCGACTCTGTGTATACCCCCAGTTCTTGGTGTGGCTCTCTCGTCGCACCACCGCTCATTGTTGGATGCCATGTTTTCCAGAATATTCCCGGCATCTTCCTCGCTTCTAGACATGAAGGAACCCCCAGCCGCGGCGTCCATAGAAGATTTAAGGTCATCCCTCAACCCATTGTAGAACAGATTGATAATCTGCCACTTCGAAAGCTCATGGTGAGGGCATCTTCTTTGCATCTCTTTATATCTCGTCCAAGCTTCATGCAAGGACTCGTGGCTGGCCTGGGAGAAGGAGGAGATCTCACTCCTCAACTTCATGGTCTTCCCCGGAGGAAAGAACTTCGTCAGAAAAGCATTGGAGAGCTTCTCCCAGGTGTTGAAAGTATTGGTGTCCTTCCCCCTTAACCACTGCTTGGCTTTGTCCCGCAAAGAGAAAGGGAACAGCTTCAGACGGATAGCCTCTGTAGTGACACCATTAATTCGGAAGGTGTCACACTTCTCCAAGAAGGAGTCCAGGTGCTCTATCGGGCTCTCCATGGGCGCACCCGCAAACTGGTCCTGCTGGATCCATGTCACTAGAGACGGCTTCAGCTCAAAGCTTTGGGCCGCAATAGCTGGAGATCGGATGGCGGAAGTTGACTCGATGGAGGGCATCGAGTACTCCAGCAGAGACTTGTGAGGTGGGGTGTTCTCCTCCATGGATTCAGGATCTTCCCTTCTTCGCTTTTCGGCGGCCAAACGCCTAAGGGTGGCGTTAATCTCTGGATCGAGGGGAATCAAGTCGTCAAGACTCCTTGAACTCCTGCGCATGAAAAACAACAGACACCCGTGAAGCGACAAGTGGGAAAGAAACAGATAAAATAAGAAATAAAAATGAGGAAAACAAACAAGAAAAAGAAAAAGGAGAATGCGAAAATTATCGCGAGGTAGGGATGTGAGCTAGACACGAGGGTTCAAGAGATCCTAAAATATCAAGCACGTTGCCTCCCCGGCAACGGCGCCATAAACTTGACCGGCGCCCCGCGTGATATGCGCGGCGGCGCGGTGTCGTTTACCGCAAGTTTCACGGTTAGTGTAGGGTGCGGGAATATCGAACTCAGGGAGGCGAGGTTGTGCTTGGGTCAGGTAGGACCTAAATCACCCCGAGGGGCGAGCTAGCCCGAATCGGTGGATGGTTGTCACGAAAGGAAATAATAGCGTAAGAGCAAAAAGAAGGTAAACCCGGGACTTTGGTTTCCACCCCGACGAGAGACTCTCGCCGACGCGACCTACGGGTATGGATAGCGATCGGGATTAGGGTCTAATGGTGGGACGTTGCCTCTAAAAGTGGTACCGGCGTCCCATGGGCCCGATATTCCGGTCGGTGCCCAGGATGATACACCGGACTTCCTGGATTCGATCAGTGGGCACTCCCGTGTCCATAAACACTGATCGATCCCGGGAGCACTAAGCCCGCAACGATAACTCCCAACGTCTCATCCTGCCGCTCCCGCGTGCTAGGATTCGACGTCTACGCTAAGGGTGTGAGCTATGGCTAGGGAGTCAACCGCCAAGTTTATTCCCCCTTGGCCCGACGGTCAAAGGCGGTCTTTTTCCCACCGATGACAATGAAACACCCCGCGTAACCGTTAGATTCCTACACCCTATCGATATCCTAACCCTACGGATGCATCGGGGAGAGCCCCCGAAGGGGTTTCCACCAAAATCCCAGATTTGGGAACTACTCACAAAAATTCATGAAAAAGCAATCTAAATGAAATTTAACCGTAGGAATCATGATCAGACGATTGCAATGGAGAAGTAATAGAGCACTAAAGACAATACTAAAATTTTAGAAAGATCTGAAAACTTACAAAAGTGTAACAATTACAGCCGTCACAAGGAAATAAAACAGTAGAAAAAACAGCAACTTTCGTTTCTGGAACCCTAGGGGCTCTATATATAGGCCGTCGCATCAACCGATCGGTTGACAAGTCAACCGATCGGTTGATCCGTTACAAATAAATATCAGAAAACGGCGAGTTTTCACCCGATCACATGAACCGGTCGGGTGAGTTCTTGAGCGACCGGTTGGATCTTGGAGCGGTCGGGTGAATCGGTCGGTTGAACGCCCGTGTCTTCAGCTCATCTTCTTCGGCTACAGATGAACCGATCGGGTGAGAGTCACCCGATCGGTTGGAATTCTGCTCGAGAAAACAGAGAACATCCGCCCGCAGAACCGGTCTGTGAACCAGTCGGGTGACTTCTTCGTGAGCTGCGGCAGCGACCGGTTGGTTCACGCGTGCATCACCCGATCGGTTGGAGATGACCAACCGACCGGGTGAGGGGCTGAAAGATGAATACTTCGTCGTTTGACCCCCCGGATCACGCGTGACTTCTCCCGTTGCTCCGGGGACTTGGGATATCATCATTAAACGTCCCCTACGTGGTCAATCCCCTGCAATCATGGACAAACAAGGAAAAGTGAAAGAAAACGGGAAAACATACGAAAACAAATAAGAGACGGCGGAAAAACACGGAGAAATACAAAGGAAAACTTGCGTGAATATATGAAATATAAACGCACGTCAGCTTCTCGTCAATTGAGGACTCATGAGAAGAATTACCCGACGCACGATCTGGAGTTGGCAGCAGTGATTTTTGCACTGAAGATTTGGAGGCACTTCTTGCTAGGTGAGAGTGTGAAGATTTTCACCGATCACAAGAGCTTGAAGTACATCTTCACGTAGAAGGAGCTCAACATGCGTCAGAGGTGATGGTTAGAGCTCATGACTGACTACGAGATTGATTTGCAGTATCATCCGGGGAAGGTGAACGTAGTGCCGGATGCCTTGAGTAGACTTCCTACTGCGATGATGCATACTGCCGACTGGAGGATTCAGCAGGAGCTGAGAGATATGGATTTGGAGGTTGTCCTACCTGGTGTAGTTCATTCATTCATGAATTTGTAGATTCAGTCCACGATCGTGGATCGGATCAAGGTAGCACAGGCAGGAGATCCGAAGCTGCAGAGGATCAGGAGGCAGGTAGAAGCTGGACTACGGACGGAGTTTGTGATTCATGAGGATGGTTCGCTGCGGTACGGCAGCAGACTCGGCATACCTGTAGGTGATATTCGTGAGGAGCTGTTGAGTGAGGCTCATAGCTCGCCATATTCTATACATCCTGGAGGCACCAAGATGTATAAGGACCTCCGTCTGAACTACTGGTGGATTGGCATGAAGAGGAGTGTGGCACGGAGCGTTGCCAAGTGTTTGATATGCCAACAGGTGAAGGCTGAGCACCATCGTACTGCTGGGTTACTGCAACCGCTTCCTATTTCGGAGTGGAAGTGGCAACATATTACGATGGACTTCATGACTGGTTTACCTCGGAACACGAGGCAGAATGACGCAGTTTGGGTGATCGTAGATCGGTTGACCAAGTCTGCGCACTTTATCCCATTCCGAGTGGGCCAGTCTACGGAAGCTTTGGTGAGGAAATATCTGGAGGTACAATTTCGTTTCTACTTTACTCCTCTTTTAATTTTCCTCTTGAGTTGGTTGTAACGTAGACCGTGTACGTGCAGGAGATTGTACGCTTACATGGAGTCCCCATGAGCATTGTGTCTGACCGAGACACTAGGTTCACATCTCAGTTCTGGAGAAGTCTGCAGTAGCATTTGGGTACGAGTCTGAGTTTCAGCACGGCGTACCACCCGCAGACTGATGGCCAGTCCAAGAGGACTATTCAGATTCTGGAGGATATGCCGCGAGCTTGTACGCTCGATTTGAAGGGATCATGGGAGGACCATCTTCACTTGGTGGAGTTCTCATATAACAACAGCTACCAGGCGAGCATTGGCATGGCGCCGTTTGCTGCCTTATATGTAAGGAAATGTCGATCGCCACTGAGCTGGGATGACATCGGAGATCGGGAGATGTTGGGTCCAGAGATGATAGTGGGAGCTATGGATGTCGTGAGGGACATCAGGGAGAAGATTAGAGTTGCACAGGATCGCTTCAAGCATTGGGCAGATGCCAAGAGGAGACCCTTGGAGTTTCAGCCTGGAGATCACGTCTTCCTGAAGATTTCTCTGAACCGCGGAGTTATTTGTTTTAGGAAGAAGGGAAAGCTGAGTCCGATGTATATTGGGCCATTTGATGTGCTTGAGCGTGTGGGAGCAGTGGCCTACCGCCTTGCTCTGCCACCTTCTTTGGAGGGTGTTCACGACGTATTCCACGTATCTCAACTACGTCGGTACGTCAGTGATCCGTCGCACACGGTTGATTTCTCAGAGATTACGGTTCGCCCGGACCTGACATATGACTAGCAGCCTGTGCAGATCTTGGACCGTCGACAGAAGCAGTTAAGGAATAAGATAGTCGACCTGGTGAGAGTGATGTGGCGTCACGGATCACCAGGAGAGTCCACCTGGGAGCATGAGGATGATATGAGAGAGCGCTTCCCGCATCTTTTCCCCAGCGATGCTTGATGTTGATTCCGAGGACGGAATCATTTCTAAGTTGGGGAGGATGTAACGGTCGGTTTTCGATCGTACTTTCTTTGTGCACGTGCTCTTGATCGTGCACGTGTTTATTTTAGACTATATTTGATTTTGAACATTATTGTGTGATATGTTGAGTGATCACCTCTGAGAGTATTAGATTGTGGAACTACTTTGGAACAATATATCTCAAGTCGTTCTTCCGCGATACTATATTATTTGATGTGACGTCGCGACTTTCTGTTTTGACGCGAGACATTTCTATTTTTAGTTTCGTCTCTCGACGTAACAATTTAGATCCGTCTTCTCCACTCTCTTTCTTTCGTCGCCCCGAACACCCCAATATTTATTTTACAATTTTTGGACTTAATTTAACCTATTTTCCATTTTTAGAAAGTTTTAAATAATTTTAAACCCCATTTTTATAAGTGTTTTAATTATAATAAAATTCCTATATTAAAATAACGCTTTAAAGAATTTTTTTGACCAAATTTCAGAATTTTTGGCCGCACCCAACTTCGTGTGAGGGAGATAAAAGATATTTGTTTTAAATAAATCTTTTTAATTATTTTTATTAATCCCCTAAACCCTAGACCTAGCCCTAACCCTCTTTCCTATTTATATTAACCCTAGGCTAGGTTATTTCCGCATCACACAAACCCTAGCCGTCAAAAACATCTTCCCAAAGTTCGTCGCAACGTTGCGACAGCCGCCCCGTGCACGACCGACCGTCGCCACCGCATCGGGCTGTGTCTGACCGAGGCCAAGCCCCGCACCCGCACTCCGCTCCGCTTCGTTGCAAGTTGCAACGTTGCAACCCGCAGCGCCCCCGCTCCGACCGAGGAGATCGCCCGCTCCGACCGAGAGAACAGCCTGCAGCCCGCTTCGTCGGCACGCTGCAGCGCTTCGTTGCAGCCGCTCCACATCCGCCCCGCACCCGCTAGAGCCCGACCGACAAGATCTTCTGCACCGACCGAGAGCCGCTCCGCATCGCTCCCTAGCGCTGCACGCCCGCACCCGCAAGTGTCCGACCGAGGGATCCGCTCGGTCTGACCGAGGATTTCCCTCGCACCGCACCACGACCCCACCTCTGCTGCGCTGCATCACGTCCGACCGAGGCAATCTCTCGGTCTGACCGAGAGAGACCCCCGCACCGACGGTGTCCGACCGACAGCAGATCGTCGCAACTTGGTTTCTCCCACACCAACTCCTGTGGTGGGCCCCCCAAGTTCTCCAGAGGTGTTGTGGGTCCCCCATTGACCCCTAGCACTGCTGTGGGCCCCACTTGGGTGAGCTACTTCGCGGATTTGCCGTCTACGACATTGCGACACGTCGTAGGCCTTCGTTGCAAGTTTCAACTTTTGGGGAATCGTGCGAGGACCAGATCTGAAGCTGAGGAGTTCTCCGTTCAGACACGACTTCCGTTCTACGACAAACTCCGGTTCAGGTTGGTTCCCCGAAACTCGTAGAAACCCCCACAATAGCTGACTGAACCCTAAACTAAAAATCGTCAACTTGAACTAAAATTTATTTTCCAGCACCAGTAAAACGTTGTACAAATCTAGAAAATCGACGAATGGTCTTTTTGACTGTGCACATAGGATTAGATCGTCGATTAGGCTGAAACATCAAAATGTAGAAATGAACCATAATAGGATGTGATGAATTTGAGACCTGACACCATCGCCGTGGAGATATTTCAGACGGACTTCCGGGGACGAGACGCTTGGACGAGACGCTTCGAGAGGACGACACACTCGCCATCGCAGGCAAGTGTATCCACTTGCACTTTTGGCCGTGCTTAGGCCTTAGTTGGTTAGAATTGATAACTGTGAACAAATAGAACCGGACGTGAAATGATAGCGTTCGGGACGACTCCTGACGGCTCAGACTTGACGACGAAGTCTGAGCCGGACAACAACAACTTTTGATATCGTAGGGCTATCATGTGTGTGCGTGTTTATGGACACCCTAGAACAACTCTCTCGTACACTGGTCGTGTCTTGTCCCTGTTACACAAAAAGCCTTCGGGCGTTTTAGATGCTCTCCTTGCGAGAGTGATCTCCGTGATACAAAAAGCCTTCGGGCGTTTCAGATGCTCTCCTTGCGGGAGTGATCTCTGTGATACAAAAAGCCTGCGGGCGTTTCAGGTGCTTCCCTAGCGGAAGTGATTTCTGTACTTCTTGTCCTGAGTTCTGGGGTTTGGGGTAGGGTTGAGCGTGCGCACGGGGAGAGGGTCTGATCCCCCTCAACCCGTTAGGCGTGAATCCTTCGTGTCTCACGTGTCGTGTCGTGTCCGAATTGTCTTGTCTGTCTTCGTCTTGTCCTGACACCTTTAGGTTAGTCCTGTAGTCGGTAGCACACGCTACGACTACTACTTGCTATGCTTTACTTTCCTGCTGCGTTACTTTCTTTTTGTTACTCAGTTATAACCCCAGTATGCTAATCAACCAGTAAATCGTTGTCTAAAAGTTGATACACTTGCAGTTTGATCTAACCCTGTTTGTAGACCTTACCTGACGTACAGTTCCTTCTTTTGGTGTTGTACGTCAGGTGTTGAGCCAGAGTACGTCGACGAGGCGGACTTGCCAGCAGACGGAGAGCTGGAGGACGTTGATCCAGAGTACGACCCAGAGGAGGACTAGAGTTAGAAGCCTCTAGTTGCTGATCCAGAGTTCTGTTCCAGTTTAGATTGGGTGTGTAGCACCTGTTGTTTTCTTGTCTAGGTTGGGTGCTTGCACCGGTAGTTTTTTTTTGCAGTTGTAGCCCTTCGGGCGTTTTAGACTCTCAGAACTTTTGGATGTTTTATTTGGAATAAAATGAAATGATATCTCTTTTCAGTACTTTTGTTGCTCCGTACTAACTTGCAGGGACATGTTCCTTCGTTTTGGAATACCACAGACGCTTATTGGGTCTGAGCTCTCAGCTCCGGCCTAAGCGGGCCTTAGTCACGCTTCGCCTCCGTCCTTTTTGGGAAGCGGGGCGTGACATACTATGTTTCATATAATTTTCCTAAATAATGCTCATGCTAATGTCCTACGAATATTATGTCCATATTCTAATATGTATGCTAATACTCATGCTAAAGTTCTTTGCCCATATAATGCTAATTTCATGTTGTTAAATGTAGATGAAATAATGGTAGCTTAATCTGGGCATTGATGTACTAATGACAGAAATGAAGCGTTGTGATGTTCTTTTTAGGAAATTATAATGTGATGATCGTTGTTAAATCACGACATCGACGAAATTATGAAATATTGTGAAAGTGGTAATTGCGACCGCTAAAATAACATACAAAAATATAAATTATGCACTGAGAGTGAGTCAGAGTGATAAATGTCTGGAGTGCTCGATCCATTCTAAAATGGGTGAGACTCCAGATATGGGTTCGGGGGAAATGCGTGTAAATTATAGGAGTTAAGGAGCGACAAATGATAGATTTCTTAATTGCTTGTCACTCCCGTAAGGGAAAGTTAACTAGAGTTAGAGAGGCTGGTGGTGTACTCATGATGCACCACTCGGTAATTGTTGGTTTTCTCCATTTGTCCCGATAAAAACCGAGATTTGTCTCACTCCCGTAAGGGGGAGTAACGAGAGGCCCCACTAGTGCCCGTGTTGCTGATTGAGGTACCACTTTTCACCCATCCTGGGTGAAGTTCGGCTCCTTTGCATCCTACGATTTATGCTAGTTTCCAAATACTAACTAATCACCTAAATTTTTAACTAATTTAATCTAAAATGTTTGTTCCTCCGTTCCTCTTTATTTTCATGACATCACGGTTCTTTAAATTTATGCATTAATTCTGTGATTATGGTGTCACCAATAGATAGATGATTAATTAAAAGGACCAGTTCTAAAAAATGGATCTTACTAGAGATGCTATGATTTTCTACTGGGTCACGCGTTGACATGCCCCCCTTTGTGGTTTTCAGGAGTACGACCAGAGCAGAAGCATATGCGGGTCTCGACAACAGAGATCGTTTCCAGTTCAGAGGTGGATCCTGCAGACGACTTCGTCTAGTTGGACTTTCCTGGGGTAGATTAGTAGATGCGTTATACTGGGTGTGGACACCTTTTTGTACTTTTTGGGTTGGGGATTTCTCTTTCTTTTGTTATACCCCACTTTTGTATCCCCTTGTACAGATGATGTATGTATAAAGTACTTTGTTTAATATGGTGTATTTTAGTTCTGTTTTTCTTTCAATACTATAGATTTCAAATTTGTTGGAGCACTTTATTTTCTTTGTACTATTCCAGTGTTGGTGTAGTGGCCTGCATAGTAGTATGTAGATATAATGGCTCGAAGCCCAGAGTCTGAATACTACGACGACATGGTCAGCTACATATCTCTGTATTTGGGAGAGCGGGTCGTGACAAAATGGGTGAGCTTGATTCAACACTATTTACGAAGTATTTTGATCATGACATTCTTATTATTCAAGTGTACATAGATGATATCATTTGGTTCTACTAACACTTCACTTTGTCAAGAATTTGCTAAGTCAATGTAGGATGAATTTAAGAAGAGCCAAATGGGAGAGCCCACTATTTTCTAGGTCTTCAAATTCGTCAATTGGAACAAGGGATCTTGATCTTCCAAATGAAATACATGGTGGAGTTGATCAAGCGCTTCGAATGAGAACTTCTTCCTCTCTGCGTACTCCAATGAGCACAACAAAGCATTTTGATAAGGATGAGCATGGCACTGACGTTGACATACATCAATATCGAGGTATGATATGTAGCTTAAATTATCTTACTCTGTAGCATGGACGTCGACATACGTCAATATCGAGGTATGATATGTAGTTTACTTTATCTTACCGTGAGTAGACCTGATATAATCTTTGCCATTTGTCTATGTGCACGTTATTAATACAACCAAAGCAATCACTTTTGATTACGGTCAGACAGATTTTTTGTTATCTTAACCAAACATTCGACTACGGATTATTTGATCCAAAGTAATGCACATATGAGATAGTCTTATATAGCGATGTCGATTTTACCGGATGTAAATCCGATAGGAAGAGTATATTGGCACTTGCCATATTCTAGGAAATTTCCTTATGTCTTAAGTTTCAAAGAAACAAAACTCGATATCTCTTTCTACGACCGAAGCAAAATATATTACCACAGGTCTTACATGTGCACAAGTCTTATGGATGAGAAAAATGTAAGGGACCCTGCGGGGCTACACACACTAGAGGGGGGTGAATAGTGTAATAGCAAGCAAAGTGCTTAATTAAAAGTTACTAAAATTAAAGCACAATAAGCAGCAGAAATTAAAGAGTATGCTCAACAACAACAAACGCAAATACAAGGATTTTACCCTGGTTCTCGAAAACTTGGGTACGTCTAGACACGCCAATATTCACTATAATTCCCACAAAGAGAAGTGAATACAATCTCACACATAGATACCTCACACAGAGGATTTAGGATTCCCACAAAGAGATATCCCTACTCTCACACAGAGAGACCTCACACATGGATTTAGGATTCCCACGAAGAGAGATCCTTACTCTCAAACAGAGGATTTTGTTCTTTCACACAGAAAGAACCAAACTCTCACAAAGAGAGTAACTCTCACAAAGAGAGTACCTGATTTCCACGAAGAGAATTAGGGTTTCGAACAAAAAACAAAGCGAAACAACACTTACCTATGCCTTGATATGATCTTACCAATGTGAAGAAGAAGACATGCAAGTGAAACTCAAGTGCTTGAGATGAGGCTTTGATTGCACTTGATGATCTTTCTCTCTTCTAGGAATGAATCCTAACACTTCTCACTTGAATGTATGAAATGAAGAGAAGAAATATGTTCTCCAAGAAAAGGAATGAGAGTTAGATCCCTTGGAAAATTTTCCTATGAGCTAGCTTCAAAGTCTGAAGAGGAATGTGCTCATGAGAGAGAAATGGGAGAGATTAGGAATGGCTATTGATTCTCAAAGATATTCAATATTAACCCAGTGTTCTAAATGAACTAAGCCAACTCCTATATATAGGAAGCCAATAAGCGCTCATAAAACCAGCCAAAAACCCAAAGGGAAGAAATCTGCAACTGCTAGATTTTGGCAGTTTATGGTCCAGACAGTCGACTAATGAACAAGTGACAGCCGACTGTTCAACTGCTAGAAAAATCCCAACGGCTATAATCTGAGCCAGGACAGTCGACTGTAGAAGACTACACAGGGGACTAAAAAATAGACAGTCGACGGTATATCCTTCATCAGGCGACTCCTGCAGGGATGGAAATAAAACAGAGAGAGATGCATATTTCGCACTTACGCCTTTCAGACAACTGATGGCCATTTCACAGGCGACTGTAAATATACATGCGACTATAAAAACTTCCTCAGTCGACTGTCTTACAAATTGGGATGATGCCCAGAAAATACAAGATGTGAACAGTCGACTGTCGACCAATTCATAGGCGACTGTAGAAACACAGGCGACTGTAAATTGAACATCAGTCGACTGATGCGAAAAGCTTAAGAAGATTCAATAAAAATGTTGACTTGAGCTGAGTATACCAGTCGGCTGTAGAAGGCTGACCAGTCGCCTGGATGTCATCCAGTCGACTGTCGTGCCTTCATCAGTCGCCTGTAGGAGAGCCAAAAACTCCAGTAAGAGTTTAAGGCATGGTGAACCTATTGGGATGATATCTTTGATAATCCTATGGCTCACTAAGATGGTTAAATACATATGCATGAGAGTATGACCATCTATCAATGCATTACAATAATCCTAGATTCAAAAAGAGAAATGCAAGTAATAGAAATTACATGGATTACATATTGCATCTCCTAGAGTCTAAGTCTTCAAGCTCATGATACCTTGATTCTCCCAATCATCTCCAAGCTTTGTCATTGCTCCTCTAGATGTTCAGCCATCATCATGCTCCAAGTTTTGACTTCATTAGATGATCTTTATGACTTCATCCAAGCTTGAGCACTACATCACTCTTGGAGGTCTTTAAGATATCCCTTGAAATATCCTCCAAGCATTATGCTTTGTCTCATTAACATATAATCATTAAGATAAACTAAGATTAAAACATAAGATTGATTAGCACACTAACATAATGTATTGATCATCATCAAAACAATGTTAGTCTTGAACCCGAGAATTGACAACAAACACTTAAGGACTATGGTATCGATTGTAGTACATGTGCTAATGGTCGATAACCAAAGTGTCATATGTCTATCCAAAAACCTGATACAACACTCTCATACCAAATACATTGATATTAGACATCACTTCATAAATGATCATATCCTCAAGAAAGATGTTAAACCAGAGTACATCGACACCCAAAAAGAATCGCCGACATTTTCACTTAACCACTCAAGAAAGACTCATTTGTGAGACTTAAGAGAGAATTAGGGATTATAGTGAATCTGAACTCTAGGAGATTATTTTTCATATGTCATATCATGTTACATTCTCATTTCATATGATATGCCTTGTTCCATGCTCAATTGTATTGATTAGAATCACATATCTCATTTACCTTACTTAAATTTCTTTACAAGAAATATATATTTTTATTATGCTATGGTTGAGCAATTTTAATTTAATTTAGCTATTATGAGCTTTAGTTGATTAAGTATTGATTTCTAGCTGATTTATGCTTAGTTAGAGTGAATAGAACTTGATTAACTTGAAAGCTCTCTTCGATTTAATCCTAGGTTCAATCTTAGTCTTATGGACCAGGACAGACGTCCGGACTAGTCGCACCAGATGTCGGCTGTGTCAGATTAGTTTCTTCATAGAAACTCTCTTTTGTTTCAGCTGTCTGTAGTTCACTGACCACACGCTTGCACAGTTCATCAGGTTCTTGCTAGTTGAACTTCAATCGACTTAACAATAAGAAATTTTTGTGGAAAATTTCCCTAGAGCTCTCTCTCCTCTCATTTTTTTTGTAGCCGTCTGTTGTACACGGAACAGACGTCTAGAGAGTTTTACAGATGAATGGGTAATAATTATGACAAAGGAGGAGAGAAATAAACATGGGTAATAATTATGTGCTATACTGTGAATTAAAAACATTTTCGTGAATCATGACATTCAAAAAAATTATTTTAGAACCATTGTATGATGCAGGGGGAGTATGGTATAAAACTTTATTTTATTCCACATTCTATTTACAGTGTCATAATTAATTATTCCATTCTCATTTGTTTTATTTCCTCCATTTGTATCTCCTACATATCATGTTCAAGTGTATTCATTTATTTTTGAGCTTTAATGCCTATAATACATAACTATGCTAGGTGATACACTCACTTTTACTTCACATTGATGCCTCAAATTATAATTGATTATTTGGACTAACTTGATTAGCATCAAATCAGAGGGAGTAAGTATTTATTTTTAGCATAATTATTATTATTGTTTATGTTTGTTTGTCATCATCAAAAAGGGGGAGAATGTTGAGTATTGGATCCTCCAATTTGGTTTCGATGATGAGCAAACCCAATTAATTGTGATTAACCCATGTTTTGTAGTTAACTAAAGCATCATCAAATGTAGATCAAAGTTTTTTCAAAAGCGATGGTAATGTAGAGTGATACAATGAGGAAATCAAGAGATGAACTTAAGGATTAAAATTGAAGACTTCAATGAATTCATTAGGAAGTGAAGGGGACTAATATGTAATATTTTCAATTCTTTACTTTTTTATTGAACTAGAATGTTAAAGCTTGAATAGAATTACTAGAAGCACTTACTTGTCACACACAACATTTTAGATCATTCATGTGTTGATCCCATATGGTAGATATGCATTCAGCTTAAATTTGAGCTCTCGACCTTCAACCATACGACTGATAGTTGTCAACCAGACGTCTGGCATGCATGTTTTAAAATTCCCTAGAAACCCTAATAGGACATATGCATGAAGGTATCTTCTCAGTCGTCTGAACTGTTGGACAGACATATGGGAGATAACTTACATACGTCTAGTATATATGGTCTAGAATTCTAGTAACTTCATTTCCATTTGACCTGACTGTTAAGTCGTCTGTAGCTTTCTTGATAGACGTCTAAACAGTCGCACAGACATCTGATACCCCTTCTGTTGATGTCTAGTATTTTTCGTCAAAAATTCCAGTAGCTTCTTCCCCTTGGCCTGACTGTTAAGTCGGCTAATGCTTTATAGCAAGATGTCTGAACAATAGCACAGACATCTAGGAACCCTTCAGCAGACGTCTGGTCGACTAACTGTTAGACTGCATTTATGATCATATCAGCATAGTACTCCAATTTCCTGGTAGGACTTCTCCAGTCGTCTGGTGACAGATTTCTGCCCTTTACAGGCCGTTTTCAGCATTTAATGCAGAGGTTTTCCTAAGGGATTTGCTGGTAATTTTTGGTGTTATAAATAGGGACTTGTTGCATTCATGTTAGAACTTCTTGAACACTCTTAGAACTGATCCAAATTTATTGAAGTGCATTCATAGCTCCCTCAAGCATTCAAAGCCCTCATGTTCTACACTTGTCCTCAGGCATTCAAGCTTATACATCAAGCATTCATTGATTCATTATTGGACAAGTAGTAAGTGCTCCCATCTCTCATTTTAGAGTACCACAACCCCCCCCCCCCCCCCCCCCCCCCCCCCCCCGTCAATATAGCCTTCACTTCTAAGTAAGATCATTCAAGGCATAGGATTGTATATTTCATATTGAATATTTCATTTCATTTCATACTCCTTCCCTTGTGAGTATTACTCTCGGTTTGTGAGAGTGGACCATTCCTGGTTTGTGGGAAGTGGTGTTAAATTGTATTGGTTTTACTCTAACTGGGATTTGGTAAGAGGGTATTAGTGCATTACTAAACACTAGCAGAATTTGCTAGTGGGTTGGTGGAGTAGGATTCCAGACAGTCGGAATTTGACTCAGTGGAATCCAAACTAGGGTAAATTGATTGTTTGCGATTATATTTTCTGTGTTTGTTTATCTCATTTATTCTATTCTGCACTAGTGGTTGCTAAGGATTTTAATTAGGCGCAATTTCTTTTTAATTTCATAAAACACTAGTCACCCCCTCTAGTGTTTTCCCCAAAATTTCAGGTCCTACAGTAGTGGCTCAAAGCGTGGCACATAGGTGGTGCTAGACACCTCTTCAGCTTCTTGCACAAAGGATAGATCATTAATATCATCGCACAGGTGATTAATAAAATCAATAGTAGTAGCAAATTTAGCATCGAAATGATCATCAACAAATGTATCAACCATGCTTACTTTCTCATACTCCTCAACCCATGTTGGCAACTTGCAAGCATTAAAGATATTCAAGTCTAATGACATGTTACCAAAAGAAATTGTTAGTTGACCATTCCTACAATTAGTGATAGCATTATTGGTTGCTAGGAAGGGTCTACCTAAGACAATAAGGGTGGGAGTGCCAGATTGGGGTCCATGAATGTCCAACAATATAAAATGCATGGGGAAATAGAACTTGTCAACTTGGACAAGTACATCATCTACACAACCTCTAGATATCTTCATGGATCTATCATCTAAGTGGAGAATAACAGGTGTGGTCTTCAATTCTCCAAGCCTCGATTGCATAAAAATAGGGTATGACTATATGTTAACACTAGACCCAAAGTCAAGGAGGGCATGCCCTATCAGTTTGGTGCATATGATGCAAGGAATAGTAGGGGATACATGGTTCTTGAATTTGAATGGCATGTTATGCTGAAATATTGAGCTAACCTGCCGAGTTAGAAATGCCTTTTTCTTAGCACTTAAGTTTCTCTTAACAGTGCGTAGGTCCTTAAGAAATTTAGCATATGCGGGAACTTGGTTAATTGCATCAAGGAGTGGTATATTAATCTGACATCTTTGAAAAATTTCTCAAATTTCAGATTAATACTTATCTTTCTTTGGGGGGAGAAGCATTTGTAGGAATGGCACTGGAGGGGGGTAGGGATCGAACTCTTGAGCTCTTGGCTTCTTAGAACTTGTGTCCTTGCTTGAACTCTCCTCTTGCACTTCTTCTGGTTCATGATCTTCTTCCTCCACCACTGTCTCAGAGCATCCGTTGGTGGTGCAGGCTTTTCAATCTCCATACTGTTGGATACAACGTGTTGCTGGGTACAACGATTGATGACTTCGTGTTTGATGATAACAAACGTGTGTGAACGATTTAATGTGTGTGCTAAGTGTTTTCAGGAATGGCACTCTCGCGAATAATCAAAGAGAGACTAGCCAAAAGTGATGGAGGAATTGCTATACACACTTCAAGTGGACTAAGTCAAAGATGGAGAATATGGCTACAACAATTGGACTAAGTCAAAGATGAGAAGATAAGGAGCAAATCAATTCAAATCCACATTTGAATTGATTCAAATCAATTGGTGAAATATTCAAATCCTAATGCCATGCAAATTGGATACCTGATCAAAGATAGAGAGATATGGAGAATCTCATGCAAATCAAAGGTGATTAAATGAGATCTAATTCAAATCCTATAGCTACACAAATTGAATTCCATATCCATTCATATTCAAACTCCATATCCAAAGAGATTTATTTAAATCCTAATCAAATTAGGATTCCTTCCAATCTCCGTCAAATATGGGATTCTAATTGATCCTATTATATCCCATCCTCTCATATATAAACACACATTCAAAAAGAGGGATTTTTGGGAGAGAAAAACCAAAACAAATGGGGGAAAATTTTCGACTAACACAAGAGGGAGAGGGGAGGCCGCAAGTTATCAAGGTGAATTACATACATTGCTCAATATAGAATCATCCCCTTGCTCCAAAGCTTCATCCTCATCTCCTCTCCAAGAGCTCCATTTCCATACTCTTTTATCTAGGCCGCAACATCCTATCTCCCATAGTCAAAGCTACATTGCCAAGCTCTCCTTGCAACCAAGCAAAATAGCCAAGATCACCTATTGTGCAACAAGCTAATCATCCTCCCCATTGCAAGCCTCTCCAAGATCATTGCCATCTTCATTGCAACATAGCCAAGGCTGCAATATCCTTGCCACATTACTCATGGCTGCAAGTTACTAGGAGGGCTTCCCATCTACTTCATTGCGCAACATCAAAGGGAGAAGCTTCAACAAATTGCGCAACCTAGAAGGAGAACCATCAACACTTACGCAACCATCCAAGAGGGCCTTCATCACATTGCACAAGTTTTCAAGCGGGCATCCACACCAAGGCTGTAACTTTTAAGGAGCCCAAGTCACCTTGGCTGCAAGTTTCAGAGGCGAGGATGTGACGTTGGCGACGACATCCTATCAGATACGATTTGACCTGAGCTGATTGACAGAGACGACTGCCGCTACACAAACTAAAATTCTCTAGACTCCATTTTATTATTTTTTGTAGTTTCATAAATCTCTGGAGGGAAGACTTTACCATTATTTGTGTTTTGGGGTCTTGTCTAGTGGGCTCTAGACAAGAGGGTCTTGACGAGTTGTAGCTAGTCAAGATAGAGCATCTACTAGGTTGATAGTGTTCTGCACAGTGGAGTGTGGTACAAACTAGGTGGGGGCAGGTAGCTCAGGACTCATTACAGTTGTACAAAAGGAACATATTAATGCTAGTATCTACTTGGGGATGGACGTAGGTCGTGGGACGACCGAACCAAGGTAAATCTGTGCGTACTCGGTGATTGCATACTTTTTACTCTGCCTGTGATTATAACTGCATATGATTTCTCGTGGGTTGCAC
The DNA here is from genome assembly GCA_030789695.1 of Scilla litardierei. Taxonomy (NCBI): domain Eukaryota; kingdom Viridiplantae; phylum Streptophyta; class Magnoliopsida; order Asparagales; family Asparagaceae; genus Scilla; species Scilla litardierei. The sequence continues at coordinate 111,451,942 of CM061138.1, forward strand.
GAGAATTTTTATTAGCCTATTGATCGCATCCGGATATACACCCAAAAAATGACTGTAGTTTTATCGCAAGAGCACGGCGTAGTGGCGAGCGGGTATCGAACACAGGGGAGGACAATTGACAGTATCCTACTTTGATTACCTAGCTATCAAGAGAATAAGAATAGATTCGATGGTAATGTCACAATCGTTCAATAGCAAATAGATATCAATATAATAAAAGCGTCTAGGGATAAGAAATCCCTACTACGGACTGTTTCTCACCCTTGTGAATCATGAACATCAATGTTACAAGGCTTGAATGTTGGTGAACTAGTCGCAACTTAATGTAGAACCAAGATCACGCTCTCGCGTTATTTTCGGTCTATAGCAACCTAGATTAGGGCCCACCCTCGTGCAAACCTTAGCCTAAGCAACTAGCATGAAGACCGACATCATCGTCCAATCGCAACTCGAGCCCACTCTCGTGCAAACTCGAGCTACGACCTAGGTTATGATAGTTCGTATTCGTCCAATCTCTTGCAAATGAATATTAGTATAGATTTATAATAAAAATCCTAGCTTTGGTCAAATCTCTTGCAAACCAAATCTAGAGAATTTCGATTATAAACCTAAGTCGAATATCTAGGCCTTCCTATCAATCGGGATCCAATCTCTTGCAAATCCCAATCAATAGAAATTCCTAGCTACTCGCAATAAATCAATCAAAACCTAACCTTTATTCAATCCTAGCAACAATTCTATCCATTCATCGCAATTCAAAAGATCGGGTCCATAGGGTTCATCCCCATGCCCTAGAACGAATAAACTACTCAAAAATCATCATGGAAATCTCAGAAAAATAGCAATTGATCATAGCATAATTCATTGCAAAGAAGAGACAATTCATAAAAATAAGATTTTTAGCAAGAAAGAACAAACCAAAATTGTCGCCTATGATCTCCAGCTGATATTTCACAAAAGAATAGCCGTCAAAAAATAAAGAAGTCTCTCCTAAAACTAGGGATAAAACTAGGTTTAAATACAAGCCAAAATCATCCAAAAAATCGTGATAAAACTGCCCCTGCAACCCAGAATCCACAATCCTCGCAGCAGTCGGAATGCGTCACTCAGCCGAGTAGCAATGTCACTCGGTCGAGTGACAGACCCAATAATAAAACAGAAAATCAGGTGTTGTCAGGGGTCTATCTATCTAACTGACTCGGGCGAGTACGCTTCTTTACTCTGCCGAGTAAGCAATCGTACTCAGCCGAGTAGGCTTCTCAGAAATTCCAGTATCTTGGCCGCTTCTCGGAAGAAGAACCCTGTTCTACTCGGGCGAGTGAGCTTTCTCACTCGCCCGAGTAGGCTCTCTTGCTCGGTCAAGGAAACTTCGAAAATTCACTGTGCGTATCTGTTTCACTCGGCCGAATACAACTCCTGACTCGGCCGACTAGAGTCTATGTTCAGCCGAGTAGGCTGTATCTGGGCTCTTTTCTTCTCCTCCTCGTCTCCTCGTCGTTTCTATCAAATTTCTTCCTCTTTCGCTCATCCTCTAGCGCTGCTAACTCGTCGAATAAGCCGTGGGTGATGCTCCGGTGTGTGCGAAAGTCCATTGATCTCATTTTTGCTTCAGATCGCTCCATATCTAATGAAATACGACAAAAACAAGAAATAGTGAAAAGCAACGTGATATTATCGAATAATCGTGGAAAACGCAATATGGGCGATCAAAATAACATGAAAACATGTAGAAAAAAGGTGTAAAATAAGGGGCGATCAAAATCCCCCAAGCTTACGTCTTACTCGTCCTCGAGGAAGATAGGTACAAGGCGAACCCGGCGGAAAAAAAATAAGGAAAAAGGAAAAAGAAGATAGAAAAGAAAACAAAGAGGGAGGTGCTAGATCATTTCCTCAGGATGTGGGTTTGCTTACTCATTTAACACACGACGAATAAAAACCATGCCAAAGATTTTTATCTCGATATCATGATCATATAAGGATGCATTCAATTTAGAAACCCAAGAATATCTAAACAATATGAAATGTGAAATCATGCTAGAATTAACATAGTCTGAAGCATCTAAAGTGATATACATAACATAGACCACACACTTTTCAATTGATCACTTTCTATTTGGAGTATAAGAGGTATCACACAATATGAAGCAATAAGAATAGAAAGGAGTGGTTTTCATGAAATGCATGCTAAGTTTCAATTCCTGGACTTCGTAAAACTTTTAATAATCTCACCGAGTATAGAAAATTACCTAGCTTAGGTTGTCATGCACAGACAAGTAGCCACTCTCTCACACATCATTAGATCATCTCCCCAAGCTTATCTATAAGCGTGGTGGCATCAAATTTAGCAATAAGAACATTCCCCATTTTTGAAGCTCCAAGAAATAAAAATAAAAGAGTGAAGAAAGAAAGAAAAATGAAATGGGATCATATTCCTTTATTCTTTTCTTTTCTTCTCTTTTTTTCAACAGTCAACATATACAATAAGGATCCCAAATCAAAAGATAGAGAGATATACATGAATATTTTTTCTTTTTGATTTTGGGATGTTGGAGCATGGATTTTTATAGCGGGGGAATATGCCAATGTAAGATTCGCTTAAAGGGAGATGCACCAATGATTTTAAGTATAGAAATAATGTTCAAGGTATGTGGAGAAAGAAAAATATGTAACACTCGGTTCACTCTATAGAATGTGCACGACAACTTTCAGCAGAGTAATGTAATCTACTCAGTTTAATCTTAGAAAGTAAACTAATCCAGTTATATCAACATAGCATACATTCAATCAACCTGAAAGTGAAGCGTACAATTTTCATGTAATAAGAAGTGATATAAGACAACAAACAGTACTCCAAATATAGGTAATCAATGCGTGAAGCTTTGTGTGTTTTATATGAAGACTATACAATATAAATCATCAGACTCGGCTAATAGAAGAATCTCATTCACATTCATATAATAAAGGTGTGGGTTACTATCTCGAATGCATAGCAAGCATGGCATATGATATCTGAAATAAAAACGATGGCATGACAAGATAATATGCATATAGAGATAAGCTAGTACCACGTCATCATCATCACAGAAAATTCATCTCTAGCAAAAGGGTAAAAGAAATAAGGATAAAAGGAAAATCAAAACTACTTTACATATGCAGCACACACAAAAGTAAGAAAACGTGATGCATGTAAAAAAATGAAAAACTGGGTGAAAAATAAGTGTAAAATAAAGAAAGGTGGGAAAATAAAAGAAAGAGTGAAGAAAGTAAAAAGTGCATGAGACACTCACTCCCCCAAGCTAAACTGCACAGTGTCCTCAATGTGCAAAGTGTGGCACACCGAGAAAAAAGATATGGGTGGGGTGGGTGAGGATGCATGCATGATAAGGATGCAAATAAAAGAAAATGATATTGGTGTGCAAATGATGTATGCAGAGATGCAAGTGGTGCATGCAGAGATCAAAATGGCACAATATAAGTGTCCCCAAAAATACCTCCTCTCTCCCAAAATGATATAGACAGATATATGCAAAAATGTGACCAAAACGTGTGTGGAGGAGGGGTGCAAAATCAGCAGGCTGAAAATATCCAGAATATGCAGCAGCAAAAGTATGAGAGGCATCCAGTGCGTGCCTAAGGGGGTGGTGGAGCACCAGCACCATCCTGTGGGGGAGGTGGTGGTGGCGGGTGGCAGCTGGGTAGGGGTGCGGGAAGTGGCAGGTGGAGGCTGTGATAAACGTGCAAGTATCTGGTTCAGGCTAGCCTAAATACCAGGAAGTAAAGCGACGTGCCTCTGTACAGTGGTGACGGAAGCGGAGAGAGCCCAGAAATATCCTCTGAGCCCACTAACTGCCCCCTCTAGAGCACGGACGTGCTGAACTAGGATGTCGGGGGGAGGTGGGGCAGAGGGTCGTACAGGTGAGGAACGGGGCTGCCTCACACGGCTACCGTAAAGGACAGGTGCAACTACCTGGTGGGGTTGAGGTGATGTGCTCACAAAAAGATGCTCAGCCTCGGTGGAAGGCTGAGACGCAGGAATGGTCGAAGAGGAAGGAGCAGCAGCAAAGGCTGAAATGGTGACAGAGGTCGAGGAGGTCAGAGAGGTCGGTGACACAGAAATGGGAACATATGTTACGACACTCTCAGAGAAGACATCGGCAGTGGAGACAGTATGGTCGACGATTGGGGAGGTCGTGAAGTGCGAAGGAAGTGACTCCCCAGAGGTCGAGAATAGGAAAGAGGAAAGGGTCTCCACTGCAGAGGCAAAAGATGGCTCGTCGCTCTCAAAAATGGTGGTGGGACGCTCAGGGCTCGCAGCAGAAATTGGGTGGATAGATAATGGTAGAGAGGTGGTGGTGGTGGACTCAGCAAGGGTGCTCCCACATTGACAGAAGTGTGGACAGAAGTGTCAGTAGGTGCAGACGAAGCAGGTACAGGCTGAGGTATCACAAGGTCCAGGGGTGGAAGGAGGGGCTCCTGCTGAGCACCCTCAGGCTCAAGCATGTACGCGGCAGGGATGAGGACATCCATCACTGGAATCCACTCTCTGCCCGCAGGTCTAATATGTGTTCGAGCGGGGCTCGAAAGAACCATGTAATCGGTGCCAAAGGGACCATGCAGCCACACCCAATGGTGCTGCCCATGAGGACGAAGCATCCTCATCCTGGCCATAACATCTATGGAAAGAGAAGTGGGGCCCGGGGGGTCTAAGCAAGTTAGCAGGGAGGTCAACTCTGCATAAGGGAGCCAGCAGGGTAATCAGACCATCGCAATAGATAGGCGTCCTAGCGCCAACAGAAATAACGATGCGGTCTAAATACCAACTAGCTATGTCAATCTCGATGGCAGGACCAAAATGTCACCACCCCTCTCGTAGGCCCTTGATCGTGTCATCGCATAAAGCATGTAGAGCTCTGGTGTCGACAACATCCCTGGCTCATACCTCACTAAGAAAGTGGTTGTCATAAGGCGCTGTGCAATGCGGAGGCATGGGTGGAGGATAGCAGAGGCCTTGACTCGGCTCGGGTCAAAGGCGAGAGGTGATCCTGTGATACGTGTCCAAAATGCGTGTGTGTCGAATGACGGTGGTGGGATGTGCGTGGGACTGTAGGCTCAGTCTGGGTCCGGGACAGGGGACCACTGGAAGAATACTCGGAGCATGTCGAGAGTGACCTCGCACTCTCGATCCATCAAGTGAAAGGAGCATCCCCAAGAGTCCTAGCTATAGAACGCAGGACCTATAGTGTCGGACGGACGTAGGTGTCCGCCGACACCGATAGAAAGTCATGCCACCCCATGTTGTTATACAATTGGAGTAGCCCCTCTAATACCCCTAGGCGCTCTAAGTCAGCCATATGCGCTAACCTAGTGGGTACGATCGAGCGATGGGAGATACGCTCAAATCTGACGCGCTGCGCGTCATCTCTGAACGTAATCCCCAGTGTGTCGAACGCGGGGGCAGGCTGTGTCGGAGGTGGTGGTATAGGAGCAGTAGGAGGCAGAAGTGTGGGTGGTGGCAGGCTAGGTGGAGGGGAGTCTGCTCTAGCAGAAGAGGAGCTAGGTTTGCTGGTCCTCTTCCGCTTCGAGGCGGGCGCCCTCGTGCGAGACCTAGTGCGGCGCGACATATGAGCCACGGAACGTGTCCACCCAAATGAAAATACGAAGTGCTAAAAATATGGAACGAGTATACCTGAGCATGACCTGAGAGAAAATAGTGGAAGTGTGCGAAGAATTGCATCCTCCGAGAAGCACCAAATCGACTCCCGAACCTCCCCCAAGCTAGCATGAAACAAAAGTTTGCAAATCAACAATGAGTATCAATATATATTGGAGAAGATTGGGAATAATAGATATATATGTAAATTGATTTCAATTCGGGGCTTAATGGGCTTACGGATCGAAGAATAGGAGAAACATAGGTGAAATGGGGCTCAATGGAGGCGAAACAGCGACAGGGAAGGCTGCGCAGGCGACGTCGACAGGCGTGGTCGACGATGGGGGGGGCGACGACTCGGTCGGCGGGTCGGGGTGCTCGGGCGAAGGAAGTTTGGGTTCGGGCAAGTCGAATGGAAGTTGAAGAGCTCGCAGACAAAATTTGGGAAATTTTGAGCGCTTTGGGATTTGGGCCGTAGGCGTTGGGTTATAAAGGATGGGTCACTCGGCCGAGTGACACATTCACTCGACTGAATGGCACGGATTTAAAATTTTTTGAAATTATTCCGCAGAAGAAGCGACTCGGGCGAGTAGATCTTATGACTCAGCCGAGTAGACAAAGGTCATTCGACCGAGTAGCAAGGCTACTTAGAGCTTATGATGCATAGGGAGTATCAGATTCACTTGGCCGAGTAGTACAGTACTCGGCCGAGTGGCATATAAATTTTAGTAAATTATAGAGAGTAGTTTTTAGGATCTTCCCTGACCTGTACCCTACTCGGCCGAGTAGGGTCTATGCTCTGCCGAATGACTATGTCACTCGGCCGAGTGGCTTGCAAATTTCAGCTCCCACTCTCTGTTTTTGCGCCACTTTCTATTTTTTGTCTCCCCGTCAGTTCCTTCCTTCTCCTGAGGCCTGACACGTTCCTGGAGTGCTCCCCTTTGCCATGGTAGTCCTCCATTCAAATGGTTTCTCGTTCTCCATCTCCTGTCATGAAAATAGAGCCAGTTGTCACGATTTTTATCGACTCAAGACTCTAGACACTAAGAAAGATCTAAAACAAAAAATAAAAATGAAAAATTCAACTAAAAATAAGATAAAACCGTCGGGTTGCCTTCCGAAAAGCGCTCATTTAAGGTCTTGAGCTCGACCCCCTAAGATATTCGTTTAGTGCTCAATATTCGACGCATGTGAGATGCGCGCGTCAAATTTTCCGGGAAGGCCACTTGGATTCAATTGTTGTTGTTCATAAGCATTCCTCGGCTTCCCCTTATCATGGGTGGTAGTGGGGGACGAGTCCCCCAAGCTTGAGCTTTTACCGTTCTTTTTCTTCAATAGTGATGCCAATTTCTTATCCGGCGGAGCTTTCTTCGAATTCTTTGCCGTGGAGAGCTTGCATAGCTCCCTAATCCTTGCGACATCAGCATCGTCTTTGTCATCAACTGTAGAATGATCCGACGGGTCCTCCAACTTTTCTTCATCTCTAAAAGATTGGCCTTCTTCGAGGCCGTCATCGTGAAAGGCGCCGATAGCATGCGGCATAGCATCATCAATGACCTCAACGAGGAGGTCCACATAATCGACGTCCTCCGTCCAAGGCATGTGCTTCATTTCCTTAGGGATGTGAAGCTCCACCTCTATGTTTCCGACGTTCAAAGATAAGGTGCCCTCTCTCACGTCAACTATCACGCCTGTTGGGATTTTCAAGGTCCCTTAGGGCTAATTTTAAAATTATTCGTCCCAAGTCAGATGAACAAAGTAAAATAAACAGCGGAAAAATAATTTATTAAACTATTTAATAATTACATCCCTAAGAAAAATTCCCTAAGCCATGAAAATCTACTGACTCGAGTTGGGTCTGACCAACTCGAGAAATTTCTAATTACTACTTAAAAGAATTGCATATAAATATAACTCACCCAGAATCTTGCCCTGGGTCAGGCAAGATGTTCCGCACCGTCTTGCGCTCCACAATCTGAGCCGTATCCCGAACCGCATTGCGTCGCTCCTCGTCGCGAACTGGATCAGCTCCCGAGCCGCACCTTGCCTCCGAGCCCATCACTAGCCGTAGAAAGTTTCACTTGAGTAAACCCGTGTCGTAGACTTCCGTATCAGATTTGGACATACAGTTGCCTTGCAGGACTCGGTTGGAGGAAAGGAAAACTAATAGAGGAAAAGAATAATTTTAAGTCTTGATTAAGTTTGCTCAAATTTTCCGGAGCTCCTTAATCAGAGACTTGGTGCAAAGAATAAAGAAGGGAGTGCTCACCTATTTATATAGGAGGCCGGCTCCGCTTCTTTTGTCACGAGCAATGTGGGACTAATTGTTTGGAAGAGGCTTAGGATTAATTCATTTTAGTTAGAATAGCTTTCACAAAAGTCTAACTTCAATCAATTAATCCTCACTCACCATTGAGCCCAAGAGATGATACAAGTTATCATTTTGAAAGGCTAGGAATGGTGAACGCGTAGGAACAAACGGCGACGAAATCCAAGTTTGTTTGACCCTTCAAACAATTGCTCAAAGTTGAGCAAAACCCCAAGTTTTGTAGCCATCAAGGGTTTCAACAAAACCCTAATGAAACGACTTAAGTTGGGGGCAGCTCACTAAGCTTAGCAGGCGTGCCCGACTAAGGCAATTGGACGTGCCCGCTAGGGCGCACCCGTGTGGGTGCACAGCCCACTGTGACCAGCGGGCTGTGCCTGCTCATTCCGGCGGGCTTGGCCCGCTAGAACAGCGGGCAAGCCCACTGCTCCCAGCGGGCAAGCCCACTGGAACAGCGGGCCACCCCTGTTTTACCCAAATGGGTGTAACCCACTTCCTTTTGTGCCTTTCTTGCGTTTCTGGGCTCATCCGAGCTCCGTTTCCTACACGGTTTGATCCTCTGGATTCCACACAAAATCCCCTCCAATCCCAAATGCTCCAAACCCATAACCAACTTGTGAATTTAACATTCTTATTGCATATTAAGCATTCCTCTATACTATCTCTCTGTTACTAAGACGTGAATATTACTCGGTGTGAGACCCTACAGCCTGACCCTACTACAGGTCGAGACTCGAAGTCTCTATACGACAGTGGCCACTAGCAGCAGGTGTCGTCCTTGTTTAGAATCATTGATTATGTGATTGAATCATTGGCAAGAGTGCCGACAGGACCACTCTGACTGTGACCGTGATGATTTCCACAGTTTTAGTCCCTTCGTCATAACTATGTCACTTGACTAGCCTAGGGCATGGAATCTATCAACCTCACTAGCTAGCAGTGGTCAGTATACGTCGGTCTCTGGTGCTTTTATGTTGTACCTATTACAACATACCTTGGCCAACGTTTTACCGAGAACCGTACTGGCCTGTGACAATAACTTCCCATTAACGGAAGAGATGAATCCTCTATTGATCACTACTCAGCCCATATGCTTCGAGTGTCACCCAGCCTAAGATCTTTCAGCAGGCCTCGCCTCGAAGCTAGATCTTTAGACCTAAGTGACACCGTTCACACATTGCTTCGTACAATGATCTCAAGTCCTAAGGACCAACTTACCTATCATAACTTAAAGTTATTAATGACAGTTAGTTAATGTTTATCCAATTAATAACTCTTTGTTTGGGTCGTGCAGTGGACTCATTCTCTAATGAGCACCTGCACCTTGTCTTCGACTTTGCCAAGTCGTATGGTTATGAGACCAACTAGACTAAGACACAATGGTCTGTCCGATGTGCCGATATTCCAATCTCGACAAATTTACGACCATGAATACTTTTTAGATTTAAGATGCTATCGGTTAGACATTTCTCATAATCGTAATCAACATCGCGAAACATGTGTGACCTAACTTTGAATCCAAGGGAATAATCCAAGTAATAAATAACTCTGACAATATTTTACCAGAAAGCATACTTTCATTTATTGAACAAGATTTTTTATTAAGATAAATAGCCACGATGGCATACATATCCCTACATCACCCACTTGCACTCAGGCCTGTTTATTTTGGTATCTCATACCATATTTACACTCTAGTTTCTCTAAACGATCGCGTGCCAGCACCTTCGTGAATGGATCTGCTAAGTTTTGCTCTGAAGAGACTCTAAGGAGTTCTATGTCCTTCCTCTGCTCAATCTCCCGTATCAGGTGATATTTGCGAAGAATATGTCTGGATCTCTTATGGAATCTCGATTCTTGAACCAGGCTAATGGTTGCATTATTGTCGCAATACAACGGTATTGGACTTTCAATAGCAAGCACCATTCCAAGCTGGTTGATGAACTGCCTCATCCAGACTGCTTCCTTTGTTGTATCGTTGGCCGCTATGTATTCAGCTTCCATCGTGGAGTCTGCAATAGTGACTTGTTTGGAACTCCTCCAACTGACTGCTCCTCCATTGAGAGTAAAAATATATCCTGAGATCGATTTAATATCATCCATATCTCTCTGAAAGCTAGAATCCGTGAAGCCTTCAACTTTCAGGTCTTCACTTCCATAAACCAAGATCAAGTCCTTAGTCCTTCTCAAGTACTTAAGAATTATACGTCTTGACCGCTTTCCAGTGTTCCTCTCCAGGGTTGGACTGATATCGACTTACTACACCCAGTGCATAAGCGACATCAGGTCTAGTACAGATCATGGAGTACATGATAGATCCCACAGCAGAAGCATATGGGATCTTGGTCATCTGTTCCCTTTCCAAGTCAGTTTGTGGAGACATCATCTTGGAGAGGGTTATCCCATGATTAGCTGGTATTGAACCACCCTTACTGTTTTCCATGTTAAAACATTTTAACACGGTGGCAATATACCTGGTTTGAGAGAATCCTAGAATCCGTTTAGATCTATCTCTATGGATCTTCACACCCAGTATGTAGGATGCTTCTCCCAAGTCTTTCATGGAGAAATTTTTTGATAGCCATCTTTTAACAGACTTCAACATCTATATGTTGTTGCCTATTATCAGAATGTCATCCACGTATAGAACAAGGATTACTAAAGAATTATTATTACTGGTCCTTTTGTAGATGCATGGATCATCCTAGTTTCTGACAAAACCAAACTCTTTGACTGTTTTGTCGAAGCGGATGTTCCAAATTCTTGAAGCTTGCTTAAGCCCATAAATGGATCTATGTAGCTTACACGCTTTTCCTTCACTCCCACTGACTTCGAAGCCTTCTGGCCGAGTCATGTAAATCTGCTCCTCTAAATTGCCGTTTAGGACAGCAGTCTTCACATCCATTTGCCAGATTTCATAGTCGTAGTAGGCAGCAATAGCGAGTACGATCCGAATAGACTTGTGCATGGCCACTGGTGAGAAGGTTTCGTCATGATCTATTCCTAGAATCTGACAATATCCTTTTGTAACCAGCCTAGCCTTGTACGTTTCTACTTTTCCATCTGCACCAATCTTCTTCTTGAAGATCCATTTGCAGCCTATGGGAACATGTCCCTTGGGCACGTCTTCTAAGGTCCATACCTTATTCACGTGCAGGGAATCTATTTCAGACTTCATTGCATCTAGCCATTTGTTAGAGTCTATACTTTTTATGGCTTCCTGGAAGCTAACATGGTCATCATCTAATATGATGCTATTCTCAATCCCACCGTCTACGAGAAAACCGTAGTACCTTTCGGGGACTCGAGGAACCCTATTGGACTTCCTCCTGACTGGTTTGGAGATGTCACATTCTGACTCTCCCATTGTTTCAACACTTGTTCCTGTGTAAGTACTTCCTCTGAGCATTCATCCAGATCAATTACCTTACCAGTGGATTCTTTCACAAGGAATTCCTTTTCTAGAAACGTGGCATGTCTAGAGACAACAATTTTTTGTTGTTCTAGATGGTAAAAGACATATCCTAATGAATGTCTCGGATACCCTATGAATTTACACAGTATAGATCTGTCTTCCAGTTTGTCTGGATTTTTCCTTTTGACATATGCAGGACAACCCTATACCTTCAAATGATTAAGGATGGGTTTCTTGCCGGTCCATATCTGATATGGTGTCATAAGCACAGATTTTGACGGAACTTTATTTAGAATGCATATAACAGTCTCCAGGGCATAGCCCCAGAGGGAAGTAGTTAACTCAGCTTCACTTATCATAGACTGTACCATGTCTAACAAGGTGCGGTTCCTCCTTTCTGATATACCGTTATGTTGAGGTGTGTATGGAGGTGTGATCTGAGAGAGAATCCCATTCTTTTTTAAGTAAGTAAGGAATTCATGGCTTAAGTATTCTCCTCCACGATCTGATCGAAGGATCTTAATACTTTTTCCAGTCAGGTTTTCGACTTCGGCACGATACTCTTTGAATCACTCAAAGGTTTCGGACTTATGTTTCATCAAGAACACATGTCCAAACCTTGAGTGATCGTCAGTAAATATGACGAAATATGAAAATCCACCTTGGCTAATGTAGACATGGGTCCACATACATCGGAATGTACTAGACCCAAGAGTTCGATAACTCTCTCCCCTTGATTTGCAAAAGGAGTTTTGGCCATCTTACCTTTGAGGCAAGACTCGCAAGTGTCGAATGACTCATAATTCGAGAGGCCCAAGAGCCCCTATTTATGTAACTTATTGAGTCTCTTCTCTCCGATATGGCCTAGTCTACAATGCCAAAGATAGGTTTTGATTAAAACTAGACTCCTTACGTTTTCTTGTATTAACGTTTAATACAACCTTATTGCTTAAAGTGTATACACCATTACTAAGTGTCCCAAAACCTAGCAACTTTCCATCAAAAGAAATGTTCATGACATTTCCGTTGATAGTAAAATTATAACCATCTCTAGCCAAAGCTGAGACGGATATAATATTGCACAGGAAGTTTGGGATGTAGTAACATTGCTTCAAAAGCAAGTTAGCTCCACCAGCTAATGTGTGTTTAAGATTGATCACTCCATATTTTACACCTTTTTTCCTGCATGTTTGCATGCCGTTTTGATCGCTCATATCGCGTTTTTCACGATTATTTGACAATATCGCGATGTTTTTCACTATTTCTTGTTTTTGTCATATTTCAGGAAATATGGAGCGATTCGGAGCGATTTTGAGATCAATTGGTTCGCAAGCGCTAAGGAGTGTCACCCGCGGCTCATTTGAGGGCCATTCAGCGATGGAAGATGAGTGGAAGAGGAAAGAACTTCATCGGAGCGACGAGGAGGAGAAACGGAGAAGATTGGGCATTTACAGCATGCCACTCGGCTGAGTGGAGCACTCACTCGGCTGAACCAGAAGCCCCACTCGGCCGACCAGAACGGATATGCACACAGAGCTAATTTCAGCGTATACTCGACCGAACAAAGAAATCCCACTCAGTTGAATGAGAAATCTCACTCGCCCAAGTGGCACAGAGAAATTGTCCAGAAAAAGGCCGAAGTTACTGTATTTTTCGAAGATCTTGTCGAAAGCCACTCGGCCGAACAGATAAGTATACTCGGCCGAGTCACCTTCAAAGGCAGACCCTAAGACCCCCCTGACTTACAGTTTTCTTACAGGGTCTGTCACTCGGCCGGGTGACAATGTCACGCGGCCGAGTGAGCCGCTCTGCCTGCTGCGTAAGTTGCGATTTCTGGGCTGCGCAGGGGCAGTTTGGTCACGATTTTTTGGGCGATTCTGGGTGGTATTTAAACCAAGTTTTTACCCTAGTTAGAGGAGCTTTTTGCAGCCTTTTTGAGAACTTTTTAGAACTTTTTAGATTAATTAGATTTAGGCTTTCTTTTTGGAGATTTAAAGGCTACTTTATTTGGATTCTCATTGGATATCATTGGATCTTCATTGGTTTGTCTATTTCCTATCAAAAACTCAATTTTTATTTGTTATTTCTCTATTGCAATGAATTCTCTTGATATTATTATTGATTTTTTCTGAGAATTTCATGATGAATAGTGAGCAGTGCCTTCGTCTTAGGGCGTAGGGATGAACCCTATGGACCCTATTTCCAAATTGTGATGAATTTGTGAAATTGTTGCTAGAATTGATTAGGGTTAGGTTGGGATTGATAAATTACGGATAGCTAGGGATTCATATCGATTGGGATTTGCAAGAGATTGGGTCTCAATTGATAGGAAGCCCTAGAAATTCGATTTAGATTGACGATTGGATTTCTCTAGACTTGGTTTGCAAGAGATTGGGCCAAAGCTAGGATTTTCAACCGTAAATCTATACCAATATCCATTTGCAAGAGATTGGACGGATAGGAACTATCACAACCTTGGTCATAGCTCGAGTTTGCATGAGAGTGGGCTCGAGATATGATTGAACGATGATGTTGTTCTTCACGCTAGCGGATTAAGCTAGGGTTTGCAAGAGATTGGACCCTATCCTAGGTTTGCTATAGACCGGCAATAGCGCGAGAGCGTGAGCTTGGTTCTACATTTAGTTGCGACTAGTTCACCCACATTTAAGTTTAGCAATGATGAAACTTATGAATCACAATGATGAGAGACGGTCCGTAGCGGGGATTCCCTATCCCTAGACGTTTTATTAATTTGATATTTTCTCTTGATATTTGCACGATTGTGACTGTTTACCCCAAACTATTCTCGACCCTCTTGATAGCTAGGTGATTGGAAGGAGACATTGTCATTATAACTCACTGAGTTCGATACCCGCTCGTCGCTACACCGTGCGCTTGTGGTAAGACTACAACACCGTACGTCCCGGGTGTGTACTCCCGGGGCTACGATCAAAGATCTCCCACGGCTATAACATCAACATTTGCTGCATTGCCGACTTGGAGAATGATCTCATTCTTTTCGAGTTTTCTAATGATTCTCCTTCCTTGTAACTGGTTACAGATGTGAGAACCTGCACAGGTGTCTAACACCCATGCATTAGAATTAACTGAAAGAACTACACTTTGCATTTTAGTAGTTAAGGCATAAACTCACCCTTCCTTCATTTGTTCCCTTTCTGCTATAGATTTCTTTGACCAGTCATTCCTTTTATTATAACCAGTTAATAAGTTCTTATCTCGGATATTATTAATCTTATTCGTCATGCTGCAAAGATTAGAACTCCTAATTAGCATGTGTTCAAAATATTTTAAAATATAATTAGAATGGTTTTTATCCAATTATATATCATATTAATTTAAAGGTCGTTTCAACCAAAACATGATTAATATTAAATAAGCAGGAATCCAACGACCTTGAGTCGCCCGACCTTGAGTGTAGCTCAACAAGTCGTTCGACTCTGTTGTAGGTAGACGAATCTTTGTCAATCATATCAAATATGATTCCCTATTTGATTTTTACCCCTAGCCATTTGTGATCATGAGTGTGCTCATCCAAATCACAACGACTAATCTAGTCAGACCTTTGTTTTTGTGTCTAGCTTGACTTGCCCCGGCGCTCGGTGTATTCACGACGCGTCGAATTGGGTCAAGTCTTAGACTACAGCGTTGGCCTAACTTACACTGATGCTCAGTGTATTCACGATGCGACGGTTTGGGTTAAAACACATGTATGAAGAAATTGGTTTCTGTAAGGTTGCCATGTCACAGCTTGAGTATAGCTCAACAACTGTAACATGGATCCTACAGATTCCAACGTCTAAAACAAAGAGGGCGACGAATTATCTTGTAAAAGATTTATTAACATATTTGACTAGATATAGTTGACAGCGTTGCATAATAATGATTCGCTTCCTTGCAGTCCAGCGGACACGGCCAGGGAATTGACTAAGCCAGGACCACTCGGCCCCTAGACTAGCTAGGGTGGTCCAGCAAACTTAGCCAAGCACATTGACCGGTATCATGGTCCATTGAAGTTTGCTAGTCATTTATAATCGTACTATCAACTAAAAGCTTTTATTAACTCTAGTTAATCCTTATCAACTAGTGGATCCTTAAAATTCGAAATTTTATGAATATGTTTGATGATTTTTATTAAGTCCTTAACAACTATAAGGATTAAATATATGTGCTACTACCTTAATCGTTCAATGGGTATTATTAACCAATTTAATAACATGGCAGAGTCCCCAAAAATTAACACATAACAATTTGAGGAATTTAATAATGGCTATCCTAATCGTCCATTAGGCAATTTTAAACAATTTAAAATTATAGCATGGTGTCAAAATTTATTTTATTAAATTTGAGGATTCATTAATGGCTAACCTAGTAAATTCCTCTTGTGTTATCAAATAAACAAGAATATGTCATTAATCTAATTATCGCATAATTAAAACATGCAGTTCATAAAGAAGTAGTATAAGAACAGAGTAGATCTGGCTCTGATACCACTTTAGGGATTTTCAAGGTCCCTTAGGGCTAATTTTAAAATTATTCATCCTAAGTCGGATGAACAAAGAAAAATATACAGCGGAAAAATAATTTATTAAACTATTTAATAATTACAGCCTTAAGAAAAATTCCCTAAGCCAGGAAAATCTACTGACTCGAGTTGGGTCTGTCCAACTCGAGAAAGTTCTAATTACTACTTAAAAGAATTGCATATAAATATAACTCACACGGAATCTTGCCTTGGGTCAGGCAAGATGTTCCGCACCGTCGTGCACTCCACAATCTGAATTGCATCCCGAACCGCATTGCTTCACTCCTCGTCGTGAATTGGATCAGCTTCCGAGCCGCACCTTGCCTCCGAGCCCATCACTAGCCGTAGAAAGTTTCACTTGAGTAAACCCGCGTCATAGACTTTGGAATCAGATTCGGACCTTCCCGTTGCCTTGCTAGGACTCGGTTGGAGGACAGGAAAATTAATAGAGGAAAAGAATAATTTTAAGTCTTGATTAAGTTTGCTCAAATTTTTCGGAGCTCCTTAAACAGAGACTTGGTGTAAAGAACAAAGAAGGGAGTGCTCACTTATTTATATAGGAGGCCGGCTTCGCTTCTTTTGTCACGAGCAATGTGGGACTAATTGTTTGGAAGAGGCTTAGGATTAATTCATTTTAGTTAGAATAGCTTTCACAAAAGTCTAACTTCAATCAATTAATCCTCACTCACCATTGAGCCCAAGAGATGATACAAGTTATCATTTTGACGGGCTAGGAATGGTGAACGCGTAGGAACAAACGGCGATAAAATCCGAGTTTGTTTGACCCTTCAAGCAATTTCTCAAAGTTGAGCAAAAACCCAAATTTCGTAGCCGTCAAGGGTTTCAACAAAACCCTAATGAAACGACTTAAGTTGCAAGCGGCCCGCTAAGCTTAGCGGGCACGCCCACCTAAGGCAACTGGGCGCGCCCGCTAGGGCGCGCCCGTGCAGGTGCACAGCCTGCTGCGACCAGTGCGCTGCGCCCGCTGCTCCCAACGGGCCGTGCCCGTTTTACCCAAGTGGGTGTAACCCACTTCCTTTTGTGCCTTTCTTGCATTTCTGGGCTCATCCGAGCTCCGTTTCTTACACGGTTTGATCCTCTGGATCCCACACGAAATCCCCTCCAATTCCAAATGCTCCAAACTCACAACCAACTTGTGAATTTAACATTCTCATTGCATCTTAAGCTTCCTCTATACTATCTCCCTGTTACTAAGACGTGAATATTACTCGGTGTGAGCCTGACCCTACTACAGGTTGAGACTCGAAGTCTCTAGACGACAATGACCACTAGCAGCAGGTGTCGTCCCTGCTTCAAAATCATCGATTATGTGATTGACTCGTTGGTAAGAGTGCCGATGGGACCACTCTGACTGTGACCGTGATGATTTCCATAGTTTTAGTCCCTTCGTCATAACTATGTCACTTGACTAGCCTAGGGCATGGAAATCTATCAACCCCACTAGCTAGAAGTGGTCAGTATACGTCGGTCTCTGGTGCTTTTATGTTGTACCTGTTACAACATACCTTGGCCAAGGTTTTACCGAGAATTGTACTGACCTGTGACACTAACTTCCCATTAACGGAAGAGACGAATCCTCTATTGATCACTACTCAGCTCATATGCTTCGAGTGTCACCCAGCCTAAGATCTTTCAGTAGGCCTCGCCTCGAAGCTAGATCTTTAGACCTAAGTGACACCGTTCACACATAGCTTCGTACAATGATCTCAAGTCCTAAGGACCAACTTACCTACCATCACTTAGAGTTATTAATTACAGTTAGTTAATGTTTATCCATTTAATAACTCTTTGTTTGTGTCATTCAGTGGACTCATTCTCTAATGAGCACCTGCGCCTTGTCTCCGACTTCGCCAAGTCGTATAGTTATAAGACCAACTAGACTAAGACACAATGGTCTGTCCGATGTGCCGATATCCCAATCTCGACAAATCTACGACCACGAACACTTTTTAGATTCAAGCTGCTATCGGTCAGACATTTCTCATAATCGTAATCTACATCGCGAAACATGTGTGACCTAACTTTGAATCCAAGGGAATAATCCAAGTAATAAATAACTCAGACAATATTTTACCAAAAAGCATACTTTCATTTATTGAACAGGATGTTTTATTAAGATAAATAGCCATGAGGGCATACATATCCCTACAACGCCGACGGTGGCCAAGAAGGGGCGTCCAAGAATTAGTGATGTGTCGCCCTCCTCCTTGATATCCATTACCACGAAGTCACACGACAAGAAAATTCCTCCCGGTACTTGGAGCGGTATGTTCTCCATAATTCCCATCGGCCTAGTGATCCGACCGTACTCAAGTTATATTCTCATATCCGTCGGCTTTAAGTCTGTCCTTGTATTCAATTTCTTAAACATAGTTAAGGGCATTAGGCTCACGCTCGCTTCCAAATCTACCAATGCTTTTTGTAGCGGGACTCCGCCAAGTGTGCAAGGGATGCGAAAGCTTCCGGGATATTTAAATTTTGTAGGCTCCTTCTCATTCCGGGTGAACCATGTACCTTGTTCGGCGAGCATTATCTTCTCCTTTCGCTTCTTTTCCGAAATCAAGTCTTTTAAGAATTTGGTGTAAGACGGGATCTCTACAATAGCGTCCAAGAAAGGGATATTTAAGCTCACTCCCCGCAAGTACTCAAGAAATTTGGCTAGCCCATTCTCAATCTTTGCTCTTGCCAACCTTTATGGGAAAGGTACCGGTGGCATATAGTTGCGCTCCTCACGTGGCTTTATAATTTCAGAATTTTCACCGTCCTTTGGCTCTTTCGGGCACTCCTCCTCAATTGCAGTCTCCTTGTCATCTAAAATTTCTTCCCCGGTTCCTTGGTTTGAATCATGGCGGGAGTGGTGTCCTTCCCGCCCTAGTAGTTACCGCCGCCGCCGCATTGATGTGGCCGGTATTGCTCCGTTGGTTTGGCTCTGGTTGAGCCGGTAATTGTTGAGTATTTTTGTTGAGCAATGCTAGTTGCTCCGACAATTGTGCCACGACGGTATTGAGAGAGTCTTGTTGAGCGGTCAATCTAGCATTTACCTTCTTTTGCTCCGCCATGAACTCTTCTACTCTTGCCTCATGGTCGGACCTCGGCGGTGCTTGTGGTGGGTTTGGTGCTCTCCACCCTTGATTATACCCTGGAGGTCTATCTGGTCCCGCTTGTTGCCTCGGTTGGAAATTTTGTTGTTGATGCCCTCTCAGTTGATATTGCGGTTGTTGTGGAGGCCAAGCTTGAGGTTGTTGCGGTGGTGGGTTTAAAGCTCCTTCATTATTTGCATATGAAAAGCCCGGATGATTTCTCCTGGCCGGGTTTGCCCAATAACCGGTGTTTCTCGCAACGTATTGGAATTGCTCTATAGCTCCCTCTCCTTGCTCTCCTCCAACATACATGGCATGGGCTTGGTCTTGCCAATCGCACGTACTTCCTCCCGGTGTAGATGTGGTGGGGGTCCCATGCGGATCACTGATCAACTTCCCCAATCTCTCCACGACCATGTGGAGAGAATCAAACTTCGTAGATAGCTCCGCTACGGCCTTTGCCTCATAAATCTTGTTGGCTTCAAGGAGGACGAAGAATGTCCTCTCTCGTCGCCCCACTGTTGGTTGTTCGAGGCCATCTCCTCGAGTAGGGCCGTAGCATCATCCGGTGTCTTAGATAGAATGGCTCTATTAGCGGTTGCATCGATGATTTGCTTGGTTCCCGGGTGCAATCCATTGTAAAAGCTATGTACAAGCTCCCATGATTCAATGCTATGGTGGGGGCATTGGTGTTGGAGATCTTTAAAGCGCTCCCAAGCTTCAAATAAAGATTCCTGAAGTCCTTGCTTGAAGGACATGAGCGCGCTCCTAATCTTGACTGTCTTGGATGGTGGATAGAATTTATTAACAAATACGCTCGCCAACTCATCCCAAGTGGTAAAGATCCCCTCCGCTTGCGTCCGCATCCAATATAATGCTTTGTCCTGAAGGGTGAATGGGAAGAGGCGCAGTCGGATAGCATCGGCCGGTACACCAGGCATCTGAAAAGTAGCGCACTTGGACAAGAACAACTGTAGATGGTAGTGTGGATTCTCGTGGGAGCTCCCATGAAATGGGTCTTGTTGCATCAAAACCACGAGTCCCGTCTTGAGCTCGAAGTTCTTATCCGCCGCCAACTCCGGCATCACAATAGACGAGGTAGTAGAAGTAGTCTTAGGCCGTAGCCTATCTCTGATGGAAACAAGCCTAGCCATGCGTGTCGTTAACTCCGTCGGTGTCTCCGATCGGTGCATATGATCGTCCTTTATAGCAAGTCTCCTCTCGGCTCTAAGCTTCCTTGTCGTACGCTCGATCTCCGGATCAATTAATATATCTTCTTGATGCGCATTTGATCTCGTGTACATGCACAGAAAAATAGAGTCTCGATGGAATCGTTAGCACAATAGAGGAATAATAAAAAATATAATAATAAAAAGAAAAAGAAATAACAAAGTAAAGAAAATAAAATACCGTCGCCTCCCCGGCAACGGCGCCAAAAACTTGATCGCGCCCGGATATACACCCAGAAAACGACTGTAGTTTTACCACAAGCGCACGGCGTAATGGCGAGCAGTATCGAACACAGGGAGGACAATTGACAGTATCCTACTTTGATTACCTAGATATCAAGAGAATAAGAATAGATTCGATGGTAATGTCACAATCGTTCAATAGCAAATAGATAGCAATATAATAAAAGCGTCTAGGGATAGGAAATCCCCACTACGGACCATTTTTCATCCTTGTGAATCATGAACATCAATGTTGCAAGGCTTGAATGTAGGTGAACTAGTCGCAACTTAATGTAGAACCAAGCTCATGCTCTCACGCTATTGCCAATCTATAGCAACCTAGATTAGGGCCCACTCTCGTGCAAACCCTAGCCTAAGCAACTAGCGTGAAGACCGACATCATCGTCCAATTGCAACTCGAGCCCACTCTCGTGCAAACCTAGGTTATGATAGTTCGTATTCGTCCAATCTCTTGCAAACGAATATTAGTATAGATTTATAATAAAAATCCTAGCTTTGGTCCAATCTCTTACAAACCAAATCTAGAGAATTTCGATTATAAACCTAAGTCGAATATCTAGGCCTTCCTATCAATCGGGATCCAATCTCTTGCAAATCCCAATCAATAGAAATTCCTAGCTACTCGCAATAAATCAATCAAAACCTAACCTTTATTCAATCCTAGCAACAATTCTATCCATTCATCGTAATTCAAAAGATCGGGTCCATAGGGTTCATCCCCATGCCCTAGAACGAATAAACTACTCACAAATCATCATGAAAATCTCAGAAAAATAGCAATTGATCATAGCATAATTCATTGCAAAGAAGAGACAATTCATAAAAATAAGATTTTTAGCAAGAAAGAACAAACCAAAATTGTCGCCTATGATCTCCAGCTGAGATTTCATAAAAGAATAGCCATAAAAAATAATAGAAGTCTCTCCTAAAACTAGGGATAAAACTAGGTTTAAATACAAGCCAAAATCGTCCAAAAATCGTGACAAAACTGCCCCTGCGCAACCCAAAATCCGCAATCCTCACAGCAGTCGGAATGTGTCACTCGGCCGAGTAGCAATGTCACTCGGCCGAGTAACAGACCCAATAATAAAACAGAGAATCTGGGGTTTTCGGGGGTCTGTCTCTCTGACTGACTCGGGCGAGTATGCTTCTTTACTCGGCCGAGTAAGCAATCGTACTCGACCGAGTAGGCTTCTCAGAAATTCCAGTATCTTGGCCGCTTCTCGGAAGAAAAACCATGTTCTACTCGGGCGAGTGAGCTTTCTCACTCGGTCGAGTAGGCTCTCTTGCTCGGCCAAGGAAACTTCGAAAATTCGCTGTGCGTATCCGTTTCACTCGGTCGAATACAACTACTGACTCGGCCGAGTAGAGTCTCTGTTCAACCGAGTAGGATGTATCTAGGCTCTTTTCTTCTCCTCTTCATCTCCTCGTCGATTCTATCAAATTTCTTCCTCTTCCGCTCATCCTCTAGTGCTGCTAACTCCTTAAATAAGCCGTGGGCGATGCTCTGGTGTGCGCGAAAGTCCATTGGTCTCATTTTTTTCTCTAGATCGCTCCATATCTCCTGAAATACGATAAAAACAAGAAATAGTGAAAAGCAATGCGATATTGTCAAATAATCGTGGAAAACGTAATATGGGCGATCGAAATGTCATGAAAACATGCAGAAAAAGGTGTAAAATAAGGAGCGATCACCTATTCACCCCCTGGCTTATATCCAGATCCAACACATACCACTTCGGAAGGTAGTCACTGCTAGGAAAGGCTTGATGTTGTTGCCTGCCAAAGATGAGCTCTGTTGGGGTTGGGAAGTGGTTGTGCTGGGAGCTTGCCCTTCTCTAAAGTGGTTGCATGCTATGTAATGTTATCATTCATTTGTTGAAACTATATCTGCTGAGTTTGTTGTTGCTGTTGAAGATGTTGCATTTGCTGAAACTGAGCTTGCTATTGTTGTTGAAGTTGTTGATTCTGAATTTGTTGTAGCTGCATTAATTGTTGGGTGTGTTACTAAGTGTCTGAAATTACGGACTGGTGCTAAGCTCCTCTTTCTTCCTCTGAGTTCCACCTTGGTATTTGTTGAGCTGTGGTGGCCTATATGGTTGTGGAGCATGTGGCTTAGGTTTCCAACTCATATTAGGATGATTGCGCCAGTTGGAGCTGTAGGCATTTGGGTTGAATCCTTGTCCTTGGTATGAATTTGATACATGATTCACTTGAGTAGGATCCTTTAGCACATCCTTCAATGTCGGAATGGTTAGACATCCCGAAGTGTCATGCTCCACACTCTCACAAAGGGTGCAATGTTCCTCCATAGTCATGGCCTTCACTCATTTCAATTGTAGGCCTTGGAGTTTCTTATTCAAGAGGGCCTCCATCTTAACGTCTAATGCATCCCTGACTTCAAAGTAAATGGACCTCCATCAGCTTCAAAGTAAGCGGGCCTCCACATGATGAAGATTGAGGTGGGTCTGTCCTATCATATTCAAGAGTCACTTTCCATGTTTACGCACTTTTTGCTATGGACTCCAAATAATCACATGCCTCATCTGGCTTCTTGTTGAAAAATTCTCCATTACACATCATCTCTATGAATTGTTTCATAAAAGGTTGAAGCCCATCATAGGAGAATCTTATGAGGCGGTACTCATCAAACCAATGGTGGGGGCATGCAAGCAATAGGTCCTTGAACCTCTCCCATGCATCATCAAAAGTCTCGTTGTTCTTTTGAGAGAAGTTTGTAATATGCTTCTTTAGCCCATGGGTCCTAGGTAAATGAAAATTTTCTTTAGAAACTCGGCTTGTAAATTGACCCAAGAAGTAATAGAATGCATTGAGCCAATTCTTAGCCTTATCTTTTACTGAAAATGAAAACAATTTAAGATATATCGTTTCAGTGCTTGTTTTGCCATCTACACAAGTAAGGCACACATCTTCAAATCCTTAATATGCAAATATGGATTCTCCCTCTCTATACCATGGAAGGTAGGAAGAAGTTGAATCATTCGATGATTGAGACTAAAGGAATTTGCATCAGCAGTGAGCATGATGAATGAGTCAGTACCAGACTTTGTTGGTATTAACACATCTATTAAAGACATATCTCCCATGGTTTGGGAGTGGTCATCATTATTATTACCATTAGTATCATTGGGGTCTTCTGCCATCTCAATGTGTCTAACTAGTCTATGTGTCATAGGAGTCCTAAACCACATAAACAAATAAGGTCACACAAGATGCTTCTTTCCAAACTAATCTAATTATTATAGGTATGAATATATCTATACAAAGTCAAAACAAAATTTCAGGTAAAAGTGGAAATACAAAGACTATTCACATAAAAGATGGAAAGATCTCACCAAATTTTCCAAGCAAATAAGGGATTGCAAAAATGTAGAACCGTTGTCCCTGGCAACGGTGCCAAAAACTTGACTGCTCCAAAATTATGTGCTATTCCCAAGTATAGGAGATCAACAAGTAGTAATCCTGATGAGTCCAAGGTCGTATTCCTCATGAACAATCTTGCCTGCAAATTCACAATCTAAAATTAAACAAGGAAATGAGTCAGTGAGAGAAAAAACCATCTTCCAAGAGCGAATTGTTTAGTCAATGATTCAATTATCAAACTTATATTAAAACAATGCTAAAGAGGGTAATGAAAGAGTGCAATAAGAGAAGAGCGTGTGTGTTGTGCTTTCGCTATGGTTATGGAATATTATGATATTCATTCTTCCCAAGTTAACTCAAATCACATCCAAGCCAATTTAGAAATAATGGTTTTAGCATCTTAGGTAATCATTGGATTAATTGGTTTTTTTTAATATTACTGCATGAATAGATGAACCTTGCGGTTTACCACCCTCCTTAGGCTCCTCTACAAGTTTATGCACATAAATAATGCCCCGCAGCACATCATCCTCCTTGAATCCTTAGGCGCCTCTACAGGTTTATGCACATAGATAATGCCCCACAGCACATCATCCTCCTTGAATCCTTCGATGAATAGTGCATGATTCAATAAAGTGTATAAAACAATAAATTCAATGATTTCAGTATTTAGTAATGCAAGAGATGAATGAAAGCTTAATATCCATAAACATATGTAACGACTGGTTTTTGTCTATGTATTTTCTATTATTATATATATATATATATATATATATATATATATATATATATATATATATATATATATATATATATATATAGGTTGTTCTCTTCCTTATGTGTTTTTCCCCTGTTGGACGTTCTTTCTGATCTTCCACATTCCGTTGTATATCTTGATGGGTTTGGAGTAAGTATTTTTACGATGAGCTTCATAGCGTCCATATCTTAGAGCTAGGTTGATCTTAGAAGCCATAGGAAACTTCCCGAAGCTCCGCGCTTCAATTCGAGACTTTTCATGACTCTTAGTTGGTTCAAGAAGGGGAACCAACCGACTAGATTGCAATCTAGTCGGTCGGCAACTCTTCAGGAACCGACTAGTTCATCTTGATTATTTCAGCTGAGTTACTGTTTCCACTTAGTCGGTCTAGGCACATCCATCGACCGACTAGTTGTGAAACAAGTCGGTTAGAACTTGTTTTCAAACTGACTAATTCTGAGTTCTTTCTGACAGCCGAGTTACTGTTTACAGTTAATCGGTCAAAGAACGACTATCGACCGACTAGTTGAGAAACTAGTCGGTTAGAGTTTCTTCTCAGACTGACTAACTCTTAGTACTTATTTGTCTATCATATTCAATCATTAGTCGGTCTATGAACATTAACCGACCGACTAATTTCCAAACTAGTCAGTTGACGAGCCTTCACAGACCGACTAAATCGGTCTACCCTGTATTGACCCTGTTCACTGTTTGCCTTTTAGTCGGTCACAGTTAGACGACCGACCGACTAGTTCCCAAACTAATCGATCGACCACTCTTCACTGACCGACTAATATGCCCAGAAACCCTAGGTTAAGTTGCAGACGCCGCTTTTTCTTTCTATTTAAACCATATACGTTTTCACTTCTTCCCTCACTTTTCCTAGCCGACCTTCTTCCCCAATCATCCCCCATCTTCCTCTTGCCTTACCTCCTCCTCCCATGCTCCCTCTCACCCCCTATTGCGCCGACAACCACCCTACAAGCCGCCGGCCGACTCTAAAACCCCAAATTCTTCTTTTGCTCCAGTTTTCCACTTCATTCTCCCATCCCCAGATCCATTACATCTCAGCCATCGGCAGATCTCTTCAACCGTAGTTTTCCCGGGATCGCTTCTTCCTTTGCCGTGTTAGATCATATTTGGCGACGGCAATCCGGATACGTCGAGATCCTCTCCTACCAGCAGACTCGTAGGCATCTTTGATCGTCGTTTCTTCCGCTTCATATACGGTTAGTGATCTACCCTTAATCTCCCATAACCCACACTATAAATTTAGAAAACCTAATAAAAATGGATTACTAGACGTTGTAGGATTCCAATACAAATCCGGATTAGATCATTCAATTCTGATTTTCTGTTTTGCCATAACAGTGACCCATTCCCGTATAATAGCGATTTTTGAGACGACTCTCGTTGTCAACAACCTCGGTACCAGGCAAGTGAAACTTGCCAACCTTGTTTTAGGCCATGCTTTAGGCCATTTCCTTGCTTTTAGCGTGAAAGAGACTAGACCGTGAAATGATAGCGGTCTAATCGCAATTTCAAGTTCTAGCTTGACAACGAAGCTAGAACTGCCTTTTGTCATGTCATGTCATGCATTTGCCTGTCACGTTTAATTTCTCTAACGGTACGCATTTTTATTTAAATATCTGCCATGCATTTGCATTTGTACATGTCATCTGATTTGCATGTTGCATCGTAGCACACGCTACAAAATACTTGAACAATCCTTGTTTCCGGCTAGGCACCTGCTATGCGGGGCATAACCCTACGCCATACTTGTTGAAACACTTCCTGGCTCGTGATCCAGAAGCCGGCCATATGTGTTGGTTGAAAACCAAAGCCCGATACACGTGGATGGGTAGGGATAAACGATCACTTGAGTGTAAGAGTTGGCCCGTACAGCCTCTCTAGCCAAAAGGCGGAATCCCTGTGCACGACATGCTACTAGACTAGGACATTCCTTGTGAATGCTTACTTGTTTCCATGTCATGTTATTTGTTTCCATGCCATGTTCTCATCTGCCATGCTATCATACATGCCATGTCATAACTGATGTTTACTTTACTTGCTGCACTAATTATAAATGTCATGTCATACCATACTTTAGAGTTGCTAGGTTGCCTTTACTTTTCTACTAGTTTCCTTGCACAAAGTCTTGTAGACTTTGCTGACATGTGCCCCTTCTCTTTGGGTGTCGCATGTTAGTTGCTGAGCCAGAGACCGTAGTTGAGGGCGACAAGTTCGTGGAGTTCGTGCCTGATTCTGCAGCTGACGTGGAGTACGAAGACACCGACGACCAGTCTTAGTTCCCTCCGTAGTTTCTTGTTAGTTGTGGTAGTTTTGCGGTGAGTAGCACCATCTTGTTAGTTGTTTTCCTTGTTGGCCATGCTGGGCCCTTTAGATTTTTTTTTTGTTAGCATGGTGGCTTTTCTGGTGGTTGTTGAACTTTTATTTGGACATTTGAGATTGATAAATTATTATTCGTCACTTTCTATTATTCTTGCTTTTGTTCCGTGTCACATTACAGGGATCTGCGTGGTATTTCTAGACGCTTTACAGGCTTGGAGCCTCACAGCTTCCAGCCTGAGCAGGCCACGTCACGCCTCGCCTCCATTTTAGGGAAGCGGGTCGTGACAGGTTTTGTTGGTGGCCCATGCAGGTCCTCCCACTCTGTAACTGTGACTTAATCAGAACAACGATAAGAATTATATAATGTCCGATAAATAATTTCGACCCCCGAGTCATAGGCTGAGAGTCTGATTATTTCATTTTCTGTGTCATTAGATGGTAGGAAGACGGAATACCCGAGCTGCTGGTGGTGTGCCCCCTCGCGTCGAGGAGTCAGACCGAGAACCCACCAACGGGGAGATTATGTGGATGATGCATCAGATGATGCAGGTGCAGCAGGGCATGCTTCAGAATGCCCAGAATGTTCTGACTGCTCGAGGAGCGCGGCCAGTCCAGAATGTCCCTCGCTCCGAGCCAGGAGCGAAGCAGTTTCGGGAGCTGGGCCCCACTTACTTCGATGGGATCGAAGGACCTCTAGCTGCTGATGAGTGGATCAGGAATATGGAGGACAACCTGAAGATGTCGAAGGTCGACCCGGCTGGATGGGTTGACTTGGCGAAGAGGCAGCTTAGAGATAATGCTCGGAACTGGTGGGATGCTGAGGAGGAGATGCTGGTGAAGCCGATATCTTGGGCTACTTTCAAGTCCAGATTCGATGAGGAGTACTTTCCGAAGGCCGCCAGGAGGGAGATGGCGCAGCGCTTCATCGACCTGAAGCAGGGGAGCATGACGGTGGACCAGTACCACCAGGAGTTCACCAGGCTGAGCCGTTTCGCACCAAAGATGGTGCAGGATGCGGATGAGAGGGCCCAGAGGTTTCTGCAGGGGCTCTCTTTGGATATTCAGAGCTTTGTGTCTTCTTCTGATTTGGAGTCCTATCAGACGGTTCTGATTTCAGTGAGGAGGCAGGAGCTGATTGTGAACCAGAAGAGAGGATGTGCTTCTGGAGCTGGGAAGAGGCATGTGGAGCAGGCCAGGGCAGTGATGAGACCAGGGTTCAGGCCCAATCAGCCGGTACAGTTCAAGAGGCCAGGAGGACCTCCACTCCCAAGACTTGCCTTTTCTGTGGCAAGGTTGGGCATGTCAAGGATCAATGCCGGAAGATGTTGGGACAGTGCTTGGTTTATGGTGATCCAGCGAATGTCATGAGGGACTGCCTGAAGTCCAAGCAGCCTTGGAAGGGACCAGTTGCAGCTCAGCCGTTGCAGTAGAAGGCACATGTACCTGCTGGACATGGAGCACCTCTCGTTCCACAGAGACAGGCCTTTCAGCAGGCCATGCAACCGAGGAGGCAGGCTTTCCTGATGACTGCAGTTGAGACTGAGGCGGTGGATGAGGTTATTGCAGGTAACCCTAAGTCTAGTTGTTTCTTTTCTTAGTTAGTCTTGTTTGTTGGGATTTGTTTGGCTGCTTGTTATGTTTGCTAGAATAGGATTCGATTGTTAGATTGCTTGTTAGGTGTGATTTTGGTTTGCACATTTCATGCACGAGTCCTCTTCGACTCTGGTGCATCGATGTGCATTATTTCCCTGAGCTTTGTGGAGAAGCATTCCTTGTCGACTTCCCCTCTTCCCAAGAGTTGGGATATCGTTACAAGAAATGGCGTGATCTCGGTGCATCGTGGTTGCAATTCTTGCCCTTTGGTGGTCTGTGGACATGAGCTCTATGCTGATTTCATCGTCCACGACATCATCAACTATGATGCCGTCCTTGGGATGGACTGGCTTGGGAGTTTCTACGCCACAATCGACTGCCGGAGGAAGAAGGTGGTGTTCGAGATTCTAGGCCATCTGGTGTTCGAGTTCAGCCGTGGCAGCAGTTCGCTTGGTCCGGTCAGGTTTCGGGCCAAGCCGGTGGAGATCGTTGCTATGCAGATGGAGCAGTGTAGACCCGAGGTAGTGCGTGACTTCGACGACGTCTTCCCCGAGGATATGTCTGGATTGCCGCCCGATCGAGCTCTCGAGTTTTCGATCGATCTTATTTCGGGAGCGCATCCTATCTCGAAGGCACCCTATCACATGGCACCAGCAGAATTGGAAGAATTGCGGAAGCAGCTAGACGAACTTCTTCAGAAGGGTTACATTCATCCCAGTGTGTCTCCGTGGGGAGCACCGGTCTTGCTGGTGAAGAAGAAGGACGGTTCGCGTCGCATGTGTGTGGACTACCGGGAGTTGAATGCGGTGACCGTCAAGAATTGATATCCATTGCCTCGTATAGATGACATCTTTGATCAGCTTGGAGGATCGAGGGTATTCTCTAAGTTGGATCTGAGGAGTGGTTATCATCAGCTGAAGGTGAGGAAGGAAGATGTTCCGAAGATAGCATTCAGGACGAAGTATGGACACTACGAGTATGTGGTTATGCCTTTCGGTGTAACCAACGCACCCGCAGTTTTTATGAATCTGATGAATCTGATTTTCTATGACTTTTTAGACAAGTTTGTTGTTATCTTCATTGACGACATTCTGATCTACTTAAAGTCAGAAGAGGAGCATGCATCGCACTTGAGGACAGTGTTGGAGATCTTGAGGAAGCATCGGTTGTATGCTAAGTATTCCAAGTGCGAGTTTTGGCTGGACAGAGTTGCTTTTCTCGGGCATGTGGTGTCAGGAGATGGTATTTCAGTGGACCCCGAGAAGATCAAGGCTATCAGGGAGTGGCATGTTCCGCAGTCAGCATCTGAGATCAGGAGTTTCCTTGGATTGGCTGGTTATTATCGGCGTTTCATTAAGGACTTTTCCCGGATTGCTGAGCCGATGACCAGACTGACGCGGAAGGATGTACCATTTTTTTGGTCTGATGATTGTGAAAAGGCTTTTGGTGTTCTGAAGGAGAGATTGACGACTGCCCCTGTTCTTGCTGTGCCTGACTGGAGTGGAGGATTCGAGATCTTTTGCGATGCTTCTGGCAAGGGTCTTGGTTGTGTATTGCATCAGCATGGGCACGTGGTTGCGTATGCTTCTCATCAGCTCAAGACCCATGAGAAGAATTACCCGACACACGACTTGGAGTTGGCAGCAGTCGTGTTTGCGCTGAAGATTTGGAGGCACTTCCTACTGAGTGAGAGGGTGAAAATCTTCACCGATCACAAAAGCTTGAAGTACATTTTTACTCAGAAGGAGCTCAACATGCGACAGCGTCGGTGGTTGGAGCTCATGGCGGATTATGAGATCGATTTGTAGTATCACCATGGCAAGTTGAATGTGGTTCCGGATGCGCTGAGTAGGCTTCCAGCAGTGATGTTGTTGACTTCGCAGTGGAGATTGTAGCAGGATTATTGCGAGTCCGGTATTGAGATTATTCTTCCTGGAGAGGCCTCTTCGTTGATGTGTATGCAGATACAGTCGACGATCGTGGATAGGATCAAGGCTGGACGGGCTGGAGACCCGAAGTTGGTGAAGATACGGGAGCAGGTGGAAGCCGGTCTGCGGACTGACTTCTTGATTCATAAGGATGGCTCGCTGAGGTATGTGGCCAGGTTGTGTGTGCCAGCTGGAGATATCAAAGAGGAGTTGTTGGTGGAGGCACACAGTTCACTGTATTCTGTGCATCCTGGTGGTACCAAGATGTATAAGGATCTTTGCCTGAACTATTGGTGGCATGGTATGAAGAGGAGTGTGGCTCGGAGTGTAGCCAAGTGTCTGGTTTGCCAGCAGGTAAAGGCAGAACATCAGCGTACGGCTGGGTTGCTACAACCGCTTCCGATTCCGGAGTGGAAGTGGCAACACATTACTATGGACTTTGTGACTGGACTGCCTCGGAGTCCGAAGCAGAATGACGCGATTTGGGTGATCGTGGACCGATTAACCAAATCCGCCACTTTATTCCTTTCCGAGTAGGACAGTCCACTGAGACACTAGCGAGGAGATATATGGAGGTAAATCTTTTTACTCTCCGTTTTTATATCTTTTCCCTACTTTAGATAGTGATGTAACGTGAATCGTGCAAGAGATCGTACGACTTCACAGAGTCCCTGTGAGTATCGTGTCGGACAGAGACACGAGGTTCACGCCTCAGTTCTGGCAGAGTCTGCAGAAGAGTTTGGGTACGAGTCTGAGTTTCAGTACGGCGTACCATCCGCAGACAGATGGCCAGTCCGAGAGGACGATTCAGATCTTGGAGGACATGCTGAGGGTGTGCATATTGGACTTCAATGGATCTTGGGAAGATCATCTCCACTATGTTGAGTTTGCCTACAATAACAGCTACTATGCGAGTATTGGCATGGCACCTTTTGCCGCGCTATATGGGAAGAAATGTCGATCGCCACTGAGCTGGGATGACATTGGAGACAGGGAGCTGTTAGGACCTGAGATGATCGTGGAGGCAGTGGATGTTGTGAGGAACATATGGGAGAAGCTAAGGATTGCTCAGGACCGTTTCAATCATTGGGCAGATGCTAAATGGTGTCCTTTGGAGTTTCAACCAGGTGACCATATGTTCCTGAAGATTTCCCCGAATCGAGGAGTGATTCGCTTTGGGAAACGAGGGAAGCTAAGCCCGAGATACATTGGACCGTTTGACATTCTGGAGAGAATTGGCGAGGTAGCCTACCGCTTAGCCTTGCCGCCATCTTTGGAAGGAGTTCACGATGTCTTCCAAGTGTCGCAACTTCGTCGGTACATCAGCGATCCATCTCATGCTGTGGATTTCTCGGAGATCACCGTTCGCCCCGATCTGACGTGACCAGCAGCCAGTGCAGATTTTGGACAGGCGTCAGAAGTCACTTCGGAACAAGACAGTCGATCTTGTTAGGGTGATGTGGCGACACGGCACGCCAGGAGAGTCGACTTGGGAGAGAGAAGATGAGATGAGAGAGCGAAACCCACTTTTGTTCTCTAACACGTGAGTGTTAGGAAATTCCGAGGGCGGAATTTTTCTTAAGGTGGGTAGGATGTAACGACTGGTTTTTGTCTATGTATTGTCTATTTTATATATATATATATATATATATATATATATATATATATATATATATATATATATATATAAAGGGCCTGGATTTGGAAACAAACTGGAGAAGGATAAGCAACATGCTTCACTTGTTAAGGTTGCGGAGTTGGAAGACAAAACTGATGTTATAGGCTGGAAAATTGTAAACAGGCAGAAGGGAAATATGAGGATGGGTGGTGTCGGGAATCAACGGGGTGATCAAAAATCAAGTTTCAATCGTGATGTAGGAAAGGGAGGTGAAAGAAGGATGGAGATCCAGAAACGATATCCTAAAGGTAATCCGAATACCATCCGCCATAGTGATGCTAACAGTCAGGTGTTTGATAAAATGTCTGTGAGGCCAAAATTTGATATTAAGATTGCCACAAACGTCTCCAAGCAAACTTGGTCTGATGTTTGCGCAAATAGGAGGTCGTACGGCACCGATATGGGTATGACTTTTATTCATCCCATGGTTAAGGAAGATGGAACTCATTTTGCAAAAGTCGATAATTCTATGCTTGAAAGAGGCTCGGAGCGCTGGAAGAATACTATTGTTGGATACGTGCTAGGCGACGTTCCATATTATGGCCAAATGCGCTCCTGGGTGGATCGCCTATGGAATCTCAAGAAAGGGTTGCAAATATATAGTCGGGAAAATGGATATTTCTACTTTAAATTTGAGGATGGCAAGGAATGCGAAAGAATATTGCATGGCGGACCATGGATGTTTGATGGGCGGTTGGTTGTCTTACAACGTTGGAGCATGTCACTCAAGCATGAGAGAGATATCTTATCGTCAGTCCCAGTTTGGGTACAGCTACATGGAGTCCCTTTAAATATGTGGACTCTGGAAATTCTAAATATCATTGCCTCTGTCATTGGAACTCCCATCTGTCTTGACAGGATGACAGCGAAGATGGAAAGAATATCTTATGCACGATGCCTTGTCGAGGTTGATGCAAGGAGACCTATATCCAAATCAGTTGAAGTAGCAATTGAAGATGGAACTATAATCGCTATTGAAGTAAAAATTGAGGGTGAGCCTCCGAGATGCAACACTTGTGTTTGTTTTGGTCATTCGGATGTCCAATGCCCCTCCTTGGAAAAGCTCCCTTCAATCCATGCAAATGTGTCAAAAACACCACCTGAGTTGGAGATTATTGCTTCTAGTTTATCAAAAGCATCTGATACCAAGGGAGCAACAAATCTGGAGATGGGTTCATCTCTAGGAATGAAGAGTGCTAATACTGGGACTAAGTCTGATACTCATATTGCTAATGAGGATATCACAAATGTCCAATCTGGGAAAATATTGAGAATGCCTGGAACTAATTCTGGTAAGGATGCTATTGTCAGTACCACGGATGCTATTCCTGTGGAAGATACTATTTCGGTAGAGAATGTTATTGATATGGCATCAGCTGCGAGTGATGAAATGCTTCTAAATCCTGGCATACAACTCACCCCAGAAATTATTATAAATAAGGGACACATTGCTGCATCAAACAAAAATGTGGTCCGCTGTGATAGTTTGAATAACCAACAGGATATTACCCAAGATTTGGTGCATATGTGTGGGGATATTAACACTCAGCCTGGAATTACAATTAATACTGAGTTTGAGTCACAGCACCTGCAGCAAAGAAGTAACAAATTGGGGAGCACACCAAACAGTCTGAACATGTTGGAGTTGGCCGATCAAAATATTAATATTCTCAAAGCTCCTACTATGGATTGTGATAAAGGGATGGAGAAGACAGGCAACCAAAAACTAAATGGCTCTAAAACAGGACATGGACTTCCTGGAGGGGTATGCCCGGACAGTCAATTGAAGTCTCAGAATGCAACTATGGCTAAGCCATCAATCATTGATGCTACTGAAGATACTCAAGAACATGACATAGACCTGCTACCTGATGAAATAGTCTATCCTAATGATGAGTGGGAAGCTGAGCTTGAAGCTATAAAAGGGAAGGAGTGTACTTTGAAAAATTCTCAGCAAAAACCAACCTCTCTAGCATTGGAGGGGGGTCTTCGTAAGAGCTCGCGGCTGAAAGACGGAGCCATCGGTAGACGCAACCACCCAATCTAATCAATGAGTGTATTTTTCTGGAATACCCGTGGTCTCAATAACAGTGTTAGGAGGAGGGACTTGCGTGATAGGTTAAAGAATATTAGGCCTACATTGGTGTTTTTGCTAGAGACTAAACTGAAGGAGGATGGGGGTGACTGGAAAGCTTATTTCCCAGCTAATTGGAGTTTGTTGAATAATTTCGGCCTTCACAAAGGTGGACGAATACTGATTGGATTTGATACCTCTGTCTGGACCGCAGTTGTGGTGTCCTCTTCTTTTCAACATATGACTATATCATGCAAAAATGTTGCAGGGTTTTCTACTTTTATAACAGGAGTATATGCATCAAATTTAGTATCTGAGCGCTGTAAGCTTTGGGATAATTTGAAGCAGGATGCGGCTGGAATTCATAGTCAAGCATGGTTGGTGGGGGGCGACTTTAACTGTGTTAGATACCACAAGGAGAAATTGGGGGGTCGGCCGTGTGATGAATCTGGAATGGACGCCATGAATAATTGTTTTAATTTCTGCTCTCTACAGGACATTAAACATGTTGGAAACCCCTACAGTTGGTGTAATAAGAGAATTGGCTCGGGTAGGATAGCGGCAAGACTTGATCGTACCCTATGCAA
This sequence comes from Scilla litardierei, assembly GCA_030789695.1. Classification (NCBI taxonomy): domain Eukaryota; kingdom Viridiplantae; phylum Streptophyta; class Magnoliopsida; order Asparagales; family Asparagaceae; genus Scilla; species Scilla litardierei. The sequence goes on from CM061138.1 coordinate 111,486,802, forward strand.
CACTGATTGGCTTAAGGTACTTCCAGACACATTTATTGAATACTTGGATCCAATTACAAGTGATCATTCGCCTATGCTTCTGAAATTGATCACAAAGGTACCAAGCTACCCGAAACCCTTTAAATTCTTTAATGCTTGGGACAAATTGCCGGGGTATTCTGACATTGTGGAATCAGTTTGGAACCAACATATTGTGGGATCAGCGATGCACCGGGTTGTGATAAAACTTAGGAATCTGAAATCTTCCCTTCGGGAATGGTCCAGAGTACAGAATACATTCCATACAATAACAAAATGCCGCAATGATCTGGAGAATATCCGGAAGCTAAATTCCTTACATTCTGATAGTAGGTTGCAGCAACAGGAGCAAGATTTATCTAACAAACTAGCAAGTCTTATGGAGTTGGAGGAATCAATGTTTCGACAAAAAAGTCGTCAAAACTGGATCAGCTTGGGTGATAGGAATACACAGTTTTTCTATAAAGCAATGAAGGCGCGACAATCTCATAATAACCTGGGACATCTTATTGATGTATATGGCAACCTAAATAACTCTATGGAAGAGCTCAGAGTGAGTGCCCCGAAATACTATGAAGACCTGTATCATCAAGTTCACTACTGGAATGTTTTTCCAAAGCTATGCCCAAAGTTCAAACTGACTCATGGGGCGGCCAGATGGCTTGAGCGCCGTATCAATAAAGAGGAGATCAAGGAGGCTGTATTCCAAATAGGGGTGGATAAATCCCCTGGGCCAGATGGATTCAATAGCTATTTCTATCAACATAACTGGAGCATTATAGGTACGGATATTACTGAAGCAGTCCTATCTTTCTTCCGTTCTTCCATGCTAATGCACCCAATTAATCATACAAACCTTACATTGGTCCCAAAAAAAGTCAACTGCCTCAAGTCTAGGAGATTACAGGCCAATTGCGTGCTGTAATGTTCTCTATAAGATTATAAGTAAGGTGATTTGTAACAGACTGCAGATGGTCATACATGAATTGATTTCACCCAACCAATCAGCATTCTTAAAAGGAAGGCTCTTGGCTGATAGTGCTTTGCTGGCACATGAACAGATCCGGGATTTTAGTAATCCAATGGGGGCTAGAGCGTGCCTTAAACTTGATATCAAGAAAGCATTTGACAGTGTCAACAGAAAATTCATTTACTACATATTACAAAGGATGGGAATTGGCAGGAAGTTCACATGCTGGGTAAAGGAATGCATCTCCACTCCAACCTTCTCAGTAATGGTCAATGGCTCTCCTGTTGGTTATTTTGAAGGAAACAGAGGGCTAAGGCAGGGAGACCCACTATCCCCATATTTATTTGTCCTTACCATGGAGGCTTTCTCTTTGATGATTGAAAAAGCTATAGTTGCACGTAGCATCCAGCCAATGCGTCGCACGGGGGCCATATCTCATCTCCTATTTGCTGATGATTTACTTATATTTTGCCGTGCTAATAAACGTTCCTTCCAGGGTTTAAAATTGCTCATTGAAAATTTTTCTCACCTGACTGGGATGAATATTAATTGGGACAAAAGCATCTCTATTTTCAGCAAGGGGGTAAAGGACCCAATGGACTTATCAAATTACCTGGGCATCACATTAGGTTCAACCATATCTACTTATCTTGGGCTTCCCCTATCTTCCAGATATCCTAAGGCATTAATGTATACCAGGTTGGTGGACAAATGCAAGAAAAGGCTTATGGGTTGGACGTCGACTTCCCTTTCAATTGCGGGGAGGATAGAGCTAGTCAAGTCAGTTATCTATGGTATGGTACTATTCTGGTTACAAGTTTATAGAATTCCGAAATCAATACTACGGAGTATTACTTCTGCATGCCGGAAATTTATATGGGGTGCCTCCAATATTTGGTCTTGGAAAGATGTTTGCAGGCCTAAAGATGAGGGAGGAGTGGGCTTACAATTACTACCTGACTTAAATCATGCAGCCGGGGTTAGACTCACCTGGAGAATGCTCTCCACAAATGGCCTGTGGGCCGGTTATATGAGGAACATGTACAGAGATAGCGGGCATTTTTTCGCAGCTAAGGGTCACGTAATTCAATCAGGTACATGGAAGTTTATGTTAAGTTGCAGGCAATATTCAAAAAATCTTATTAAGAGAAAAGTCAATGAAGGAAGAACCACCCTCTTCTGGCATGATAACTGGACGTTATGCGGGCCTCTTAGTGACTTGGTTGCGGTACCTGATGGAGCTAGCATGCGGAAAATAGCAGACTACTGGTCGCCTACAGGCTGGAAATCAGACACGGAAATTGCCCAGGTACGGGATTTATTGCCAAAAATCACTCTAAAATCCGGGCCGGATTCATGGATATGGGCGACGGGAGATGACTTCACGTTCAAAAGAGCGTGGGAAGGGTCAAGGCAGCCGAATACAAAATTCCCATATTCGCGGCTTATCTGGTATACGTCGCATGTTCCTAAAATGACACTTACGCTTCTTAGATCTTTCCATGGTAAACTATTGACTAAGGGCTTGCTGGCAAAATGGGGGATCAACACAAACACCTCTTGCGTCCTGTGTAATGAGGATATGGAGGAAGATATTAATCACCTGTTCTTCAGATGTACCTACACAAATTATCTGTTAAGAAGGAGCTTGCTAAAACTAGGAGTATCAAACCCCATTGGGGCGCATTTGAAGGAAGTGGGTGATTATTTTCTGGATCACTTTGCTGGGAAGAATATGTTGGGTCTTCTTGCTAGAACTGTACTTGCAACAATGGTTTGGCATTGCTGGAAGGAGAGAAACAGAAGGGTCTTTGAGGGAGCTGAGAGATCAAAAACACTTCTTTTTGAAGACATTGCAGCGGACATCAGGATTATTCTTAGGGACCAGGACCAAAATGACCCTGATGCGTATCAGGCTATGAGCAATTGGGAATTTAGAGATAATGGATGAATGTACATGGCTTTAATTTTTCTTTTGGATGTACTTTTTATGGTTTCTATGGGAGAGCTGGGGGGGCTAATAGGGAGTGACGGCGCTTGTGCCCTATCCTCCCTTTAGTTCTCTCTCTTCTCCCACAAGAACCATGTGTATATTGAAATTTGTTATAAATAAAGACTCACACTAACCTTTCATATATATATATATATATATATATATATATATATATATATATATATATATATATATATATATATATATATATATATATATATATATATATATATATATATATATATATATGTTGTTCTCTTCCTTGTGTGTTTTTCCCCTGTTGGATGTTCTTTTTGATCTTCCACTTTCCATTGTATATCTTGATGGGTTTGGAGTAAGTATTTTTACGATGAGCTTCATAGCGTCCATATCTTAGAGCTAGGTTGATCTTAGAAGCCATAAGATGTTGGATATGGAAGACGTTAGTACACCCTTGTAGGGGATGTATGAGGGAATACGGACCTCGAACGTCGCGTACACGAAGTCGTACGCAAAGGGAATATGTTCCCTTGCGGAGAGGATCTCTAGATTGATGGGAAAGTCGCATTATATGTGCATAAATGCATGCGACATATGGCTAATAAAGGGGTAATATCTTAAGCTTATATTGTACCATGCATATGGTACAACTTAAGCTTATAATATGCCATGTACGATGGTACACCTTAGTTAAATTGTTCCAAAGGAACAATTGATCCTAAAATAACTACCTTGGGGGCTATAAATATGACCCAAGGGTTAGCCATTTACTTACACTTTTTGCATGGCATTCATGCATGCATCTTCATTCTAGCGAAGCTCTGCCGAAATACTTCCTCTCCCTCTATCCAAGTTCTTAATCTAAAGTAGAGATTTAGATTGTGGATTTAGTAGCCTTACTCCGTTCGTGAGAAGACTCGATCCGTCGTGGCGAATCCGAAGGCAAAGTTCCGAGACTACCGTGCCGCATACGCAAGCGTAAGTCTCAACTTTAATTATCGATCCTAACTCTGTTTTGGCAGGATCCAACATTGGTATCGGAGCCATATGGGTTCGCCCCGGTCAAACCGTCGTCCCGTCGAAACTATGAACGAGTCGTTGTCTTTTTCACGAATGGGTCTCCTACCATTACGGATATGGTAGGAACGCTTCGTGACGGAGAGAACGCAGCGGTTGTTCTTTTCACGTTAGGGTCTCCTATCATTACGGATATGGTAGGAACTCTCCATGACGGGAAGAACCGACCGTTCACGTAGTATGTTATTTTTCATTTTTGGCACACGGCCATTAGAAGATAACTAATTTCTCGACGAACGGGTGCTTCATCGACGAACGGGTGCTTCATCGAGGAAGATGATGGTAGTTATCTCAATCGGAGAAGATGAATTTTAGTGCATGTGCGCCATGGCCAAATGGGCTATGAAGGCCATGCACCCCCCTCCCCAGGCAGAGGGGGTTGGCTACGGCCAATAACCACCACGGCCACCCCTCCGGTGGGGTGTGCGGTAACCCCATTCAAAGGGGGTGGCCGGCCATGGCCAAAGGGGCCATGGCCAGCCAATGCCAAATGGCCTTGGCCATGACCGGCCATGGCCAAGCCATGGCCGGTCATGGCCAGGCTGGCAGTGGCCGACCAAGGCCAGGCCGGCCTCGGCCTCGGCCTGCCGGCCCTGACAGTGGCCAGGGCCGGCCTGCCGGCCTGCCGGCCCTGGCAGTGGCCAGGGCCGGCGCCCTGGCAGAGGCCAGGGCCGGCCTGGCCTGCCCTGGCCTCGGCCAGGGCCAATGCCCTGGCCTCGGCCAGGGCCTGGCCGGCCCTGGCCGAGGGGGCCAGGGCAGAGGCCCTGGCCGGCCCTTGGCCAAGCCTCGGCCAGGGCAGAGGCCCTGGCCGGGAGGAGTTGCAGACCAAAAATAATTGGTCGACCAATTTGGTCGTTTTGGTCGACCAATCCGACAGAAGGTCTTGGTTGATCGCGAACTTGTCGAATGACCCATACGGGGTGACAAAAGGCCTTGGTCAAACTCGAATGTGCCGATTAGCCCATACGGGGCTAACCACTGTGTCGGCTTGCCCATACGGGGTTAACATTTTATAAAGTTTTTACTTGGGCTCTACTCCTTGAAGATTAGCCATAGTGCTCTACTTCATAAGAGATTAGCCATGTCATTGTGCTCTACTCTACGGAGATTAGCCAATGAACTTATAACGTTGTGCTCTACTCTACGGAGATTAGCCAATGTATTTTCAAATTTTTGAAAAAGGTGTTTTTCAAATAGGTTATGTCCCGTCCTTAATCGGGATAGCGCAATTTAGAATTGCAAGTCCTACCACGATCCGGCCATGGTTATCTAACCCATGGGTGTGTAGAACAGGTCTCGTGGCTTGGCAATTGTTGCGCTAAAATTCTTTGCGCAAACTCTCACCTATTCCATTTTGAAAGATATGTTTCCGCTGCTAATACCATACGGGTATTATTTCTGATTTCTTTTTACTTGAGATAAGTAAGAGGGATACTTTGAAAGTTACTTCTAGATGGTAGTTGGGAACGTAGTGAACTTCTCGATTCTAGAGTAACATTTCAACGCATCCAAGGAACTTATCAAGTGTTTAAAGAATCGAAACTATATGCATAGAATTTTGATCGTGTTTTTCATTCTCTTTGCAGTTTTTTGAATCGAATATGTCTACCGCTTCTAAGAACATTGTCGCAGAGCTTAACAAAGGTGAAAAGCTCAACGGCGACAATTATAAACTTTGGTCAATAAAAATCCAATATGTTTTGGAGGAGCAAGATGTGCTTGAAACACTCCAAAACATAATGGAAGAACCTGAGTTGGGCAATACGGCCCAACACAAGAGGGACCGGGAAGCTTATGATACTTGGACTCGAAAGAACAAAATAGCATGTATTACGTTACTGTCCGCAATGGACAATGACATAATGCGTCTATTTCGGGAATTCGACCTAGCAAAAGACATATGGTCAGAGCTAGAAATAAAGTTTGGTGGAACTTCGGTTACCAAACTCCGCTCCTTAAATATTCAATTTGATTCGTACAAGATGCGGCGAGATCACTCTATGAAAAAGCATCTCCGCCACATGGCGAATCTCATATCTGAATTAAAGGATGCGGGTGTTACGCTGTCTGACGAACAGCAGATCCAAGCAGTCATTCGTTCACTCCCAGATAGCTGGGATAACATGAAAATGCACCTCACTCATAATGAGTGCATTAAAACTTTAAGCGATGTATCGAAACACCTCGAACTCGAGGAAGAGCGGATTCAAGCCGCAAAACCAAGTGCAGAAGTGCACATGGCCGCTAGTTCCTCACATGGAGGAAATAAGCGGAAGAATAAACGCTTAAGGTTTGTGAATGAACGAAAGCAAGAACCGGAAACCTCAAAGAAGACTAAGAACAAAAAGTGGCAAAAGAATGTGCACTCAAAGAAGAAAAACTTGAAGAAGATCAAGTGCTTTAAGTGCAACAAGTACGGTCACTTCGCCCGTACGTGTACGGATGGAAGTGATAAGGTAACTTGTAGGGCTAGTTACATATGTGTTTCTAGTTCCATGTTTCTTGCTGAATCTAACTATTTTTGGTTGATTGATTCAGGGGCCACAGACCACGTAGCGAAGGACAGAAGGTTCTTCGTAGAGTATCGAAAGATAACTCAAGGAACAAAGTGGATATACGTCGGCAACAACACACGTGTTGAAGTCAAAGGCGTCGGAACATGCAAGCTAGTTCTCGACAACGGCCGGACTTTATTATTGCACGACGTCCTCTTTGCTCCAGATATTAGAAGAAATATCGTATCCGTGGTCATGTTAATGTCTTTAGATTATGAATGGAGGTTCTATAAACAGAAGGTTGACCTTGTTTGTAATAGTTCTTTAATTGGGTCGGGTAATGTTTGTAATGGATTAATTGTTTTAAACACAATGTATGATGATTCTTCTTCCATTAATGAAAGTTTCCATTTGACAAATGCTTCTAACTCTGAATCTGAGATCATTTGTTGGCATGCAAGACTTGGTCATATTGGACCAACTAGAATGGATAGACTTGCCAAAAGTGGCTTGCTATCTAATGTTTCAAAAGTTGAAATGTCAACTTGTGAACATTGTCTTGTAGGGAAAACTTGTCGCAAGCCATTTGGAACTGGCACAAGGGCCGAAGTTCCATTACAGCTTATCCATTCGGACATTTGCGGTCCAATGAATGTTAAGACAAGACGCGGGAAGTCCTATTTCATCACCTTCATTGATGACTTCACTCGTTTCGGTCATATTTATTTGATTTCCCACAAACATGAAACTTTAACTTGCTTCAAAAACTATATGAGTTTAGTGGAAAATCAACTAGATCGCAAGATAAAGGTCTTGCGAACCGATCGGGGTGGAGAATATCAATCAACGAGTTTTAAGGAACTCTGTGATGAAAAAGGCATAGTTCATCAAATAATTATGCCTTATACTCCGCAACAAAACGGTGTTGCGGAAAGAAGAAATAGGACATTGATGGAAATGGTCCGATCAATGATGTCTCAGGCAAATTTGCCCATCACCTTTTGGGGTGATGCATTATTGACGGCAGCATTCATCTTAAACCGTGTACCCTCGAAGTCGGTAAGTTCTACTCCTTATGAGTTGTGGAACAATAGAACTCCAGACTTAAGCATTCTAAAACCTTGGGGTTGTGCCTCTTACGCACATTTATCCTCTCACAAATATGGCAAACTTGGGCCACGTGGGAGGAAGTGTATCTTCATCCGATACGCTGAAAACTCCAAAGGATATGTTTTCGTCGGTCAAGAGGACAATGGGGGTCTAATAGAATTCGAATCGAGGGATGTTGTCTTCTTGGAAAACGAGTTTCCAAGACAGGGTGAGATAAGTCAAGACTTATCCTTGTTTGAGACTTGGGATCAAGAAGGATCGGAACGTTCGAGTGGGAGAATTCTTGGTGAAGAAGAAAATACGTTTCACACTTCACCAATGGATGATACGAACGATACCAATCCTATTCCGAGTGGGAGTGATATTATTCCGAGTGGGAGTGATGTCATTCCAAGTGGGAGTGATCAAACTCAAGAAAGACGTAGTAATCGAACGAGGCTAACACCTCTGAGATTTGAGGATGAATTTCCTCAAACATTCATGACATTACTACAAGATGATGACGAACCTGCAAATTTCAAACAGGCCGTCACATGCCCTGCTAAAGATAAATGGATAGCGGCAATGGAAGAAGAACTTCAATCCATGAAAACAAACCAAGTCTGGGACTTGGTTGATTTACCTAAGGGACGTAGAGCCATTGGGAACAAGTGGGTTCTCAAAATCAAGCATAAGGCTGATGGCTCCATCGAGAAATATAAAGCTCGCCTTGTTGCGAAAGGTTTCACGCAACAGGAAGAAATAGACTACGAAGAGACTTTCTCTCCTGTCGTGCGTTTTACCTCCATTCGCTTAATTCTGGCAATGGTGGCTTGTTTGGACCTCGAGTTACATCAGATGGATGTAAAGACTGCTTTTCTTAACGGAGAACTAGATGAGGAGATCTACATGGAACAACCAAACGGGTTCGTACAAGAAGAAAACAAACATAAGGTTTGTAAACTTTGTAAATCCATATATGGTCTTAAACAATCCTCAAGGCAGTGGTATATGCGCTTTCAAGAAGTCGTTTTGTCGTATGGTTTCTCCATGCTCGACGAAGACAACTGCGTATATATTAAGAGGATTAAAAACAAGTATGTAATTATGTCTCTTTATGTAGATGACATACTTATAGCCGGAAATGATAAGCGTCTTATCATGGATATCAAAGCTTGGCTTTCATCCGTCTTTGAGATGAAAGACATGGGTGAAGCTGCATATATCCTTGGGGTTAAGATCTCAAGGAATCGTTCCAAGAAACTTCTTTCTCTCTCTCAAGAGACATATATAAAGAAAGTCTTAGAATGGTTTAATATGCAGGACTGCAAGCCAAATGATACTCCAATAAGTAAAGGCGAGGGTCTATGTTTGGAAATGTGTCCCAAAGATCCAAAAGAAAAGAAAGCTATGGAAAAGGTTCCATACTCCAGTGCTGTCGGGAGTCTGATGTACGCCATGATGTGTACCAGACCGAACATTTGCTATGCTGTTGGTATGGTAAGCCGTTACCAATCCAACCCAGGACAGGCACACTGGAAAGCGGTGAAGAGGATATTAAGATACCTCAAAGGGACTGCGGACTATGCGTTATGCTATCAAGGCAATACCTTGAGACTCGAAGGCTATACCGATGCTGATTGGGCGGGTGATCTCGACGAGCGAAGATCTACCTCAGGCTTTGTTTACTTGCTCGGGAATGGTGCAATATCCTGGAGCAGCAAGAAGCAAACTTGCATCGCCCTATAAACCATGGAAGCCAAATTCGTAGCATTCAGCATGGCGGTCCAAGAAGCTGTTTGGCTTAGGAAATTCTTAGACAGGCTGACGAATGCCACTGACTCGAGCACTGTTCCTATATACAGTGATAGTCAAGCTTCGATTGCCTATGTCAAAGATCCTAAATTTCATTGTAAGACCAAACACATTGACATTCGATTCAAGTTTGCGAAGGACTATGACAAACGGAAGGAAGTAGACATAGGATACATATCCACGCATGAGATGATAGCGGATCCCCTTACTAAGGCGATCCCCAGAGATGTGTTTTTCAAACACTTATCATCTATGGGAATGCGTAGGTGCTGAGCTGTATCATGTAATATTTCCCATGTCTATAGAAGATCAAAGTTTAATTTGCATACAAGTTTCTTACAAATGATTTTATATACATTTGTGTTTAAGTCTCAGCTATTTTATTGTGTGTATGTCGGACAGATTAAGGTTGACTCTCTCACATGAGCAACCACCTTATCTTATCAGATGGATAAGATGGAGATGAGACTAGTTTAAAGTCAAAATCATTAGACAAATGATTTAGAGTCGTGACTTAAACAAGATAGTCGAATGAAAGATCTGCATCATATGGATGCTTACAAAAGATCTGAGATCTGTATCACAAGGATATTTGAAAGAGATCTCATAGGATTTTTTAAATCCTATCTGTCTTATACAGGATGAGAGTCCGGGAATATTTCATGAGTAGTAAGGGGACTCAAAAGATAGGCACTGTGGTGTCTGATCTTTCATCCGTACAACATCATTAAGACATACTCTCCCTGGGAAAGGAGTGATGTTGTAATACGTGTTCATACCACATATGCATTTCGACCACTGAGTTAGTAGCAATAGTGTTTGCTATTATGTGAGACTCAAAGGCCATACGGGTCTTAACTCTTACCCTCAAGGACTCCAATTGGTTCCTTTAGATTTGACGAGATGATCGCTATCTTAGCGTGTTGCTAATGGGCTATGATAATTCGGCTCGGCGGGGCACGTTAGAAAAGCGAATCAAGTCAAGATCAGAAGGTTCGCAAGAAGAGGAAGATTGATTTCATATTCACATTTGGACTTTAAATGATTCAAAGCTGGCCAGCCAATTGTGATCCAGATGGGATTCAATTGTTGAATATAAAGTATAAGAAATGTGAAGAAATAATCTAGGGTAAAGCATGTGTTGAACTACTCAACTTTGCACCTTCGAGGTCGTTGTGTATCTCTAACAAGTGCACAACAACAGACTCTACGCGCATGACGGTCGCACGGTCTATTTCTCGGTATGATAGATGAAAGAACTAAGAGAAAGACGTTCTCTTGCAATCCCCTCAAGTGTGAGTGGGAGATGTTGGATATGGAAGACGTTAGTACACCCTTGTAGGGGATGTATGAGGGAATACGGACCTCGAACGTCGCGTACATGAAGTCATACGCAAAGGGAATATGTTTCCTTGTGGAGAGGATCTCTAGATTGATGGGAAAGTCGCATTATATGTGCATAAATGCATGCGACATATGGCTAATAAAGGGGTAATATCTTAAGCTTATATTGTACCATGCATATGGTACAACTTAAGCTTATAATATGCCATGTACGATGGTACACCTTAGTTAAATTGTTCCAAAGGAACAATTGATCCTAAAATAACTACCTTGGGGGCTATAAATATGACCCAAGGGTTAGCCATTTACTTACACTTTTTGCATGGCATTCATGCATGCATCTTCATTCTAGCGAAGCTCTACCGAAATACTTCCTCTCCCTCTATCCAAGTTCTTAATCTAAAGTAGAGATTTAGATTGTGGATTTAGTAGCCTTACTCCGTTCGTGAGAAGACTCGATCCGTCGTGGCGAATCCGAAGGCAAAGTTCCGAGACTACCGTGCCGCATACGCAAGCGTAAGTCTCAACTTTAATTATCGATCCTAACTCTGTTTTGGCAGGATCCAACATAAGAAACTTCCCGAAGCTCCGCGCTTCAATTCGAGACTTTTCATGACTCTTAGTTGGTTCAAGAAGGGGAACCAACCGACTAAATTGCAATCTAGTCGGTCGGCAACTCTTCAGGAACCGACTAGTTCATCTTGATTATTTCAGCTGAGTTACTGTTTCCACTTAGTCGTTCTAGGCACATCCATCGACCGACTAGTTGTGAAACTAGTCGGTTAGAACTTGTTTTCAGACCGACTAATTCTGAGTTCTTTCTGACAGCCGAGTTACTGTTTACAGTTAATCGGTCAAAGAACGACTATCGACCGACTAGTTGAGAAACTAGTCGGTTAGAGTTTCTTCTCAGACTGACTAACTCTTAGTACTTATTTGTCTATCATATTCAACCATTAGTCGGTCTATGAACATTAACCGACCGACTAATTTCCAAACTAGTCAGTTGACGAGCCTTCACAGACCGACTAAATCGGTCTACCCTGTTCACTGTTTGCCTTTTAGTCGGTCACAGTTAGACGACCGACCGACTAGTTCCCAAACTAATCGATCGACCACTCTTCACTGACCGACTAATATGCCCAGAAACCCTAGGTTAAGTTGCAGCCGCCGCTTTTTCTTTCTATTTAAACCCTATACGTTTTCACTTCTTCCCTCACTTTTCCTAGCCGACCTTCTTCCCCAATCATCCCACATCTTCCTCTTGCCTTACCTCCTCCTCCCATGCTCCCTCTCACCCCCCATTGCGCCGACAACCACCCTACAAGCCGCCGGCCGACTCTAAAACCCCAAATTCTTCTTTTGCTCCAGTTTTCCACTTCATTCTCCCATCCCCAGATCCATTATATCTCAGCCACCGGCAGATCTCTTTAGCCGTAGTTTTCCCGGGATCGCTTCTTCCGTTGCCGTGTTAGATCATATTTGGCGACGGCAATCCGGATACGTCGAGATCCTCTCCTACCTGCAGACTCGTAGGCGTCTTTGATCGTCGTTTCTTCCGATTCATATACGGTTAGTGATCTACCCTTAATCTCCCATAACCCACACTATAAATTTAGAAAACCTAATAAAAATGGATTACTAGACGTTGTAGGATTCCAATACAAATCCGGATTAGATCATTCAATTCTGATTTTCTGTTTTGCCATAACAGTGACCCATTCCCGTATAATAGCGATTTTTGAGATGACTCTCGTTGATCAACAACCTCGGTACCAGGCAAGTGAAACTTGCCAACATTGTTTTAGGCCATGCTTTAGGCCATTTCCTTGCTTTTAGCGTGAAAGAGACTAGACCGTGAAATGATAGCGGTCTAAGCGCAATTTCAAGTTCTAGCTTGACAACGAAGCTAGAACTGCCTTTTGTCATGTCATGTCATGCATTTGCCTGTCACGTTTAATTTCTCTAACGGTACGCATTTTTATTTAAATATCTGCCATGCATTTGCATTTGTACATGTCATCTGATTTGCATGTTGCATCGTAGCACACGCTACAAAATACTTGAACAATCCTTGTTTCCGGCTAGGCACCTACTATGCGGGGCATAACCCTACGCCATACTTGTTGAAACACTTCCTGGCTCGTGATCCAGAAGCGGGCCATATGTGTTGGTTGAAAACCAAAGCCCGATACACGTGGAGGGGTAGGGATAAACGATCACTTGAGTGTAAGAGTTGGCCCGTACAGCCTCTGTAGCCAAAAGGCGGAATCCCTGTGCACGACGTGCTACTAGACTAGGACATTCCTTGTGAATGCTTACTTGTTTCCATGTCATGTTATTTGTTTCCATGCCATGTTCTCATCTGCCATGCTATCATACATGCCATGTCATAACTGATGTTTACTTTACTTGCTGCACTCATTATAAATGTCATGTCATACCATACTTTAGAGTTGCTAGGTTGCCTTTACTTTTCTACTAGTTTCCTTGCACAAAGTCTTGTAGACTTTGCTGACATGTGCCCCTTCTCTTTGGGTGTCGCATGTTAGTTGTTGAGCCAGAGACCGTAGTTGAGGGCGACGAGTTCGTGGAGTTCATGCCTGATTCCGCAGCTGACGTGGAGTACGAAGATACCGGCGACCAGTCTTAGTTCCCTCTGCAGTTTCTTGTTAGTTGTGGTAGTTTGGCGGTGAGTAGCACCATCTTGTTATTTGTTTTCCTTGTTGGCCATGCTGGGCCATTTAGATTTTTTTGTTAGCCTGGTGGCTTTTCTGGTGGTTGTTGAACTTTTATTTGGACATTTGAGATTGATAAATTATTATTCGTCACTTTCTATTATTCTTGCTTTTGTTCCGTGTCACATTATAGGGATCTGTGTGGTATTTCTAGACGCTTTACTGGCTTGGAGCCTCACAGCTTACAGCCTGAGCAGGCCTCGTCACGCCTCGCCTCCATTTTAGGGAAGCGGGTCGTGACAACCTAACTACTACACAACACAACACAACACACACACTCTCTCTCTCTCTCTCAAAAGAGTTTTAGCTATTCATGGCCATAAAATACGAACTTTCATTAATAATATCAAATGTTCAATGCAAAAGTTGAGACAAATGAACAAAAATTAAGGAGAAAGTTCAGATTTTTCTATCACCAAAACAACTCTTCACTCAGCCTGAATCATCTTCTTCATCTACCCCTTTGCCAAAACAAGAATAAAAATCAAAGGAGAGATCCCTAACCCTAATTACAAAAGTGCTATAAATAGCCTCCACACCCTCAAACAATCGCATCCCTTCGTTCTCAGATCAAGGGTCATACGTCCTTCAGCTTAAGTGCGGTAATGGAGTTGGGTTGGATCGATTTAAGCTTCAAAAATTGCACTGTGTAATATGGAGAAGCAGCTCCAGACGTTTGCTACTAGTCGCTCCGTCAGGCATATGGTGCATTGGTTCCAGGTGTTAAGCTCATGGAGTGTTGTCAGCTCATGTTGAGTCGCCCAGCCATCTGATGCGATGGACTCAGACATCTGGCGTATCTGATACGTGGGGCTTTTGGGCAATCAGCAGTTGACTCGACAGCTTTAGACGTCTGGGTGGCACAGATCGTAATTAATTTCAACTCTCTGTTTTCTGTAGCCGATTGTAGCAGCTATTTGATTGGGGAGTCAGATGGCTGAAGGATAGTTTTCAGGTGTCTGATGAAGCTTTGTTAGACGCTTGACTGTTGCTTGTGATGTTGCCTTCTAGGAATTTCAAAAGATGGCTCCGAGCTCTAAAAAACTAAGAAAATTATCGTTAGACTCGGGAAATGTCCATCTTCAACTGTAAATCAAGAGACAAACAAATAAAAAATAATATTTTGCGCATAAATGAAGAATAAGCTCTAGAATTCAATGACATTCCAAAAATGCATGTACTAGAGCCAAGATAAACACAATTCATGCACAAAATGTAGATAATCAGGGGATAAAATCTGCAATATTCACTTGTAACCATTAGCCTAAGTCGTATTCTATGGTTCCCTTGTATCCGGTCAGTATGTTGTAATCTTGATGGAGTTATTATTGAGTGTACCTTCTTGTTGGTATATGTTGTGCATATCTGTATTGTTCTTTGGTGACCTGCAGAACCTGCCTTTCGTACACTTAGCGTATGTTGATCTTATGAAAAAATGTTAGTTTTTCCTTTGATTCAAATGTGTTATGGCGTGTCTAGCGTCATTTCCTTCATAACCGGGCGTGACAGAACCATTAATTTATATCTTAAGCACCACCTTGCGTCAACATCTTAGAATATTTAGATAACTTCATGACAAACTTATAGATATATATAAATGATGATGAGCTTGGCATTTCTAAGAAGTCAACAAAAAAGAAGAAGACAAAGGACCGAAAAGTAGACACTTAACGAGGAGATGAAATATAAAAGGACGCATATTTTTCATCAATCTCTAACAATACTATAAACTGTACTAGATTTTTTGTCAATTTCTAAATTCAAGTCTTAAGCCATGCTAAAATTATATATTGAATCTTGATTGATTCTGCTCAGCGAGATATTTTATTGACATGAATACCGATATTTCTCAAGACTACAAAGGCAATATATATGACTTTGTGGATTGCTCTTGGTATCGCCTTCGGGCTTATTTCTGAGACTTAATCTCTAGTACACACATATGTGCCGAGTAATTTCTCGAAATGATGCATGAAAAGAAACTACCATTGAAACTGATGATTTTCATGCATACAATTACAACATCTCTGATACTATCACCATAGATTGGATGCTGCATCCTACATACATGACATATATTTAAGATCATTTGGGGATGGTGTAGCTCAAGCTAGAGAGGGTGGGGGAGCGTTTGGTGACATCTTTATAGTACCTATTATCTGACAGGGTCCTACTTTTGTATATATTTGGACCCATATTGTATCATCAGAAGGATCTCATTACTTTATCTATTATCTAAAATGGTCCCACTACTGTATCTATTTGGACCCATATCGTATCATCAGATAGATCCTAGGTCCCACTACAGTACCTATTTGAACCTGACCTGGGTAAGGCCCCCATGGCACATGTGGTCTTGTATGTTGCATATTCTGCCCTTACGCATAAATCATAGCGTTGGTATAGAATTCTTTTTTGTCACTTATATAATCATCATTCCTTATGAAACCGTATAGTCATACTCCTTATTTCTTGATGTTATGATGTTACATTACATTTCATGCTACTTGTTACTCGATGCTCTTCCATTTTTACTATATTATTGTCTTGTTCTATTTATAGATGCTACTTGTTACTCGATGCTACTTGTTTACTATATTATTGTTATTCATACTTCTATTTATCATGTTTTATATACATATTTAACATATCTTATTTTATAATTTTTGGGATAAACGACTAACCTAGTGGTTGATGTCGTATCCCAATTAAGTTCTGGAGAGAACTACCGTAATAGTCCATATTTCGAGGATCCAGCATCTGTAAAGTATCACCCAAAGTACCAGTAGTCATGTTTATTTTATAGTTTTATAGTCTGAGTAAAATAATTGTAAGGCCAGTGGCCTAAGTCGTATTCTATAATTCTCTTGTATTTGGTCAGTATGTTGTACTCTTAACATACTCTTGATGGAGTTATTGAGTATATCATTTTGTTAATATATATTATGCATGTATGTATCATTCTCAGGTGATACAAAACATGCGCTTCGTACGCTTACAATATAGTGATCCTAAGGAAAAAAAAAGAGAATTCTTCCTTGTGACCAAATGCATTGCGGATTGTCTCACATCATTTTCTTCATATTTGAGAAGTGGGGCGTGATAGGAACACAATTTATATCTTAAGCACCGCCTGATGCATGCTAGAATGTTTAGATGACTTAATGACAACCTTAAAGATATACATAAATGAGCTTGGTATTTCTAGGATGTCAAAAAAAAAACGACGACGACAAAAGGAGAGAAAAGCACACTATCAATGGGGAGATGAAATGTGAAAGGACACAGCTTTGAAGTCGGTTTGAATTCTTCATTCCTTTAAACACCCATTCAACCCAAATTTTAATACAAACCCAAGGTAAAGGGTACTTGAATCAACATCTAACTAAGATGAAAGATTACAATAGAGTTAAAAAAAGTTACTGCAAGTACTACAAAGACCACTGTCACATCAATTAGGTCGGTGTGTGCAGAAGTAGAGGGGGGCTATATAGACCTCAAACTGAGGTGTATGGAGGTGATGATTTTCCAAAATAGCAAAAATTTGAAAGAGAGAGAAAGAGATGGATGTAACCCATGATGTGATTTTTTTGATCATTATTGACAAAGTATCAACTACACACACCTCAATTAGAGTGTATATAGGAATTCTCTAGAAGCATGGTAAATAACAAACTTTCCATTGAGGACCACCATTGGACTTTTGATCCTGGGCGGATCGGTAGGATATATGGGATTCAGCAAGGCCTAATATATACAACAAAAACAAACCTCTCATTACCTCTGAAATTCCTTTCACAATGTTTATTGGCGATCAGCTCAACTTCTTTGAGCTTCTCTTTCTATTGATTTAAAGGTTGGTCATTGGACCGTGCAAGTCCTCAATTAGGTTTTGATGTAGTTGCGAGTGCCATTACTAACCATCACCATACTAATGTATAATTAACTTCCATACGAGACCTAGCAAAGTAATCCACTTTGACGCACAAATTCTTCTGAAACCGTCATGTCCCTGTTGGGTACGTGTCCACTAGGGATGTAGGATTAGTAAGAGAGTCCCATTGGATGCTTCTAAGATATTTCTTGGATAATTCAATTTAGAACAAAACAAATATTTAGGATTTTTCGTCTGTGTTTGTTTAAGTTTCTTGTTTTGGGTTTACAAGTTCAGCCCCTAATATGTGTATACTAGTCATAACCCGTGCCCGCGGACTCGGATCATTTAAGAATTTCCCCCGCGGAACAATAAATTAGCGTAAAAATATTTAGTGGCACGGGCATCTTCGGTGCGAATGTCTTCGACGCAGAACAACAAATTCGGCGCAAGTGCCCTTGGCGTGGAACAACAAATTCGACATCTAACAACAAATTTGGCGCCAGCGCATTCAGCGCGAAACAAATTAGCGTAAAAAAATTCGCCGGAACAGCAAAACTCAGGGTATTTTTACAATAATCTGTTGTTCCGCTAAATTGTTTTACGTTAAATTTTTGATAGATCATGATTCTACACAATCTTTCCCAAGGCACTTTTAATTTCATAATTTAAGTTCCCAACGCACTTTTCCCCAAGATTTAATCTCCACAATCTTTCCCAAGACACTTGTAATTTCAAAGTTTTGGTTCCCAAGACACTTTTTTCATCAAAATTTTCACAAAATCCAATTTCAACTATTGATTTACCAAGATCAAATCTCAGTCACTTTTTATTTTGTCCTCTAGAATTAAAAAAACGTTGTCAAATGCATAATAGATATCAACACATGAAACCACAAATGTGAAAAGGAGAATAATGAAAAACAAATGAAATCTAATCTCTTTACGCAAAGGAAAAACAACAACACGAGATATAATTTTCTTTTCTTTTGCTTTGCAGAGGCCACCATGTCAGATATATATGCAGGATCCATATACATCAAAAGATTTCAACCCCAAAATCATCATTATGACATACCCGAGTAATATGGACCACATTCGATTAAGAAGAAAAACCAGCAACAACCCGCCCCTAATCGGCAAGCAGCACAAAGGATGCTATTCATTTAGTTACTCTTCGGCAGTCTACGGTATAACAACATGATCGAAAGACCCATCTCTTTGCAACCACCGAGCTGTACATTAGGTGGTAGCTGCTAACCGTAACCACAGTACAACAAATGACTACGATGACACAGCAGCTGCATTCCAAAGAGCCTTCTTCAAAACACAGGCAACAGCATAAACAGCCAAAACCGTCGCAAACTTCTTTGAGGCCAACACCCTCAGATTTATCCTCATCCCATGCCCTCTCATGAACATCATTACTGACCGGGCAAATGAGCTGAGCCAAGACCCGACAAGGGATACAACGATAACAAAAGCTTCATTTGGTCCCCTGACGTAACCTGTGTCGTCAGGAGGTATTTCCACATAATTGGGACCATCACTGTCAGTGTTGTCAACTCGATCGAGCCCAATGACCTCATTCAGCCAAACTGATAATCGAATCAAGAGCCTTGCCAAGCAGGCCACTTCGCTGTCTGAGATTGGCCTCCTCATCCAATCACCTTTGTAGCTTACGTCCGCCCATGTGCGTCGTCCAACTCCCGGATGCTTGGGGGTGAAAACTTCAGCACGATCATGATCAAGAGGCTCTTCCACAGATGTGTGCACAGGGGATGCCCGGATCGGGCCACCAAAGAGGGCATTCATCTTAGATCTGATAGAATCCAAGTTCCGAAAGTCCCCAGAGTGAGCCCGGATCTCATGCTCCGCACGTAAAACAAACAGCTGCAGCAACAATCACACAAAAAGCAGGTATATAAGATTCTCATTAACAAGTAGTTCGACGAATATGAGGAAATAAATGACCCCTGCAATTTCCTTCCCCCCATTTTGACACCATGGATCAGCATCCAGCATTACTAAGCTGAAAAATGTGAGTTGGGGCAGTTGGCTACAACGCCAAAGCTGCCCATTTTGAAACAACCAGCAAAGATTCGTGAAGACAGAAGGCAAATTGCCAATGGATTAGTAGAAAAGTGATGGTTGCAATGATTGTAATTATCATTTCAAATTCACTTTGTGAATTCCTAGTGTCCATTTTCAGAAAAAACTAGCGCTCGGAATCTGCCACAAAACCCATGCATGAAAATGATCTTCCTTGATCCTAGTATCTTGTTTCTTTCAAACAAGAGCAAGTATGACCAAAATTCTAGTCGCAGTCCACGCTGAATTCAGATCATGGTATATGCTTGACTCGTTTGCAGGAGGGCCATATGCCAAAAAGGAAAATGCACATGGATATTTTGGGCACTACTGTACCTGTAGCAATTTAGGAGCCCCGTCTTCCCCATCACTGAAAAGTCGTAGATCATGGTTCCAGTTCTCATGTAAGAAGGATCCATCTGCATCACTCTCACACAGACCATCTTCCCAATCCTGCCAAAAGACAAATACGC
The DNA here is from genome assembly GCA_030789695.1 of Scilla litardierei. Classification (NCBI taxonomy): domain Eukaryota; kingdom Viridiplantae; phylum Streptophyta; class Magnoliopsida; order Asparagales; family Asparagaceae; genus Scilla; species Scilla litardierei. Next base: position 111,506,757 of record CM061138.1, read on the forward strand.
ATAGGAACTGTGGTAAGTTGGATTTTACATCTCAATGACGGGGAAAAGTGACCATTTGACATTTTGGAAATAAGCAACTACTAGCATGTAGAAGCAGTGGATTATAATTTTAGTGGCTAATCTTTAGATTGGAGAAGAGATATGACAGATACAAATTCAAAACCATATTGAATCAACTAGGGATAAACCACAAAAAGAAAATAAGAAATTGGACAAGAAGAAAAGGAAAGAAAATAATATTAATAATAATAAAGAAAAGAAAAAATTATTTTTTCGAAAAAGGTTATTACCTGAAGCTGTTCACAAATAGAAGAAACATATTTATGTACATTATCAACATATGATGAAAAAGGCCCGGAATGTCTAGAATGATATGCGGTGTCAACTTTGCGAAGAAAGTCCATTAGCTCTTTAGACGAGGTCAAATTGTTTAAGATCTGCAGAATCAAGTTGAATGTTAGGCAAGACTAGAAGTGCATACAGAGTATTATTTAAAACAGTTAATCGAAAGGGCAGTATTCAATTGACAGTCTTGGATCTAACACTGTATGGAAGCACAAATAAGATCTTTACACATGTGTCCATGCAATAATTGAAGGACTAGCTCACCGGTTTCAAAAATGTCCAAATCTTACAATTTCACAATCACAAGTGAAATTTTTTTAAGCAACAATGAGATCATTACATGCCCGGATGCACATCATCTTCCAACGAGCGCACGCGTGCACAAACCCAGAGGATCATCTGAACAGTTCCAAAAATTCCCAAATCTTACAGTTAAGCCCCAGAAGAGCCTTGAGTTTTTAAGTAATGAAAAGAACATTGCAGGTATGTGCACATAAACACAGATGGGAAGTAGAAAGTTCTTTGCACGCAAGCATGTGCAGATAGTACTTTGCTTCAAACCTTCAAGCTTAAGGGTGTGTTTGGTTTGAAGGAAAAGGAAAGAAAAGGAAAGAAAATTAGAAGGAAAACTATTTCCGTTGTTTGGTTGGAAAGAAAAAATAAAGGAAAATGAAAATGAAAGAAAACGAAGGAAATTTAATATTAAAACTTTTCTTTGAGATTTTCCTCTTTTTGACCCAAGGAAAATGAGGGAAAAGAGAGGTAAACTAATTTCTTACACTTTCATGTATTTATATTTTTTAGCAAACATAATTAGTTGTTATTTTTAATGAATCCACGATTTATTCATAAGTTTGTATCAAAAATTCATGAATAATTCGTGAATTTTTCAAAAATTTAAGAATATTAGTAACTTTCTATTCGCGAATTATTCGAAAAATTTACAAATTATTTTTTATTCATATTCAATGAACAGCCTAATAAAATTAATTTCTATATTTTCCATTCAACTTTCTTCCCAATATTCCTTGGTAACCAAACATGAGAAAGAATCTCATTTCATTTTCCTTTTCTTTCTTTTTCTTTTTCCTTTTCATTTCATTTTTCTTTCTTTCCTTTTCCTTCAAACCAAACACACCCTAAATGTCCACGCAGGGCGCACACACCCAAATTCATGCAGTAAACTCACGTGCACACAAATGCAGATGACCATGCATAGCGAAGTCATGCATGTGCCATTGTACTCAAAACCCGCTTTATCCCACCTGAAATCTTGGGTAGCTTTGGAACCCACTTAATGGATTTTCTTTGAACTTGCCAGACATGAATTGTCCAAATCCAGGCCCTACTGCCCATCGAAAACCCCCACACATACACATTCAAAACCGATTAACAAATATGCTGATGCTGACATGATAAACTTTGACATTCTTGTTCACCATGACACTAATCTATTCCAATGAGTACACAATATTAAGGTTCCTCTAAATTAGTTGCATTGCTCATGGTGATAATTCTTTGTAGAGCATTTTGGAAATGAATATCAACTTTACATACCACAATCAAGATTATAAACATTTGGTTATAAAAATCTGATTACCATGTTTGGGACAGTATGAGTTGAAAGAATCCATACATAACAACGACAACAAGGTCAGCTACATAAATCATAAGCATAAACCAACCAATCGGAAATCAGAGAACCATACGAGAAATTACCTGATTAGAACCCAATGGGAGTTTACTCCTCTCAGAAACCCACATACCAGCCCATATTTCGGTTTGGGTTAGAAAGAATATGATGCGATCCGCTCAATTTAAAAGAATAAATTTAGATTTGTGGAAGAAAGAGAAGAAATTTAATATTGGAATAGAAAAGATTGCTTAAATTGAAGATAAATTGATCCTTTTCTAAAGTGGATCCATTCCTAACTTGTGTTGATGGAACCAGTTTAATCCCCCAAGAACCCTAAAATAATTCTCTTCAATTGCAAAATTGCAAAATAATCGATAACCTAAAACTAGGGCCAGCTCGTAGGCTTAACCCCTCTCCTAATCAATTTGATAATGAAAGACCAATATGCCCCTTCTAAATGCTAAACCCACTACTAAAGAAATGAGCCATGAGAAGTCACCCATCAGGTCAAGTGGGGGTCCGAGCCCACGCCTTGACCCGCGCTTCTTGCCACGCGCCGCCTCCGCCTCACGTAAACCCGGATCACATCAGAACAACTTCTCAAAATCCATCCGACACATCATATAAACAACAATGCATGCACACCCAACCTCACACATATACACCTCATGTTATGCCCACGTGCATGTGAACCTAAACACATCCCTAAAGCCTCACATGGATGTGACCGGAAGTGATGAATGTTGTGCTTGAAAACTTGAAAATTGTGCGGTCCAGTCCATCGTTATCCATTGATGAAATGAAATTTAGGCTTTTAAGCAGCTCTTAGGATATTTACCGTATGTAGTCTACTAATCCCTAAGAAGATTGGTTTAGCTAGAATCATAAGCAGTTTATGGATGGAATGGAATTAAAAGTATCATCCGGGAAGATCTTCATTACGCAAATCTTGTCCCACAAAATGGGTTAACTTAAATGAAACTTAAAATTAAGAGAGCTCTGCAGACAAAAGTTTCCAGGTTACCATGAACGACAATCAACTAAAACTTGCACCTATCATTTGGTACCATTTGTGAATCATGTACGCGGACACAAGTATGATACAATATGGACATGGTGATATGGCAAATTTCGAAAAAGGACACGAGTACGGGGTGGATACAACAATATATGCATGCATGCATGTGTGCGTGCGTGTTACAATAGTTAGATAAAGAACATCAACTTATGTAAATGTTTTGATGTTTATAAGTCATCCACGATTGCAAATCATAATACCTCATCAACTATCCAATGGTAGTATTTTCAGTATAGCTTTAAGTAATGACCCCTTAAAAATATTACATCCAGTAGTATACCACCTAAAAAGTCGACGAGCTCAACTAAATAAAAGACCTGTATGATCCCTGTCAACACTAGGAAGGCTTGATATGTGAAATGATCAAAATACCCTCCGACTAAATCTATATAAAGCACTCCTATTATTTGAATTATATTTTCTCTCAGGTTCTAACTTAGTCAGAGGAGCAGAAACTGGGGCAGATGTCTTGATTTTAACCCTGTATTGGTCCTGTTTGACTATAATGTGTAAATTATAGAATCGCTAGGAGACACCCACTTCAGACCATCCAGTTCCATCTGTTCGAAGAACTGACCTAGGCTCTTGGTTTGATGATGACAAACGTGTCGATGTATCTAACGTGTGTGCTTAGTGTGTTTCAGGCTTGGCGAAACAATATACTTTCACTATTTGGTGGAATTGCTATTCGTATAGCATATTGGGAGAGAGGGAGTGTGTGTGCACAAAGCAAAGTAGACTTGGTCAATGGAGAGCAAAGTGGACTTGGTCCAAAGAGGAAAAGGGATGGAACCAAATTTGAATAAAGGATCAGATCAAATCAAATCCTTTAGCTAGACTTGCAACAAAATTCGTATTCAAATTTCTAACCAAATCCTCCCAAAATCCCAACTACTTGTTTCAAACCCTAGACATAGTCAAAAAATCTATACCCTATAAAAGTCCATCTTCCAAGGGACATAGATTGCGGAAATCAAAGTTTAGAGAGAGAGGCTACATAATTTTCCAAGCGTGCGGCAACATCTAAGGGCAACATTTTTTAAGTACGGCTGATAAATCAATTGAACAACCCTAAAAAAAAGCAAAAAGAATCAGCCGGCACATATTTCTCCAAAGCTCGAACCAACATCACCCTCAAGCTCCTCTCGTTGCTGCGACAACTTACAACCCGCACCAAAGATCTACCGACCGATCGAGCCACCCAAGGATTCATCCGCTTCAACGACCCGTAGCTCCCAAAGGCCATCGCCACGAAGTCGCTGCACACATCGCTCCTTACAGCTGCCGTCGTTAAGCCAAGACCGCCGGAGACGTCGCCATCCGAGCACGAAGACATCGCCGTCTTCGTTGTCGACTAACGCTAAGCACCAAGCGAAGACTGCTGCCGTAGTTCAAGGCCCCGACTTCATCATCTTCCTCGTCGAGAAGATCTCCACACCATCGTCACCAACGTCTCCTTGCCGTGAAGAAAGTCGCCGTCAAAGCCTTACTCCGTCGTCGAAGAATCGAAGACGTCGCCGTCACCTAGTTGAGTGAAGCTGTCGTCGCTGCAAGTCGAAGTCACCGGCGGGGTTGAGAAGAGAAGTCTCCGCCGTCGGGTCTGAGTCGGTGTCGAACCAGGGTATCTGCTTTGGGGCTGGAGTAAGTCGAAGGGTCGACCGAACCAGGGTAAATCTGCTGTGTACTCTGTGTCTGCTTTTTATTTATCATGTTGCTGCTATAACTGCGTGTGCTTATTCGTGGGTTGCACGAATTATTTTTATAAGCCTATTCACCCCCCTCTAGGCTAGGATCCAGATCCAACAAGTGGTATCGGAGCCGGTTTTAGAATCTAGCCTAGGTTTGACCATGAATAACCATATGGATAGTGCTTTTGCTGAGGGTCAGTCTGTTTCCCGTCCCCCTAGGTTTAATGGAGGTGATTATGCTTATTGGAAAAATCGAATGAAAATCTACCTTATTTCTGTTGATTATAAAGCTTGGCAAATAATTGAAAAAGGATATAAACTGCATGTTATTAAAGTAGAAAATGTTGAGATTGAAAAACCAAATGACAAATGGGATGATAATGATTGGAAATCTTATTCTTTAAATGCTAAAACTATGAATGCACTCATTTGTGCGCTTGATAAATCTGAATACAATAGAATCTCACATTGTTCAACTGCGCAGGAGATATGGCATACTTTGGAGGTGACGCACGAGGGAACGTCACAGGTAAAGGAGTCTAGACTGTCTCTTTTGAGTGCAGAGTTCGAGGGATTTCGCATGCTACCATCAGAGAGCATATCAGAGATGTATGTGAGGTTCACCAACATAGTTTACAAGTCTAGCTCGCTTGGAAAGCCATATGATAGCCTCGATCAAGTGAGGAAGATCCTAAGAGCATTTCCAAGCTCTTTCAGACCAAAGATCACCGCCATCCAGGAAGCAAAGGTATTGTCTCAATTGAAGGTGGATGACCTTATTGGTAATTTGATGTCTCATGAGTTGGAACTGCAAAATGTTGAAGCAAGAAAGAAGCCTGAGGAGAGAGAAAGCCATAAAGCCCTTTGCTCTGAAAGCTGACGAAAGTGAAGATGATGATAACGACATAGCGCTAATGATGAGAAACTTCAGAAAGTTCATCAAGACCAAGCATGGGAGAAACGAAATGGCACCCAGGTTTAATCGTTCTAACTTTAATAATTCTTCCAAACAATTTAATGATCAGAAATCTACTGATAGAATGCAATGTTTTAAATGCAAGGAAAGAGGACATCTGATGAAGGATTGCCCAAATGAAACTGCTCAGCTCGCTAAAGGAAAAGGAAAAGCGAAGGTATTAGCATGGGATATGGATAGCGAAGCTGAAAGCGAGGAGGAACATGAAGCTCATTCTTGCATGGCTTTGATGGGCATCCAAAATGAGAAACCGTTAGGTAGCAAAGCTGAACTTCTTAAAATTTGTGAAGAAATGCAACATCAAATAGTAGATCATGAGTTCACTATTGAATGTCTCCAAAATCAGAACTATGACATGCAAGTTAGAGATGATAAGGTGTTTAAAGAGAATGAAAAACTTAAAATTGAACTTAATGCATGTAAGTCTACTATTGAAATCATGAAGAAGGAAAAAGAAAGCTTTGATGAAAATGCTCGTTGTATTTCTTGTTCCTCATTATTAAACCAAATTAGCATGCTTAAACTTGATTTGATTAAGCTCGAAACTAAAAAAGACTATGTGATTAGAGAGCTTAATGATAAAGTCTGCATGTTGGATAATGACTTTAAAAGAAAAATGAGTGAATTTGAAAAGAATGAAGAGGAAAACAAGAGAGTTTTTATTAGTAAATGCACGATGCTTGTGGAAGAAAATAAACAATTAAAAACCAAAGTCTCTCATCTTGAAGTAGCCGTTAAGAAATTCTCTATGGGAAAACAATCGTTGGACACTATTTTAGAGAATCAATTATATGGCAATAATAGAAGAGGACTTGGCTTTAGTCTGAAAAACGTTGAAAAGCAAAAATTCAAAAAATCCCACAATGTACCTTCTATTGCTAAGAACAAATATGCAAAGTGCTTTACTTGTGATAGTGTAGGCCACACTTCATATTAAATTTAGGAACACAAATATCAAGTTTAAACAAGTTTGGGTTTCTAAATCCTTAATGGCTAACACTCGTGGACCTTGTTGGATTCCAAGGTCACACTTAACACCTTTCGTATAGGTGTGATGGAGGCTTGGCGAGAAGCAAATTTTTAAAGTCTCATTCTATTTCCAGCTCCTTAGCCAAATAGCGACGCGAAGGTATAATTTTTATCCCTCTTTGCATTTCATTGCATACCTTCATATATTTTTTTTGTGCTTGATTTTATTTTGTTTTGTGTGCGTGCTTGCATGTTTTTTAATGTTTTTATTTCTGAAAAAACAAAAAAATTGAAAAACCAAAAATAAAAAAATTGGGCTTAAAAGAATACCCTTTATGTTTTATCCTAAGTGGTATTGTATGAATAATCAAATCTATCCCTTGTAGAAGTTAATTCATTATTGTTGCAGCTACATGAACATGTTGTTCTCTTTTTAGTAGCCATGACATGCCTCATATATTTCAAATTTGACTTCTACATCTACATTTGCACTCTCACGATAATTGACTTTTTAGTGCTTTTGGAGAGACTTTTGAAGAATAATGGAAAGTGAATGTAGGAATGATTAATTTCTAAATTTTCTAAGGGATATGAAGTGTTTAGCCATGAATAAAAATTGAGCACAAAAGAATTGCGAATAAAAAATTATGAAAATTGCTCCGTATGAAAAATGGATACACTTCATGGCTAATACACAACCCACGAGTATCCAAATTATGCTACATGGGTAATCATTAGCGTTGGTGTATATAACTCGTCAAGCAATGCCACCCCACATTTAAAAGTCATTTTAGGCCATGTTTTGGGGTTCGGTAACTTGAACTCATCTTTGATGAGGTGGGAAAAACCAATCCTAGTGATATTCATGAAAATTGAAAAATGTGGATTGATTTGGTTGATTTTCTAAAATTGAATCTCCTTTAGTACTTTATTGTCTATATCACTACACTTACACAAAGGTGGAGAAGTCTTGTTATGAAATTTCATGAGCCTGAATTGTCTATTATTTGGAAAACTCATGCAAATTGCATGCTACATTTAATAATGGTTTATTTTTGCATGGAATATTGGTTGTGACTTCATTAATCCACTTTTGGTGATTACAAAGGGGGAGAAAGAGAAAGAAAGATTTGTGTGTTGCTTGTTGTCAGTATTATTTGTTGAAGGGGGAGCTTGAGAAAAATACTTAAATAATGTTGAAGGGGGGAGCTTGAGAGAAGGGGGAGCATGCTTTTATATTTACTAATTGGTGTGCATGTTTGTAATGTTTGAATGAATCATCCATACATCATATATCATTAAACCCTTCAACACACTTCACACACCCATACTTATTGCTCAAATCTTTTATGGGTTTGTCATCACCAAAAGTGGGAGATTGTTGGAAGCAACGATCTAGGCTCTTGGTTTGATGATGACAAACGTGTCGGTGTATCTAACGTGTGTGCTTAGTGTGTTTCAGGCTTGGCGAAACAATATACTTTCACTATTTGGTGAAATTGCTATTCGTATAGCATATTGGGAGAGAGGGAGTGTGTGTGCACAAAGCAAAGTAGACTTGGTCAATGGAGAGCAAAGTGGACTTGGTCCAAAGAGGAAAAGGGATGGAACCAAATTTGAATAAAGGATCAGATCAAATCAAATCCTTTAGCTAGACTTGCAACAAAATTCTTATTCAAATTTCTAACCAAATCCTCCCAAAATCCCAACTACTTGTTTCAAACCCTGGACCTAGTCAAAAAATCTATACCCTATAAAAGTCCATCTTCCAAGGGACATAGATTGCGGAAATCAAAGTTTAGAGAGAGGCTACATAATTTTCCAAGCGTGTGGCAACATCTAAGGGCAACATTTTTTAAGAACGGCTGATAAATCAATTGAACAATCCCTCAAAAAAAAGCAAAAAGAATCAGCTGGCACATATTTCTCCAAAGCCCGAACCAACATCACCCTCAAGCTCCTCTCGTTGCCGCGACAACTTGCAGCCCGCACCAAAGATCTACCAACCGATCGAGCCACCCAAGGATTCATCCGCTTCAACGACCCGCAGCTCCCAAAGGCCATCGCCACGAAGTTGTTGCACCAATCGCTCCTTACAGCTGCCGTCGTTAAGCGAAGGACCGCCGGAGACGTCGCCATCCGAGCACGAAGACATCGCCGTCTTCGTTGTCGACTAACGCTAAGCACCAAGCGAAGACTGTTGCCGTAGTTCAAGGCCCCGACTTCATCATCTTCCTCGTCGAGAAAATCTCCACACCATCGTCACCAACGTCTCCTTGCCGTGAAGAAAGTCGCCGTCAAAGCCTTACTCCGTCGTCGAAGAATCGAAGACGTCGCCGTCACCTAGTTGAGTGAAGCTGCCGTCGCTACAAGTCGAAGTCGCCGGAGGGGTTGAGAAGAGAAGTCTCCGACGTCGGGTCTGAGTCGGTGTCGAAGACGAAGTCGCCGCCACCGTGGAGAGCCGCTGCTTGAAGATGAAGGGACGAGGCCGCTGCCGTCGTTGCCAAAGGAGAACTCGCTTTCGAGGTTACGCCGTCGATTTCGTCGACAGAGCTGCCGCTGCCAAACGCTGTCGCTCTCCGCCGTAAGTGGACGTCGCCGTCGAGCACTCGAGTTGAAAGGCGGAGGAGGAGACGAAGCGACCGAGCACCACCGGAGTTGACGCCATTGTCGAAGAAGGTCGCCGCAGTCGAACGCTCACCTCGTCGCCGTTCGAAGAGCTGTTGCATGCCCTAGTTGAAAACGGAGAAGGCGAAAGAGAAACGCAAATCAACGGTGCTGATGAGATCTGGTTGCTGACGTGGCGTATGCGGGAGAAACGAACTCACATGAAATTGAAAACAAACCGAAAATTCGCGTGCTGACGTGTAGGCCTCAGCGTGAGATCGAACGGAGGGAGTTGCTCTGCGCACAAACCCAATAATTATTTAAGTTGAACTGTTCTGCTTTGGGCACCGACCACCTATTCTAAAGGGAGTTGTTGTGCGCACAGACCGAAGAATATTTAGTTTGAACTGGGATTACTTTACGCACAGACCAGTGTGTTATTCGAGATCCAGGAGTCAGATTGAGACACCGTTTGCGTCAGATTGGAGCTGACGACGTGCTGATTGACAAAAACGCCTACACGGACACAAACTGAGCATTTCTAAACATTAAACTCCTTTATTTGTGTCTTAGTGTAACGTTCTCTGAAGGGGAAACTTTACCAATTTTTTGTGTGACTATTTTGAGACTTGTCTAGTTGGGACTAGACAAGTGGGACCCAGCTAGTTTGGGACTAGCTGGTAGAAAGCATTACTAGGATTGATAGTGAGAGAAAACACTGTGTGTGGGGTACTGAGAGCCTGGCGAGTGTAGAGACATAGAGGGTGCTCTAAGCGTGCTCTAACTTGTGGTTTTGTACCTATTGCGCTATTCAATACTAGTATCTGCTTTGGGGGCTGGAGTATGTCGAAGGGTCAACCGAACCAGGGTAAATCTGTTGTGTACTCTGTGTCTGCTTTTTATTTACCATGTTGCTGCTATAACTGCGTGTGCTTATTCGTGGGTAGCACGAATTATTTTTATAAGCCTATTCACCCCCTAGGCTAGGATCCAGATCCAACACCATCTACCCATTACATCATCATTGACATCATTTATGAAAACCTATATCAAATCATGTATTACACACTATACAATTAGAATCAAGCGAAGCGTAGAAGCAAGAAATGTGCCAACAACAAGAATAATGCTTAAGCCAACCACACCTATAGAGGGATATATGAATGACACACAAGCAATATGACTTTCACAATCAAGACATGCTAAGACGGGACAATGGGTGACAAAATGAATCTGACCCTATCCAACCTGTGAACCCGACCACCTCTCGAGCTAGATATGGGTAGGGACCTATCCGAGTTGGATCAGATTCAGATCAAACCGATGGATCATGATAAAATTCAGAGCAGATACGTGTTTGACCCATTATCACGACTCGACCCGGAACCGACCCTTTTATTAATATTTGTGTGTGTGTATTATGTATACTAGAAATAACCCGTGTACATAGTGCACGGCGAGAAAAACAAACTCATACAACAGATGTGGTGAACGTTCGAAAACAAAAAGAGAGAGAGTGGGTGAGTGAGGCGGTATCGTCGGGGTTTAAATGTAAATGGTAGGGTCCAAAGCAGTCGTCGGACGAGCGCAAATTCCCCGCATAAACTAGGATGAGGCAAACGCGTGAATCCAACAACAGATGGAGAAGAGGGAGCCCGCCTGGCTCAATAGTATCGGGGCAAAAAGATGAAAACAAACGACAAAAGTGCAAAAAAAACGAACGGGTTGCCAAAAAAATGGCAATGGCAGAAATGTAACAAAGTGTGGAGCCTTGGGCAAGCTTGGGTTAAAGAAAAAGCAATGGAAAACCTGAAAATAAATGAAAAAGCAAGGCCATTAATTAGGTGTTTTTTCTGAACCACCCCCAAAAAAACCCAAAGAGAACACACCCAAAGTGGACCCCACACATTCCATGTGGATAAACATAGGCATATCACTTGTCCTAGTAGGACAAAGATGGGGCCCACTTTTGTCCTAGTCATATTATCTTCCCCCTCAACCCTTTCAAATGTATAATAGATGTATATATATGTATATGTACTAGTCGTACCCCGTGCCCGTGGGCATAGTTCATTTAAGATTTTCCCCTGAGAAATCTTTGGTCTCCAAAAAATTATTTCCACAGCCAAAATTGCGCGGAACAACAAATTAGCGTAAAAATATTTAGCGGTGCGGGCGCATTCGGTGCGAAACAACAAATTCGACGCGGTCACCTTCGACACGGAACAACAAATTACCATTAAAAAAATCGGTGTGGACGCCTTCGGCGCGAAACAACAAATTCGGTGCAGGCGCCTTCTGCGAGAAACAACAAATTAGCGTAAAAATATTTAGCGGGCGCGCGAACGTCTTCGGTGCGGGCAACAAATTAGCGTAATAAAATTTAGCAGAATTTAGCGGGCGCCTTCGATCTACAGCAGCAACAAATTAGTGTCGAAGAGACGGTGAGCCCCGCGTTGGGGGAGAGACCATTCGATTTGCGACAGCATTCGATTTGCGGCATTAAGTGCAAGTTAAAAAAAATTTCCAAATGCATTAATTGTGTGTACTCTGCTATTACCAAGAAACTTTCATTCCACATAAACTTCATTTCCCCAGAAACTTTCATTTCCCCAGAAATGTTTTCCCTCCAAAACTTTTCACAAAATCTCATCTCAACCATTCATTCCTCAAAATTAAATCCAAGCCATCTTTCTATCAACCTGTTTGTCCTAGTCAGCTTGTCCTAGTCAGCCCTAGAATTCAAAAACAGTTGTGTTTTAATAAATAGATATATATGTATATGTATGTAAATATGTTACGCATGCATGCTGCCCTGTTAGTAATTATGTTTCCTTCAAACAGAGGGGTGGTATGGGTTTGATTCTTGCTGCATTTTGAGTTTCATTTGAAATTATATAAAATTATAAACACAAACAGACACACACTTAAACTCACCTAAGGATGTTGTCGATGTTGGTTAACACAGTGGCGGCGAGGGTTCGATTCCCATTTCCTGTGTTTTAAGTTTTGTTTGAAATTATATAAAATTATAAATATGCACACACTTAAACTCATTTGAGATTGTTGGAACTATTGGTTGGTGTGCTTATTAACACACGGGTGAAGGTTCAATTCTCATTTGTCGTATTTAAAAAATTTCAAAAAAGATTTTTTTCCCCGTTCAGGAGTGTCGAGTACGAGCGTATTCAACCGTATACGACCCGTCAAATAAAACATCTTAGGTACGGGTGACCGAATTATACCCAGATTGATAACCAGTTTTAGAACTATGACCCGGTTTCAATTTACATCGGGTTCGGGTTTAACCTTATTCGGGTCAGGTTAAACCTGACGTGACCTTACTTGAGCTAATCAATTTCCCACCACTAGACCAAATAGTTCAAACAACATTTAAGGTAAATACAAGCAATGCATAGTTTTCTCACCCAGCTCTTGTAGCAAGTGTTGGAAGCAACGATCTAGGCTCTTGGTTTGATGATGACAAACGTGTCATTATATCTAACGTGTGTGCTTAGTGTGTTTCAGGCTTGGCGAAACAATATACTTTCACTATTTGGCGGAATTGCTATTCGCATAGCATATTGGGAGAAAGGGAGTGTGTGCACAAAGAAGTTTGACTTGGTCAATGGAGAGCAAAGTAGGACTTGGTCAATGTGCAAATGAGAAAGGGGGAGAACCTAGCTTGAGTTGACTCATACCTTTTGGAGTAAAACACTAATCCTATTCCTTATCTAGTGCAAACTCCCCAAGGTTAAGGCCTTTATAAAACACCAAAAGAAATTAGTTTTTGTGTGATTAAAAAGTGACCAAAAGCCTATTCTTGCGTGAGCATCCAAGTGCTTAAAAAAAATCTTAAGAACCCTTAACCTAATTAATAAAAGGGCAGGCCGAAATCCCTTAACCTGATTAATACAAGAGTCCAACCTTTTGCAGGCCGTTCCCTTTATTTTTTCTACCATCCATCCTTTTGGATAAAAAAAAGAAAGCTCAAACCCTAAACCCCTTGGAACTGCCGCATGCCTATAAGAGGGAAGCACCAAAAATATTTGCAACAGCCTTGAAAAAATTTGGAATAAGCCGCAACACCAAGGCCCCAGGTGAAAAGCTTTACAAAACACAAAAGAATTTATTTGATCTTCAATTTTATTTGTCTGTGCAGAGGCCGGCCATTCAAAGCGAATTTTGTGAGAGGAGCCGTGCACAATTTTTTTAGAGAAGAATCGTGCACAGTGTTTTATGAAGGAGCAAGCTGCCGAAATTGTTTTTTTAAGAAGACTTGATTGGGTACAAAGGGTTGAGGTGAAATTTGATTGGGTACAAAGGTTTGAGGGCATCAGGCCAGTTTTAATTTTTCCTCTCCTTTGAAAATAAATCTCCAAGCCTCAACATTTTGTTTGTGCATGCAAGGCAATATTTTTTTTGTGCGTAATCTTTTTTTGTGTGCAGTTGACAGGGGTTCCCTTTGTTTGTGCACAATTTTTTTTAAGTGGCAGCCAAAGTTCTCTAATTGAAGGGGCCGAATTCTTGGGGCGCGTTGTTTAGCAAAGAGCCGCATCCTTCTCTCTTCGTAAAAGAAATCCTGACATCAAAATCAGAGAAAGAAAAAGATGGCCGTGACTTCCTCCTTGCACAAGAACCAAAACAAGAGCATCTTCTAGCGAGGAGTTCAATTGCCGCAACTTGAGTTGTCGTTGCCGAGAGACTACTACTACTTGCCAGACGACATCTGGCCCGTGCTGATTGACGAAGACGACATCGCTACACGATCTAAGCATTCTAAACTCTCTTGTTTATTATATTGTGTAGTATTGTGTTAGATCTTCGTAGGGGAAACTTTACCTATATTTTGTGACTATTTTGGGACTTGTCTAGTTGGGACTAGACAAGTGGGACCCAGCTAGTTTGGGACTAGCTGGTAGAAAGTTTTGCTAGGATTGATAGTGAGAGGAAACACTGTGTGTGGGGTACTGAGAGTCTGGCGAGTGTAGAGACGTAGAGGGTGCTCTGAGCGTGCTCTAACTTGTGACTTTGTACCTATTGCACTATTCAATCTAGTATTTGCTTTGAGGGCTGGAGTAGGTCGTTGGGACGACCGAACCAGGGTAAATCTGCTGTGTACTTTGTGTCTGCTTTTTATTACTCTGGTTGTGCTTTTAACTGCGTGTGATTTCTCGTGGGTTGCACGAGAATTTTTTTTATTAGCCTATTCACCCCCCTCTAGGCTAGGATCCAGATCCAACAAGTGGTATCAAAGCTGGTTTTGGGATCTAGCCTAGGATTGACCATGAATAACCATATGGATAGTGCTTTTGCTGAGGGTCAGTCTGTTTCCCGTCCCCCTAGGTTTAACGGAGGTGATTATGCTTATTGGAAAAATCGTATGAAAATGTACCTTATTTATGTTGATTACAACGCTTGGCAAATAATTGAAAAAGGATATAAACTGCCTGTAATTAAAGTAGAAAATGCTGAGATTGAAAAACCAAATGACAAATGGGATGATAATGATTGGAAATCTTATTCTTTAAATGCTAAAGCTATGAATGCTCTCATTTGTGCACTTGATAAATCTGAATATAATAGAATCTCACATTGTCTAACTGCGCAGGAAATATGGCATACTTTGGAGGTGACGCACGAGGGAACGTCACAGGTGAAGGAGTCTAGACTTGCACTTCTGAGCACAGCGTACGAGGGATTTCGCATGCTACCATCAGAGACCATATCAGAAATGTTTGCAAGATTCACCAACATCGTCTACAAGTCTAGCTCGCTCGGTAAGCCATATTCTAGCCTTGAACAGGTGAGAAAGATATTAAGAGCACTGCCAAGCTCTTTCAGACCAAAGGTCACCGCCACCCAGGAAGCAAAGGTATTGTCACAATTGAAGGTGGAGGACCTTATTGGTAATTTGATGTCCCATGAGTTGGAACTGCAAAATGTTGAAGTAAGAGAGAAACCTGAGGAGAAAGAGAAAGCCATAAAGCCCATTGCTCTGAAAGCTGACGAAAGTGAAGATGATGATGACGACATAGCGCTAATGGTGAGAAACTTCAGAAAGTTCATCAAGACCAAGCATGGGAGAAACGAAATGGCACCCAGGTTTAATCGTTCTAACTTTAATAATTCTTCCAAGCAATTTAATGATCAGAAATCTACCGATAGAATGCAATGTTTTAAATGCAAGGGAAGAGGACATCTGATGAAGGATTGCCCAAATGAAACTGCTCAGCTCGCTAAAGGAAAAGGAAAAGCGAAGGTATTAACATGGGATATGGATAGCGAAGCTGAAAGCGAGGAGGAACATGAAGCCCATTCTTGCATGGTGGCATCCAAGATGAGACACCGTCAGGTAGCAAAGCTGAACTTCTTAAAATTTGTAAAGAAATGCAAAATCAAATAGTAGATCATGAGTTCACTATTGAATGTCTCCAAAATCAAAACTATGACATGCAAGTTAGAGATGATAAGGTGTTTAAAGAGAATGAAAAACTTAAAATTGAACTTAATACATGTAAGTCTACTATTGAAATCATGAAGAAGGAAAGAGAAAGCTTTGATGAAAATGCTCCTTGTATTTCGTGTTCCTCTTTAGTAAATCAAAATAGCATGCTTAAACAAGATTTAATGAAGCTCGAAGCTGAAAAAGAATATGAAATAAGAGAGCTTAAGGATAAATTTTGCAGGTTAGATAATGACTTTAAAAGAAAAATGATTGAATTCGAGAAGAAGGAAGAGGAAAACAAGAGGGTTTTTATAAGTAAATGCACGATGCTTGTGGAAGAGAATAAACAATTAAAAATCAAAGTCTCTCATCTTGAATTGGCCATTAAGAAATTCTCTATAGGAAAACAATCGTTGGACACTATTTTAGAGAATCAATTATATGGCAATAATAGAAGAGGGCTTGGTTTTGGTCTGAAAACGTTGAAAAGCAAAAATTCAAGAAATTCCACAATGTACCCTCTATTGCAAAGAACAAATATGCAAAGTGCTTTACTTGTGATAGTGTAGGCCACAAATCATATTATTGCAAATTTAGGAACACTAATATCAAGTTTAAACAAGTGTGGGTTCCTAAAACAATATTGGCTAACACTAGTGGACCTTATTGGATTCCAAGGTCACACTTAACACCTTTCATGTAGGTGTGATGGAGTTTTGACGAGGAGCGATATATTCAATGTCTCATTCTTATAGCTCCTTCGTCAAAAGGCGACGAGAAGGTATAATTTTTATCCCTCTTTGCATTTCATTGCATACCTTTATAGATTGTTTTTGTGTGCTTGATTTATTTTGTTCTGTGTGCTTGCATGGATGATTTTTTAATGTATTTATTTCTGAAAAAAACATTAAAAAAATTGGAAAATCAAAAATAAAAAAAATTGTGCTTATTGAATCCTCTTTTGAATCTCTTAAGTGATATTGTATGAATGATCAATTCTATCCCTTGTAAAAGTCAATTCATTATTGGTGTAGCTACATGAACACGATGTTATTCTTTTTAGTAGGCATGACATGTCTCATAAGTTTCAAACTTGACTTCTACACCTACATTTGCACTTTCACGATATTTGACTTTTTAGTGCTTGTGGAGATTCTTTTGAAGAGTAATGGAAAGTGAATGTAGGAATGATTAATTTCTGAAATTTCTAAGGGATATGATGTGTTTAGCCATGAATTAAAATTGAGCACAAAAGAATTGAAAAAAAAACGATATTTGCTCCGTATGAAAAATGGATACACTTCATGTCTAAAACACAACCCACGATTATCCAACTTGTGCTACATGGGTAATCATTAGCGTTGGTATATATAACTCGTCAAGCAATGCCACCCCACATTTAAAAGTCCTTTTAGGCTATGTTTCGGGGTTCGGTAACTTGAACTCATCTTTGATGAGGTGGGAAAAGTCAATCCTAGTGATATTCATGAAAATTGGAAAATGTGGATTATTTTGGTTGATTTTCTGATATTGAATCTCCTCTTGCACTTTATTGTCTATATCATTTCACATACACAAAGGTGGAGAAGTCTTGGTGTGAAATTCTATGAACTTGATTTGTCTATTATTGGGATTACTCATGCAAATTGCACGCTACATCTAATAATGACTTATTTCTGCATGGGATATTTTTGTGACTTCATTAATCCACTTTTGGTGATTACAAAGGGGGAGAAAGAAAAGATGTTGACAACACTTTATTATTTGTTGAACTTTATTATTTGTTGAAGGGGGAGCTTGAAATATACTTGAATACTTGTTGAAGGGGGAGCTTGAGAGAAGGGATAGCATGCTATTGTATTTGTTATTAGTTTGTGCATGCCATGTTGTAGTGCTTGAATATTCATCTCATGATTCATATTGCATTACACCCTTCAACACACTTCACACACACACACATACTTATTGCTCAAATCTTTTATGGGTTTGTCATCACCAAAAGGGGGAGATTGTTGGAAGCAACGATCTAGGCTCTTGGTTTGATGATGACAAACGTGTCATTATATCTAACGTGTGTGCTTAGTGTGTTTCAGGCTTGGCGAAACAATATACTTTCACTATTTGGCGGAATTGCTATTCGCATAGCATATTGGGAGAAAGAGAGTGTGTGCACAAAGAAGTTTGACTTGGTCAATGGAGAGCAAAGTAGGACTTGGTCAATGTGCAAATGAGAAAGGGGGAGAACCTAGCTTGAGTTGACTCGTACCTTTTGGAGTAAAACACTAATCCTATTCCTTATCTAGTGCAAACTCCCCAAGGTTAAGGCCTTTATAAAACACCAAAAGAAATTAGTTTTTGTGTGATTAAAAAGTGACCAAAAGCCTATTCTTGCGTGAGCATCCAAGTGCTTAAAAAAATCTTAAGAACACTTAACCTAATTAATAAAAGGGCGGGCCGAAATCCCTTAACCTGATTAATACAAGAGCCCAACCTTTTGCAGGCCGTTCCCTTTATTTTTTCTACCCTCCATCCTTTTGGATAAAAAAAAGAAAGCTCAAACCCTAAACCCCTTGGAACTGCCGCATGCCTATAAGAGGGAAGCACCAAAAATATTTGCAACAGCCTTGAAAAAATTTGGAATAAGCCGCAACACCAAGGCCCCAGGTGAAAAGCTTTACAAAACACAAAAGAATTTATTTGATCTTCAATTTTATTTGTCTGTGCAGAGGCCGGCCATTCAAAGCGAATTTGGTGAGAGGAGCCGTGCACAATTCTTTTAGAGAAGAATCGTGCACAGTGTTTTGTGAAGGAGCAAGCTGCCGAAATTGTTTTTTTAAGAAGACTTGATTGGGTACAAAGGGTTGAGGTGAAATTTGATTGGGTACAAAGGTTTGAGGGCATCAGTCCAGTTTTAATTTTTCCTCTCCTTTGAAAATAAATCTCCAAGCCTCAACATTTTGTTTGTGCATGCAAGGCAATATTTTTTGTGCGTAATCTTTTTTTTCTGCAGTTGACAGGGGTTCCCTTTGTTTGTGCACAATTTTTTTTTAAGTGGCAGCCAAAGTTCTCTAATTGAAGGGGCCGAATTCTTGGGGTGTGTTGTTTAGCAAAGAGCCGCATCCTTCTCTCTTCGTAAAAGAAATCCTGACATCAAAATCAGAGAAAGAAAAAGATGGCCGTGACTTCCTCCTTGCACAAGAACCAAAACAAGAGCATCTTCTAGCGAGGAGTTCAATTGCCGCAACTTGAGTTGCCGTTGCCGAGAGACTACTACTACTTGCCAGACGACATCTGGCCCGTGCTGATTGACGAAGACGACATCGTTACATGATCTAAGCATTCTAAACTCTCTTGTTTATTATATTGTGTAGTATTGTGTTAGATCTTCGTATGGGAAACTTTACCTATATTTTGTGACTATTTTGGGACTTGTCTAGTTGGGACTAGACAAGTGGGACCCAGCTAGTTTGGGACTAGCTGGTAGAAAGCTTTGCTAGGATTGATAGTGAGAGGAAACACTGTGTGTGGGGTACTGAGAGTCTGGCGAGTGTAGAGACGTAGAGGGTGCTCTGAGCGTGCTCTAACTTGTGACTTTGTACCTATTGCACTATTCAATCTAGTATTTGCTTTGGGGGCTGGAGTAGGTCGTTGGGACGACTGAACCAGGGTAAATCTGTTGTGTACCATGTGTCTGCTTTTTATTACTCTGGTTGTGCTTTTAACTGCGTGTGATTTCTCGTGGGTTGCACGAGAATTTTTTTATTAGCCTATTCACCCCCCTCTAGGCTAGGATCCAGATCCAACAGCAAGAACCTTAACAGTCGTAAAAATGCTAGAATGAACACTTACCGTCGCTCCACTCTTACCAGCTGGTGTCATAACACCTTTCGCAGCAACAATGGCAGTATAAATCGCATCATCCTAGCAGATAGTGGTAACCAAGGAAAGCTTACAAGGAAACTCCTAGTATGTAACGATGTACGATGTTGGTGACCCCAACTCCAAAAAAGATGGGCATGATTTGGAGCAATCCCTGAGAAAAGAAGAGCTTGAATGACATTACGCGAGGCAAAAATTTGAGGATGGCTAGCACTGACAACGATATAAGAAAGTCACAGTTCACCCAAGGTGCTAGAAGCGCTACAACTAAAGGACTATCATCTTCTTAAAGCTCAATCAAAAGCTCAATCAAGAAGACATGACTCGAGACACATGACACCATACGATCAAATATCGAGATACCATAAGACTCCTACGATGTAACACATTCTCAACTACGAATAATCCAGCAACCTAGTATGTGACCCGAAACTATATCAGCCAACGAGGCACTCAAGATATCCTGATGCGTAGCTGTCACAACAATGCGCTTGAAAGGTAACGCCAACTTATAAGGTTCAATAGAAACAACAGTACATTGACCAAAATAGGTATGACGTACAAGATGCAGATTGCACAAATGGCTGCCTAAAAGATCATTCTCTTTCTAACGAGGACACAACTTACCGAAGCAAGGGTCCTTGTGATCTGACGATCATGCATACCAAAGATTATACATTAAGGAGCCAAGATCCCAATTTCACTTTTCAATAACTCTGCTTTCTCTCGACCATTGTCTCCCACGAGGAGCTGCAATGACTGCACTTAAGTGCAATGACTCTGTAGTTATTGGACACAAAAGTATAAGGTTTTCAAGTGAAGGGTATCTTGATGGACATCGAATGCTTCGTGGACATCATGCCATACGACACATTTGATGAGATGAGTATTGACCAAAGCCAAATTCAGGTTGGTCCTTGTTAATAGGTTTCACCAAAGGCTACAAAGGAGCTTCAGGATATAAATCACACTCTCAACTGTGTTTCAACTGTGTTTGGTGATGATAAAACGCAACCATCCTTGCCCATGTTGAAATTCCTTATAGTGAAACTGCATCAACTTCAATGCGATGTCTAGACTCTAAACATCTCATCCCGTGACGCTTGAAATAGCAATCATAATGTTTTGTTGGGACACAATTCTTCTAACCCTAAACAAAGAAGAAAGAGACATGAACAACCCGAAGACTACTAAGAGAAGTTACCACTTGTCAATCAAAGTTCAATGTCTTTGCATCGATAACAACAAATATATCGAGGCAACAACAAATGGGCAAAGGATGTGAAGCAGTACCACCCCCATCACAGTTATATGAAGAAGGACGTGAAGCCCCACCACCCTACCATCACTGGCGTTGCTTCTCCTACCTCTAGGGTGCATCACAGCAGAAGCATTTAACACCTTCAAGGAAAGTGGTTTTGATACTAACGTAGTTGGCTTAAGCACTTCAGCAATATGCTGATGCAGATGCAACCGCATCTACAGGCCAAGGAAGGGAGCGCATGGGCCTAGAGGCAGGCCGGGTTGTGACTTATTTCAGAAGGAGGAAGCGGCTCAACCGATGAGGGAGTATATCGTTCACATTTGCCTACGAATGGCGTTTTAGTCTATTACTTTCAGATCTGGAGTTGTCCTCTTCTTTTTATAATTAGAGCTAGCCATCTTCTGCTTTTATGCTTAATATTGTGAAGAACAATCTAGGTGTCACCATTGATGGTTCTTAGGCTTTATTCCGTTCATTTAAAGCTTGGAAAGAGTCTCCTCTCCTTACAAGACTCATCTATCTTGTTATCATTGTTCTTCGTTCTATTAATCCACTTTTTCCATTTTCCACTTAAAAATATTGTCTTCATTATTGTTTGATTAGTCGGTTTGTATCAAATTGGTATCAGAGCGGTGAGATCCGATGGCGACCTCAACAAGATCCAAGGAAATCGACGAGAAGATTCGGGGCTTGCACGAGGATATCCACAAAGCGATGGAGGCAATGAATGATCAAATCACCACGGGGTTCAAAGATCATGCGCAAACCCAAGAAGATCATCAAAACAAACTGAATACGATGAAGGCGAATACCAAACCCTAATTGTTGACAAAGAGAAGGGGAAGAAACCACAAGGCGAATCTGGGAAGGAGATTATCGACGAATCAAAAATAGAAAATCAGCGACAAAAAGCCCTAGAACCCAAGGCGACCGCCATCTTCAGCGGATCTGGGCCGGAAGCTGTTCTAGTGGGCAGATCGGGGTCATCAAACCCCCAGAGGGCCGAGGGAAGGGCGGCG
Organism: Scilla litardierei; assembly: GCA_030789695.1. Lineage (NCBI taxonomy): Eukaryota > Viridiplantae > Streptophyta > Magnoliopsida > Asparagales > Asparagaceae > Scilla > Scilla litardierei. The sequence goes on from CM061138.1 coordinate 111,528,666, forward strand.
AACCCCCAGGGGGTTCGGTTTGACCAGGCGAACCCCCTAGGGGCGACAAGGTGCGACGGGCCCTTTTGGGGATCGCAAGGGAGCAGCGACCCCTCCCTGGGGTCGCCCGAAGGCGGCGAGCCCCTGGGACCACTCCCAGGGGCCGACGAAGGCTTGGGAGCGGCAGGCGGCCCCTCCCGTGGGCCGCGCGGGCGGGGCAAACCCCACCTGGGGTCGCCCATGGACGGTGAGCCCCTGGGACCACTCCCAGGAGCCGGTGAAGGCTTGGGAGGGGCAAGCTGCCCCTCCTGTGGGCTGCGCGGGCGGGGCGAACCCCACCTGGGGTCGCCCATGGGCGGCGAACCCCTGGGCCACTCCCAGGAGCCGGCAAAGCTAGGTGAGGGCCCGGCGGGTTCTTCCATTGGGCATTCGGCTATCGCAGGGGGGTGACTCCTTTTGGGGACCAACGGAAAGCCTTTGCAGGCTTTACAGGGCATTACTATCATCCAGATGGGTTTGAAAGGCCTAAGTGGCCTGATGAGGAGTACGCAGATGAAGATGGAGGCTCCACTGGGGCTGGTGGAGGCGGTCTGGGTGGAGGACGACCAAGTCGTGGGTATTCACCTCAGGAGAAGGAGTATGAAGGAGGCACATTGGAAAATATCAATGCAGATCGGAGGTTGAAGACGCTAAAAATGCCAGTGTTATCCCAACGGATGGATCTATCAGGTAGAGAGGTACTTTCAGGTGATTGGGTTGACGGAGGAGGACGTCATGCGACATATCGGCATATATTTTGAGGGAAAGACCTTGGCGTGGTATCGTTGGCGGATAGCACGACACACTTTTTCCACCTGGGAGGAATTGGCGGCATACATTCTTGATCGTTTCCAGGGGACACCGGGTGGAGATTTCTAAGAGCAGTTATCGACTCTTAGGCAGGAGGGAACTGTGATGGATTTCATCGAGAAGTTTGAGACGCTTTCTGGTCGGGTGAAAGGGGGTCTCAGAGGAGGTCTTGGTGGGCAATTTATGAGGGGGCTGAAGCCAACTATACGAGTTGAGCTGAGGATGCAAAGTCCCAAGGACTTGGAGGACATCATTCGCTTAGCGCAGAAGACAGAGGAGAAGCAGGCAGATGAGAGGAGGATTAAAGGTACGTGGGGGGGCCAGAACCCACGTAACCAGCTACCACCAGTTGCACAGAAGATGATTACGAGGACCCACGACACTAAAGGGGAGAAGGCAGGGAGAGACCGTACGGTGGGATTCGGTAGGTGAATGACGGAGGCGGAGATGAGAGAGAGACGAGCCAAAGGATTGTGTTTTCGATGCGATGAGAAGTTCTCCTCCGGCCACAGGTGTGTGAGCAAACTGCTGCAGATCACTATAGTTCCCGACGAAGAGGGGTACTTTGAGGAGGAGCATGAGGCTGAGGCTGAGGAGGAACACCCGCACCTGGCGGAGGTGTCCCTGAACTATGTAGTCGGATTTACTCCAAACCACACCATAAAGTTATTATTAGGGGACTAGCCGATGCAAGGGTGACAGTGCTCATTGACAGTGGGGCCACCCACAATTTCATATTTCGTCAGATAGTGGAGCGCCATGGGTTACAGCTCAGCAACATGGAGAAGTTTACGGTGCTTCTAGGGACCGGGAAGATGGAGGAGAGCATGGGGATGTGCAAGAGATTGTGCTTGACCTTGCAGGGAGTGCAGATAGTGGATGATTTCTTACCCCTGGATTTGGGTAATGTCGACGTGATATTGGGAGTGCAGTGGCTAAAGAGTTTGGGCGAAGTCAATGTGAACTGGAAGCAGCTCAAGATGGAGTTCCAGGAGGGGGATCGCACCGTAGTACTGAGGGGGATCCCAGCCTCTGTTTTTCTATAGTGGCCTTCAAGGACATGACTCGGGCACTGCGGAGGACAGGAGGGGTATTTGGTGGAGTTTCAGGGGATGACAGCTGAGGCAGAGGGGCAGGCTAAGGAGACCCCGACGAAGGTAGAGCATGTACTGGAGCAGTTTCAAGAGGTTTTTCAGATGCCGCAAAGACTTCCTCTGCCACGAGACCATGAGCACGCGATAGTTTTGCGAGAGGGCGTAGTACCGGTGAGCGTGGGCCATATAGATATCCGCATGTGCAGATGGATTAGATAGAGCAGATGGTATGGGAGATGCTACAGGCCGGGGTGATCCAGCCCAGCGTAAGCCCTTTTTCAAGTCCAGTGTTGCTGGTGAAGAAAAAGGATGGGAGTTAGCAGTTTTGCATAGACTACGGGGCCTTGAATAAGAAAACTGTACCCGGTAGGTTTCCTATTCCTGTTATAGATGAGTTGATGGACGAGCTCCATGGGACGATGGTATTCTGAAGGTGGATTTGAAGTTGGGGTACCACCAAATTCTGATGAGGCAGGAGGATGTGCCGAAGACAGCATTTCGTACCCACGAGGGAGATTATGAGTTTCTTGTCATACCATTCGGCTTGATGAATGCACCGTCGACCTTCCAGGCCTTGATGAACAGGTTTTTCATCCCTACTTGAGGAGGTTCATCTTGGTCTTCTTTGACGACATCTTGATCTACAGCAGATCGATGGATGAACATGTGAGTCACATGGAGCTGATTTTCAGGGAGTTACAAGCACATCAGTTGTATGCAAATCGAAAGAAGTGTATGTTCGGACAAATGCAGATTGAATATCTGAGACATATAGTGTCAGGAGCAGGGGTAGCAGCGGATAGATCGAAGGTGGCAGCAATGTTGGACTGGCGTCTACCAACGTCACTGAGAGCGCTTCAAAGATTTCTGGGCTTAACCGGGTACTACAGAAAATTTGTTAAGGGTATAGCACCATTGCTTAGCCTCTAACAGAGCAGTTGAAGGACGGATTCCGATGTGGAAAGCAGCGACTCAGTCTTTTAAGGCGCTGAAGGTAGCGATGTCGATCGCTCCAGTTTTGGCATTACCTGAATTTGTATCTTTTGTGGTGGAGACGGATGCTTCAGGCTATGGATTGGGAGGTACTGATGCAAGAGGGGAGACCCATAGCCTACTTCAGTCAGGTGCTATCTGCCAGTGCACTACTGAAATCAGTTTATGAGAGGGAGTTTATGGCTATTATACTATCAATTCAAAAATGGCAGCCATATTTATTGGAGAGACACTTTGTGGTGCGAACAGATCAGCGCAGCCTAAAGTACCTATTGGAGCAGAGATTAGTGATGGAGGAGCACCAGAGACGGCTTTCTAAGCTCGTAGGATACCGCTTTGACATTGAGTATAAGCCGGGGTTGGAGAATAAGACGGCAGATGCACTGTCTCGGCGAGAGGGGGAGGCATAGCTGCAGGCTCTATCCTTACCTATATGGTTGGATTGGGGGCCGATGTTGCAGGAGACGGAGTCGAACCCAGATTTGAGACGCATTCGGGAGACACTGCAGAGTGTGGATGAGGGTCTAGCTAGGTATACGTTGTAGAGACAGCAATTGCTCTATCAAGAGAGGTTAGCCTTGCCCTGGTCATCGTCATTTATACCAGTGCTTTTCCAGGAGTTCCATGGATCAGCAGTAGGGGACATTCGGGAGTGCAGCAGACCTACATGCGGATGGCTAGGGAGATCTATTCGCCCGGGAAGCGTAGGGATATCGCGCGGATGGTGGCTGCATGTGATATTTGCCAGAGGCATAAGTACATGATGATGGAGCCTGCGGGGTTATTACAGCCATTAGCATTATCAGATAGGGTCTGGGAGGAGTGACGATAGACTTCATCGACGGGCTACCACGATCGGAGGGATTCACGGTGATTTTTTGTAGTGGTAGATCGCTTGAGTAAGTATGCACATTTCATTCCATTGAAGCATCCTTACACGGCAGTATCAGTAGCGACAACGTTCATGAAGGAGATTGTCAGGTAGCATGGTTTTCCCGAGGTGATTGTCATGAGTGGATTTTGGAAGGAGCTGTTCAGGGTGCAGGGCACAGTCTTGAAGAGGAGCACAGCCTACCACCCTCAGTCGGACGGGCAGACAGATGTGATGAACAGGAGCATTGAGACGTATCTTCAGTGTTTTTCCTCGGAGATCCTCGACACTGGTACAGATGGCTAGCATGGATAGAGTACTCGTACAATACTTCGTATCACTCAGCAGCAGGTACAACACCCTTTCGGATCTTATATGGGAGAGACCCACCACGAGACCCCGGTGTCACGGGTGGATTACATGGAGGAGCGAGACAGTATGTTGGAAGAACTCAAGAAGCATGTGACGAAGGCGCAACAGGTGATGAAAGCTAAGGCGGATGGTCATCGCCGTGACGTGCACTTTCAAGTGGGCGATAAGGTATACCTAAAACTACGACCATGTCGTCAGAAGTCCTTAGCACACAGGAGGAACGAGAAGCTGGCAACACGGTACTATGGGTCATTTGAGGTGGAGGCCAAGATAGGGGTGGTAGCATATAGGCTAAAGCTGCCTCCCTCGTCTTCAATTCACCCCATTTTTCACGTGTCATAGCTACGACGGGCTATTGGAGAGCAGACAATGATGCACATACCCCCACACTTACAAATGACATGGAGGTGCTTATGGAGCCATTGGACGTCAGGGCTGTTCGTCATGTACCGAGATGACGACGGGAGGTACTGATACATTGGCAGGGATTGACGGACTGCGATGCTACATGTGAGGAGGCAGACATGATACAGCAGCAGTTCCCTGATTTCCACCTTGAGGACAAGGTGGCTCTTCTACGGGAGGATATTGATGCGGATGCAACCGCATCTACAGGCCAAGGGACGGAGCGCATTGGCCAAGAAGCGGGCCGGGTCATGACTTACTTCAGGAGGAGGAAGCGACTCAACCCATGTGGGAGTATATCATTCACATTTGCCTACGGATGGCATTTTAGTCTATTACTTTCAGATCTGGAGTAGTCCTCTTCTTTTTATAATTAGGCTTAGCCGTCTTTTGTTTTTTATGCTTAATATTGTGAAGAACAATCTAATCACCATTGATGGCTCTTAGGCTTTATTCCGTTCATTTAAAGCTTGAAGAGCGAGTCTCCTCTCCTAACGAGACTCATCTATCTTGTTATCATTGTTCTTCGTTGAATTAACTTTTTCCATTTCCACTTAAAAATATTATATTTATTATTGTTTGATTGGTCGGTTCGTATCACATGCATATCAACAAGCTCCACAACATACTCGATATCAACCCTACAAAACAACGTAGAATAAAAAAGCGCATTTGCGCTATGTTCTCCCTACTCAACACTATTCCTAACATCACAACAAATAACGTAAAGGATGCTTGAAGCAGCCCCACTACCAATGCAAGCCGAACTTCCCAAGAAGGATAAGAAAAAGTACTATGTGTACCATAGCGATCATAGACATACAACGAATGGATGTACTCAGCTATATCAAGACATTAAAGCCATAGTGAGATGGAAACATCTATGAAAATATACAACCTTGCATCAGCGAGACAAAAGCATGGTTGATAATGAACCAACAGATCGAAGTCTTGAAGAAACGTAAATCTTCACAATCAACTAAAAAGCTCAAGAGAACAAGTGAGAAGGGTGTCATGTGCACTTAAAATGTACTCCATCTCAAGAGAGGTTTTCTATAGACAACAAGAACTTTATAGAAAAATAAGATTTTATCTCAATCAATAAATTCTTATTTTGGCCTCTATGGTCATATAATCTTTTATACGCCATATTAAAATAAAACGACCTCATCATTTTCAAAATTATTTCTTTCGTTGCCTAAGTGTCATGTACTACACAATCCATAAGGAAAAAGATGATCAACGTCGAATCCCTACCACCTTGTGAGTGCCAGACTGAAAAAAGACGAAAATTGTCATACCCCGCCAAGGAGGGAAATGCGATAACCGCCCAGATTCATACCGACCTAGTCAACTAGCTAGTGCTACGACAAACTGTAATAAAAATGTTGGAAAAAGAAAGGTCGATAAATGATGAACCCTACCACTTAAGAGTGTTAAGTGGATGAAAAGGTTTTAAATGATGATACCCTATCAAGAAAAAAGGCAATAACCGTTGACCTGTCAGTGTGATGATTTGGCTCACAAAATTATTAAAAATGACGTAAGCAAATGCCAGACTCGTACCAACTATCATTGTCATAATGAAAAGCAATCGTCAAGAGTAATGCTATTACCAAAGTTGCAACTCATGCAACCACTTAACTACCACTATCATAGTAAATTCCTAAAAATAATAATTGAATGCAAAGAAGAAATATCATAGCACAATCGCACTATAGATGCCAATACATAAAAACCAAACTTCATTCTACAAGCATAAAGCTACCGTAAGTTGTTAAATGTAATCTTGGGCAGGAGCGTCAGCGTATACTGCAAATGCAATGCCATTGGAACAGATCATTTTGACACTAAAGACCGATCGACTGACGGCCAAACGAGGTGATCGTTTTGGTTTGCATTAAATAGCATATCTGTTGTCTGAAACCAATTCCCCTCCATGCATAAGATCTACTGGATCATTGGTCTGGACAAGCGAAGTAGTGGATGAATCAACTCCCACGGCAATGACAAAGTCTTAGCAAGATCCACATTGCTCTATTCTAACGGATGTTATGAAGAACGAGCCCCACCATTCTCGACAACAAACAAATGATATCAGCCCCCCGAAACCAACAAAATAGAAGCTAAACACCCTTAGTGGGAGTTTTCCTGAGCTAGGATGTCGTCGTAGTGGGCTGCCACGATGAGCAACCTTGCCCATAGACCGAGGGGCCTAGCCACATGGTGTTTAGTGGGGGTGTCCAATGACAAGCAATAACCCGCATCAAGCTTCCATTGCCCTCATGACAAGACGCGACAAGCTTCCGTTGCATTTGTAGCCAATACACACCGAACGCTCCTCACCTGGGCAACCCCCACATACTGATAAATAGGTGCTTTCTCATACTGAAGGTGCCTCGTTACATGAAGCGTCGTTAGGGGTGTCCTGATGAGCAGATGTGTCCTTGTGCCGAGGGTACCCCATCACGATGGCCATGCCTAGGTCTAAATCACATCTTCCATTATTGAGCAAGACTCAACCAACACTTGAACAACTTCATCCAAGTATCCGTCCATACTGCCTACTTCAAGCTATCACCATCTTCATTATCTCCTTAAGATCTAAGCGGTCTTCTCCCCTGTCACAGCATCGATCCTAACCCAAAATAAAGACGATATAACACAAAACTTTGCCTCCAATAAGCACCAATATGTCACCCTGATTAAGGCTACAAATCAACCACGATAACATGAGTTGGCATTCGCTTTAGACACAATTAAACCATGAACATGGTTTGTTTGTGGTTTCTGACAGATTGCTAACGAGGCTTGAAGTTAGCCAAACAATGAGTTTAGATCCTTCGATGGTCACGTACTAGCACATGTGCTAAGTGCTCAATGAAATGACCATGACAAGATGTCACCATTTCGTGTACCCACGCATGGATTATGTTACATTGATGCGATGAGCCGACAATGAGCCCCCACAATAAGGCCATTAACCCCTTGATACCCTTATTCGTTGACTGCCATCACCTTAAATCTGCAGAATGGAACATTTGCCCCCAACTGCAGAAATGTTCGATACCAATCCAATTATATGTAAACTTCAAATTGGACTCTGTGGACTAATGATAGTAAACCACCTAAAAGACTCCACGTGGCTTACTCAGCTAAAGGCTAAACGGAGCCTAACTTAGCAAAAAGACCCGTGCAAGCATGCCACATACAAGGAAGGCCATATACATTAAATGATCAAAATACCCACTGGCTAAATCCATATAAAACCATCCCTTCGAGGATCTAACTCATTCTATTCTACACATCTTATTAATTAAGATTATATTTCTTATCTCTAAGGTTCTACTTGACCAGTGCAGAAGCCGAAGCCTGAGCCACAACCCAGCTTTGACTCACTAACACTCTTATTTGATTATGATGTGCAGATCACAAGATCTTCAGAAGACATGCACAACTCAACACATCCAATTCCATCTGCCTACTACGTCATCTTTTTCAACTACACACAAAATGTTGTTTACAAAATATTAACATAGAAGATTAAGTTGTACATCATTGTTAGTACCGCATAACAAACCAAAAACATTATATTTATTTATATAGAGAAAATTTCATCATAATCATTAATATCACACATTGTTCCCACCCAAGCCATATTCAACCCTTATATCATAATTTTCAACATTTCCATTGACAAAAACCATAGCTTTAAGGAGACAAATAAAAAATGATCCAAAATATCACAACACTAAAATGTATCCCAACCATATTAGGCAAGCATCAATTGAGTAGGTCAAGCATTGGCCAAGCATACTACAATTTTCCTTTTCTTTTTTTTTACAAATTCGATACATATCAAACATGTACCAATCATATCAATAGGGATATAATTATGTAATATGTATCGGATAAGAATGTGATACCAAAATATATGTACGGTGCTTCAAAGGGTGCTTTAATGAAGCAAATGAACGATACATATTACATCTATATCGAATGTGCCATCACCTTAAATCTGTAGAAGGGCACATTTGCCCCAACTGATACTAATCCAATTATATGTAAACTTCAAATTAGACTCTAGGGACTAATGATAGTAAACCACCAAAAAGGCTCTACGTAGCTTATTCAGCTAAATTCTAAATGGAGCCTAACTTAGCAAACAGACTTGTGCATGACTGACACATACAAGGAAGGCCATATACATTAAATGATTAAATTACCCTCTGGGTAAATCCATATAAACCATCTCTCCGAGGATGTAACTCATTCTATTCTACACATCTTACTATTTAAGATTATATTTCTTATCTCTAAGCTTCTACTAGACAAGTGTAGGAGCATGAGCCTGAGTCGGAACCTGAGCCCCAACCCAGCTTTGACTCACTAACACTCTTATTTGACTATGATGTGCAAATCATAAGATCCTCAGAAGACAGGCACAACTCAACACATCAAGTTCCATCTGCCTACTACATCATCATCTTTTTCAACTACACACAAAATATTGTTTACAAAATATTAACATAAAAGATTAAGTTGTACATCATTGTTAGTACCACATAACAAACCAAAAATATTATATTTATTTATATATAGAAAATTTCATCATAATCCTTAATATCACAAATTGTTCCCAACCTAGCCATATTCATCCCTTATGTCATTATTTTTCAACAATTCCATTGACAAAAACCATAGCTTTAAGGATACAAATAAAAAATGATCCAAAATCTCACACCAACACTAAAATGCATCCCAAATATATTAGGCAAGCATCAATTGAGTAGGTTAAGCATCGGCCAAGTATACTACAATTTTCTTTTTCTTTTTACAAATTCGATACGTATCGAACATGTACCAAGCATATCAATTGGGATATCGATATGTAATATGTACCAGATATGGATGTTATACCAAAATATAGGTACGATGCTTCAAAGGGTGCTTTAATGAAGCAAATGAATGATACATATTACATCCATATCGAATGTGCCATCACCTTAAATCTGTAGAAGAGCACATTTGCCCCAGCTGCAAGAATGTTCGATACTAATCCAATTATATGTAAACTTCAAATTGGACTCTGGGGACTAATAATAGTAAACCACTAAAAGGCTCCACGTGGCTTACTCAGCTAGTCTAAATGGAGCCTAACTTAGCAAAAAGACATGTGCAAGCCTGACACATGCAAGGAAGGCCATATACATTAAATGATTAAAATACCCTCCGGCTAAATCCATATAAAACCATCTCTCCGAGGATGTAACTCATTTTATTATACACATCTTATTATTTAAGATTATATTTCTTATCTCTAAAGTTCTACCTGATTAGTGCAGGAGCCGGAGCCAAAGCCAGAGCCCCAAACCCGGCTTTGACTCACTAACACTCTTCTTTGACTATGATGTGCACATCACAAGATCCTCAGATATCCTCAGAAGACAGGCACAACTCAACACATCCAGTTCCATCTGCCTACTACATCATCATCTTTTTCAACTACACACAAAATGTTGTTTGCAAAATATTAGCATAGAAGATTAAGTTGTATATCATTGTTAGTACCACATAACAACCCAAAAATATTATATTTATTTATATAGATAAAATTTCATCATAATCCTTAATATCACACATTGTTCCCAACCTAGCCATATTCATCCCATGTATCATCATTTTCAACAGTTCCATTGACAAAAACCATAGTTTTAAGTAGACAAATAAAAATGATCCAAAATCTCACAACACTAAAATGCATCACAAACATATTAGGCAAGCATCAATTGAGCAGGTCAAGCATCGGCCAAGCATACTACAATTTTCCTTTTCTTTTTATTTTTACAAATTCGATACGTATCGAACTTGTACCAATCATATCAACTGGGATATCAGTATGTAATATGTACCAGATAATGATGTGATACCAAAATATATGTACGGTGCTTCAAAGGGTGCTTTAATGAAGCAAATGAATGATACATATTACATCCATATCGAATGTGACATCACCTTAAATCTGTAGAAGGGCACATTTGCCCCAGCTGCAGGAATGTTCGATACTAATGCAATTATATGTAAACTTCAAATTAGACTCTGGGGCCTAATGATAGTAAACCACCAAAAAGGCTCCACGTAGCTTATTCGGCTAAAGTCTAAATGGAGCCTAACTTGGCAAAAAGACCCGTGCAAGCCTCGCACATACAAGGAAGGCCATATACATTAAATGATTAAATTAACCTCCGGCTAAATCCATATAAAACCATCTCTCTGAGGATGTAACTCATTCTATTCTATACATCTTATTATTTAAGATTATATTTCATATCTCTAGGATTCTACTTGACCAGTGCAAGAGCCGAAGCCTAAGTCCCAAACCCAACTTTGACTCACTAAGGCTCTTGTTTGACTATGATGTGCAGATCATCATTTTCAACACTTCCATTGACCAATACCATAGCTGTAACTCTAGTTCATTAGGAGACAAATAAAAAATGATCCAAAATCTCACAACAGTAAACTGCATCCCAAGAGTATTAGACAAGCATTGGGCAAGCATCAATTGAGTCGGTCAAGCATCGGCCAAACATACAACATTTTACCTTTTCTTTTCTTTTCTTTTTACAAATTCGATACGTATCGAACACATACCAAGCATACCAAATATCCCACATACCAAGCATACCAAATGGGATATCGATATGTAATATGTACAGATATGGATGTGATAACAAAATAGAGGTACAGTGCTAAATAGGGCGCTTTAATGAATCATGTATAGATATCAATCTTCTTTGCTAATGTGTCATACCATCCAACTATGACATCACCTTAAATCTGGAGAAAGGCACATTTGTCCCAACTACAGAAATGTTCGATACTGATCCAATTATATGTAAACTTCAAATTAGAATATGGGGACAAATGATAGTAAACCACCTAAAAGGCTTCACGTGTTTTACTCAACTAAAGGCTAAATGAAGCCTAACTTAGCAAAAAGATCAGTGCAAGCCTGACATATACAAGGAAGGCCATATACATTAAATGATTAAAATACCCTCTGGCTAAATCCATATAAAACCATCCCTTTGAGGATCTAACTCATTCTATTCTACACATCTTATTATTTAAGGTTTATATTTCTTATCTCTAAGGATCTACTTGATCAGTGCAGGAGCCGAAGCCTGAGCCACAAACCCAACTTTGACTCACTAACACTCTTATTTAAATATGATGTGCAGATCACAAGATCTCAGAAGGCATGCACAACTCAACCCATCTAGTTCCATCTGCCTACTACATCATCAACATCTTTTTCAACTACACACAAAATTTTGTTTACAAAATATTAACATAGAAGATTAAGTTGTACATCATTGTTAACACCACATAACAACACAAAAATGTTACATTTATTTGTATAAAGAAAATTTTAACATAATCCTTAATATCACATATTGTTTCCAACCTAGCCATATTCATCTCCCATAACATCATTTTCAACTCTTTCATTGATAAAAACCATAGCTTTAATTACAGTTCATTAGGAGACAAATAAAAAATGATCCAAATCTCACAACAACAATAAAATGCATCCCAACCATATTAGACAAGCATCGGGCAAGCATCAATTGAATACGTCAAGTATCAACCAAGCATACACCATTTTTCCTTTTCTTTTTCTTTTTAATAATTCGAGAACACGTACCAAGCATATCAACTGGGAAATGGGTATGTAATATGTATCGGATATGGATGTGATACCAAAATAGAGGTGTGGTGCTTCACAGGGCACTTCATATGGTACCATAAGATTGGTATAGGAAACCAAAAGAGACAAACAAGAGGATCTACCTCCTAAACCCCTGAACGCCAGTGTCAATCGGATTGCACTACATATTTATCATAGAGATTAAGATCATGCTGCCATATAATGGCCCTCCATGTTTCCAAGTACTTCGAGGCATAAGATCAGATAAAAAAGGTTGTTGAACATACATGTTATTTTAGCACCAAGATTTCTGCTGAATTCCTGAAGATAGTTGACGCATGTTAGTTTAGCATGGGACCCTGCTAACTTTATTAGTGATTCAGGATCAAGACTACTTGCTTCAAAATGAGTGCTAGGCTGCTGTTTTGTGTGTTGCTGAAAATAGTATATACATACATATAAAGTAAAATTACAACAACAGTTTTTTTATATAGAAGAACAAATAAAATCATACACGCAAGTTAACTACCATCCTTTCAATTATAAGTTTGCATTCAAACAATATTCCTTAATCCTTACTACTATAATACCAACTTTTCCCCTCCTAAATTGAAACAAGGATTCCAATTTGATTACCATGAAGAAACAGGAAAATAATTAGACCTCCAATTAAATTCAATTAAATTTTAATGGTAAAATTCTTATTAAATCCAAGCACTTAATAATCATCGACCCAAGACATCACTTCATTAGGTAATTAATCTATGACAAATGACTTACTTTTTAGTATATAGCATCTAATACATCAATGCAATTGAACTCAACAATTTTGTGTGATTTTCTAAACTTTAGTTGACATGCCCTTGCACAAGCTCAAAAATCTACTTTTTAAATGGTAAATAGTTTTTTAACTACTTCAGAAATGGGAGAGCATCTGACAATTATCCCTATGCTAATACTCAAGTGTGGAATCAACTTTTCTGCAGAATCCCGGTTGTAGAATCCATGTTATTAAATTAAACCATGTTGATAAAATAGGCATAAATTTGTTGAATTGGCTAATGTAAGAAAGTAGGCTACCAATTTATGTTGCCCTTCCCCAAGGGGTAGAACCATGTTGATGAATGGAAAATAGACATAAATCTGTTCAATTGGCTAATGTAAGCAATTAGGCTGCCAATTTATGGTGTCCTTCCCCTAGGGGTAGCATTGTAAAAATAATGTTTATTCCCAACGAAAGAAGTTCTTAGAGCCTATTTATCTACACCGAAGTTATCCCAAATGAATGGTTGAAAGATGCATAAAAGTAGAAAGGATCTATTTGGATTTTTAGTTCAAAATGATATCATACAAAGATACTAATAAGATTTAACATTCAATTATTTTGCATTTAGAAGAGTTTCTGTATGCTACAAAAAGACAAACGGAGGAAGTGTTCACTAAAGTTCCTTAAGTCATTAAAATGTTTCAAGTCTAGCTTTAGAGACTTCAAGCTCTTCTGTGCAAATAAACAGTCACTTAGCATCTCATTAATTAAAAAAGATAAAAAATGATAGAATGATAAATAAGAGAAATTTGAAGTAAAGCTGAAACTCATTCCCTCTTCTGTTTTCAAAAGAACATGCCGGGGAAGGGGTTCGGGATGCCATAGGTTGTGACCAATCTGCCACTGATTTGCCATTATGATCAATTCATAACATGCCCAGGAAAGGGTTCTGCCACTGATTTGCCTTTATGATCAATTCATACTCTTATGGCTGTTTTGAGCCATTCCTTCGGCACAAGACAATAAAAGTAGGACCAGCCAACAACTTCAGGTCGATTCTCTATCATCATTTTCTCTTTGCTAACAAGATTTCACTTTTGCCCATCCATGTCTCTTATCGGTTAGTTCTACCTTAGAGCTGATTATTTGCATCTCCACCGTCGCCACTACCCCCACTCAGCAACTACCAGAGGAATTATCAGACTCAATGAAGACGAAGATGTTAGCCAATGGCACCCAGTGTTATCAATGAGGGATGATGGCCTAAGGCGGTGAACCAAAAATCCGCCATAAACATATAGCGGATGAAATAGCGGCCTATGGCAGACGGCCTATGTGTGTATGTGTATGTTCTCTCTCTGTGTGTGTGTGTAACTGTGTATGTGGGTGTATGTGTGTGTGTATGTGTGTGTGTATGTGTGTGTGTGTGATTTTATGCGTGCGTGCGCGCGTGTATATGTAATTATGTATGTATGTATGTGTGATTGTGTGATTGTGTATGTGTGTTACATGTGTCTGTATGTATCTGTATGTATGTATGTGTACGTTCTCTCTCTCTCTGTGTGTGCGTGTGTGCGTGCGTGTGTATCTGTAGGTGTGTCTGTAGGTGTGTATAAAAACTAAAAAACTGCAAAAACGAATAAAAACAACATAAATAATCAAAAATAATAATTGAACGTCCGCCATGTGCGCCATAAACCACCACATGGCGGGCGTTATGGCGGAAATAGCGGGTGCCATGGCGGAAATAGTGGACAGGGCCATATCATGCTGAAAAGCGGATGGCGAATGGCGATGAGCCCAAAAACCGCCAGGCATTCCGCCATAGCGCCCATGGCGCCGCCATTTGATAACACTGATGGCACTCGGTCAGTTTTTCCACCATTGGATACAGACCAAAAAAATAAAAGAACAAAAAAATAACGTGAGACAAATGCAGAAGAATGAGAGGTAATGTTGTACTCTAGAGAAGTTTGTAACTCTATGCTTTATGTAGGCATCAAACATGAAAACAATTGATTATTATATCATTGGTTCTTGAAAACCTATGAAGCACGGACACTCCAATAAGGGTTAAACATTGCTAGTACTATATTAGGCATTGGTTAAAACATTTTTAGATCTTATTTATTTGATTTCGTTTCTTGATTAGAAGCTATTTTGTAGTTGAAATTAATATTGTATATTTCAATTTTTTTATTGAACACATCCTAATCACTATATAATCACTATATAGGGTTTGATGTCTATTACATATAATAACATATGCATGCACATACATGGTTTTATCCCCGATTCCATGTATCCTGCTTTTAATAATTTGATGTGTCCACGTGTCTGTCTTGCCGTGTACGTGTCCAGTGTATGCGTCTATGCAACATAGTTGAGAACCATTTGGCCGGGTTCTCTTTACCATGGTGACATAAAGGATTGGGACTTTGTTCGGTTTTGGTCCGGTTTTGGTCATAAGACCAAAACCCCAAAAGTTTGTCGTCAATAAGTTTCAGAATTCATTCTTTCACGCATGGTAGTTCCCGAGGAAGTGCATTTAAATATTTCTCTCCGGTCAGTACCCATGTAGGAAAGAACCCATGATACCCAAATGCAATGTATGCAAGGAGCATGTGCTCAGTTCCCTCGCAGTAAAGCGCCAGAAGGTTTAGGACATCAAACGTAATTGCGCTGAAGGCTGGCCGACGGCAACCTCCCTATGATCATCCTTTCGTTGCTTCTTATAGTGCAGTTATAAAGAACACAGTGATCATTCAAAGAACAGACGAAAACATGACATCACACATCACCACACTGCAAATTCTAGAACACGACATGCCAAATAGTATTGGCATGGCAAGAAGTGTGTATCTGATACTGATTTGGTGTTCAGCTTCACCAGCATGAAGCGTCTATTTATGTGTCATGGTCATTCTTACTGCAACACAACCATGTCACACTAGGTATATCATGTGAATTTTACGAAATGATTCCATGTCACGTTAGATCCATGACCGCATTGCAAGGTCCAAGTAATATACGTGTCCAACTACCCATGCCTTAAAACAAAATTTTAGCTTGGTTCAGGCCCAACCTGAGCAAAACCTGGTACATTGATAAATACCATTTACTTCTCTGAACTCTAGATCCAAATACAACTCATTTATAATTCTTTAGGGTAATATATGGTTTTTAGAGAAAGTGTGACAAGCTTGGATGACCTTTTCTAATTCGTTTCTATTTTAGATACACTTCGCATATATCTATTAACATGTGATAAACCTTTTAGAAAGAAGACATTTTGAGGACTATATATTCAGAATTGTCTACAGCATAATTCTAGTTCCCAGCTATTTATTACCATTTGGTAAACCTTTTAGGGTTCTATCTAAAAGACGCTTTGAGGACTAGATATTCAAAATCGTGACATTTGTCGTGTAACTGATTAATGCTTTCACCCAACAAACTGTTAGATCCAGCCGCTTTTGGGGGCATTTTTGTGATTTTTATTATTGAAGGGGTATTTGGGTAATTAGACCTTTAATTGGATGATTATAAATAGAGGGTATAACTAGCCGGCCCTGATATGCGGAATTTGTAAGTTGTTTTGATATTTGAGAGGAGAATGTTCCTCGTTTCTAGGGAGGGTGCAGACGTCCCCTATCAATCGGCGGCTTGGTAGTGCGATTACCCCTAAAAGTGTAATCATTTATCCTTTTAATTTTTAGTTTATTGCTAATAAATTTCAGATTTGGTTTGGTTCCTATTATTTTGGTATCAGAGCGGTTCGATCTCGAGGGAAGAGATAAGATCCATGACGGAGGAATTGGAGGCTATCATGCAATTAGTCCAAGAGTCCAGGTAATTGGGTCAAGAGATCAAGTAACTTATACTCCTCGCAGCGAAAGGGGGGAACGACAGCAAAACCCTTATTTTGGGCTAAAGGCGTCGACTTTGGACGAGAAAGAGGAAAAAATCGACATCTTTGACGCGAATCTGTAGAAGGAGACGAGCGGCGACACAGATCTGAGGAAGGAGAAGAGCAGCGCCACAGACCTGGAGAAGTTGAAGGCAAACGGCACAGATCTAAGTACAAAGGTGACGTCTTTCGACGAGGAGCTCCATTTCCAAGGTGATTCGGCACCAGATCTGAAGGGGACGGATAAGAACGGCGCAGATCCAAAGGCCACGCTACAAAGCCGCGAACCATGAAGCCATAGGGCATCAAAACATCGAGAGAGGAGTGTTCCGGCAGTGAAACTGAGGGGCCCGCCCTGGACTCCAGGGTATCCCCGAGGGGCTGTCGCCCATCCAGCAGGGGCGCCAGCCCCAGGAGGGGCCCCAAGGGGCTGCCACCCCTCCAAAAGGGGCAACAGCCCCTCCAGGGTCCCCAGGGGGCTGCCTGCCATTCATGAGCGACGACGGGCCCTCTGAGGCGTCGAACAGCTAGGATTTGGCTTTTCGGGCCCAAAACAGCGTGCAACAGAGCTCTTTCAGCAGCACAATAACAACGACGACCTTCCAACGTACTTGTGGGAGCCCGATGATGCCCTCTGGGCCCCACCATGGCGCGATGATATTTTTCGGGACCCGTTTTGGCCAGGCATCACTCTTAAATGGCCCCAAGGCCATTGGTTTTCAATTGGAAGTCCGTCCGAGCGACAACATTTCAGTTTGGGTTATGAAAGCCCTCAGATCTGTTGGACGACTACCGTGACATTCGTCAGGATAAGGTTGAAGGCGGTGGAGAACAATCTCTTCCTTTTGATCCAGGAGGAGGCATGCAATCAGAGCTTGGAACGGAAGCCCCACATATCTTATGCGCCACCTTGAAAACAAAGTAGATTTTCGGGGGCGGAGAAATGTTATATCCGGTCACTTTTGGGGGCATTTTTGTGATTTTTTTTATTGAATGGGTATTTGGGTAATTAGACATTTAATTGGATGATTATAAATAGAGGTGATAGCTAGCCGACCCTAATATGCGGAATTTGTGAGTTGTTTTGATATTTGAGAGTAGAATGTTCCTCGTTTCTAGGGAGGGTGCGGACGTCCTCTATCAATCGGTGTCTTGGGAGGGCGATTACCCCTACCAGTGTAATCATTTATCCTTTTAATTTTTAGTTTATTGCTAATAAATTTCAGATTTGGTTTGGTTCCTATCAAAAACATTTCACTCTTTTTAATCTTGATGAGAGAAGTGAAATAAGAAATCAATATAGAGTGTAATGGCCTGGGAAGCACATGCATTTCAACCATTGAACCATCTCGCACACACATCGGACACAATACTTCTATTTTCAATATAGATTTTAAATTTTATGGCAATGTCCCCCTATCATGTCATGTCATCTCCGTATTAATGTGCCTATGTATGTGCATCATAGATAATGGGCCAATGGATCCTACAAAAGTTCTTGACCTTGTGCATTATTTAAGATTTTATGCAGTTATAGATGGGAACATAGAAGCACTTATTAATATTCAATCTGGATGAAAAAATTGATGTTCATTTACTATAAAACTATCATAAAATTCATCAATAGTGGGAGATTGGCTAAAGGTAAAGAAAAATGTAAACATTCATACAATGGATGTATGGTTTATTTGACAAGAAAGAACTTGCAGGATTCTAGTCAAGAAGTATACTTCTGAATCCATCACATACATTTTTATGATCTTTTTCGTATTATTTCTCAACAGGTTATCTTGCATAGACAAAGTATAATGCCAGTATTGTGTCTGACAGAAGGAAATTGGCTATGTGAATGAAGAAAGCAAGATATATTTCCTTTTATAAGTTCTGCTACTGGTTTTCATAGACAGCCACAGTAGACAACTAGAAACAAAAACTTGGAAAGGTTTCTTTTTTGCATTTGATGTTTTCTTTAAAAAGAACCATTCAGAATGTTCAGTCTGTTTAAATAGCTGTCTATGGATCCAGTGTTATAAAAGGCGGTTTCATTATACGCGCAGTCTATGAGCGCATAGCGCATAAGCGGATTATGCGGCCGATTATGCGGTTTACGCGGTTTACGCGAAAATGAATAATTTAGTATATAGCTAAGCAATAAGTTTATGTGTTTGTGTATATTAAATTAAAAAAGATAAGAATTATAGGAATAAGGAAAAAATCATATTAGCTTTTAAAAATATGGATTAATTCATACTAAAACATCAGCGCCATTATGACGATCAATACATAAAATAACTAAAATCTAACGTCTAAAGCAATCTACACACAAAACATAACTATTTAGTTTACGTCTAAATCAAAAGCATGTCAAACATAAGTATTTTAAAATTAAAAAACTGATTTTTATGTTTAACGGGTCGTGTTTCTTAACGGGTCGGGATTTTTTAGTTGCCGATTATGCGCTCGCATATTCGCATATGCGGTCGCATAACATTTATGCAGTCGATTATGCAGCCGACCGCATAATTCGACCGCATATCTTAATTCTCATGCGGTCAAAGGCCGCATTCTTATATGCGGCCGCATATAAATTGTTTTAGAACACTGTATGGATCTATTATCGTAGCATGAGGTCTTGGTTTTTTTTGGACGAAGTGCGGCCGGCAGTAGCTTTGGGGATTCAATACAGTTTTGATTCCTTTTGTATTGTATTTTACATGTTGAATAATATGTAGTAGCAATAGTTTTTTGATCCCCACAAAGATCCCCCACATTCCCAATTCAGGTTCAAATAGGTTCCAAGTATGTAAGCCTTTCAGGTGCACCTATACAACAACATCGAAGCTGAGGTAAACTAATGTTAAGACATTTACCTGTGGTAGAATTGCCACAAGATTTTTGGTATAGCAGGTAATATAGTAAGAAGGATACAAAAGAATAAAAACTTAATAAACATGAAGGATAAAAACATAATAAACCCAATCAACGGACAAGTACTCCTAGTCCAGCTCTTGATATCAATACTTTTCGACAGATCAATGATACTTTCAGTTCACTAGTAATGGAAGCAAGGCATTCAGATAGGAGACACTTTGACTAGCAAATATGTTTTCTACTTTTAAATCACATTTTTTAACTTTTATTAATATATTATCAACAATAAAATATATTTAATAAGATCAAAATGAAATTTAACTATTCTAAACTCAGCCTTGGCTTCCAACTGATTTCTATTTGAATTTATTTTCTATGACCCTACATGAATTAAACTAGGTTGTAGGGCTATAGTCTAGACCTCTGTTAGTCAATACACGTATAATACATGCATTATACACATATCTGATGAATATGCAATATTCATGTCTCATTAGCGCTTCAATTTATGAGCTCGGTTGAATGTGGTGACTTTTCCTATCCACTTCAATTCAGCCATTTAATATGTGTGCATGAAAAAATTTAATCTTCATTCATTTGCTTCTCAATAAATGTGGGACACTTGACCATGCTTAGAAGCCATAATTCCATCTAAACATCCCACATAGACATTGATTAGAGAGCCCCACATGCACCCACCAACCCATTCCGGTAAAGTTTTTTTTGACCCAAATGAAACCACACAATCTTATGGTTAAGTTTAATTTCACAAAAAATAGATGGCTTATATATAAAGTACACTACTTAAGGTTTTCTTTATGAAATAATAGACTTTTAACTTGCACCTTGTTCTTCTTTAGGGTTTTTTTGTTAGAGAAAACAATTTTGGCTTGATTGTTATTAGTTAAATTTTCATGGAACTTATTGTCTACATGACTACTTGGTATGAGGACCTCCTTTTAATTTATTTCTAACATTTTGGTTAATAAAAGTTTATTGTAAGTGAATTTCTTTTTTCATGTGGATTATCAGTTTTTGTGTATTATTACTGGCCAACCTTTTATGTTAATATTCTCTTTTAACTTATGAAAACTTTTAATTAAGTTCCCTTATCAAATATGTGTATATATATATATATAAGACGTATACCAGCTGTCCATCAGAGGGAATTTTTTAACCATAAAAAAAATCAATCTCCAAAAAATTTCTTTATGATGTTCAAGTTGATTTACATATTCTAAAAACTATATAGATAGCATAATAAGTGAACTGTAGAAGTTTTTGTTACTGAGTTAGATGTTACAAAATTTAATGATTTTACAATAATAGAACTTATGACTCGGGTTGAATCAAAGACTAATAACTCTTAGTGTTCACTTGAAAAGCTATCTATTTGAATTTTAGAATATGAAAAACCAACGTTTGAGGTCTTGGTTTCGGTCTCGGTCTCGGTCTCCCGAAAATTTAGGTTTCGGTTTCGGTTTCGCCGTTTCAGCGGTTTCGGAAGTGAGTTTCAGTTCGTCTGTATTGGTAGTTTCAAAAATTGTAAGTTACATAGTTAAAATCTGTTACTAATAAGATAATGGCAAACTAATAAAGAAAATTTGTAACTTATAACATATTTATAAACAATATTAGTTAAAAATATGTTATTCACGTTAACCATTTAGCTAAAAACACTCTCTCATTGTTACAATATGGCAAACTTGTAACTAATGTGTAATATGTTTAGACAAATGTAGGGTGTAAATAGCGTGTCAATATCTTATTTTTGGGTTTTTTTTGAAAATTTTTATTTAATTACACATTCTTCTTTCTCCGTCTTCGACCGATACTGAACGGTATCGGTCGGTATCGGCCAGTATTGGCCAAAACTGACCGATATCGTTCAGTATCGGCCAATACCGAAACTGACCCCTAGTTTAAGCATCGTTGCTCACGAATACCGAAATGATACGCCCGATACCCAAGGGTATCGGCCGAAACCTCAAACCTTGTGAAAAACAACTTGAATGGCACATGTTGTCAAAAATTATACATGAGAGTAGATTTTTTGATAGCTATTGGAGGAATTTCATCTAGTGGATCTGACATATCTATTATACATTTGACAACGTTTTTTGAATTCTAGGGCTGACTAGGACAACATAAAGAGTGGCTGAGATTTGATCTTGGTAAATCAATGGCAGAGATTGGATTTTGTGAAAATTTTGGTAAAAAGAACTTAATTTTTGGTGGGAAAAATGTCTTGGAAACCAAAACTTTGAAATTAGAAGTGTCTTCGGAAAGATTGTGGAGATTAAATTTGGGGAAGAAGTGCCTCGGGAACCTAAACTTTGAAATTAGAAGTACCTTGGTAAAGATTGTGGAGATTAAATTTGGGGAAAAAGTGCCTTAGAAATCTAAACTTTTAAATTAAAAGTGCCTTGGGAAATATTGCGGAGAAGCATGATTCATTAAATTTAACAAAATAGAAAATTTAGTGTAAAACAATTTAGCGGAACAACAAATTAGCGTAAAAATACTCTGAGCATTGTTGTTCCGTGCCTGCGCCGAAGGCACGGGCGCCAAATTCGTTGTGCAACGCCGAATTTGTTGTTCCGTGCCAAAGGCGCATACGCCGAATTTGTTGTTCCGCGCCGAAGGTACCCGTGTCGCTAAATATTTTTCCGCTAATTTGTTGTTCTGTTAAATTTTGGCTGTGGAAATAATTATTCGGGGAACAAAGATTTCGCGGGAGAATTCTTAAATGAACCGTGCCCGCAGGCACGGGTTATGACTAGTCTATTATACATTTGACAACGTTTTTTGAATTCTAGGGCTGACTAGGACAAGATAAATAGTGGTTGAGATTTGGTCTTAGTACATCAATGGTTGAGATTGGATTTTGTGAAACTTTTAGTGGGAAAACTTAAATTTTGGTGGAAAAAGTGTCCTGTGAACCAAACCTTTAAAATTAGAAGTGCCTTGGGAAAGATTGTGGAGATTAAAGTTGGGGGAAAAGTGCCTTGGAAACCTAAATTTTGAAATTAAAAGTGCCTTGGAAAAGATTGTGGAGAAGCATGATGCATTAAATTAAACAAAATAAAAAATTTAGCGTTAAACAATTTAGCGGAACAACAAATTAGCGTAAACACCCTGAGGTTTGTTGTTCGGAGCCGCTAAATTTTTTTTACGCTAATTTGTTGTTCGCAGGCGCCAAATTTGTTGTTCTACGCCGAATTTGTTGTTTCGCACCGAAAGCGTCGGCACCAAATTTGTTGTTTCGCGGTAAAGACACCCGCGTCAAAGGTGCATGTGCCGCTAAATAATTTTACGCTAATTTATTGTTCTGTTAAATTTTGGCTGTGGAAATAATTTTTCGAGGCACAAAGATTTCGCGGGTGATATCTTAAATGAACCGTGCCCGTGGGCACAGGTTATGACTAGAATATATAGTGGGTATCATATGACATATGTGTCTAAGCCTCATATACCAAGACACAAAAAGGTGAAAAGTACAAGTTCTCACCTTTTTGTGTCTTGGTATATGAGTCTTAGCTTCATATGTCATATGATACCCATTATTCTAATATATATATATATCTATCTATCTATATATTAAAATACAACTGTTTTTGAATCCTAGGGCTGACTAGGACAAACAGGTTGATAGAAGGATGGTTGAGATTTAATCTTAGAAAATCAACGGTTGAGATGAGAGTGTGTGAAAATTTTGGAAGGAAAACATTTCTTGGGAAATGGAAGTTTATGGAAAAAATGAAAATTTTTGGAAAATGGAAGTTTCTGGGAAGTAACAGAGTGCAATTAATGCATTTGGGGAAAAAACTTTAACTTGTACTTAATGCTGCAGATCGAATGATCTCTCCCTCAACACGGGGCTCACCGTCTCTTCGACGCATGGGGTAATAAGATGAGAATAATTTCACGCGCCGAAGGTGCCCGCTTTTACGCTAATTTGTTGTTCCGCGCTGAAAGTGTCCGCCCCGAATTTGTTGTTCTACGCTAATTTGTTTTTCCACACCGAATTTGTTGTTCTGCGTCAAAGGCGCCTACGCCGAATTTGTTGTTCTGCGTCGAAGGCGCCCGCTTTTACGCTAATTTGTTGTTCCGCACTGAAGGCATCCGCGCCGAATTTGTTCTACGCTAATTTGTTTTTCCGTGCCGAATTTGTGGGTCTGCGTCGAAGGCGCCTACGTCGAATTTGTTGTTCCGCGCCGAAGGCTCACGTGCCGAATTTGTTGTTCTACACTAATTTGTTGTTCCGCGTCGAATTTGTTGTTCTATGTCAAAGGCGCCTACGCCGAATTTGTTGTTCCGTGCCGAAGACGCCCGCTTTTACGCTAATTTGTTGTTCCGCTCCGAAGGCACCCGCGTCGAAGGAGCCCGCTTTTACGCTAATTTGTTGTTCCGCGCCGAATTTGTTGTTCTTTTATATTTTTTCTGAATGCGCATGTGCCGCTAAATATTTTTACGCTAATTTGTTGTTCTTTTAAATTTTGGTTGTCCAAATAATTTTTTGGGGAACCAAAATTTCGGGGGATCTTAAATGACCCGTACCCGCTGGCACGGGTTATGACTAGTGTGTGTGTGTGTGTTTGTCATCCGTATTTCTTGCTGATAGACGACAAGTATACAAATATATACGAATCAGAATTTTGGTATTCCCAGTTTTTATTGCCAAATTATTATCTGCATCCTAAAATGATCTAACCGTATAATACACATACATTTCTGTATCGTTGTTTTGTCGTATGCCAATGACTAGCCAAATGAATAACATAAGTCTAGACTCTGGTGCAGCCTTACAAAGGAATTCATTATGGCCTAAAATTGATAGCACTGGGCAGAATTTGGTAACAATTAGTGAAATAACAGCAAAGTTAACCTAACTTAAAATTGAACATTACCTTCAACACCATCTCAACCATCATCTCCACATTTGAATGAAGAAATTTGTGTGCAAATCCAAGAAAATGCACTACCAATGAGCTGTAGAACAAATAATTGGAGCCGACATAGCTTTCCCAGACCGGCGCATACACCAACTCATCTCTGGATCCCTCTTTCCTGTCACCGTTGGTGTTCCTCTCAGAAGGCACGTTCTCCTTCTTTAAATTGTCTGAATTCTGAATCACATGTACCTCAAACTCAGCAAAATCATCCGGTTTAGTATTCCAGGGTGTCAGGTAAGTGACCCACAAAGAAAACACTTGTGCAGCATTCTTCATAGATGTCCCCATTGGGCAAAACAAGAAAGTCCGTAAGATAAACCGGTACAAAGGCCTTTGCATTACCAAATTCCAGGACCCAACCGGATTCTCACAAACAACCATCACACTCTTTGGCCTATCAAACCCGACAGGACTGTTAGCCATCTTCATTAAGCTTTCAGCATTTAAGATTTGCACGTTCTGTTCAGTAGGAGAAATCAAGCTACTATTCAAGTACTTCACCAACAACTTCAATACTTCACCCAATCCAGGAGTTGGCGGTGTCTCACCAAATACAGCCCGGAAAGGAAATGACACACCAATCGAACGACAAACGCTCACATGCAAAGGGGAGAAATCATTATCAACCATCCAAAAATGCACAAAAGTATAAACCAAGAATTCAGCTTGCACATAAGCCGAAATGTCATAGCTCGACGAATAATGAAGCAGAGAGCTTCTATACGGCTGATACGCTCCCAACCCATGTTCGGGCACAAAGGCACGCAAGTAAGCATAAAGCAATCTAAGATACAAATTACACCCCGTCTTCTGCCCAGACCGCCGATTTGATCCCACGATGGATGGCAGGGACGACGTCCACTGCTCCAATCGAAACCTCCGGCTCTTCCTCACAACTCCGCTCTCCGCATTCTCATTATTCCCTTTACATACAGGATAATAGGCAAACCAGAACATGTAATACTCGAAAACATTGAGCTGAATCTGGTTATCTTTAACCCTAGATTTAAACAAAGGGCAGAGCTCAGGGAGATAAGACGAGTACTTCTCGGATCGAAGCACGAACCTGATCCATTCAGGGAGGCGCTCGGAAGGGAAGACGTACTTGACGATGGAGAGGCGGTCAACGGCGGCAATGGAGGAGATCAAGATTCCGGAAGGCGATAGGAGGGAGAAGAGCTTGGCGGCGATGTCAGGGTCGCCGGCGGCGACCTCGATCCACGAAGAGGAATTAGAGTTTGAGGCGGAGGATGAGGAGGAATCGAAACCGAAGAGGCGGCAGATAAGAGATGGAAAGGCGACGGAGAAGAAGGAGCGGCACTGATCGGATGCGTGCTTGCGGATAAATGAGTCGACAGCGGAGCAGGCGGCGGCGATCTGAGAAGGAGAGGCGGCGGAGAGGATCGAGGCCGAGAGGTCCTGGGCTCGGTTCTGCGCGTCAATGGATCGAGGTATCATCGCAAAGCTAGGGTTTATTTAGGGTTCAGGTCGAAGGAGGCGAGAGACGGTGGCTTTTGGTTGGGTGTCTTCTAGGGCAAGGAACTGAGAAAAAGAAAGGGGGATTTTGCTATTTATATAACTCCGAGCACAGGTGTTCGAAGATTTGAATTGAGGGAGGATACGATCCAATGGCGCTCATTGTGGACCTCTCGAGAAGGATCTGCCATCTACGCGCGTGGGCGACGGGACACGTGGTGGCCAGTCAGTTCTAGTGGCCGTTTCGTTCGGGTCGGGGACGTTTGCTTTCGAGTTTCTTCAGCGTTTCTGTCGATGTTAATGTTAGCGTTAACCGAAGGATTACGGAACGCAGTAATCAGTTAATTATTGTGGAACGTCGTTTCTGTTCAGATTCCGTGAGCTTGGTTGGGCTTAAGAGCATCTCTAACCGTCGTGTGTGGGTTGTTGCTCCTTCGTCATAACAACGAGCGGAGGTCAAAAAATGCGCTTCCAACAATTCGTTTGTGTCCCTCGTCAAAGTAGAAAAACTAAGGGTGTGTTTGGTTAGTGGGAAAAGGAAAGAAAAGGAAGGAAAATACGAAGGAAAATGATTTTCCATTGTTTGGCTTAAAAGAAAAGTGAAAAGAAAAAGGAAATTGTTATGAATGAGGGAGGTCTTTGGCCTCCCCCTCCTTCATTACCCACTTTCATTAGTCCCCATTACTATGAGTAATGGGGACTCTTGGTCTCCTTGAGGCCTTTCATCTCCTCCCCTATATCAATATATAGAGAACCATGGCCTATGGCCATGGTTACTCATTCCTTTGGCTATGAAAGTTTGTTTCTCTATCTCTTACATCCAACTATTATATAACACGTTATCAGCACGTGTTAACACGTGTTACTCATTCCTTTGGCTATGAAAGTTTGTTTCTCTATCTCTTACATCCAACTATTATATAACACGTTATCAGCACGTGTTCTCCTCTTGAGCACAAATTTTTCAACAAAAATTTCATCCCCTACGCTAAAGGAATCTATAGTTGCTGCGGCGAGGAATCTATTGGTTGCAGCATTGTGGCATCCTCAAAGCGTTCGGGAGCTCGGATTTTTATCTATGGTTCTAATCTACGGTCGTCCCTAGATCATCGATCTAGAGGTAAAATTCTATTTCCCGTAGATTACAATACATGATAATTTTTACATTGTTAAAGTACAAGTAAAAAATTAAAATGAAAAAAAACATACTCTAATCTCCCGCGCCGCTGCCGCCCCCCCCCCCCCCCCAATCGGGGGGGGGGGGGGGGGGGCACTGTCGCTGGCGCCGCCGCCCCCCCCCCCCCCCCCAAGTCGGGGAGGGGGGGCCTCTGTCGCTGACCCGCCGCCCCCCCCCCCCCCAGTCGGGGGGGGGGCCTCTGTCGCTGACCCCCCCCCCCAGTCGGGGGGGCCTCTGTCGCTGGCCCGCCGCCCCCCCCCCCCCCCC
Organism: Scilla litardierei; assembly: GCA_030789695.1. Taxonomy (NCBI): domain Eukaryota; kingdom Viridiplantae; phylum Streptophyta; class Magnoliopsida; order Asparagales; family Asparagaceae; genus Scilla; species Scilla litardierei. The sequence continues at coordinate 111,556,365 of CM061138.1, forward strand.
CCCCCCAGTCGGGGGGGGGGGGGGGGGCTCTGTGGCAGCGCCCCCCTGACGGGGGGGGCCGATTCGCCGCGCCCACCCCCAGCGGGGGGGTTTCCTCCGGCAGCGCCCCCCCCCCCCCCCCCCCCTGACGGGGGGCCGATTCGCAGCACCACCCGCCCCCAGCGGGGGGTTTCCTCCGGCAGCGCCCCCCCTCTGACGAGGGGGCCGATTCGCGGCGCCACCCCCCCCAGCGGGGGGGTTCCTCCGGCAGCGCCCCCCCTGACGGGGGGGCCGATTCGCAGCGCCACCCCCCAGCGGGGGGTTTCCTCCGGCAGCGCCCCCCCTGACGGGGGGGCCGATTCGCAGCGCCACCCCCCAGCGGAGGGGTTCCTCCGGCAGCGCCCCCCTGACGGGGGGGCCGATTCCTAGCGCCAACCCCCCCCAGCGGGGGGGTTCCTCCGGCAGCGCCCCCCCTGACGGGGGGGCCGATTCGCAGCGCCACCCCCCAGCGGAGGGGTTCCTCCGGCAGCGCCCCCCTGACGGGGGGGCCGATTCCTAGCGCCAACCCCCCCCCAGCGGGGGGGTTCCTCCGGCAGCTCCCCCCCTGACGAGGGGGGCGATTCCCAGCGCCAACCCCCCCCCCCAGCGGGGGGGTTCCTCCGGCAGCGTCCCCCCTGACGGGGGGCCGATCGGCGCCCACCCCCCCCCCCCCGTGAGGGGGGTTTCCTCCGGCAGCGCCCCCCCTGACGGGGGGGCCGATCGGCAGCACCCCCCGACGGGGGGGCTCTTCTTGAAGGATCCTGCCAAAACAGAGTTAGGATCGATAATATGAAGTTTAGACTTACGCTTGCGTATGCGGAACGGTAGTCTCGGAACTTTGCCTTCGGATTCGCCACGACGGATCGAGTCTTCTCACGAACGGAGTAAGGCTACTAATCCACAATCTAAATCTCTATTTTAGATTAAGAACTTGGAAAGAGGAAGAGAAAGGATTTCTGCAGAGCTTCGCTAGGATGAAGTTGCATGCATGAATTTCATGCAAAAGGTGTAAGAAATGGCTTACCCTTGGGTCTTATTTATAGCCCCCAAGGTAGTTATTTTAGGGTAAGTTGTTCCTTTGGAACAATTTAATTAAGGTGTACCATGATACATGGCACATTATAAGCTTAAGGTGTACCATATGCATGGTACAACATAAGCTTAAGATATTCCCCCTTTATAAGCCATATGTCGCATGCACTTATGCATATATAATGCGACTTTCCCACTCATCCAGAGATCCTCTCCGCAAGGGAACAGATTCCCTTTGTACACGACTTCGTGTACGCGACGTTCGAGGTCCGTATTCCCTCGTACATCCCCCACAAGGGTGTACAAATGTCTTCCATATCCAACATCTCCCACTCACACTTGAGGGGATTGTAAGAGAACGTCTTTCCCTTAGTTCTTTCATCTATCATACCGAGAAATAGACCGTGCGACCGTCATGCGCGTAGAGTCTGTTGTTGTGCACTTGTTAGAGATACACAACGACCTCGAAGGTGCAAAGTTGAGTAGTTCAACGCATGCTTTACCCTAGATTATTTCTTCGCATGTCTTATACTTTATATTCAACAATTGAATCCCATCTGGATTACAATTGGCTGGCCAGCTTTGAATCATTAAAGTCCAAATGCGAATATGAAATCAATCTTCCTCTTCTTGCGAACCTTCTGATCTTGACTTGATTCGCTTTTCTAACGTGCCCCGCCGAGCCGAATTACCATAGCCCATAAGTAACACGCTAAGATAGCGATCATCTCGTCAAATCTAAAGGAACCAATTGGAGTCCTTGAGGGTAAGAGTTAAGACCCGTATGGCCTTTGAGTCTCACATAATAGCAAACACTATTGCTACTAACTCAGTGGTCGAAATGCATACGTGGTATGAACACGTATTACAACATCACTCCTTTCCCAGGGAGAGTATGTCTTAATGATGTTGTACGGATGAAAAGATCAGACACCACAGTGCCTATCTTTTGAGTCCCCTTACTACTCAGGAAATATTCCCGGACTCTCATCCTGTATAAGACAGATAGGATTAAAAAATCCAATGAGATCTTTATATCCTTGTGATACAGATCTCAGATCTTTTGTAAGCATCCATATGATGTAGATCATTCATTCGACTATCTTGTTAAAGTCATGACTCTAAATCATTCGTCTAATGATTTTGACTTTAAACTAGTCTCATCTCTATCTTATCCATCTGATAAGATAAGGCGGTTGCTCATGTGAGAGAGCCAACCTTTATCTGTCCGACATACACACAATTCAGCTGAGATTTCAAAAATGTACACAAACATTTCTTAAGAAATTCATATGCAATGTTTGAAAAAAGAACTTATTCTTTTATTAAATTTAATCTTTCTTAGACATGGGAATATATATTGGTACAACTCAGCTCATACGCAATCCTTGGGATGATAAGTGTTTATAAAACACATTTCTGGGGATCGCTTTCGTAAGCTGATCCTCTATCATCTCATGCGTAGATATGTACCTTATGTCTACCTTCTTGGTTTTATCATAGTCTTTTGCAAACCTGCAGTTCCTTTAAGATACTGCATTATCCTCTTAACCGCTTTCCAGTGTTCTTGCCCTGGGTTGGATTGGTAACAGCTTACCATTTCCAACGGCAAAACAGATGTCCGGTCTCGTACACACCATAGCATACATAAGACTATCAACTGCACTGGAATATGGAACTTTTTCCATAATTTCCTTTTCCTTTTCTTTTTGGTTCTTTGGACACGATTCCAGATATAAATTATCGCATATGCTTATATGAATATCAATGGACTTGCAGTCCTGCATATTAAATCGTTCTAGAACCTTCTTTATATAAGTCTCCTGTGAAAGAGAAAGAAGTTTCTTCGAACGATTCCTTGAAATCTTAACTCCAAGGATATATGCGGCTTTTCCTATGCCTTTCATCTCAAATACTGATGAAAGCCAAGCCTTGATACTCATCACAAAGCCCTTGTCATTTCTGGCTATTAAAATGTCATCTACATATAGAGACATGATAATATACTTGCTTTTAATCCTCTTGATATATACTCAGTTATCTTCATCAAGAATGGAAAAAATCCATTTGATAAGACAACTTCTTGAAATCGTATATACCATTGCCTCGAGGATTATTTAGACCATATATGGACTTACGAAGTTTACAAACCTTATGTTCGTTTCCTTCTTTTACAAACCCTGTTGGTTGTTCCATATAGATCTCCTCGTCCAATTCTCCATTGAGAAAGGCAGTCTTTACATCCATCTGATGTAATTCAAGGTATAAGCAAGCTACCATTGCCAGAATCATGCGAATCAAGGTAAAACGCACAACAGGTGAGAAGTTTTCTTTGTAGTCTATCCCTTCCTGTTGTGTAAAACCTTTCGCGACAAGGCGAGCTTTATATCTATCTATAGAGCCATCAGCCTTATGCTTGATCTTGAGAACCCATTTGTTCCCAATTGCTCTATGTCCTCTGGGTGAGTTAACTAAGTCCCAGACTTGGTTAACTTTCATGGATTTCAATTCCTCCTTCATCGCTTCCATCCATTTGTCTTTTGCAGGGCATGATGCGGCATATTTGAGATTCTTCAAGTCCTTGTTGACTCGAATTTAGATCAATTCTAATATCACTCCCACTTGAAATGTTGTTAGAATTGCTCCCACTTGGATCATTATTCCCGTATGGGGAATAGGATAATCGTCATTCGTATAATCCATTGGTGAAGGTTAAAAAGAATTTTCGTTTTCACCAAGAATTTCTCCCACTCGAATGAGGTAATCCTTTTTGATCATAAATCTCAAAATAGAGATAAGTCCTGACTTATCTCGCCCTGTCTTGGAAACTCGTTTTCCAAGAAAGTGACATCCCTCGACTCAAACTCAATTAGCACACCATTGTCTTCCTGACTAACAAAAACATAACCTTTGGAGTTTTATGCGTATCGTTTAAAGATACATTTCCTTCCCCATGGCCCAAGTTTGCCATGCTTATGGGAGGAAATATGTGCGTTGAATGCACAAACTCAAGGTAAAAATGTTTAAGTCAGGAGACCTTTGGTTCCACAACTCAAAAGGAGTGGAGCTAACTGATTTCGAGGGTACGCAGTTTAAAATGAAAACGGTTGTCAATAATGCATCACCCCAAAAGGTGATTGGCAAGTTAGCTTGCGCCATCATTGAACGGACCATTTTTCATTAAAGTCCTATACCTCCTTTCTGCAACACCAATTTGTTGAGGAGTATAAGGCATAGTTACCTGATGTACTATGCCTTTTTCATCACAAAGTTCCTTTAAACTTGTTGATTGATATTCACCGCCCCTATCGGTTCGCACGACCTTAATCTTGCGATCTAATTGATTCTCCACTAAACTCATATAGTTTTTAAAGCAGGTTTAGTGCTTTCACTTTTGTGGGATATCAAATAGATATGACCGAATCGGGTGAAATCATCAATTAAAAGTGATGAAATAGGACTTCCCGCGTCTTGTCTTGACATTCATCGGACCACATATGTCCGAATGGATAAGCTGTAATGGAACCTGGGCCCTTGTGCCGGTTCCAAACGGCTTGCGACAAGATTTCCCTACAAGGCAATGTTCGCAGGTCGACATTTCAACCTTTGAAATATTGGATAGAAGGCCATGTTTGGCAAGTCTATCCATACGCGTTGGTCCAATATGACCAAGCCTTGAGTGCCAACAAATTATATTAGACTCATTAGTCAAAGAATTTGTCACAAGGAAATGAGAAATCATACATTGTACTTATTACAATGAATCCTTTAAATACATAACCCAGAACCAATAAAGGAATTATTATTACAAAATAGGTCCATATTTCATTCATGAAGGAACCAGCTATAACCAAGACCCATTAAATTGACCACAGTTATAATATTCCTTTGAATATATGGAATGAAGAGAACATCATGAAGTAGGAAAGTGCAGCCGTTGTCCAAGACTAGCTTGCGAGTCCCAACGCCTTTCACTTCAACACGTGTGTTGTTTCCTACATTGATCCACTTCATTCCTTGGGGTATCCGGTGATACTCCACGAAGGACCGTCTGTCCTTTGCTATGTGGTCGGTGGTACCTGAATCAATTATCCAAAAAAATGGATTAGATTCCACAAGAAATAGTGAACTAGAAACACATATGTAACTAGTATTACAAGTTACCTCGTCACTTTCACTCGTACACGAACGAGCATAGTGACCGAGCTTGTTGCACTTGAAGCACTTGATCCTTTTCAAGTCTTTCTTCTTGTGCCATTTCTTGTGCCCACCCTTATGTTTGGGTTCCTTGGTGGACTCAGGTTGCATATTACGTTCATTAGAAGACTTCGAACGATCTTTACGTTTCTTTCCCCCGTGTGAGGAACTAGCAACCATGTGCACTTCTGCACTTGGCTTGGCAGCTGCAAGCCACTCTTCCTCTAATTCGATGTGCTTGGAAACATCGTTGAAGGTCTTGATGCTCTCATTATGAGTGAGATGCATCTTCATCTGATCCCACCCATTTGGTAGGGAACGTATGACTGCTTGGATTTGTTGCTCATCCGTGAGCACATGACCTGCGTCCTTTAACTCTGAGATAAGGTTCGCCATATGTCGCAGATGTTTCCCCATGGAATGATCTGGACGTTTCTTATATGTATCGAACTGTATAGTTAAGGCGCGAAGTTTGGACACCGATGTGCCACCGAACTTCTCATCTAGCTTGGACCATATGTCCATGGCTAGGTCATATTCTCGGAAGATGCGCATTATGTCATCAGCCATACTGCTTAATAACGTAATGCGCGCTATCTTATTCTTCCGAGACCAAGCATCAAAAGCTTCCTTGTCTCGTCTGTGTTGGGTCGTAGTGCCCAACTCGGGTTCAATCATTACGTTCTTTAGAGTTTCGAGCACTTCTTGCTCCTCTAAAACGTATTGTATCTTAATGGACCAAAGTTTGTAATTATCGCCGTTGAGTTTTTCACCTTTGTTTAACTCAGCGACGATATTCTTTGAAGCGGAAGACATTTTACTTTTAAAATGCTGCAAAAAAACACAAAACCGAAGGTTCGATCAAAACATTGCATAAAAATTCTTAAAATATAACTCCCACTTGAAATGATAATAGAGTATCCCATTTGGATAGTTCTAAAAATTCAAATCCCACTTGGAATTATATTATATTTGATAAGTTACTTTCGAAAAATATTGAAGATGTTGTTCTAGAATCGAAAAGGTCTCTATGATTCCAATCACCATCTAGAACAACCTTCAATATTCCCCCATCACTTATCAAACAATAGTACTCTTATAGTACTAGCAGCGGAAAATGAGTATTTGATAAGTTACTTTCGAAAAATATTAAAGATGTTACTCTAGAATCGGAAAGGTCACTATGTTTCCAATCACCATCTAGAGTAACTTTCAATATTTCTCCCTCACTTTATCAAATGTTAGTACTCTTATAGTACTTTGCAGCGGAAAAGCGTTTTTGAAAACGTATTTTTCAAAACGAATTTAAAATACATTGGCTAATCTCCGTAGAGTAGAGCACAACGTCATAAGTTCATTGGCTAATCTCCGTGGAGTAGAGCACAATGACATGGCTAATCTCGCATGAAGTAGAGCATTACGGCTAATCTTCAAGGAGTAGAGCACAATTACATAAGTATATTGGCTAATCTCCGTAGAGTAGAGCACAATGACTTAGCTAATCTCGCATGAAGTAGAGCACTATGGCTAGTCTTCAAGGAGTAGAGCCCAAGTTAAAAAAAAACTTCATTAAAACGTTAGTCCCGTATGAACTAGTCGGCACTGTGGTTAGCCCCGTATGGGCTAATCGGCACATTCGAGTTTTGACCAAGGCCTTTTTTCACCCCGTATGGGTCAGTAGGCAAGTTTGCAATCGACCCAGGCCTTCTGCCGAATGGGTCGACCAAAAACACCAAATTGGTCGACCAATTTTTTTGGTCGCAACTTCTTCCCGGCCAGGGCCTCTGCCCTGGCCGGGGCTTGGCCAAGGGCCGGCCAGGGCCTCTGCCCTGGCCGGCCAGAGGCCTTGGCCCCCTCGGCCAGGGCCTCTGCCCTGGCCGAGGCCGGCCAAGGCCGGCCAGGCCCTGGCCGAGGCCAGGGCATTGGCCCTGGCCTCTGCCAGGGCAGGCCAGCCGGCCCTGGCCCCTGCCAGGGCAGGCCAGGCCCTGGCCGAGGCCAGGGCCGCCGGCCCTGGCCTCTGCCAGGGCCGCCTGGCCCTGGCAGTGGCCAGGGCGCCGGCCCTGGCCTCTGCCAGGGCCGCCTGGCCGGCCCTGGCAGTGGCCAGGGCGCCGGCCTGGCCATGGCCGGCCATGGCTTGGCCATGGCCGGTCATGGCCAAGGCCATTTGGCATTGGCCGGCCATGGCCCCTTTGGCCATGGCCGGCCACCCCCTTTGAATGGGGTTGCCGTACACATTCCTCCCCCTTGATGGGGTGGTCGCCGGTGGTTATTGGCCGTAGCCAACCCCCTCCGCTTGGGGAGGGGGGGTGCATGGCCTTCATAGCCCATTTGGCCATGGTGCACATGCACCAAATTTCCTCTTACCCGATGGAAATAACTACCATCATCTTCCTCGATGAAGCACCCGTTCGTCGATGAAGCACCCGTTCGTCGAGAAATTAGTTATTTCCTAATGGCCGTGTGCCAAAAATGAAAAATAACATACTACGTGAACGGTCGGTTCTTCCCGTCACGGAGAGTTCCTACCATATCCGTAATGATAGGAGACCCTAACGTGAAAAGAACAACCGCTGCGTTCTCTCCGTCACGAAGCGTTCCTACTATATCCGTAATAGTAGGAGACCCATTCGTGAAAAAGACAACGACTCGTTCATAGTTTCGACGGGGCGGTGGTTTGACCGGGGCGAACCCATTTGGCTCTGATACCAATGAAGGATCCTGCCAAAACAGAGTTAGGATCGATAATATGAAGTTTAGACTTACGCTTGCGTATGCGGAACGGTAGTCTCGGAACTTTGCCTTCGGATTCGCCACGACGGATCGAGTCTTCTCACGAACGGAGTAAGGCTACTAATCCACAATCTAAATCTCTATTTTAGATTAAGAACTTGGAAAGAGGAAGAGAAAGGATTTCTGCAGAGCTTCGCTAGGATGAAGTTGCATGCATGAATTTCATGCAAAAGGTGTAAGAAATGGCTTACCCTTGGGTCTTATTTATAGCCCCCAAGGTAGTTATTTTAGGGTAAGTTGTTCCTTTGGAACAATTTAATTAAGGTGTACCATGATACATGGCACATTATAAGCTTAAGTTGTACCATATGCATGGTACAACATAAGCTTAAGATATTCCCCCTTTATAAGCCATATGTCGCATGCACTTATGCATATATAATGCGACTTTCCCACTCATCCAGAGATCCTCTCCGCAAGGGAACAGATTCCCTTTGTACACGACTTCGTGTACGCGACGTTCGAGGTCCGTATTCCCTCGTACATCCCCCACAAGGGTGTACAAACGTCTTCCATATCCAACACTTCTCTGTTGTTTTCCACCCCTTGCGGGGTAGCAGGGGAGGGTATTTTACTCTGGCTGCTGCGTGAGGGGGTTTTCTGGCCACCGCCAGACCCAAATCAGTAACTAATGGGGTGGAGATTGTGGGGACAGACTTACGGATTTTGGGGATTATTGGTTTTTCCCCAACCTAAAGAAGGCTAAATTTAATTAAAAATGATATTTGGGCCAGAAGCCCATTTGTGAGTATTAATAACACAAAAATTTTAATTGGTCATGCAGCTCCTATTACATTATATTTAGCCTACTAAATAATTGCCTGAAGCCAACTCTTTAACGGGACTCTCCCCTAAGTAAAATAAAAAAAATATTCTCTATATTCCTTGTTGACCAATTATTTTAAACATCCCTCTTGCATATTATAATCTACGTTTTACTAGGACTCTATTTTTCAAAATATAATTATCACAAAGATCTTGAGACCGCTCTGCCGTTAGTCAACTAACCTAACGGTGTATGACGTTTTCACGTGGTCTACGAGATAATTATATTTTCTAGTTTCCTTTACAAACATGTTTTGCTTGAGATATATGCGTGGTTGTTCATTTTTATGCCAGTAGCATATTTATAACTGCGTGGATGTTTAAATAAGTAAAAATGGGTTTTTCGGGATCGGCCATTGTATACCTATTTACATTCCTGCACTTTTATTTTTCTTTTGAGAGAATTTGTAAGTGAGGAAATTTGTATTAAAAGCCATAGCTCGGTGCAACAGCATATGAAGACGGAGATATAGGGACCCAGTTTGTGTTTCCAAAGTTGTATTTTTCTTTTTCTCTTATGGACTGTAAACGAACTTTGGACTGTGTACTATTTTGGGTATCTGGCTGATCCCCACATTTTTACTTGTTAATTTCTTTGTGCATGAATTTTTGAATTTTAATTAATTCATGCTCATTTTAAATTGCGTAGATAAAATGGCAAAATTGGCAAGCGTCGATTTCGAAGTTCTTGACTCTGCAGGGACAAATTACCTGAGTTGGCGAGTGGACCTGAAGTTCCACTTGCGTTCGATGGCCCTCCTTGGGTCCATTTTGGCTCCTTCCTCGGCCCCAGCAGCAACCGAAGCTTCTGCTACATCTAGCAGCAGCCCTACAACCACTGTATCCGATGTAGATAAGGCGAAAGCCATAATCTACATTAGGAAACATATAGATCGGACCTTGAAGGCCGAATACTTAACGGTTGAGGACCCAAAGGACCTATGGACAGCGCTGGAAGCACGGTATAAACATCAAATTGATGTTATATTACCCCCGTGCCAGTTATGATTGGGAAAACCTCAAACTTCAGGACTATAAGTCCGTCGCTGAGTATAATTCTGCACTTCATAACATCACCTCACGCCTGAAGTTGTGCGGTGAAGAAGTGACAGAACAACGCATGTTGGAAAAAACATTTACCTCGTTTCACAAGAAAGATGCAATCCTCATGCAGCAGTATCGTGAACGCAACTTCATGAAATTCTCTGATATGATCTCATGCCTACTTAGGGCAGAGCAAAATCGAGATTTACTGCTTGCAACTCATAACTTGCGTCCAGCTGGCACTGCCCCAATCCCTGAAGCCCACCATGTTTCTCCCCAGAAGTGGAAAAACAAGAGGAAGCCTAAAAACACTAAAGGGAAAGCGGTAATGAAGCAACCAAGAGGTGCAGCTCCCCAGACAAACAAAAACAATAAAGGGAAAAGAAACTTCACTTGGAAGCGAAAGAACACCGAGCATGTTTCACTTCCAAAGAAGACCTGGGAGGACAAATGCCATAGATGCGGCATGACTGGCCATTGGTCCAGAAACTGCCGTACTCCTCGCCACCTACAGGATTTATACCAGGCGAGCCAGAAGTCTCGACCTGAGACAAACTTGGCTGGTGTACTGCCGCCAACTGTCTTTATTGCTAAAGACTTCGAGAACGACGACCTGCTCGATTGAGCACTATCTTTTATCTATGCATTTAGAATTCGATGTATCTTCATCTTTATTTTGCTTTAGTACGATCTTTTATTTTCGAATGTTATCTACATTTTCGCTCAAGTAAAATTTCGTTTTTTGCTTATATAGATGATGTCTGAGTGCCTAGTGGACAGTGCCTCGACGCACACAATCCTTCGCGATCATTGCTATTTTAATAGCGTAAACAAATATGACGGTCCTGTTATCACAATTTCAGGACTGTCCCAAATAATCGAAGGAACTGATGAAGCTATTATATTGCTCCCAAATAACACAAGACTTCAAATAAATAATGCATTATTCTCTCCTAAATCAAATAGGAATCTCGTAAGTTTCAAGGATTTCCGTTTAAACGGATATCACTTAGAGACCAGATATGAAAATAAGGTCGAATATCTAAGGTAACTCGCCAAAAAGATGACCAGAAGATCATCTGCGAGCGATTCAAGGGACTCCCGTCGGTTCTCTACCAAACATACATTCAACCAGTAGAAGCCAATATGATTGAGCACCAGACGTGCCAATCACTGCCAGATTTCCAACTCTGGCACAATAGACTTGGTCACCCTGGAACATCAATGATGCGCCGCATCATCACTGAATCCCGTGGACACAAATTGAAGAACCTGAAGATTCTTCAAAAGGGTTAATTTCCATGTCTCCCTTGTTTCAAGGGAAAACTAATAACGAGACCATCCCTCCTGAAAGTGGGATTAGTGTCTCCTGGTTTCCTTGAGAGAATACATGGCGACATTTGCGGGCCTATTCACCCCGCAAGTGGCCCATTTCGGTACTTCATGGTACTGATAGCTGCATCAACCAAATGGTCTTATGTGTGCCTATTGTCCACCTGTAACCTAGCTTTTCCAAAGCTATTGGCACAAATAATAAGGTTGCGTACTCATTTCCCCGATAACCATATCAAGAAACTACGTCTTGATAATGCGGGAGAATTTACTTCACAAGTCTTCGAAGACTATTGCCGGGCAACGGGTATTGAAGTTGAACATCCGGTAGCACATGTTCACACCCAAAACTGATTAGCTGAGTCTCTTATAAAGAGACTCCAGTGGATTGCACGTCCATTGCTTATGCAATCTCAGTTGCCTGTGGATGCTTGGGGGCATGCTATTTTACATGCCGCATCACTTATTAGGATAAGACCCTCTGGAGGTCACACTTTATCCCCGATGCAACTAGTATACGGCACACCTCCAGATATCTCTCATTTGAGAGTGGTTGGTTGTGCGGTGTATGTCCCAATAGCACCACCTCAAAGGACCAAAATGGGTCCTCCGCATCGTCTGGGTATATATATTGGGTTTGATTCACCCTCTATTATCAGATACCTTGAACCCCTGACGGGTGACGCATTCAAGGCACGTTTTTCAGACTGTGAATTTAATGAGAAAAGTTTTCCAAAACTGGGCACACAGTCTAAGAAGCCAGAAGCTTCTGAGACCATTAGTTGGGACCAGAAGTCTTTGTATCTTTACGATCCGCATACTAATCTGTGTGAAGATGAGATCCTGAAGATCCGTCACATCCAGAATACAGTACATCTATTACCGGATAAATTCACGGACAACCAGAAGATTGTCCGTTCACATGTCCCTGCTGCCAATACGCCAGCTAGGATTGACATCCCCATAGATGGATGCAACCCACCGGCAACAGATTTGGATGTACCTCAAATGAAAAGAGGATGCCCACCACCAGGTTCAAAAGATAAAGTTCCTCGAAAGAGGAAGACTCCTGGTGATACTAAGATTATCCCTCCACAGGATGCTGAGCTCAGACCAGCTACTTCTCCCCTCCTGATTTCCCCAGCAGAGGAAACAATAGGAGAAACATCATTAAATTTTGTACGTACTGGAGAAGTACTGGACATAAATAGCATAGTCGTTGACGACGATTTTGTGTTCGATATTGCCGTTCACGTCACTGAATATGACGATGACGTCGAACCACGATCTTTAGCGGAATGTAAACACAGAGATGATTGGCCAAAGTGGGACAAGGCAATAAGAGTAGAGCTGGACTCACTCTTGAAACGCAAAGTCTTTGGACCAGTAGTCCAAACACCAGTAGGTGTAAAACCTGTGGGATATAAGTGGGTTTTCATAAGAAAAAGAGATGAAAATAATGTGATCGTTCGCTATAAGGCACGCCTTGTAGCCCAGGGATTTTCCCAAAGACCGGGGATTGATTACGAAGATACGTATTCTCCGGTCATGGATTCGATCACTTTCCGATTTTTAATAAGCCTAACTTCTCTGGAAAGCCTAGAAATGCAGCTCATGGACATTGTGACTGCATATCTATACGGCGATATAGATAAAAGTATCTATATGAGACTCCCTGATGGGTTTAATCTACCCCAAGAGATGAAAGAGATTCCTCGGGACGTATTCTCTGTAAGGCTGCATAGATCATTATATGGTCTAAAACAATCGGGAAAGATGTGGTATAACAGACTTAGTGACTTCCTTGCACAGCAAGGATTCACAAATAACGAAGTCTGCCCTTGTATCTTTATCAAAAGAACGGGAACAGGATTCGTCATCATAGCTGTATATGTAGATGACTTAAATCTCATAGGATCTCCTGCAGAGATCAAAGAGATATCTGAAAGCCTTAAACATACTTTTGAAATGAAAGACCTAGGCAAAACAAAGTATTGTCTTGGCTTACAGATAGAACACCTAAGAGGTGGAATCCTATTACACCAATCTAATTACACAAAGAAACTTCTACCCAAGTTTCATATGGATAAATGTCATCCTTTAGGTACTCCTATGATCGTAAGATCACTAGATGTACAAAAGGACCCCTTCCGGCCACTGGAAGAGGGGGAGGAGATACTGGGTCCTGAAGTACCCTACCTCAGTGCAATTGGAGCACTTCTAAATCTGGCTAACTGTACGCGTCCCGATATAGCATTTACAGTTAATCTTCTAGCCAGACACAGTGCAGTGCCCACAAAGCGCCACTGGAACGGAGTAAAGCATCTTCTGCGATACCTTCAGGGTTCCATTGCTCTTGGACTTTACTACCAGAGATGTGCCTCCCCCAAATTGTTTGGTTATGCTGATGCAGGTTATCTCTCTGATCCGCACACGGCAACATCACAAACCAGTTTTGTTTTTACCTACGGAGGTACTGCTATCTCCTGGAGATCGGTGAAGTAAACCACAACAGCTACATCATCCAACCATTCAGAGCTCATTGCGATCCACGAAGCAAGCAGAGAGTGTTATTGGCTATGATCTGTTGTCCAACACATTCTTCGATCTACTGGCCTGAAGACCGGTGATTTGGAGCCTACCATTCTGTTTGAAGATAATGCTGCATGCATTGCTCAACTTCAAAAAGGCTACATCAAGGGCGACAGGACGAAGCACATATCTCTAAAGTTTTTCTGGACACATGAGCTAAAGGAGGACAAGCAGATCGAAGTACAGCATGTTGGATCTGGATCGTAGCCTAGAGGGGGGTGAATAGGCTAATAAAAATATTCGTGCAACCCACGAACAATCCCACGCAGTTATAGGCACAGACAGAGCAATAAAATCGCAATCACAGAATACGCACAGATATACCCTGGTTCGGTCATCCCCACGACCTACTCCAGTCCCGAAAGCAACTACTAGATAGATATGTAATACTGTACAGCTACAATGAGTCAAGATCCAAAATCTACTCTCACCTAGCTCGTACGCACACCACGTGCTCTACACTATCAATCTAGTCAGATGCTCTCCCTCTGTGACGACTCCCAAGTCGTCAGGTCCCCAAAAGTAACACAAAAGGTAATGTTTCCCCTACAAGGATCTAACACAACAACTACACAAAATAATGATAAATAGAGTTTAGAAATCTCAGTTTGTGTAGTGGCGATGTCCTCGTCAATCAGCACGGGTCAGATCTCGTCTGACGTAGATGTAGATGTCTCCTCGACACCGGCAACTCAAGTTGTGGCGATGTCTCTGGCAACTTGCGGCTTTGCCCCTTCTCTGACAGTTACAGCAAATGGATATTGGGCACTTGGGTTGAGGCAATAATACTTCCTGGGAATTAACACAATTTCCTCTCTGCTCTTGGTAATCACAGCATAGAGAATTCGGCCAGAGATTTTTGCTTAAAGAAATAACAAAGGCCCTCTTGAACAATTTGGCAGCAGGGGATGATTTGCTCTTGGAATTAAAAAGACAATGGAGGAAACACCAAAGAGTTTACAAGATGGAAAACCAATTCGGCAACAAGGAACAATTCGGCCGGCCCTGTTGCTCTGCAAAAAAAACAAGGCACAAAAAGAAGTTAGATTGTTAACCAATTAAATCAAAGAGCACTAACCTCATTCACGTGTATGCACAGGTCTACTCCAAGCTGATCTTTTGATTCCCTCTTATCTGCAATAGCCTTTGAACTTTGACCAATCAATTTTCACAGCACATGGCCTCTCCTTGGCTTCTGTACCAGCAGCAAAAAAAACTTAAAGCAAGTAAAAAGAATATGCCAGGGTAAAAGCAAAACTTAGTTAATCTCATCTCCCTGATTCTTCATTGCACTAAGCCTCTCCTTTGCTTTTGCTTTGTCCTTTAGCTTTTGTTCCCTGAAGTATAGAATACTTTGCTGAATTCCTTTACTTGGAGATGTCTCAGAAATCAATAGGTGCAGCTGATTCGGCAACAAGCTGTTGGCTTGTGATTCCTTCGATCGGCAGCAGGAGGGTGCTAGGAGAGCTCGATCGGCAGGCTTCTTTGTTCGGGCTCGAGGCAAGCAAAGTTACGGCCTGATTGGAGATGTGTGGCTTGTCACGGCAGTGAACAGAGAACTTGAAGGCTTCGGCAACTCGGCAATAAGTAGCAAACACCGGTAGCGAGGAAGATGATGACATCGGCGGCTCGATGTGAGAAGAACTACTCTTAGGGGATTTTTAATTCGTGCGGCAGCCTGTGCAATCTTGAAGTGCTCCTGTTGATTTTAATGATTCATGCCTCAAGACCTTTACTTTCAAATAAATCCCCTTCTCTTTAATTAATCCCCTCCTTCCGAATATGAGTGCCCTTCGGCAGAGGCTTTCAATTTCGGCTCAGGCTTCGGCTGTTCTTGGAGAAATTGAAGAGGCGCCTCCTTTGATATTTGTGCAGCTTCCTAGGTATCGATTTGATGCAAACAAAAATAACGGCGCCTCTCATGAATTTTTTTTTCTGCTAATCCCCTAGGTTTTTTTTGGCTCTGTGAATTTATATAGGCCGGCCTTCCACAAGAATTCGGCTGGGTTGAGAATTTGGTTCAAGGGGTCTTCTTTTGATTTTTTTTTTGCACACAAAAAAAATACCCAACTCTTGGAAATTTCGGATGTATGCAACAAAACAAACAAAAAATTGGGCCGGCCTCTTTCTTTGCTAATTTGGCCTTTTGAATTGTTTAAAAGATTTCCCCTCTCAAGAAATGAAAATTTCGGCCCCTATACATTTTTTGTAACATTTGGCCAACTCCTCATGCTCTCCCCTTTTGTAACATTTCGCCGTTCCTGAAAATACTTAATACACACATCAGATCGTTCACAACTGTTTGTCATCATCAAACCATAAATCCTAGATCATTGTTTCCAACAATCTCCCCCTTTTGATGATGACAAACCAACAAAGATTTGCACTTAACGATTTTCAACAATATCATCAAGACGCAAAATAATATATGATGTTCAGGCACACACGCAGGCAATCACAATATATTTCTAGCATGCACAATATATTAGCATGCTCCCCCTTTTTCCAATGCTCCCCCTTCAATCAATAATACCGTATTATGAACCAACATTGATACCTATTCATGTATTTTCAATGCTCCCCCTTCAATCAGTAATACCGTATTTTGAACCAACATTGATACCACAAATCTTTCAACACTTTTCTCCCCCTTTGGCATCATCAAAAGAGTATTCGTGAAGATTAAAACATAGCACATGCAAAAAGAGAGCATTATTAATTATAACTAGTATTTGCATGTCGTCATTCTATAATTAGCACTCCAAATCCAATGATAATGATAATTAGAATTCAACACCATCGTGTAAGTGCAATTATTAAACATAGAAGTACAAAGGGAGATACTTTTACAAATTCAACCAAATCAATCCAACATTTTCCAAAATAACTTTGTATCGCCTAGGATTGATTTTCCCCACCTCATTAAAAATGAGTTCAAGGTATCACACCCCAAAACATAGCCTAAAAGGACTCTTAGATGTGGGGGTGACATTGCTTGACGAGTAAAAACACCAACGCTAAAGATTACCCATAAAGCTTATGTTGGATACTCGTGGGTAGTGTATTTGCCATGAATTGTATCCATTTTTCATACGGAGCAATTTTCATAATTTTTTTTTCTTTTTTCACATTCATTTCCTTTGTTTTGTGCTCAATTTTTATTCATGGCAAATCACATCACATCCCTTAGATTTTTCAGTTAATAATCATCCTACATTCACTCTCCAATATTCATAAAAAATATCTCCAAAAGTACGACATAGTTTAACATTCGTGGAAGTGAAAATAGGCGTAGAAATCATATTATCAATTCATCGAACTTGGCATGGCTATTAAGAAATAAAACATACGCATGTAGCCATGATAATAATAATACTCCACCTTCTACAAGGATATGATCATCATTCATTTATATCACTAGAATGATGCAAAGACAAAGATATGCATTAAGCTCCAAATTTTTTTTTGGTTTTAAAAAGAACTAAAAAGCACACTAAAAACAATCAAGCAAACAAAAACAAAAACAAAAAAAATCCAAGCACACAGAGAATGTTAACAAAAAAAATGATATGAAGGTATGCATTAAGTTCAAAGAATGAGATATACCTTCGCGTCGCCGTTTGACTAAGGGGCTAAAAAATAATGAGACATTCAATTTATTGCTCCTCGTCAAATTTCCATCCACCTACAAAAGAGGTGTCGTGTGTGACCTTGGAATCCAACAAGGTCCACTAGTGTTAGTCAACAAAGATTTAGGAACCCATATTTGTTTGAATTTAATATTGGAGTTCCTATATTTGCAATAATACGATGTGTGACCAATACTATCACATGTAAAGCACTTAGCATGAAAATTTCCAACCTTTGTTGTTTCAATGTGAACTTTTCTATATTTTGATTTTTCAACATTTTTAAGACCATATCCTAGTCCTCGCCTATTATTGCCATAAAGTTGATTTCCAAGAATAATGTCCAAATTTTGTTTTCCAATAGAAAATTTCTTTAATGACAATTCTAAACTAGCGACTTTGGATTTCAAATGTGCATTTTCGTTCACAAGCACAATGCATTTACTAATGAAAGCTTGCTTGTTTTCCTCTTCTTTCTTTTCAAAATCCCTCATTTTTTCTTTAAGTTCAAGATTTAGCATGTTAATCTTTTCAGAAAGCGATTCATTCTCAGTTTCAAGCTTTATCAATTCTTTCTTATGTATGCTAATATCTTTTAGTAACGAGGGACATGAAAGACAATCAATCTTTTCAGGCAAGCTAGCTTTCTCTTTTTCTAACATGGTAGTGGTAGATTTGCATGCAACAAGTTCTTGTTTAAGATTTTTCATTTCTATAGACATGTCATACTCTGTTTGTTGCATATCAAAATTATCATTTCTATAACATTCCACATCAGCTTCTAGCTCATCAATTCTATGTTGCATTCATTTACAAATTTCTAAAAGTTCGACTTTAGTGGGAGATTCTACCTCATTATGTTTGGCCATTAATGCCATGCAAGAGTGTGCTTCATGTTCCTCATCCTCATCCTCAGCTTCGCTATCCATGTCCCACGTCAGCACTTTCGTTTTTCCTTTTGCAACTTGAGCTGTGTGTTGTTGTGGGCAATCTTTTATGTGGTGCCCTTTTTTCCTGCATTTAAAACATTCACTTCTATTAATAGCTTTCTGATCATAAGAATTTCTACCAAAATTAGAATTATTAGAACGAATGAACCTTTTTCCCATCTCAGCTCTTCCTTGATCAGTCTGAATGTATCTCCTGAAGTTTCTGACCATTAGGGCTTGCTCTTCATCAAGATCGTCGTCGTTAGCTTGAAGAGCTAATGG
The DNA here is from genome assembly GCA_030789695.1 of Scilla litardierei. Taxonomy (NCBI): domain Eukaryota; kingdom Viridiplantae; phylum Streptophyta; class Magnoliopsida; order Asparagales; family Asparagaceae; genus Scilla; species Scilla litardierei. The sequence continues at coordinate 111,575,035 of CM061138.1, forward strand.
TGTGGAAGCTTTGGTCTTCTCTTCAGGTTTCTCTCTGGCTTCTATACTCTGCAACTCAAGCTCGTGTGACATCAGGTTGCCTATTAAGTCCTCCACTTTCATTGTTGACAAGTCCTTCGCTTCTTGAATAGCGGTGACTTTAGGCCTGAACGAGCTTGGTAGCGCCCTTAAGATCTTTCGTACCTGTTCATGGCTAGAGTATGGCTTACCGAGGGAACTGGATTTGTAGACGATGTCCGTAAACCTCGCAAACATCTCTTTCACAGATTCTGTTGGTAGCATGCGGAAGCTCTCGTATTCTATGCAAAGCAACGCAAGTCTGGATTCCTTTACTTGCGATGTTCCCTCATGTGTCACCTCCAGAGTATGCCAGATTTCCTGCGCAGTTAGACAATGTGAGATACGATTAAACTCAGATTTATCAAGAGAGCATATAAGCGCATTCATAGCTTTACCATTAAGAGTATAAAGTTTCTTATCAGCTAAATCCCACTTGTCTTTAGGCTTAATCATAACAGTGTCTTCAATTTTAATAGTGGGTAGACTATAACCATTTTCAACAATATCCCACACATCATAATCTACAGACACTAGATAGATTTTCATCCTAGCCTTCCAATATGCAAAGTCTACACCATTAAACTTAGGTGGACGGGCTATAGACTGACCCTCAGCAAAAGCACAATCAGATATATTCATGGTCATCTAAAAGTCTAGACTAGATCCTCTAAACTGGCTCTGATACCACTTGTTGGATCTGGATCGTAGCCTAGAGGGGGGGTGAATAGGCTAATAAAAATATTCGTGCAACCCCCGAACAATCCCACGCAGTTATAGGCACAGACAGAGCAATAAAATCGCAATCACAGAATACGCACAGATATACCCTGGTTCGGTCGTCCCCACGACCTACTCCAGCCCCGAAAGCAACTACTAGATAGATATGTAATACTGTACAGCTACAATGAGTCAAGATCCCAAATCTACTCTCACCTAGCTCGTACGCCCACCACGTGCTCTACACTATCAATCTAGTCAGATGCTCTCCCTCCGTGACGACTCCCAAGTCGTCAGGTCCCCAAAAGTAACACAAAAGGTAATGTTTCCCCTACGAGGATCTAACACAACAACTACACAAAATAATGATAAATAGAGTTTAGAAATCTCAGTTTGTGTAGTGGCGATGTCCTCGTCAATCAGCACGGGTCAGATCTCGTCTGACGTAGATGTAGATGTCTCCTCGACACCGGCAACTCAAGTTGTGGCGATGTCTCTGGCAACTTGCGGCTTTGCCCCTTCTCTGACAGTTACAGCAAATGGATATTGGGCACTTGGGTTGAGGCAATAATACTTCCTGGGAATTAACACAATTTCCTCTCTGCTCTTGGTAATCACAGCATAGAGAATTCGGCCAGAGATTTTTGCTTAAAGAAATAACAAAGGCCCTCTTGAACAATTTGGCAGTAGGGGATGATTTGCTCTTGGAATTAAAAAGACAATGGAGGAAACACCAAAGAGTTTACAAGATGGAAAACCAATTCGGCAACAAGGAACAATTCGGCCGGCCCTGTTGCTCTGCAAAAAAAAAACAAGGCACAAAAAGGAGTTAGATTGTTAACCAATTAAATCAAAGAGCACTAACCTCATTCACGTGTATGCACAGGTCTACTCCAAGCTGATCTTTTGATTCCCTCTTATCTGCAATAGCCTTTGAACTTTGACCAATCAATTTTCACAGCACATGGCCTCTCCTTGGCTTCTGTACCAGCAGCAAAAAGAACTTAAAGCAAGTAAAAAGAATATGCCAGGGTAAAAGCAAAACTTAGTTAATCTCATCTCCCTGATTCTTCATTGCACTAAGCCTCTCCTTTGCTTTTGCTTTGTCCTTTAGCTTTTGTTCCCTGAAGTATAGATTACTTTGCTGAATTCCTTTACTTGGAGATGTCTCAAAAATCAATAGGTGCAGCTGATTCGGCAACAAGCTGTTGGCTTGTGATTCCTTCGATCGGCAGCAGGAGGGTGCTAGGAGAGCTCGATCGGCAGGCTTCTTTGTTCGGGCTCGAGGCAAGCAAAGTTACGGCCTGATTGGAGATGTGTGACTTGTCACGGCAGTGAACAGAGAACTTGAAGGCTTCGACAACTCGGCAACAAGTAGCAAACACCGGTAGCGAGGAAGATGATGACGTCGGCGGCTCGATGTGAGAAGAACTGCTCTTGGGGGATTTTTAATTCGTGCGGCAGCCTGTGCAATCTTGAAGTGCTCCTGTTGATTTTAATGATTCATGCCTCAAGACTTTTACTTTCAAATAAATCCCCTTCTCTTTAATTAATCCCCTCCTTCCGAATATGAGTGCCCTTCGGCAGAGGCTTTCAATTTCGGCTCAGGCTTCGGCTGTTCTTGGAGAAATTGAAGAGGCGCCTCCTTTGATATTTGTGCAGCTTCCTAGGTATCGATTTGATGCAAACAAAAATAACGGCGCCTCTCAGGAATTTTTTTTTCCTGCTAATCCCCTAGGTTTTTTTGGCTCTGTGAATTTATAAAGGCCAGCCTTCCACAAGAATTCGGCTGGGGTTAGAATTTGGTTCAAGGGGTCTTCTTTTGATTTTTTTTTGCACACAAAAAAAATACCCAACTCTTGGAAATTTCGGATGTATGCAACAAAACAAACAAAAAATTGGGCCGGCCTCTTTCTTTGCTAATTTGGCCTTTTGAATTGTTTAAAAGATTTCCCCTCTCAAGAAATGAAAATTTCGGCCCATATACATTTTTTGTAACATTTGGCCAACTCCTCATGCTCTCCCCTTTTGTAACATTTCGCCGTTCCTGAAAATACTTAATACACACATCAGATCGTTCACAACTGTTTGTCATCATCAAACCATAAATCCTAGATCATTGTTTCCAACACAGCAGATACATTCCTGCAATAACTTAGCTGATCTTTTTACTAAGTCTTTGCCCAAATGTATTTTTGTAAAACTTGTAAAGAACAGTGGCATGCGACAACTGAAAGACCTGCAAGCCTGAAAGCTTGTACGGATCAGGGGGAGTAACCTGTGGGTTGCACTCTTTTCCCTTAAGCTGTTGGGTTTTTTCCACTGGGTTTTCCACAGCTAAGGTTTTAACGAGGCAAACACTCTTACTCTGGATCCAGAAGTATCCACCCCTCTTTGCCTCTAATGCTGATACCAAAGTGATGAATGGGTAAGGGGGAGTGTTATGAATGAGGGAGGCCTTTGGCCTCCCCTCCTTCATTACCCACTTTCAATAGTCCCCATTACTATGAGTAATGGGGACTCTTGGTCTCCTTGAGGCCTTTCATCTCCTCCCCTATATCAATATATAGAGAACCATGGCCTATGGCCATGGTTACTCATTCCTTTGGCTATGAAAGTTTGTCTCTCTATCTCTTACATCCAACTATTATATAACAGAAATGAAGGAAAAGAGTGGAAAATAAATAGTAAAACTTTTCTTTCAACTTTTCATCCTCTCGACCCAAGGAAAATGAGGGAAAACAAAGCAAAACTAACTATTCTTACATTCATGCATTTGTGTTTTTTAACAAATATAATTAATAGCTATTTTTAATGAATTCAAGAATAATTCATGAATTCTTTTCAAAAAATTAGGAATGAATTTTTCAAAAAATCACGAATTATTATCAAAATTTTACACATGAATTGTTTAAAATTCGCAAATTATTCAAAACTTACGAACTTTTCCCGAATTTTTCAACATAGTATGTGAATAATTCGGAATTTTTTTTGAAAATCATGAATATTTAAATTATTTTTATTCATGAACTTGTTCAAAAAATTCGCGAATAATTCGTGAAATGTTCGCGTTTTGCTTGAAAAATTCGCGCATTATGCACGAATTTTTCTAATAGCTTGCAAATTATTTCCAATGTTTTTATATAATTTGTAAATTATTTATGTACTATTTATTATCACATTATTTATGAATCATGATATTTGTATGGTTAGAGAATTATTTGTTAGAATTCGTAATTTATTTGCTCACTTTCTGAATTATTCAGAACAACTAACAAATTTTTAATTTATTACGAGACTAAAATACCTCTTAAATTTTTCAAGCAAATTATTTATAAAGTTAGCAAATACACCGCTTAAATTATTTAGCAAAAACACCTCTTAATTTTTTTCGTTTTGAATTAATAACATAATGAAAGAAATTTTCTTATTTTCCTTTGAACTTTCTTCAAAATTTTCTTTGGCAACCAAACATGAGAAAGAATCTCATTTCATTTTCATTTCACTTTTCTTTCTTTTTCATTTTCATTTCACTTTTCTTTCATACATTTTCTTTCAATCCAAACACACCCTAAGGGGAGCTCCCCACATCTGACGAGCTCCCTACGTTTCAACAGATTTTTTAATATTTTAATGCAATAAAGACTTTTTTATTAATACGTGGAGTGGATGAGGCCCAAGAAGACAGACCACACGGTTGTGTGGAAGTCATGTGGAAGTGCCCACACGGCCGCGTGGATGGGGATTGTGCAGAGTAGCAAGAAGGCCACACGGTCGTCGTTGGATATAACGATCGATGACTTCGTGTTTGATGATAACAAACGTGTGTGAACTATTTGATGTGTGTGCTAAGTGTTTTCAGGAGTGGCAAGATCGTAAATACTCAAAGGATGACCTAGTCAAAGTGATGGAGAAATATGTAAAGAAGACTTAGTCAAAGTGATAGAGAAATTGCAATTCATTTGCAATTTGGACTTGGTCAAATACGAAGAGATATGGAGAGATCTCATTCATATCAAAAGTGATTGAACCAAATCTCATCGAAATCAATTTGTGAATAAATGAGATCCAATTCAAATCACATTGACATTCAAATTCAAATCCTATTACAATCCAAATTCAAACTACATATCCTATTGTGATTAGAAGAGATCTTCCATATGATTACTCCAAATCCTATTCAAGTTAGGATTCCATCAAATCTCCTTATTCTATGGGATTCTATTTGAGCCGAATTGATCTCCTCCCATCCATATATAAACCCCCATCTCTAAGAGCCATCTCATGCGGCTACAACAACAAAAGGGTGCGGCCAATACCCCTTCTTCACACCAAGGCCGCAATATATAATGGAGAGCTTCATATTCCCTTGCGCAACAAAAAGCTACAAACCCTTGCTCCTTTGCCGCAATACCCCAAGGCCAAAAGTTCTCATTAGCCGCAATATCCCAAGGTTCTTCATTGTCGCAAGTTTTTCAAGTGGCTTCTTCATTCATCCATTGTGCAAATTGCAAGGAAGCAAAGCATCATCTTCAACATACCTTGCCGCAACACATTAAGGGGATTCATCTTACATTGCCACAACACAAGGGAGTCTCCATCTTCTCCATTGCCGAAATCCACAATGGTTTCTCTTGTCCATTGCGCAAGGAGTACAAGGGTTTCATCTCCAATCCTCAAGGCCACAAGTTGCAATCACTTTCATCCATTATGCAACATCCAAGATAGCCAAGGCCGCAAGTTATAGCGAGGCATATCAAGGCCGCAAGTTGCAAAAGTGGAGTCCATCTACACCATTGCGCAAGTTGCCAAGAGACTTCTTCATCCATTGTCGCAACATAGAAGAGCCTCAACACCATTGCTGCAAGCTTCGAAGCCAAAGAAGGATGCCACAACATCTTGGGGGTGCCACGACGTGAGATAGATGACTACATCTTGTCAGACTAATTCTGATCATGCGCTGAACGACGGAGACGAAGATATCTACACGAACTGAGATTTTCTGAACTCCATACTTATTTGTATTCGTGTATTGGTGTGTTGATCTTTGTAGTTACTTATTTCATTCTTTTGGGATCTTGTCTAGTCGTTGCTAGACAAGAGGGTCTTGACTAGTCGGTGCTAGTTAAGAGAGAGCTTTTACTAGATTAATAGTGTTTAGCACTTTGGTGAGTGCAGTATAGGAACTTGGTGAGCGTAGAGTATGTGCTCTAGCTTTTTACAGTGGTACTAATATCATATTAATGCTAGTATCTATTTTGGGGCTGGAGTAGGTCGTTGGGATGATCAAACCAGGGTAAATCTGCTCTACACTCTGCGATTGCTTTTACCTGCACTTATTTACTCTATGTGTGATTGATTACACTGATAATTGCCTGTGATATTGCGAATATTTTTATTAGCCTATTCACCAACTAGGCTTAGATCCAGATCCAAAAGTCGTGTGGAGCTGAGGGCTCATAACTCTCTTTGCTGCCGTTGGAAATAGTATAATTAATTATTAAACTAGCCTCTATTAAAAATTTAAATTTTAAAAGAAAATATTAAAATAATGAATGTTAGCGGAGAGTGTGGTTAGAGTGAATAGCTAAAAAGTGGTTCCCTATAATAGCCTTTTAGCTACAATAGCTAAAATTTAGGGAGCCACATTGGAGATGCTCTAAGGCATGTTTGCTGGGTGGGAAATGTTATGCTGTAAAATATGAGTTTCGGAGAAACAAATTTTTTTTGTTTGCTTGGAAGAAAAATGGATTAGAAAGCAAGTATTAGAGAAATGACACAACTTCAAAAAAAAGCCAAAAATTACAAATAATAACAAAAATCGACTGGTTTTAAAAATATTTATCAATATCGACTAACTTTTGCCACGCCAACGACCATGTGTTGATTCGACGTTAGCTAGACGGAGGAACCCGGCCAAATCGAAAGCCATGTGGCCATCGAAAGTGATCGTGGTTGCCAACCCCAGCCAATTCAACACAATAAACCATGGCAAAAGACGCAGCCACCCCCATCCGCAACAAAACCCTAGACCCCTTTGAAACCCAACCCTAACCCACATCTGCCCACTCTTTCTACACCTCCTTCACTTCTTGAATCGACCCATCGCTATAAAAAATTGTCAGATCTATTGACAACTGGGTTCTGGTCAACAGTAATTGGGGCTAACGTGGACTCCTAGGATAAGTTGGAACCTCATCAGCTGTTGAGGTGGGACCCTTTGGGTGGTAGAACCAGGGTCGAAGAAGACTGAATAGTGAGAGCTGGGCTGGAGCTCGATCAATCTCACGGTCGAACGCGACGATCGTTCGACCTTTTCGATGGGTCGTGTGATGTGTCCATATTTTGCATCATTTTCATATCATATTTCCATCGCATTGCATATCATCTCCGCGTCCAAATCCCACATTTTACTGCGATTTTGGTATTTCTGACGATATTCCGAGTTTCGTAGTATATTTTGAGTTTTCAGGGATTTTGGAGTGATTTGGACCCCCGCTGGGTTTGGACACATCCGACGTGCTCATGAGCCTGATGGCAGGGCTCTGGAGGAGTTCACCGTGTTTCCGGAGCTGTTGGAGGAGAGAAGAGAAGAAAGAGAGAGAGCAGAGAGAGAGGGGCCATTAATGCAGCAGCATTTTCTCAGAAAATGCTCGGCCCGAGCAGCTGCTGCTCGGGCCGAGCCATGACACGCTGCATATACGGCTGACTCAGGCCGAGCAGCTTATCTGCTCGGCCGGATAGCACGCCCCGAGTAGCTCCCAAGCATACCTCGAGCAGCCGACCGAGTCATCCATTCCGAGCCCGAGCAGCATGCGACCCGGGCCGAACCACTGGCCGAGCAGCTCCGACTCGGGCCGAGTCACATACTCGGCCGACACTTCATGTGGCATTTTTGGAAGAATTTTTGAACGTGCGATGTGCACGATTTGGGGCAGTTGAAGCTCGCGACTGCGGGTTGAGTGAAGGGGGGGATCTATTCTAAGTTTTGTTGAGGAATTTAGAGAGAGACTTTTTGGGTGATTTTTGGAGGAATCTTTTGGGATTAATTTTTGTAGTGAAATTCTGGATCGTTAATTGAAGATTAATGCTTTCCGCTCTTTTCTAGATTTGTTCTTTGTTCTTTCTCACTGTAAGCAATTTTAGCCATAATTTCTTTTATTGCAAAAAAAATGTTTTCCTACACGAAATTGATATGTTTGTGCATTCCAATCACCATGAGTGAGTAGATCCTTTCTAGGGCCGATGGGTGAACCCTAAGATTTTAGGGGGGAAATGTAGATCTGGATCCCAATGTTAAATTGGGGATTTAGGATTGTATTCCGGTAGATCCTACCGAATCCGTAGATGACCTGTACTGAGATCGTGCCCACGGTCTGTGGAATCGATGTGCTTAAGGGGTATCTAGGGATCCGAATAGGGAAATCGATGGATCCAATCAAGGCACATGACCATGCCCAGCTCGTGCCCAAAAGGGATCCGTCGACGAACTATAATGCTACGATGATGGCTACCGCAATTGCGTCAACGAGAGCCGCCGAAATACCCCGCAATTCTAAGCCACAAGAGTGGTATGAATTGAGGGAATTAATTCCCTAACCCCAATGCAATGAGGGGATTGATCGCGTCCCGGATACACGTCCCGGGACGGCGACACTGTAGTCTTACCGCAAGCGCACGGTGTAGCGGCGAGCGGGTATCGAACACAGGGAGGCCTAATAACAGTATCTTCTTCAATCACCTGGCTATAGGAAAAGTCGAGAAATGTTCGCAAATATGCGGTCACAGTCGTTCAAATGTATAAAAGAAATAACAAATTAATAAAGACGCCTAGGGGTAGGGAATCCCCGCTACTTGCCGTATCTCATCATTGTGATTCGTAGGTTTCACAATTGCTAGAATTGAAATTCGTGTGAACTAGTTTGTCACGACCCGCTTCCCTAAAATGGAGGCGAGACGTGAAAAGGTCCGCACGAGAGTGGAGCTGTGAAGCCCCAAACCCGATAAGCGTCAATAAAACATAAGCAGGTCCCTGTAACCACAACGGAACAACAACAATAACACAAGGAGAGACTGAAATAAAATCTCACATCTCATAATTTGTCCAACATAAAAAAAATAAGTCCAACATCCAGAAAAGCCACCAGGCTAAAAGAAAGAGTCTAAGGGCCCAGAACAAGGCCAACAAAAGCAACGACATAACAAAGTCTAGGTGCTACGCACCGATAACAAAAAAACTGTCTAAACAAAAGTAAAACACAACGAAGACACTAGGACTGGTCCCCAGTGTCCACGTACTCCCCGTCAAACACAAGCTCGGGCTCGGCGTCAGCAAACACCTCGTCCTCAACAAGGTACTCAGGCTCAGGATCTAACATGTGTCACCCAAAAGAGTAAAGGGGCACATGTCAGCAAGTCTAAAAGACTTGGGCAAGGAAACTGAAAGTAAGGCAACTAGCAACCTAGCAGTTTTAGTATGCATGACATGGCAGTTATAACATGAGTGCACAATTAAGACATGATGAACAACAAGTGCAAGAGTACAATTATCGGGACAAGACAAGAGTAGCCAAGCTACTAACATTCTCAATCAATTCACATTGTTTCGTAGGTGTTTACGCCCTTCAGCTGAATGGTACATCATTCACACCGATCGGCACTAAACACAATTCACGTTTCACTGTTGTTTGTAGATGTTTACGCCCTTCAGCTGAATGGTTCATCATTCACACCGATCGGCACTAAACACTACCCCACCCCAGAGTTTACGCCTTTCAACTGCAGTTGCTGATCAGGCAGACCCCCAGTTGACTAGCCGCTTAACCCTTACCCCATCCCACACGTAAACAAGCCAGGGTCCCTGTACATGAGCCCAGCAAGTGAGCCAGGGTTGCCCCGCACGGGAGCTTGTTTCTTAGTTCACAATTCAATATCGAGCGTTGGGGTTAGCAACTCATTATGCTCGCTTCTGGTCACGAGCCAGGAAACACAAGTATGGTAGCGAAGCTACGCAATCACAGCAACACTTAAAGAATGCAATGACATGACAATTAATTCGCGTACCGTTAATGGAAAGTAAACATGACATGGTAATTGTGTAACATGATATATGTCGGAACTAGCTTCGTTGTCAAGCTAGTTCCCCAAATTTGCGCCTAGGCGAGTATCATTTCGTCGCCTAGCCTCTTTTACGCCTACAACAAGCAAATGGCCTAAAACATGGCCTAAACCCTAAGTGGCAAGTTTCACTTGCCTAGCACCGGGGATGACGACCACTTCGTCACACAGATGCTAATCTACGGGGAGATCGCTGTTATGGGGTAACAATCATCAAACAACATGAAATTTTATTAGGGTTTCATAAAAATACAAATAGGTTATAAAAACACCAAGGGATCGATTTCTTACCGAGAGGAGGCGGAAGAAACACTCCGGAGAACCTTAGAATCAGATCTGGAAAAGATTGGAGAAGTTAGGAGAACTAGGGTTTTTGGGGGGATTTTGGGGATTTTGATGGAGATTTGGGGAAGATGAGGGGTAGATAGAGTGGATGGATGGTTTGGATTATGGATTTAGGGCTTGGAATGGAGGAATAGGGCTTGGAGGAAGATGGGGGCTCAATGGGGGAGATTTTAGGGTTTTGGGTCGTGAGGGAGGAAGAAGAAACGTTTGGGAGGGGTATAAATAGGTTGGGCTGGCGGCTGCCCAGAAATTAGGGTTTTAACACAGATTAGTCGGTCCAAGAGCAACCACTGACCGACTAGTTTGGCAACTAGTCGGTCGGTCGACCAACGTAGACCGACTAAGTGTAAACAGTAACTTCTGAACGAAAATAGGATTTTAGAATTAGTCGGTCCATGAACAAATACTGACCGACTAGTTTAGCATCTAGTCGGTCGATGAACGTTCTTAGACCGACTAAGAGTGAACAGTATTGATACTAAAATTTAGATGATGTGTTAGTCGGTTAAAGAAGCATTGCTGACCGACTATTTTGCAACCTAGTCGGTCAACCAACGTTCTTAGACCGACTAACGATAAACAGTAACTCCTGACAAATTTAGAAAGCCAACTAGTCGGTCCAAGAAGGATTGCCGACCGACTGGATCGTCATCTAGTCGGTCGGTGCCCCTTCTTATACCGGATAATGAGCACAAAAAGTTCCGATACGGAGCGCGGGGCCCCGGGATCGATTTCTAAGACTCCTAGGCTTGATCTAATAGTAATATACGACCGTTATGAAGTCCGTCACGAATGACATACTTCGAAATCGACAATCCTAAGGAAGAAACGAGAAAATACGACGAATCGATCGAAAATGAAAGCTACGGAGGCGAAAACCACACACGAGGAGAAAATCCACCAAAACACATATTATATTATAATAAATCCAGATACATGAAAAGCAGTCGTTACATCCTCCCCAACTTAAGAAAATTCCGTCCTCGGAATTTCCAAATACTCACGAGTCCGGAAATAAAAGTGGGAAACGCTCTCGCATCTCATCCTCATTCTCCCAAGTAGACTCTCCAGGTGAGCCGTGTCGCCACATCACCCTCACAAGATTGACAATCTTGTTCCGAAGCGATTTCTGACGCCTGTCCAGAATCTTCACTGGATGCTGGTCATACGTCATATCGGGGCGAACGGTAATCTCCGAAAAATCCACAGCATGAGATGGATCGCTAATGTATCGACGAAGCTGCGACACATGGAAAACATTGTGAACTCCTTCCAAAGATGGCGGCAAGGCCAAGCGATAAGCTACCTCGCCAACCCTCTCCCAAACGTCAAACGGTCCAATGTATCGCGGGCTCAACTTCCCACGCTTCCCAAAATGAATCACACCACGATTCGGGGAAATCTTCAAGAACACATGGTCACCCGGCTGAAACTCCAAAGGACGACGTTTAGCATCCGCCCAATGCTTAAAACGGTCCTGAGCAATCCTCAACCTCTCCCGAATATTCCTGACGATATCCACGGCCTCCACGATCATCTCAGGTCCCAACAACTCCCGATCACCAATGTCATCCCAACTCAATGGCGATCGACATTTCCTCCCATAAAGAGCGGCGAAAGGCGCCATGCCAATACTCGCCTGGAAGCTGTTGTTGTAAGAGAACTCCACCAAATGCAGATGGTCCTCCCACGAACCCTTGAAATCCAACATGCACGCCCTCAGCATGTCTTCCAAAATCTGAATCGTCCTCTCGGACTGGCCATCCGTCTGCGGATGGTACGCCGTGCTGAAACTCAGACGCGTACCCAAGCTCTTCTGCAAACTCTGCCAGAACTGAGATGTGAACCTCGTGTCTCTGTCCGACACGATACTCACGAGGACTCCATGAAGTCGCACAATCTCCTCCATATATCTCCTCGCTAGCGCTTCAATGGTCTGTCCCACTCGGAACGGAATAAAGTGCGCAGATTTGGTCAATCGATCTACGATCACCCAAATCGCGTCATTCTGCTTCGGACTCCGAGGTAGTCCAGTCACGAAATCCATAGTGATGTGTTGCCATTTCCACTCCGGAATCAGAAGCGGTTGTAGCAACCCGGCCGTACGCTGATGCTCCGCCTTCACTTGCTGGCAAACCAAGCACTTGGCAACACTCCGAGCCACACTCCTCAAATCCAATTTAGAAAACACCCTCGAACCTCCAAGCTGATCAAAAATATCATCGATGCGAGGCAACGGGTATTTATTCTTAATGGTCACTGCATTCAACTCCCGATAGTCCACGCACATGCGACGCGAACCATCCTTCTTCTTTACCAGCAACACCGGTGCTCCCCACGGAGACACACTAGGATTAATATAACCCTTCTGCAAAAGCTCATCCAGCTGCTTCCTCAATTCTTCCAATTCTGCCGGTGCCATTCGATACTGCGCCTTCGAAATCGGCTGCGCACCTGGAATGAGATCGATAGAAAATTCTAGGGCTCTATCAGGCGGCAAACCAGACATCTCCTCGGGGAAGACGTCACCAAAATCTCGCACCACAGCTGGCCACTCCAGCTCCATCTGCATAGCCACAGCCTCCACCGGCCTGGCCCGAAATCTGACAGGACCAAGCGAACTGCTACCACGACTGAACTCAAACACTGGATGTCCGGGAATCTCGAACACCACCTTCTTCCTCCGACAGTCGATCGTAGCATAGAAGCTCGCAAGCCAGTCCATCCCAAAAACTGCATCATAGTTGATGATGTCGTGGACAATGAAATCAGCGAAAAGCTCATGTCCACAGACCACCAACGAGCAAGAATTGCAACCACGATGCACCGAGACCACGCCATTCCCTGTAACGATATTCCAACTCTTGGGAAGAGGGGACGTCGACAAGGAATGCCTCACCACGAAGCTCCGGGAAATAATGCACATCGATGCACCAGAGTCAAAGAGGACTCGTGCAGGAAATGTGCAAACCAAAACCACACCTAACAATCAATTAACAATCAAACCCTAGTCTAGCAAACAACCATGTTCAAGCAAACAACACAATCTAACAATCAAAACCAGCTAGGAAAGTAACAGCTAGATTGAGGATTACCTGCGATAACCTCATCCACAGCCTCGCTCTCCGCAGCGGTCATCAGAAAAGCCTGCCTCCTCGGCGGAACAGCCTGTTGAAAAGCCTGCCTCTGCGGAACAAGAGCTGCTCCACGACCAGCAGGACCAGACGCTCGCTGCTGCAACGGCTGAGCTGCAACAGGTGCCCTCCGCAGCGGACCCGCATGCCGACAAACCCTCGCGACATGAGAAGCATCACCGCAAACCAGACACTGGCCCAAAAACTTTCGACACTGATCCTTAACGTGGCCAGGCTTGTCGCAGAAATGGCAAGTCTTCAGAATAGGCCCTCCCGGCCTCTTAAACTGAGCAGACTGATTAGGCCTGAATCCAGGTCTAACCACAGCTCTCGCCTGTTCCACAGGCCTCTTCCCAGCACCAACAACAGACACCCTCCTCTGGTTCACGAGCAGCTCCTGCCTCTTGGCTGCTACTAGAACCTTCTGATAAGACTCCCGGTCAGAAGAGGTCACAAAACTCTGGAGCTCCGAAGCAAGTCCCTGCAGGAACCTCTGAGCTCTCTCCTCAGCGTCCTGCACCATCTTTGGTGCAAACCGACTCAGCCTCATGAACTCTTGGTGATATAGGTCCACCGACGAGCTCCCCTGCTTCAAGTCGATAAAACGCTGCAGCATCTCTTCCCTGGCCGCTTTCGGAAAGAACTCACCCTCAAATCTGGCCTTGAAGATAGCCCAAGCTATCGGCTCCACCAACATCTTCTCTTCCACATCCCACCAATTCCGAGCATTATCCTTGAGTTGCCTCTTCGCCAAATCAACCCATCCAGCCGGGGTGATCTTGGCCATCTTCAGATTGTCCTCGATGTTCCGAATCCACTCATCGGCAGCCAGAGGACCCTCAGACCCATCAAAATATGCAGGACCCAGCTCCCGAAATTGCTTCGCTCCTGGCTCAGAGCGAGGGGCATCCGGAAGAGCCTGGACAGCTCGAGCAAATGGAGCATTCTGAACTTGCAGAAGCACGCCCTGTTGCACTTGCATCATCTGGAGCATCATCCGCATCATCTCACCGCTGGTGGGTTCCCGCTCAGGCTCCTCATCATGAGGGAGCGCATCACTGCCCCCACCACGGGTGAAACGCCTTCCTGCCATCTAATGACACAGAGAACGAATCAGATTAGACTCATAGCTTGCGACTCGGACGTCGAACTTAATTTATTGGACATTCTAATATTATTATCGCTATTCCAAAAATCGCAGTTACAGAAGGACCTGCATGGGCCACCAACAAAACCTGCCACGACCCGCTTCCCTAAAATGGAGGCGAGACGTGAAAAGGTCCGCACGAGAGTGGAGCTGTGAAGCCCCAAACCCGATAAGCGTCAATAAAACATAAGCAGGTCCCTGTAACCACAACGGAACAACAATAATAACACAAGGAGAGACTGAAATAAAATCTCACATCTCATAATTTGTCCAACATAAAAAAAAATAAGTCCAACATCCAGAAAAGCCACCAGGCTAAAAGAAAGAGTCTAAGGGCCCAGAACAAGGCCAACAAAAGCAACGACATAAGAAAGTCTAGGTGCTACGCACCGATAACAAAAAAACTGTCTAAACAAAAGTAAAACACAACGAAGACACTAGGACTGGTCCCCAGTGTCCACGTACTCCCCGTCAAACACAAGCTCGGGCTCGGCGTCAGCAAACACCTCGTCCTCAACAAGGTACTCAGGCTCAGGATCTAACATGTGTCACCCAAAAGAGTAAAGGGGCACATGTCAGCAAGTCTAAAAGACTTGGGCAAGGAAACTGAAAGTAAGGCAACTAGCAACCTAGCAGTTTTAGTATGCATGACATGGCAGTTATAACATGAGTGCACAATTAAGACATGATGAACAACAAGTACAAGAGTACAATTATCGGGACAAGACAAGAGTAGCCAAGCTACTAACATTCTCAATCAATTCACATTGTTTCGTAGGTGTTTACGCCCTTCAGCTGAATGGTACATCATTCACACCGATCGGCACTAAACACAATTCACGTTTCACTGTTGTTTGTAGATGTTTACGCCCTTCAGCTGAATGGTTCATCATTCACACCGATCGGCACTAAACACTACCCCACCCCAGAGTTTACGCCTTTCAACTGCAGTTGCTGATCAGGCAGACCCCCAGTTGACTAGCCGCTTAACCCTTACCCCATCCCACACGTAAACAAGCCAGGGTCCCTGTACATGAGCCCAGGAAGTGAGCCAGGGTTGCCCCGCACGGGAGCTTGTTTCTTAGTTCACAATTCAATATCGAGCGTTGGGGTTAGCAACTCATTATGCTCGCTTCTGGTCACGAGCCAGGAAACACAAGTATGGTAGCGAAGCTACGCAATCACAGCAACACTTAAAGAATGCAATGACATGACAATTAATTCGCGTACCGTTAATGGAAAGTAAACATGACATGGTAATTGTGCAACATGATATATGTCGGAACTAGCTTCGTTGTCAAGCTAGTTCCCCAAATTTGCGCCTAGGCGAGTATCATTTCGTCGCCTAGCCTCTTTTACGCCTACAACAAGCAAATGGCCTAAAACATGGCCTAAACCCTAAGTGGCAAGTTTCACTTGCCTAGCACCGGGGATGACGACCACTTCGTCACACAGATGCTAATCTACGGGGAGATCGCTGTTATGGGGTAACAATCATCAAACAACATGAAATTTTATTAGGGTTTCATAAAAATACAAATAGGTTATAAAAACACCAAGGGATCGATTTCTTACCGAGAGGAGGCGGAAGAAACACTCCGGAGAACCTTAGAATCAGATCTGGAAAAGATTGGAGAAGTTAGGAGAACTAGGGTTTTTGGGGGGATTTTGGGGATTTTGATGGAGATTTGGGGAAGATGAGGGGTAGATAGAGTGGATGGATGGTTTGGATTATGGATTTAGGGCTTGGAATGGAGGAATAGGGCTTGGAGGAAGATGGGGGCTCAATGGGGGAGATTTTAGGGTTTTGGGTCGTGAGGGAGGAAGAAGAAACATTTGGGAGGGGTATAAATAGGTTGGGCTGGCGGCTGCCTAGAAATTAGGGTTTTAACACAGATTAGTCGGTCAAAGAGCAACCACTGACCGACTAGTTTGGCAACTAGTCAGTCGGTCGACCAACGCAGGCCGACTAAGTGTAAACAGTAACTTCTGAACGAAAATAGGATTTTAGAATTAGTCGGTCCATGAACAAATACTGACCGACTAGTTTAGCATCTAGTCGGTCGATGAACGTTCTTAGACCGACTAAGAGTGAACAGTATTGATACTAAAATTTAGATGATGTGTTAGTCGGTTAAAGAAGCATTGCTGACCGACTATTTTGCAACCTAGTCGGTCAACCAACGTTCTTAGACCGACTAACGATAAACAGTAACTCCTGAGAAATTTAGAAAGCCAACTAGTCGGTCTAAGAAGGATTGCCGACCGACTGGATCGTCATCTAGTCGGTCGGTGCCCCTTCTTATACCGGCTAATGAGCACAAAAAGTTCTGATACGGAGCGCGGGGCCCCGGGATCGATTTCTAAGACTCCTAGGCTTGATCTAATAGTAAGATACGACCGTTATGAAGTCCGTCACGAATGACATACTTCGAAATCGACAATCCTAAGGAAGAAACGAGAAAATACGATGAATCGATCGAAAATGAAAGCTACGGAGGCGAAAACCACACACGAGGAGAAAATCCACCAAAACACATATTATATTATAATAAATCCAGATACATGAAAAGCAGTCGTTACATAGTTGCAACTAAATGTAGAACCAAGCTCACGCTCTCGCGCTATTGCCGGTCTATAGCAAACCTAGGGTAGGGTCCAATCTCTTGCAAACCCCAACCTAGGCAAACTAGCGTGAAGAACAACATCATCGTTCAATCGTATCTCGAGCCCACTCTCGTACAAACTCGAGCTACGACCTAGGTTGGGATAGTTCCTACCCGTCCAATCTCTTG
The DNA here is from genome assembly GCA_030789695.1 of Scilla litardierei. Lineage (NCBI taxonomy): Eukaryota > Viridiplantae > Streptophyta > Magnoliopsida > Asparagales > Asparagaceae > Scilla > Scilla litardierei. The sequence continues at coordinate 111,592,350 of CM061138.1, forward strand.
CAAACGGGTATTGGTATAGAATTGCAATCGAAAACCCTAGTTTCGGTCCTATCTCTTGCAAACCGATTCCGGAGGAATCCAATTGCAACCCAATTCGAATTTCTAGGGCTTCCTATCGAGTTGGGATCTAATCTCTTGCAAATCCCAATCGGTATGAATCCCTAGCTATTCGTGCTAAATCAATCCCAAACTAACCCTAATCAATCCTAGCAATAATTCCACCAATTCATCACAAATTAGAAATAGGGCTCGTAGGGTTCGTCCCTACGCCCTAAGACGATGAACTACTCGCAATTCATAATCAAATTCAATGGAAATTCACAAGTAAAATGAATGGAATTCATAGCTATATTCAATAAATCAATAAAAATGGAGTTTTTGAGAGAGAGAGAGAGAGAGAGAGAGAGAGAGAGAGAGAGAGAGAGAGACAAACCAATGAAGAACAAGATAGCATCCAACAAAAATATCACTTTTCTCTCCTCCCTAAAAGCTAAATCTAATCCCTAAAAAGTTAATCTAAAAAGGCTGCAAAAAGTTCTGAAAAAGCTCTCTAAACTAGGTTAAAAACTGGGGTTAAATACCCCCCAAAATCGCCCAAAAAACCCTGACGAAAATGCCCCTGCGCAGCCTCAAAATCGCAGTTTACGCTACAGGCAGCGCGGCTCACTCGGCCGAGTGACAAATGTCACTCGGCCGAGTGACAAATGTCACTCGGCCGAGTGAGAGACCCTGCCGGATTCCAGAGAGTTGGGGGTCTTAGGGGTCGTCTCCTCGGAGGTCACTCGGCCGAGTGACTTCTCTTCACTCGGCCGATGGGCGTTCTTCACTCGGGCGGACGGTCTTTCATCACTCGGCCGAGTCGGTCTTTGGGAATCGACTGTACAAAAACAGTAAGTTTGGAATTTTTGTTGCCGTCGTCTTGATGCCACTCGGGCGAGTGGGTCTCCGTGGTTCAGCCGAGTGACATGGCGATGCTCGGCCGAGTGCACGCTGATATAGCTCTTTTGCGTGTCCGATTTGGCCGGTCGAGCGAGCTTCCGATGGTTGGCCGAGTGACTCCTTTACTCGGTCGAGTGAAATGCTCAAAATGCCCAAACTTTATATTTTCGCTCCCTCGTCGCTCCTACGACGTTCTTTCTCCTTCCACTCCTCTCCAATAGCAAAATACCCCTCAAGAGAGTCGTCGGTGACACTCTGGAGTGGGTGCATCTCAGAATCACTCCAAATCGCTCCAAATCTCTTGAAATACGACAAAAACAACAAATCGTGAAAAGCATCGCAATATTGTCGAATAAACGTGAAAAACATGTTTTGAGCGATCTAAATGGCATGCAAACATGCAGAAAAAAGGTGTAAAATACGGAGTGATCAAAATCCCCCAAGCTTACCTCTCACTCGTCCTCGAGGAAGATGAGTAAAAAGCGAACCCGGTGGATAAAGATAAAATAAAAACGATGGAAAGGTGGAAAATGAAAAAGAAAAACAAAATAGAAAACGAAGAGGGAGGTTGCTAGATCATTTTTCTCAGGACGTGGGTTTTGCTTACTCATATAGCATGCATCGAATATAAACCACATGTCAAAGACTTTTATTTTGATATCATAGTATAATGGTGCACTTGAAATAGAAAACCCAAGAATATCAGTATAGCATGAAAAATGGAATAATTCTAAGATTAACATCGTCTGAAGCATCTAAAGCGGTATACAATACCGTATAGCACACACTTTTCAATTGAATGCTTTCTATAAGGAGTATAAGAGATATCACACGATAGAGTAGTAAGAATAGAAAAAGTGTGGTTTTCATGAAATGAATGCTAAGCGTAGATTTCTGGATTTCGTGAAACTTTAGCAATCTCACCGAGTATAAAATATTACTTAGCCTAGGTTGTCATGCACCGTCAGGTAGTCACTCTCACACACATCATAAGATCCTCTCCCCCAAGCTTATCTATAAGCGTGGTGGCATATACAAAACACTATTTACATCCCCGTTTCTTATGAAGCTCCAAAAATCAAAGAAAACAAAAATAAAAGCAAAAGAAGGAAGAAAGAGAGAAAGGGTATGAGATGGGATCGTTTTCGAGCTACTTTTCTCTTTTCTTCACTTATTCTCAAATCTTTTTCTTTTTCTCTTTTTTTCTTCTCTTCTTTTTTTTCTTTTTTTTCCTTTTTTTGAATGGAATATTTACACAAACGATCCCAAATCAAAGAGAAGGATATACAAGTATTTTTTTTCTTTGGATTTTGGGGAATTTGGAGCATGTGATTTAATAACGGGGGATGCCAATAATAGAATTGCTAAGGGGAGATTCACCAATGAATATAAAATAAAGAAATTATGTTCAAGATATGTGGAGAAAGAAATAAATGTATCTCTCAGTTCACTCTATAGGACGTGCATGACAACTTCAGCAGGGTAATATAATCCACTCAGTTTAATCTCAGAAAGTAAACTAATCCAGATTTATCAAAGCTAGCAAACATTCAATCAACCCGAAGTGAAGCATACAAATCATGCAAATAGAAATGATGTGAGAGAGGAAAGAAGTACTCCAGATATAAGCATCAATGCGTGAATCTTGGTGTGTTTTTTACGATATCATACATATAAATCATCAGACATCAGCTAATAATAGAATTTCATCCATTTTCATACAACAAAAAGAGAGTGGGTTACTATTTCTAAATGCAAAGCAGAACATAGCATATGATATCTGAAATAAAAAACTATGACATGACAAATATAGCATGCATATAGAGAAAAGCTAACACCACGTCATCATCATCACAGAAAAGTCATCTCTAGCAAAAGATGAAAGAAATAAAGATAAAATAAAATAAAAACTATTTACAATGCAGCACACAAGAAAAAATGAAAAACGTGATGCATGGTAAAAAAATTGAAAAAGTGATGAAAAATGGGTGCAAAAGTGGAAAAACGTGGAAAAACTAAAAATAAAGGTGATAAAAGACAAAAGTGTGAGGACTCACTCCCCCAAGCTAAAGTGCACAGTGTCCTCAATGTGTGAAGTGTGGCACACCGAGAGACGTGTAATGGGAGGGGGTGGGTATGCATGCATGATAAAAAGAAATAAAAATAACAAAATGAAAAATATGATGCGAATGTGATGCATGCAAGGGTAAAAGTGATGCAGATATGTGTGTGTCACCAAAAATACTCTCCCTCACTCCCGAAAAAGGATATAGAATGATATGATCAAAGTGTGGACAAAAATAGTGATGGGAGGAGGGGTGGGCAAAAATCATCAGGACCAAGCAGAGAATGGGCAGCATAACGACAAAAAATATCGATGGTATCAAGGGTGTGCCTAAGCTGGTAGTGCTGCGACATCTCCGTCCTGAGGCGGAGGTGGGGCTGGTGGTGGTGGTGGACGTGTTTGCTGGGTGCGTGGTGGTGGTCGTGGCAGTCGCTCGAGAATCTGGGTCAGGCAAAAGTGAATGCCGGGAAGTAACTCGAGGCGGTGCTGCATGGCGGTGACTGTGGAAGACAGAGCCCTAAAATCGCCCCTGAGTCCACTCATCGCCCCCTCAAGAGCACGAACGCTCTGAACTAAGGCGTCAGGGGGTGGTGGAGCGGAGGGACGGACTGGTCTAGGCTGAGCAGGTCGGGGCTGTCTGATACGGGCAGTGTAGGTGATCGGGACAGCAGGCATGGGTGGAAAGGGTGCTGTGCTCACTAGTGGATGCCCAGCCTCAGTGCGAGGCTGGGACGCAGGCTGGTGTGAGGTGGAAGCAGCAACAGTGGAAGTGGAAGATAAAATCGGTAACGAGGCAGCAAGAGAGGTCAGTGACTCAGACATGGGAACAGACGTCACGACACTCTCAGATAGGACATCTACGGTGGAGACAGAGGGGTCGACCGCTGGGGAGGAAGTGAATGGACCAAAAGGTGATAACACAACGGAGATCATACTGGCCATGGTCTCCACGACGGCAGTGAAGGAAGGCTCGCCGCTCTCAAGTATGGTAGGTGGACGCTCAGGTAGCAAAGAGGTAAGGGGCTCAACCGACAGGGGCACAGCAGTGGTGGGGGTGGTGGTAGGCGTGGTGGTAGTGGAGGACGGCTCCGCAAGTGTACTCCCGACACTGGCAGAAGTGGGGACAGAAGTGTTGGGAGCCGCAGAAAGTGCAGGCTCAGGCTGAGGGAACACATGGTCTACAGGTGCATGGTGCGCCTGCTCAGCCTCCTCGGCCTCAAGCACATAGGCGGCGGGGATCAGGAGATCCATCGCCGAAAGCCAGTCCTCGTGTGCCGGTCCTATGTGTGTCCGAGCGGGGCTCGGGAGGATCATGTAGTCATCACCGAAGGGACCGTGCAACCATACCCAGTGCCGTTGGCCGTGCGGATGAAGCATCTTTATCTGGGCCATGATGTCTATCGAAAGTGAAGTGGGGCCCGAAGGTCGACGCAGGTCGACCGGAAGGTCCTCGTCGGTCATCAGGGCTAGCAGGGTGATCAGGCCACCGCAACATATCGGGGAGCGAGCGCCCACCGATACGATGATGCGGTCCAAAAACCAGCTAGCGACGTCAATCTCAACGGCGGGGACCATCGCAATGCCATCCCTATCCAGAACTCTGGGGCGAGTCATCGCGTAGAGCATATAGAGCTCAGGCGTAGACAACGTCCCAGGCTCGTACCTCGCTAGAAAGGTGGTCGCCATAAGGCGCTGTGCTATACGGAGCAGGGGTGGACTATGGCTGAGGCCTTGGCCCTACTAGGGTCAAAGGCGTGTGATAAACCCGTGATCCTGGCCCAAAAGGCGTGAGAATCGGAAAGATGGGGGAGGGATGTGTGTGGGGGCGTAGGCTCTGTCGGGTGTGGGGACTGCGGGCCACTGAAAGAATGCTCTAAGCATATCGAGAGTGATCCGACACTCTCGATCCATGAGTCTAAAGGAGCATCCCTCATCGGTCTGGGCGATCGAGCTGAGTACCTCGAGTGTCAGACGGACGTAGGTGTCCGTCGACACGGAAAGAAAATCTCGCCAACCCACGTTGTCGTACAACGTGAGCATCCACTCGAGTACCCCCAGGTGGTCTAGGTCTGCTAAGTGAGCGAACCTGGAGGGTACTATCGGGCACTGGGCGATACGCTCAAATCAGACGTGCTGTGCGTCGTCTCTAAACATAATCCCTAGCGGCCCGACGGCTGGAGCCGGTGGTGGCTGTGCGTGAATGGGGTCGGCTGGAAGTGGCTGTGGATGGACGGGGTCGGCTGAAAGTGGCTGTGTGGGGTGAGGTGGTGAAGGCGGAGGGGAGTCCTCCCTAGCGTGGGAGGGGTCGGGCTCATCTGTCCGCTTCCGCTTGGCAGAAGCTTCCCGAGTGCGTGGCCGTGTACGGGGCGGCATGTGTGCCCCGAGTGCTCACCCAACTAGTGAAAAATGCGACGTGCTAAAAAGATGGAATGAAGGTACCTGAACACACCGCAAGAGCAAAACACCTGATAAGTGTAAAGGCGACGCCTCCACGAAGCCAATAGCGCGTCCGAAGGCTCCCCTAAGCTCCCCCAAGATAGCCTGCGCATCAAACAATGATATCAGCGTATAAAATTCAAAATACATGGGGGAGATGTGGTATAACAGATAAATAGAGAAATCGATTTGAGTTAGGGGCTCAATGGGTACTCGAATCGTAAAAAATGGGGAGAAAATAGGATTTAACGCGAAATGGGGGTTACCGGAGCTTGGCCGACGGCGAGGAGGGTCGCCGGCGGTGGGGGGGTCGGTGGTCGGCGCTCAGCCGCCGGCGGTCGGGCGGTCGAGGGCGGTGGCGATGGTGTTTAGGCGAGCGAGTGGTGATCACAGCGGGCGGGGAGACGAAGGGTCGCGGGCGATTCGGGCGAGAACTGATTTGGGCGTTTCGAAAGTCGCGCCGAGCCCGTTCGCCTTATATAAGTGAAATTACGACTCGGCCGAGTGACTATGTCACTCGGCCGAGTGATCGTAACGGAAAAGTTTTTTAAATTTTCTCCCTCCGCTTACGACTCGGCCGAGTGGCTTTGCCACCCTCGGCCGAGTGGGAAAAATCCATTCAGTCGAGTGGCACAAGCTACTCAGCAATTTTCGCCCTAGGAGGGTATCAGTTTCACTCGGCTGAGTGAAGAAATATACTCGGCCAAGTGGCAGTTTAAACTGAAATCACAAAAAAGACAGAGAGTTGGGTGCAGCAGACTTCCCTCGTTGGTGTGCCACTCGGGCGGACGGCTTTCTTTGCTCGGCCGAGTGACTACAGTACTCGGCCGAGTGAGGCTCTGTTTTCTGCTTTGATGCTCCGTTTTGGCTCTACTCTCTGTTTTTCTTCCTCCAGGTGGTTTCTTCCTCCTCCTAAGCCTCGAGCGCATTCCTGGAGCCTCTTCTTCGCCTCGGTCATCCTCCTTATGATAGATATCCTTTTCGCCTCCTCCTGTCAAAGAAAATAGGACCCATTATCAAAATTTTTCGGGCAAACGACTCAAAAACACTAATAAAGTCTAAAACAAAAATAAAAACTAAAATAGAAAAAATGCGATAACCGTCGGGTTGCCTCCCGACAAGCGCTCGTTTAAGGTCTTGAGCTCGACCCCTTAACATTTTCAATTTAGCGCGGGATGTTGGGTGCATATGAGATGCACCCGTCGAATTTGCCGGGAAGACCGCTCGGATTCGAATCATGGTGGGGTGTGGTCTTCCTCAGCGCCCCTTCGTCACGGGCAATGTTGGGGGGGGGGTGGCTCCCCTAAGCTAGAGCTTGTTCCGGGCTTCGACTTTGCCGGTGACACCGATCGTCGTATCAGTGGAGCTTTCTTCGGAGTCCTCAACTTTGAGAGCTTGCAGAGCTCCCGTATTCTTGTGACATCAGCGTCGCCATCATCAATCGCCATGGAGATATCGGGGGAGTGCTCCATCTTCTCTTCCTTGGCCAAATCTTGGCCTTCTTTGAAGCTATCTTCGTGGGGTGCGCCGATGGAGTGGGGGATCGCCTCTTCAATGACCTCATCAAGGATGTCCATGTAACCTAGATCCTCAGGATCCGACAAGTGCTTCATTGCCTACGGTATATGGAGCTCCACTTCGATGTTGCCGACGTTCAAGGTAAGGGTCCCCTCTCGCACATCGACGATGACACCGGTGGTGACGAGGAATGGGCGTCCAAGTATGAGTGATGTATCGCCCTCCTCCTTGATGTCCATTATCACGAAATAGCATGGCAAACATATGCCTCCCGGAACTTAGAGTGGGATGTCCTCTGCGATCCCAACCGGCCTTGTAATCCGCCCGTCTGCTAGTTGAATCCGCATGTCGGTAGGCTTTAAATCCGTGCCAGTATTCAACTTCTGGAACATAGAGAGAGGCATGCGGCTAACACTAGCCCCCAAATCTACCAATGCTTTTTGTAGGGGGACGCCGCCTAGAGTGCAAGGAATCCAGAAACTCCCTGGATCTTTGAATTTGACGGGATTTTTTTTCCTCTTTGTGAACCAAGTCCCTTCCTCCGCGAGCATGATCTTCTCCTTCCTCTTCCTTCCCGTAATCAAGTCCTTTAAGAACTTGGCGTAAGATGGGATTTCCACTATAGCGTCGAGGAAGGGGATATTGAGGCTCACCCCTCTCAAATACCCGAGAAACTTGGCTAGCCGTTTCTCCATCTTGGCTCTAGCTAGCCGTTGAGGGAAGGGCACCGGTGGCATAAATCAGCGCTCATCAATAAGCTCTTCCTCTCTAGACTTCACTTCCCCTTGCGGCTCCTTCTCTTTTTCAACTTCAATTGTCGGCTCGCTCTCTTGTAGATTCTCCACCACGGGTTCCTTAATTTGAGTCATGGGGGTGGTATCCTTTCCTCCTCTCGTTGTAATCGCAACGACCGCATTGATATGGCCGGTGTTGCCTCGTGGATTCGGCTCGGGTTGAGCCGGCAATTGTTGGTTGTTCCTATTGAGCAAAGCAAGTTGCTCCCCAATTTGAGCGACGACGGTGGCGAGAGAATCTTGTCCCGCCTTCAAAGTGGCGTTAATCTTTCTTTGTTCCGCCATAAACTCATCTACCTTAGCTTCAAAATCTGAACGTTGTTGAGCTTGTGGAGGGTTGGGATTTCTCCACCCTTGATTATACACGGGTGGCCTATAAGGTCCCACTTGTTGCCTCGGTGGGAAGTTTTGTTGCGGTGGCCCCCTTGGTGGATAATTGGGTTGTGGTGGTGGAGCCCGAGCTTGAGGAGGCTGTTGAGGCGGGGGCTTCAATGCACCATCATTATTGGCATATGAGAAACCCGGATGGTTTCTAGCGGCTGGATTGGCCCAATATCCAGAATTCCCCGCGGCATATTGAATTTGCTCCAAAGCTCCTTCTCCTTGCTCTCCTCCTACATACATGGCTTGGGATTGGTCTTGCCAATCGCTCATATGATTTGTCGGCATGGACGTAGAAGGGGCTCCTTGAGGATCCGTAATGAATTTATCCAATCTCTCCACTACATTGTGGAGAGAATCAAATTTGTTGGCTAGCTCCGCGACGGCCTTGGCCTCATAAATGCTAGACGGCTTCAAGGAGGACGAAGAGTGTCCTCGCTCGTCACCCCACTGTTGGTTGTTCGAGGCCATCTCCTCAAGCAAGGCCGTAGCTTCATCGGGAGTCTTCGACAAAATGGCTCCATTTGCGGTGGCATCAATAATTTGCTTCGTGCCTGGTTGGAGTCCATTGTAGAAACTGTGGACAAGCTCCCAATCCTCAATGCTATGGTGGGGGCATTGATGTTGCAAGTCCTTGAAGTTCTCCCATGCCTCATAGAGAGTCTCTTGTGGTCCTTGCTTGAAGGACATGAGAGCACTTCTTATCTTCATTGTCTTGGAGGGCGGGTAAAATTTGTCGATGAAGGCACTCGCCAATTCATCCCAAGTGGTGAAGATTCCTTCAGCTTGCGTCCTCAACCAATATAATGCCTTGTCCTTGAGTGTGAAAGGGAAGAGGCGCAGTCTGATAGCATCTACGGAGACTCCCGGCATTTGGAAGGTGGCACATTTCGATAGGAAGAGCTGGATGTGGTAATGAGGGTTTTCATGGGAGTTCCCATGAAAAGGATCTTGTTGCATAAGAACCACCAATCCGGTCTACAACTCAAAATTTTTGTCGGCCGCCAACTCCGGCATGGCTATGGACGAGGTCGTGGAAGAAGTCTTAGGTCGAAGCCTATCTCTTATGGAAATAATCATCGCCATTCGCTCTGCCAATTCTTTGGGTGTCTCATGATGGGTCATAAAATTTCCTTCTGTAACGGATCTCCTCTCCACTCGGATCCTCAATGTACGCTCGATCTCCAGATCGTATAGTATTTCTTCGGGGTTCACCGAGGATCTCATGTACATGCAAGGGAAAACAGAGTTTCAAAGAAATGGTTAGCACAACGGAAGGACAAAATAAAAATAGAAATAATAAAAAAAAAGAAATATAGCAAGGTAGGTAGAATCAAAAACTATTGCGCTCCCCGGCAACGGCGCCAAAAACTTGATCGCGCCCCAGATACACGTCCCGGGACGGTGACACTGTAGTCTTACCGCAAGCGCACGGTGTAGCGGCGAGCGGGTATCGAACACAGGGAGGCCTAATAACAGTGTCTTCTTCAATCACCTGGCTATAGGAAAAGTCGAGAAATGTTCACAAATATGCGGTTACAGTCGTTCAAATGTATAAAAGAAATAACAAATTAATAAAGACGCCTAGGGGTAGGGAATCCTCGCTACTTGCCGTATCTCATCATTGTGATTCGTAGGTTTCACAATTGCTAGAATTGAAATTCGTGTGAACTAGTTGCAACTAAATGTAGAACCAAGCTCACGCTCTCGCGCTATTACCGGTCTATAGCAAACCTAGGGTAGGGTCCAATCTCTTGCAAACCCCAACCTAGGCAAACTAGCGTGAAGAACAACATCATCGTTCAATCGTATCTCGAGCCCACTCTCGTGCAAACTCGAGCTACGACCTAAGTTGGGATAGTTCCTACCCGTCCAATCTCTTGTAAACGGGTATTGGTATAGAATTGCAATCGAAAACCCTAGTTTCGGTCCTATCTCTTGCAAACCGATTCCGGAGGAATCCAATTACAACCCAATTCGAATTTCTAAGGCTTCCTATCGAGTTGGGATCCAATCTCTTGCAAATCCCAATCGGTATGAATCCCTAGCTATTCGTGCTAAATCAATCCCAAACTAACCCTAATCAATCCTAGCAATAATTCCACAAATTCATCACAAATTAGAAATAGGGCTCGTAGGGTTCGTCCCTACGCCCTAAGACGATGAACTACTCGCAATTCATAATCAAATTCAATGGAAATTCACAAGTAAAATGAATGGAATTCATAGCTATATTCAATAAATCAATAAAAATGGAGTTTTTGAGAGAGAGAGAGAGACAAACCAATGAAGAACAAGATAGCATCCAACAAAATATCACTTTTCTCTCCTACCTAAAAGCTAAATCTAATCCCTAAAAAGTTAATCTAAAAAGGCTGCAAAAAGTTCTGAAAAATCTCTCTAAACTAGGTTAAAAAAACCCCCAAAATCGCCCAAAAAACCCTGACGAAAATGCCCCTGCGCAGCCTCAAAATCGCAGTTTACGCTACAGGCAGCACGGCTCACTCGGCCGAGTGACAAATGTCACTTGGCAGAGTGAGAGACCCTGACGGATTCCAGAGAGTTGGGGGTCTTGGGGGCCGTCTCCTTGGAGGTCACTCGGCCGAGTGACTTCTCTTCACTCGGCCGATGGGCGTTCTTCACTCGGGCGGACGGTCTTTCGTCACTCGGCCGAGTCAGTCTTTGGGAATCGACTGTACAAAAATAGTAAGTCTGGAATTTTTGTTGCCGTCGTCTTGATGCCACTCGGGCGAGTGGGTCTCCATGGTTCAGCCGAGTGACATGGCGATGCTCGGCCGAGTGCACGCGGATATAGCTCTTTTGCGTGTCCGATCTGGGCGGTCAAGCGGGCTTCCGATGGTCGGCCGAGTGACTCCTTCACTCGGCTGAGTGAAATGCTCAAAATGCCCAAACTTTATATTTTCGCTCCCTCGTCGCTCCTACGACGTTCTTTCTCCTTCCACTCCTCTCCAATAGCAAAATACCCCTCAAGAGAGTCGTCGATGACACTCCGGAGTGGGTGCATCTTAGAATCACTCCAAATCGCTCCAAATCTCCTGAAATACGACAAAAACAACAAATCGTGAAAAGCATCGCAATATTGTTGAATAAACATGAAAAACATGATTTGAGCGATCTAAATGGCAGGCAAACATGCAGAAAAAAGGTGTAAAATACGGAGTGATCAGGGATCCTATCTAATATCAACCCCCAACGATCCTAGCGGCGATCCCTAAAGCCCTAGTCCCTTTTATTATAGTACACAACAACCACTATCAACCCGGTTCATTCTCACTCCGACCGCTACATTGCTTCTAGACTTAGAAACGGACTGAGATTACCACGGACACTATCACCGTCCCTGTGGGATCCGACTATATTATATACTATAACTCGACACCATCCGCTTGCGGATTGAACCCGAAGTCGTAGCCTAGGAGCCATATCACGCCTGGCGACCGTGACACCGCCAGGTGGGTCCTGGGTGTAGATTGCGGGCGCGTCAAGTTTTTGGCGCCGTTGCTGGGGACGACAATAGTGTTTTTATCTCAGTTTGTTTTATATTGAGAAGTTTGCTAGCATTCTTATCATCTCTTACCTACCATCATTTTTATTCTCTTTGTTTATTTCGGTGCTACTGACGGTGTTTTTTTGAGCTTTGTTGGTGCATGAACACCCGTTTCAAGGGGTTTACCAGAGAATTATTATTCGATCCTGAGATCGAAAAGACAGCCAGAGCATTGAGTCTTCTAGCAGAAGTTCATCTCCATCAGCTCAGATGGGAGAGAATCCTCCTCCTCCTCTACGCACTGGGTCCATCAGGGACCATATGAAACCGACCTTCGGGAATAATTCCTCGGTTCTTAGACCGCAGCTGACGGCGGTAACCTTCGAGCTTAAGACGGGGTTAATCAATCTTATGCAGCAGGATCCCTTCCATGGGCATCCTCATGAGAACCCTAATCATCACATTGACTCCTTCTTGGCCAAGTGCGATACATTCAAGGCGAAGGACGTCAGCGATGATGCAGTAAAGCTGCGGCTGTTCCTGTTCACATTGAGGGACAATGCCTCCTACTGGCTCCGAGCTCACCCTCCCAACCACTTCACTACCTGGGAGAAGCTCGCGCTCGCATTCGTGGATAAGTTTTATCCACTATCAAAGACGGTCCGGATCAGAGGGGCCATATCCAATTTCAAGCAGCTCCCCCCAGGAGTCGCTTTACGAGGCTTGGGAGAGGTTTAAAGACCTCCAACATCAGTGCCCCCACCATGGAATCCAGCCTTGGGATTTAGTGCAGAGCTTCTACAACAAGCTCCAACCTAGCACTAAAATGATTATTGATACTACAGCGCCATGCGCCTTATTGGATAAGTCTCTTGAGGAGGCCATTGATCTTCTGGAGCACATTGCTTCCAACACCTAGCAATGGGGTGATGAGAGGACCGTGATCACCCGGAACCCTGAGGTAAGGCTACCAGTCACCTGGACTCCCACATAGAGAACCTGTGCAAGCAGTTGGCCCGTATTGAGCATCGCCTGGACTCCCTTCCAGCGGCACCCAGCACCTCCTACCATCCTGCTGAGGAGTACGTAGATCCGGGGTATATCCCCGCCGAGGGTCATTACGAGGGTGCTGAGACATCCGAGACTGTTCAGTACGTCCAGGGAGAAGGACGGAATCAGTGGCAGCATCCGGCTGCTAGGAATCACCCAACTTTCTCATATGGAAGTCCAAGCGGAGGGCTGCAACCTCCACAGTTTCAGAGGCCACCTCCTCCCCAGCAGCATTAGCAGAGCCAGCAGCAAGGTAGCTTTAGGCCAGCTGGGCCTTATAGGCCACCGGGATATCAGTACAACCGGCCACCTCAGCAAAATTTTGCGCCGCCTCCTCTAAAGTCAAATCTCGAATCTACGTTGGATACTTTTATGAGCGGCCAGATTCGGTTCAACCAAGATATGTCAAACCAGTTTAAGAGTATCAACTCTTCACTCGACGAGCTGAGAGGGCAGATGTCTCAGTTGCTGAAGAACCAAGGGAGACTACCCTCCCAGCCGGAGACTAACCCCAGAGCTCAAGCAAACGTCGTGGTTTCAGTGACCACGCGAGGAGGACGGGCCACTGACCCTGTTATGGTTCCGGTGTTAAACAAGGAGAAGGTTCCCACTGAAGAAGCTGCCGATGACAGTGTTAGAGTTGAGGCCACTGAAGGGCCTATTGCTATTGAAGAGAAGACGGATACACCTCCCGTCATGCCTGCTACTGCTCCGCCGCCCGTTGATACATCTATGGGCAAAGCCTCCAGACCTCCTCCTCCATATCCTCAGAGGCTCGCCCAAGCCAAGTTGGAGAAAAAGTACTCCAAGTTTATGGAGTTACTGAAAGGGATTCAGCTGAATATCACATTCATTGATGATATCACCGAGATCCCGATTTATGCTAAATTTCTAAAGGATCTCATCACGGGGAAGCGAAGGCCGGAAGAAATCATGCTGTTGGAGGATTCCACCTCCATTATCAAGAACCACCTCCCTCGGAAGCTACCGGATCCAGGGAGCTTCACCGTGCCATGCTCCATCGAAAGAATGCCAATCAACAGAGCGCTAATTGATCTAGGGGCTAGTATCAGCCTGATGCCCCTTTCTATCTTCAGAAGACTCCAGACAGGAAGCGAGCTGGAACCTACTAGCATGTCAATCCAGCTCGCCGATCACTCTATCACCTACCCAGTAGGGATAGCGAGGGACGACATCCTCCAGATACCTCCAGGACTATGCGTCCCAGTTGATTTTGTCATCATGGACATGCCGGAGGGAGGAAGCTCTCAACTAATACTCGGTCGCCCCTTCATGGCGACGACCGGGGTGCTTATAGACGTCCGAGAAGGGACCCTCTCCCTCAACGTGGGAAATATCGAAGCTGAGTTCCGGCTGCAAAAGCCGATGAAGGAGCGAGCCCACGTGGAAGGGGCTAGTTATCTGGAGCATCTGGAGGAGGAAGTGATTGAAGACTTTTGTGCTGAAGGGGTCATGAAGGACCCGGTCAAAGCAAGCATCGACGACGACGGCGACCCAATGTACAACAAAGCGGTCGCCACGTACATCCAAGTATTGGATGAGGAGTTTCAACGCCGTCAGACAAATCATCTAGCATTGGAGGTCACTTCTTTCATGGAGGAGAGTGTTAGAGTAAGCGGAAGTCAAACGCCGCCGAATTGCACCACCGCAGAGGATGACGCGCGACCATCACGCGCGCCAAACGAGAATTGATATATCATGGGGAGTCGAGCTCATGACTGAAAACGAGCGCTTATTGGGAGGCAACCCAATTCCGTAGATTTTGAAATTTCTTTCCCCATTTTCTTATTTTTCTATTTTTATTTCATGTTTTTAGGTAGAATCGCAAAAATTATAAATATTTTGACGAGTTTGTGTTTTGTGTCGGACGGAACATCGGGGGCATGCGCATGGACATTATAAATGGAAGAAAGCCGGAGGAAGGTAACGAAGTTGAAGATTTGAGAAGGAAATGAAAGGGAAAGAAGGAAAAGGAGCTACAGGAAACTCGGCCCGAGCAGATCAGCTGCTCGGTCAAGTCGAGCAGACACATATACTTAAGCTCGGCCCGAGCAGCATCCTACTCGGTCAAGTTTTACAGATTGAAGATTTTGGTGAAAAACGTCACTCTGCCAACCCGGGCAGAGAATTATTGGCTCGGCCCGAGCAGCAAATGACTCGGAGGGAGTATTTCGTTTAAGATTACTACGTTAACCCGAGTCGTGCAGTAGATCTACTCGGCCCGAGTCTTGTCGTTTTACTAGTCATAACCCGTGCCCGCGGGCACGGTTCATTTAAGATTTTCCCTCGCGAAATTTTTGTTCCCCAAAAAATTATTTACACATCCAAAATTTAAAAGATCAACAAATTAGCGTAAAAATATTTAGCGGTATGGGCGCCTTCGGTGTGGAACAACAAATTCGGCGTGGACGCTTTCGACGCGGAACAACAAATTCGATGTAGAACAACAATTTCGGCGCGGATGCCTTTGGTGCGAACAAATTTTAGTTTTGGTAATCTTTGGTTATCTTGTGAGAAATTTCGCTGTCATCTCAGATTTGAATCAAGTTGGATGATTCGGAGTGAATATTGCGTATTTAACCCCCTAATTAGTCCTACTTTGTGCCCATATGATGCTTAAATGTTCTCTAATACATTCATATTTTTAATATAATCATTTATAAGAGAAATCACCTTATTTATGCACAAAACACGAATTCCATTGAATATTTCTGCATTTTTATATTTTTCCTAGCATCGTCTCGATCTCACGATTCCAACGACTATTTATTTGTATTTTTCTGAGATCTGTACTAATTACTGTGGATTTTTGAATGTAGAATACCAATTAAACGAGGAAATACGCTTAAAATACGCAGAGAAATACGGCTGCACGATTTTTGGCGGCCACGCGGCATAATCTGAGCGTCTCCCGCTCAGATCCTACGGTTATCGCGAGTGGGTGTCGTGGATCTCCTAACACCGTTTGATTTCGATCAAGCGGCTAGCAATCCGCCCCGCTCGAATGCAAAGCGCAGCGACCAAAGGAAATAAGCGGGCCACGTGGCCGTCGTCTACACGTCGGATGCCGATCGGACGGTGCAAAATTACCCCGCATCTTAAATTCGAAGCACAGCTCAGACGCGGCGACGTGGAGATTTGTGAGCCGCTAGATTCTGATCCACCGGTCCGCAAGCGATCAAATTCGGCGAAGAGCGGGTGTCACGACCCGCTTCCCTAGAATGGAGGCGAGACGTGAAAAGGTCCGCACGGGAGTGGAGCTGTGAAGCCCCAAACCCGATAAGCGTCCACAAATACATAAACAGGTCCCTGTAACCACAACAGAATAACAATAATAACGCAAGGAGAGACTGAAATAAAATTCCACATCTCACAAATTGTCCAACATCAGCAAAAATCCAACATCCAGAAAAGCCACCAGGCTAAAAGAAAAGAGTCTAAAGGCCCAGAACAAGGCCAACAAAAGCAGCGACACAACAAAATATAGGTGCTACGCACCGATAACAAAACAACTGTCTAACAAAAGTAAAACTCAACGCAAACACTAGGACTGGTCCCCAGTGTCTACGTACTCCCCGTCAAACACGGCTCGGGCTCGGCGTCAGCAAACACCTCGTCATCAACAAGGTACTCGGGCTCAGGATCTAACATGTGTCACCCAAAAGAGTAAAGGGGCACATGTCAGCAAGTCTAAAAGACTTGGGCAAGGAAACTGAAAGTAAGGCAACTAGCAACCTAGCAGTTTAGTATGCATGACATGGCAGTTATAACATGAGTGCACAATTTAAAACATGGCAAGACGATTTGTACAAGAGAACAATTTATCGGGACAAGACAAGAGTAGCCAAGCTACTATCAATTCAATCAATTCACATTTGTAGGTGTTTAAGCCCTTCGCTGAATGGCATAGCATTTCAGACCGATCGGCACTAAACACTACCCAATACCCACACGATATGGAGCCTGGGGTCCCCGCACATTGAGCTCAGCTAGTGAGCCTGAGGTTGCCCCGCACATTGAGCTCGCATTCTTAGTTCACAATTCAATACATTTCGAGCGTTGGGGTTAGCAACTCATTATGCTCGCTTCTGGTCACGAGCCAGGAACACAAGTGTCGTAGCAAAGCTACGCAATCACAGCAACACCTAAAGAATGCGAGGTCATGACAATTTATTTGCGTACGGTTAATTAAATTAAACGTGACAGGCGAAATGCAATGACATGAACATATTCGCGTACCGTTAATTGAAAGTAAACATGACATGGAAGTTATGCAACATGCTATATGTGTTGGAACTAGCTTCGTTGTCAAGCTAGTTCCCCAATTTGCGCCTAGGCGAGTATCATTTCGTCGCCTAGCCTCTTTTACGCCTACAACTAGCAAATGGCCTAAAACATGGCCTAAACCCTAAGTGGCAAGTTTCACTTGCCTAGCACCGGGGATGACGACCACTTCGTCACACGGATGCCAATCTACGGGGGAATCGCTGTTTTGGGGAACAATCATCAAAACACAAGTATTTTATTAGGGTTTCATAAAAATTACAATAGGATATGAAAACAACGGTAGATCGATTTCTTACCGAGAGGAGACGGAAGAAACACTCCGGGGAACCCTAGGATCAGATCTGGGGAAGATTGGAGAAGTTTGGGGAAACTAGGGTTTTGGGGGATTTGGGGATTTTGATGGGTTTAGGGGGATTTGGGGAAGATGAGAGGTAGAAAGAGTAGATGGATGGTTTGGATGATGATTCTAGGGCTTGGAATGGAGAAATGGAGCTTGGAGGAAGATGGGGGCTGAAGGGGGAAATTTTTAGGGTTTTGAGTCGTGTTGGAGAAGAAGAAGTCGTTTGGGTTGGGTATAAATAGGTTGAGCTGGCGGCTGCCCAGAAATTAGGGGTTTAACACTAGTTAGTCGGTCCAAGAGCAACCACTGACCGACTAGTTTGGCAACTAGTCGGTCGGTCGACCAACACAGACCGACTAAGTGCAAACAGTAACTCCTGAACGAAAATAGGATTCTAGAGTTAGTCGGTCCATGAACAAATACTGACCGACTAGTTTTACATCTAGTCGGTCGATGAACGTTCTTAGACCAACTAAGAGTGAACAATAACTGATACAAAAATAAGATGATGTGTTAGTCGGTTAAAGAAGCATTGCTGACCGACTAGTTTGCAACCTAGTCGGTCAACCAACATTCTTAGACCGACTAACGATAAACAGTAACTCCTGAGAAATTTAGAAAGCTAACTAGTCGGTCCAAGAAGGATTGCCGACCGACTGGATCGTCATCTAGTCGGTCGGTGGCCCTTCTTACACCGGCTAATGAGCACCAAAAGTACCGATACGGAGCGCGGGGCCCCGGGATCGATTCCTAAGACTCCTAGGCTTGATCTAATAGTTAGATACGACCGTTATGAAGTCCGTCACAAGTGACATACTTCGAAATCGACAATCCTAAGGAAGAAGCGTGAAAATACGACGAATAGATCGAAAATGAAACTACGGAGACGAAAACCACAGAAGAGGAGAAAATCCACCAAAACATATATTATATAATATTAAATCCAGATTCATGAAAAGCAGTCGTTACAGCGGGCGAAAGCGTAGGGACACGCGGCAGCAATCTAAATCACCCCCGCTTCATCGAACGACCACAACTAACTCCGAATCGATTTCGGATCGAAGCTGCGGAGCGGGCTCGCGCAAATTTCCAAGTCCACGTGGCGCGCCCACAGGTGATCCCGCTTTGGATCAGACGGATAAGATTTGAGGTGGCTATTGGGTCGGGTACGGATGCGAAACGATGCGGGTTTGAACCCGTTAACACCCCCAAACCCGCAATGCTATTATATACGCGTATTTCTAGGGGTTTGGGGGGGTATTCTGGCGTATTTTGGGACTTTTGGAGCGACTACTGTGCGTATTTCTCCAGGGAAAAATTCTGAAAAATTCCAGAGGCTATTCTTCCTATTCTGAAGGAATTTTGGGCTTTAAAGCGGAGATTTGGTGATAAATTCTTGAACTTATACGCCGTATTTGGTGTATTTTATCGTATTTTGGCTATTATAACGATGTATTTGGCTATGAAATCTGATTTTCTTTGCACCATGCGTGGCTAATCTCCTTGTGCTATGGTTGTGATGTAATTAGGAGTATTTATTTGATGAATTTCATGTCTTTAGCCCTATTTTCATGTCAAAATCACTCGTAACATTGATTTCTACAACGTATTTGTTGGGTATTTGCTTATTGTCGATATTATTTACATCCCGTATGGCTAGGCCCTGACAAGGCTAGCCAATTCATGTTCACTAATCTGAACTTATTGTTGCATTTATCGTTTAATGAAATCAATGTTGCTAGTGATGCGTATACGGCCACTTTGACTAGTTTTCATCGTTTTATCTTCCGACGTCTTCGTGCCCTGACCGGACGAAGCGTTGAGCTATATAAAAGACGTGATATTTCAGCGATTATTATCTCCTAATGAAATCACAACCGTAGCATATCTACTTCATATGTGTTGGTGTTGACGTAGTTAGGGTGTCGTAATTATTGATGCTTATATCTTTTCGCCCTATTTGCACTTGATTAATTCTTTGGCACGTTTTCATACGCTTGATCGCCATACATTCCGACGTTCTCGTGCCTTGACTGGACGAAACTTTGAGTTATAGAAAAGGTATTGATATTCATTGATTGCACACACCCTAACGAAATCAAACCCAACACATGATCCCCATACTTGTGTCCCTCTCCAAGTCACCGTAAATATCGTTTTCTTTTGCTATTTGATACTCTTGATCCTATATCTTCGTGTTTGATAGGTGGTTGGCTAACATTGTATTATTACTCTTTTCAGATTGACGATCGTAGTTTTGCAGGTCAGTTGTCCCGCGGATTCGATACCTGGACTCACCAGGATATTACTTGCACGATCTCCTGCGCTTGGGAGTTAACGTGCGTTTATATTTCATATATTTGCGCACGTTTTCTTCCGTGTTTCCCCGTGTTTTTCCGCCGTCTTTTATTTGTTTTCTCGTATTTTCTCGTTTTCCTTCACTTTTCCTTGTTTGCCCATGTTTGCAGGAGATTGACCGTGTAGGGGACGTTTAATGACGATATCCCAAGTCCCCGGAGCAACGGGAGGAGTCACGCGTGATCCAGGGGGTCAAACGTCAAAGAATTCATCTTTCAGCCCCTCACCCGGTCGGTTGGCCATCTCCAACCGATCGGGTGATGCACGCGTGCACCACTCGGTCTCTGCCGCAGCTCATAAAGAAGTCACCCGACCGGTTCACAGACCGGTTCTGCGGGCGGCTGTTCTCTGTTTTTTCGAGCAGAATTCCAACCGATCGGGTGACTCTCAACCGATCGGTTCATCTGTAGCTGATGTTGAAGAGCTGAAGACACGGGCGCCCAACCGATCGCTTCACCCGACGGCTCCAAGATCCAACCGGTCACTCAAGAACTCACCCGACCGGTTCATCTGACCGGGTGAAGCTCCGTCGTTTTCTGTTTGTTATTTGTAACAGATCACCCGATCGGTTGACTTGTCAACCGATCGGGTGACGCTTTTCCTGCGGGTTTGGACCCGAACCACTAGGGTTTCGAAGTGGGGCTATAAATACTCGAAGTTGGCCGACTGAAGGGGGATCTCTTCTCAGTTTTTAAGGGCTTTTGCCCCCCTTCTCTTGGGAGTTCTAGGTTAGTTTTAGATTAGGTATTTTATTCAATAAGTCTTGTATGGGATCAACGATTCACTCAAGATAAGTATTTCTTTCTTTTGTTCTCCATTTTTGTATTGTATTTCTTTTGCTTCATGATGAATGTTTGTGTGTGTTTTGTGTTGTTTGTTTATATGTTTTTCATCATGGAGTAGTATTGATGAACCCTAATACGGGTTAGGGTAGGATTGTTGCTTGGGAATTCACATTAGACTTGGTTGCATGGCACGTGTTCGATGAAATGTGTCAATGGGGATTTCTAGCAATCTGGGTCCAATTCGTACGGCAACACACTAGATGTGTTGGGGATTGGGGTCCGGTGCTTGTCCTGTCAAGATCCGCTTCGATGTATTGCTAGAAATCACATTTGACCTATTTGGCCATTAGGGTTACGCGGGGGTGTTTCATTGTCATCGGCGGGAAAAAGACCGCCTTTGACCGTCGGGCCGAGGGGGAATAAACTTGGCGGTTGACTCCCTAGCCATAGCTCACGCCCCCAGCGTAGACATCGAGTCCTCGCGCGCGGGAGCGGCTTGGACGAAGTGTTGGGAGATATCATTGTGGCCTTAATGCTTCCGGTTGCGGAAGGTGTTTATGGACACGGGAGTGCCCACCGTTCGGAACCGGGTAGGCCTAGCGTGCTTGGCACCGACCGGAATATCGGGCCATGGACGCTAGGTACCACCTTTTGGGGCAATGTCTCACCCTGGATCAAGTCAAATGCCAAGTGTCATGAGTGCTCTAGCCCGTGTTAGCGGGGATTCATTTTGTGTCGTTTTCATTCCTTTCTTTTATTTCTACACTTCACCCATATTATCCGCGTAGCTAGCACGCGACCTAGGCGAGGCTAGTAGCCACTCAAGCCATCCACCTCCCTGTGTTCGATAAACCCGCACACTACACTAACCGTGCACTTGCGGTAAAACGACACCGCGCCCAAACCGTAAACGGGGCGCCGGTCAAGTTTTTGGCGCCGTTGCCGGGGAGGCGTTCGGTTTGATATTAGCTTAGCTTGGGTTCGTTAGACTACACATAAAAACACAAAAAAAATATATATTCAATAACCAAGAAATTTTTCCCCCACCATTATATTATCTTTTTGTTATTCTCTTGTACTATTGACGCTCCTCTCTAGTTTTCTTATTTTTGTTGTCCAGGTATCTTTGATATGGCCATGTGGAGATCAGATTTCGATGCTCAGATGAGAGGCTACAATCCCTATTCATTTTTGGTTTGTGAGACTTGTGGGATGGCGGGGCACGTGTATTATGATTGCCTTGAGAGCCTCCCCCCACTCCAAGGCCAAACATTTTCCCACAACCTTAGCCCAAACACCTCCCATCTATTTCCTCAACCTTATACCCCTCCACAAATACAAGAAGAATCAAGCCTCGTGTCTCTCCTTGAAAGTGCCATGTTTAACCAAGGCCAAATATTACAAAACTTGATGGTACCGATCACCGAGCCGACACCGAGGAGAGGGGATAAAGGAGAGGATATATCCACTTTCATGGTTGAGACCACCATGCCATCGGCCACCATAGACACATCTCAAGCCGATACCCCATTTTTCCATCACTACCACTTGGATGACGAAGCATTTTTTGATGATGATAGTGAGGATGGGGTGATTTCTATAGGATCTGTGGGAGAGACTTATTGTCTTGATTTGGATACCCCATATGAGTCCTATGAGAGCACCGAGGATACCACAGAGCTTATGCATACCTGTGAGGAGGATGTGCGTGAGGACGACGACACCATGACCACATGCGAGTGGTCCGCTCCACATTCACCTCCACAGCCATCTCTGTCACAGCTTTCTCCTTGGTCGGTGGTCAACCATGAGGATGTCATTCAGGACATCGGGCAGATAGAGGAGCATGAGCATATCATCGAGGAGGATGTGCATGAGGGCTTGGATACGATCGTCCACTTCATGGAGCCCGAGCCACATCTACCTCTACCGTCACGCTCCACTTCTTCTGCGGCTGAGCATCTACTTGAGCATATTGCCCCTATTCAGGGAGATTTTCATACTCACTCTCACTCCACATTTGAGTCTCGTTTTTCACGTCATATTTCCTTAGACTCATATATATTTGACACACCATATCTCTCACAGGACACAGGATCGACTTCCCTTGAGGTATGCTGCGGTGTGTCACCACCTGGGGAGCAACTTCACATGGAGAGCGGGGATTTGATCGTCGCTAGCACAGAGGATAGCATACCATTTCCAGGGAGTGTTCGCCACATTTCATATATTTTACCATCATTTACCGGCGACTATCTCTGGGATACTTTTATTTTGGGGAAAGATTTTTTGCCATGGACTAATGCACCTCGTCCTTTGCAGGTCGCAGGTGGACACCTACGAGGGATGCTTGGAGGTGCATTGCTTGGGTCCATTGGCACACGTGGCATAGCGCTTCTGGCGGAGCCACAGAAGGAGCAGTTAGAGCAGCTACCTGCCCCACTCCAGATCTTGGATCCGCCTATGCTCAGGTGTATCCTAATCCAGTAGTGTAAAACTTTACCGCTTTCTAGTTTAGATTTGAATAATCTCGTCTCCTCTCATTAGCAAGGGGAGCGTATCTAGGATTTGCTTTTGCATCATAATAACCCTTCATGTCGTGCCCTTCTATCATTTCACCCCACATCCTCTTCCGAGGAGAACGAGCAGTCTGTCTCTCCTGCATTCTGATTTCTTTCTTTTCCGATTTTCCCCTAGCATATTTTTGCATCACATTGATCATATCATTTTGCTAACATTGTCATGTTCAGCTTGGGGGAAATCGAATTTTGTGTGCATGTTTTCGTGTGTCGTTATTGTGTGTTTGTGTCTAGGTGTTCTTTTGTCGTGTTTTATACCTTTTATTTGAGTGTTTCTTTTTCTTTATTTTTTAGTTTCGCTCATGTGTTTTTCGTGTTTTTCATTTTTTGCGTCGGTGCGTAACTCCCCCCCATTTTCATTGCCCTCCCGTATTCACTACTATTGCATTGAGGACAATGCAAGTTTTAGCTTGGGGGAGTCGCACTTCGTGCGTCATTTGTGTCGTTTTTCTTCGTTTTTGAGTCGTTTTCCATCGTGTTTTTCTTTTTCTTCTCATCTTTTGTTCTCTCTCTCTCTCCTAGAGATGACCCCATATGATGAAGTGCCACAAAATCACACACACCTAGCATGGCATCGATAATCACACTCACTAACCCTAGGTTATCGAGTCCTCTTGCATTTCACGCTTCGTGGGTCCACTTTGCTTTTATGTGAGTCGTGTGTCGTGTCTAGCTTATAGTGTGCTTCTACTTTGTGATGTTGATTTATATACCTACCCTTGGTTGACCCCTAGATTATCATGCTTCGATATTGAATATGCGGTATTTGCTTCTAATGTCTGCTTCTATATGCATGCTATATATATCGTATACTTCATTTCGCATGTGTCGGGATTCCACAATTAAGGACTAGGATAACCCATTTAGGCCATGCTCTAATTAGCGAGAATAGTTTCCTTTGCCCAAGTGTTTAGATTCTGATTTCTTTTTTGTTTTACTTGGTGCAAATCCCCTCGTCGTGTACCGTTCTCCCACTTGGGAGAGTACACAAGTGTATAGCCAAAAACCCAAATATCCAAAAAAATGGGAGAAAAGAAATGAAAAACCCAAAAAGAAAAGAAAAGAAAAAGATTGTATAGCCAAAAAGCCAAAAAAATATGCAAATACCCAAAACCCAAAAAAAATTCCCGTGTGAATATTTTCCTACTTGCCGAGAATAAAGGGAAGGCGAGAATTTGCACCGAGTGTTCTTCTCCTCATCATCTCAACCCCCATCGTTTTCGAAAACACTTGGCTTAGGAACTTTTTGGCTATTATCTAGGCTTTAGTGTGGTGATTTCCTTAACCCTAGTTGTGGAGTCCCTGACACATGATATGTTTCGATTCTCTCTCTATTCTCATGCATGCTTGAACTATATATTCACCGCTTTATTCAATTCGAATCGATATTTGGGTCATATCTTGGATTTGTGTATATCGAGCTTTATTGCACAATGTAGATAGTGACACCGTTTGCTATCACACGACCACGCTCACTTGCGCTTCACCGCGTGGGCCCACGACACTTGTTTGGACTCACATTCCTTGGTTTAGTGTTGTGTTTTGTCGTATGCTTGCTTCGTGTGGCGTGTTTGATTTTGTTGGCCCTTACGGGCGATCTAGGATATAGAATTCTCTTTTTCTCTCCTTCTCTCTATTTTCTCCCTCCGAGCTCCTACTCTCACTCGTCTTCCTCGAGGACGAGGAAGAGTTCAGCTTGGGGGATTTTGACGTGCGTTTATATTTCATATATTTGCGCACGTTTTCTTCCGTGTTTCCCCGTGTTTTTCCGCCGTCTTTTATTCGTTTTCTCGTATTTTCTCGTTTTCCTTCGCTTTTCCTTGTTTGCCCATGTTTGCAGGAGATTGACCGTGTAGGGGACGTTTAATGACGATATCCCAAGTCCCCGGAGCAACGGGAGGAGTCACGCGTGATCCAGGGGGTCAAACGTCAAAGAATTCATCTTTCAGCCCCTCACCCGGTCGGTTGGCCATCTCCAACCGATCGGGTGATGCACGCGTGCACCACCCGGTCTCTGCCGCAGCTCATAAAGAAGTCACCCGACCGGTTCACAGACCGGTTCTGTGGGCGGCTGTTCTCTGTTTTTTCGAGCAGAATTCCAACCGATCGGGTGACTCTCAACCGATCGGTTCATCTGTAGCTGATGTTGAAGAGCTGAAGACACGGGCGCCCAACCGATCGCTTCACCCGACGGCTCCAAGATCCAACCGGTCACTCAAGAACTCACCCGACCGGTTCATCTGACCGGGTGAAGCTCCGTCGTTTTCTGTTTGTTATTTGTAACAGATCACCCGATCGGTTGACTTGTCAACCGATCGGGTGACGCTTTTCCTGCGGGTTTGGACCCGAACCACTAGGGTTTCGAAGTGGGGCTATAAATACTCGAAGTTGGCCGACTGAAGGGGGATCTCTTCTCAGTTTTTTAGGGCTTTTGCCCCCCTTCTCTTGGGAGTTCTAGGTTAGTTTTAGATTAGGTATTTTATTCAATAAGTCTTGTATGGGATCAACGATTCACTCAAGATAAGTATTTCTTTCTTTTGTTCTCCATTTTTGTATTGTATTTCTTTTGCTTCATGATGAATGTTTGTGTGTGTTTTGTGTTGTTTGTTTATATGTTTTTCATCATGGAGTAGTATTGATGAACCCTAATACGGGTTAGGGTAGGATTGTTGCTTGGGAATTCACATTAGACTTGGTTGCATGGCACGTGTTCGATGAAATGTGTCAATGGGGATTTCTAGCAATCTGGGTCCAATTCGTACGGCAACACACTAGATGTGTTGGGGATTGGGGTCCGGTGCTTGTCCTGTCAAGATCCGCTTCGATGTATTGCTAGAAATCACATTTGACCTATTTGGCCATTAGGGTTACGCGGGGGTGTTTCATTGTCATCGGCGGGAAAAAGACCGCCTTTGACCGTCGGGCTGAAGGGGAATAAACTTGGCGGTTGACTCCCTAGCCATAGCTCACGCCCCCAGCGTAGACATCGAGTCCTCGCGCGCGGGAGCGGCTTGGACGAAGTGTTGGGAAATATCATTGTGGCCTTAATGCTCCCGGTTGCGGAAGGTGTTTATGGACACGGGAGTGCCCACCGTCCGGAACCGGGTAGGCCTAGCGTGCTTGGCACCGACCGGAATATCGGGCCATGGACGCTAGGTACCACCTTTTGGGGGCAATGTCTCACCCTGGATCAAGTCAAATGCCAAGTGTCATGAGTGCTCTAGCCCGTGTTAGCGGGGATTCATTTTGTGTCGTTTTCATTCCTTTCTTTTATTTCTACACTTCACCCATATTATCCGCGTAGCTAGCACGCGACCTAGGCGAGGCTAGTAGCCACTCAAGCCATCCACCTCCCTGTGTTCGATAAACCCGCACCCTACACTAACCGTGCACTTGCGGTAAAACGACACCGCGCCCAAACCGTAAACGGGGCGCCGGTCAGGAGTAGTTCTCACATCATTTGCGACGAGGCAAGTTTTTGGCGCCGTTGCTGGGGACAACAGTACTTGCGATCTACGATTTCAGTTCGTTTGGAGGAACATTCGGTGAGATCCTTCCATCTTATAGTCTAGGATTTTTTTTATTTTATTTTATTTTTTTTGTTTTGTTTTCTTTTTAAGAATGGAGTATATGGAATACATGAAATTCTATTGCACGAACAATTTGTATGACGCAGAATATTATAAGGCACACAAACAAAGGATGGAGAAGCTCAAGATCGTTGGTTTTAATCAGACTGATTGTGAAACTTTCTTTCAGGCCTGGAGGAGGTTCACAGACATAATATCGAGCTATCCGCAGCATGGGTTTACGAAGAAAGAACTTATGGAGTCCTTCCTAGGTGGACTACGACCACAGCTGCTGGAATTCTTGGGAGTCATGACACCGACAGAGGCGTGGAAGTACATGGAGTCTTTACAAGAGAACGAAGAAATCATGAAAGAGACTTCAGAGTGCAATTCGACGGAGCCTTCAAGCCTTGATCCAGAGGAGCAAAGTGTAGACGTATCTTTGCACCACTTGAAAGAGGAAGTTCAATTGCTCATTCAGACACAGGAGGCCTCATCCCATCAATTCCAAGAAAACTTCCTTGCTCGGAGTCGACAAATTCAGCAATCAATTGAAAATCTTACGCTGATTTCCACTTGCGTAGAAGAATATAAATTGTTTGAAATTCAATTTCCAAAATCTAATTTGATTTCATCTTCTATTGCAGGTATATCGAGCGAGCCATGTCACGATGTAGTCAAGAATGAAAACATTGACATGGCAGGAAGTGTGTGCAAAGTAGAGGAGGAGCTAGCAATCTTGGATGAACAGTAGGAGGAGACGACTAGGGACATTGGTTTAAAGAATATCGCTATGGAGCCCGAACCATTCCCTTCCCCAGTTCCTTCCCAAAATCATATACCCCTCTCCACATTGACCGAGCATCATACCGAGCGTAGTGCACATTTTTCAGGGAGTTGTCATCACCATGCTCTATTTATTTTGATGACTATATTTGGAATGTGTTTATGGCGAAGAATTTTAAAATAAATTGGATTGACGTGACTCATCTCTTGCAGGATACAGGTGACCAGATTATAGAGATGCTGGGAGTTACGTTGCTGGAGTCCAATTTAGCTAAAGGAGGAAGAATAATCGCCGAGGAACGCAAGGAACAAATTGAACAACTTCCTCCACCATTAAAGATTCAGGATCCGCCATTTGAACACGGTGTGTTCTTTCCAGTAGCGTAGAATTTTATTTGCTTTCTAGGATGCTTGCTTGAATAAACTTGTACCCCTTTCGACATTGAGGACAATGTCCATCTTTAGTTGGGGGGTGTGTATGAGACCTTAGGATTTTTTTTCAAAAAGCATGGCATAAGGAAAGAATGAACCACCAATCTCACAATTTTAAACTCCTTCATATACCTCAAATGCGGATGATTATGCATTAACTGAGTTCTAAAAATTGTTTATGGCTTGAATTAATTTTTTCCTTCATGAATTATCGTTCATATGCTATTCATGAATAATTTTCAATTGCCATGATTAATATCTCGAAATAGTTTGAATTTATTTCATGCATGCTAATGTGATGAAAAAGCTTGAGTATACGCGATTTTTTTGAAAAGTCTTCAAGTTGAAGAGGATTTTGGCCTTGGTTATTGATGTTTATATTCAAAGAATGGGTGTTGAGTTGCTTACAAAGGAAAAAGAGAAAAATATGAAGAAGAGAAAAGAAAAAATGAATGACAAAAGAATGATGAAAAATGAATGAATAAGTATGTCACTAATAAATAACTTGGTTGGATCGAGTAGTACAGTCCGAGGGGTCCTTTTTGGCCTAATGCCCTATTATCGTCTGATTTGGGAGCCATTGACAGGAAACTCACTCATTTGATGGAGCGATCCAAGTTATACATTTTTCTGCGAATGTTGCTTGATGCGCGTTACGCGGAACGAATAAAAGAAAAGAAATGGTGAAAATACTAAGCAACTTCAATACCCATGATTTGAACGATCTTTTTGAGATGCCAATTCCTTGGAAACAAGAAAACTAGAGAAAAACGACGTGTTATACTTTCGCTTATGCAAAACGATGCTTGTATGTTGTTTATTCATTCTAAATTAGAGAAAATATCATGTGATTGATTTTGTTCATGGATGTGTATATTGATGGTGAAGATCATGTTGGAAAGTGTATTATTGAGCCACGCCATAAGCGATTGATAGAATTATTTTTTATTGATCATCCGTATTTATCGTTCTTTTTGCTAGAGACTAGCAAATCGCTAGTTGGGGTGTGTGATTCGGAGTGAATATTGCGTATTTAACCCCCTAATTAGTCCTACTTTGTGCCCATATGATGCTTAAATGTTCTCTAATACATTCATATTTTTAATATAATCATTTATAAGAGAAATCACCTTATTTATGCACAAAACACGAATTCCATTGAATATTTCTGCATTTTTATATTTTTCCTAGCATCGTCTCGATCTCACGATTCCAACGACTATTTATTTGTATTTTTCTGAGATCTGTACTAATTACTGTGGATTTTTGAATGCAGAATACCAATTAAACGAGGAAATACGCTTAAAATACGCAGAGAAATACGGCTGCACGATTTTTGGCGGCCACGCGGCATAATCTGAGCGTCTCCCGCTCAGATCCTACGGTTATCGCGAGTGGGTGTCGTGGATCTCCTAACACCGTTTGATTTCGATCAAGCGGCTAGCAATCCGCCCCGCTCGAATGCAAAGCGCAGCGACCAAAGGAAATAAGCGGGCCACGTGGCCGTCGTCTGCACGTCGGATGCCGATCGGACGGTGCAAAATTACCCCGCATCTTAAATTCGAAGCGCAGCTCAGACGCGGCGACATGGAGATTTGTGAGCCGCTAGATTCTGATCCACCGGTCTGCAAGCGATCAAATTCGGCGAAGAGCGGGCGAAAGCGTAGGGACACGCGGCAGCAATCTAAATCACCCCCGCTTCATCGAACGGCCACAACTAACTCCGAATCGATTTCGGATCGAAGCTGCGGAGCGGGCTCGCGCAAATTTCCAAGTCCACGTGGCGCGCCCACAGGTGATCCCGCTTTGGATCGGACGGATAAGATTTGAGGCGGCTATTGGGTCGGGTACGGATGTGAAACGATGCGGGTTTGAACCCGTTAACACCCCCAAACCCGAAATGCTATTATATAAGCGTATTTCTAGGGTTTTGGGGGGTATTCTGGCGTATTTTGGGACTTTTGGAGCGGCTACTGTGCGTATTTCTCCAGGGAAAAATTCTGAAAAATTCCAGAGGCTATTCTTCCTATTCTGAAGGAATTTTGGGCTTTAAAGCGGAGATTTGGTGATAAATTCTTGAACTTATACGCCGTATTTGGTGTATTTTATCGTATTTTGGCTATTATAACGATGTATTTGGCTATGAAATCTGATTTTCTTTGCACCATGCGTGGCTAATCTCCTTGTGCTATGGTTGTGATGTAATTAGGAGTATTTATTTGATGAATTTCATGTCTTTAGCCCTATTTTCATGTCAAAATCACTCGTAACATTGATTTCTACAACGTATTTGTTGGGTATTTGCTTATTGTCGATATTATTTACATCCCGTATGGCTAGGCCCTGACAAGGCTAGCCAATTCATGTTCACTAATCTGAACTTATTGTTGCATTTATCGTTTAATGAAATCAATGTTGCTAGTGATGCGTATACGGCCACTTTGACTAGTTTTCATCGTTTTATCTTCCGACGTCTTCGTGCCCTGACCGGACGAAGCGTTGAGCTATATAAAAGACGTGATATTTCAGCGATTATTATCTCCTAATGAAATCACAACCGTAGCACATCTACTTCATATGTGTTGGTGTTGACGTAGTTAGGGTGTCGTAATTATTGATGCTTATATCTTTTTGCCCTATTTGCACTTGATTAATTCTTTGGCACGTTTTCATACGCTTGATCGCCATACATTCCGACGTTCTCGTGCCTTGACCGGATGAAACTTTGAGTTATAGAAAAGGTATTGATATTCATTGATTGCACACACCCTAACGAAATCAAACCCAACACATGATCCCCATACTTGTGTCCCTCTCCAAGTCACCGTAAATATCGTTTTCTTTTGCTATTTGATACTCTTGATCCTATATCTTCGTGTTTGATAGGTGGTTGGCTAACATTGTATTATTACTCTTTTCAGATTGACGATCGTAGTTTTGCAGGTCAGTTGTCCCGCGGATTCGATACCTGGACTCACCAGGATATTACTTGCACGATCTCCTACGCTTGGGAGTAGTTCTCACATCATTTGCGACGAGGCATTGGACATTCATATGCTAATGATGTTTGTTGTGTCATCTGAAGCATTGTATTGACATCTAAAGACATCCTTCAATTGATCCACTGCACAATTCGTATTATGATTCCAATGTCAAAACCCTTATTGAAAGACTGTAAATTTCTATGTTGCTCTACATTTTGAGATTTGACTTCTTATTTAAATCCTCTTGTAAACAGAATGGCTTGTGTTGATTCCCATGCAGATTTTTTGGGAAGAGAGGGGAAGAGAGAGTTTTCGGTTTTCAAACCCTTAGTTTTCCCAACACATTTCTTCCCAAAAATTCAAATGTTTCCCTCCAAAACCTCATCGTAACAGTTGATTCATTAAGATCAAATCTCAGTCACTCTTTATCTTGTCCTAGTCAGCCCTAGGATTCAAAGACAGTTGTGTTTTAATATATAGATAGTCATAACCCGTGCCTTAAAGGTACGGTTCATTTAAAATATTTCCCTGTCAAAATCTTGGATCCCCTCAGTTTAAATGAACGATAATAATTACAGTTGTTATTTAGTACCCCTAAAAATTTTAATTATCCCTATATTTAGTTCCCCGGAGAATTTAGGTCCTCAAAAAAATGTAATTTACCTTAAAATTTAGTTCCCTTCAAATGTAACATGTGCTTCACATATTCTGAACTTCAAATATTACCCTCTACCAAATTCAAATTCTCTAAAAAAATTACATTTTAATCAGACAAAACATTCAAAGCTTCTCTTTCTCAAAGATTGTGTCAAGACGAAGATTGTATCATTATCCTAACATTGGGTCATGTATCAAGACACAGACATTACAGTATAGAGTTAAAGTCTGCAGGGATGGATTTAAATGGGGGTCGGGGGGCATGTGCCCCCTGAAAGTCAAGAATAAAATTATTTATATAGCCTTTGATTAAAAAATTATCATGATAAAATAGATTTTTATATATAACTTACTAACAAAAACCAAGCCAGAAACTTGTCTTAGCGGTTCGGTTGCATCCTTCTGTGCTTGCAATCTGAGTTTGAATGCCAGGTCCAGTAGCAGCTATATTACGCGCCATAAAATATTTGCATTACCATGGAAAAATTGCCTTTTAGAAATAATTAATAAAGAAATACAGAACTGGCAACTTGGATTAATGGCTTGAATGTATGATCTAGCACTGGCAACTTGGATTAATGGCCTCAATGCATGATCTGATACTGGCAACTTGTGTTCGAATCCCAGTCTTTGCAGTGTCTGTTTTTGCTTAATTTTTTCCCGAAATTTAACTTATAGAACTGTGTCTTCCCTGAATTTAATTCCTAATTTTTTTTCTAAATTTAACTAATAGAATTGTGCCACCCTGAATTTAATTCCTGGATTTTTTCCCCTAAAATTTAACTTATGGAATTGTGCCCCATTGAATTTAATTCCAGAATCCATCACTGAAAGTCTATAAAGTCTGCAGATTGTTTCTATTATCTTAACATTGTGTCATGTATCAAGTATTTAAAGACTTTAGACTCCATAGGATCACAACATCCAAACTTTACTACATTGAAACACAATGCCAACAATTTTCCAGCTACCACCATTCAGAAATTGAAATCTCAGTGGATTAGCCAAATGATAGCAACCATTAACGGGTTTAGCTGAGAATTAGATAACATAATTTATCCATTCAGTAATCTAATAGGTTTAGCAGAGAATTAGAAAACATAGCTAATCCATTCAGTAATCTATAAAAGAAAATAACTTCTGGTTCCGATAAAACATAGCTTCCTAGTTTTGCAGACTTTCCGCTATTGATAACAATTAACAACAAAAATTTTCCAGTTTAAAATTGCTTCCAAAACTTTAAAGTTTAAGAAATTTACACTTTTTATAACAATTAACAACAAAAAATTTCACTATTCCTGGACATTACAGACTTTACAATCTCTAGTTTTCCCAGATATGACAACGTCTGGAGTGCATCAAAAGCAGGCGTCTGGAGTGCATCAAAAAGTAGGGGTTTCATCTGTAAAAAGAAGACAACAAAATGAGCACGTATGTCATGGGTAACAGGATATGAAAATACAGATCTGCCCGTGTACAGCATCAAAAGCAGAGGTTTCATCCACAAAAAGAAGACAACAAACTGAGTATTTATAAAATGTTAATCTCAAGAGCAAGCAAGAAAGACAAACAGAGGTTTCACCCACATTACGATGTCATATTAGATATAGAATAAGAAATAAAATGTTAATCTCAAGAGCAAGCAAGAAAGACAATAGTTTATAAAAAATAACAAATATAAGCAAGGATTCTAAAATAAGTCACACTTGAAAGGTAAGTCAGATCCATATGCATTTGAGCCCCATCATCAAAGAATGCCCTAGCACTCACATCTTATCATAAGAAATATGAATTTTGAAACTGCAAGGTCATCAAGAGATAAGTAAAATTATATTAATCCAGATCAGTTAAATTGGTCTTCAAGTCAAAATCATCATCACTATAATATTATTGTTCTCTATATTGTAAGTGCACTGCCCAATACAAATATCATTACAGAAGGAAACAGACTTTAACTTAGTATTAAAACTGTAACTGACCAAAATAATTAAATTGAACACTGCAATAAGAAAGATAAACCAACAAATACAATTGTTCACATCTACAACAGACTAACGAAGCATTTATTAGAAAAGAATAATTCCTCGTTCAAACAGACGTTTTTTAGTCCGTAATGCTCACCTCTTTGCAATGACCGCACTTTCTGCACATGGATATAGAATTCTCATTAACACATTAGTTCATATTTACAACAAATTAAAGGCGTGCTAATTAAAAAGTAACAATTCCATATTCAAACTGCATTCCCAGCAAGCTCAAGGACATGTTTATATGAAACATTTTACTTACCAAACATAAAAATATGAAATTATGAATTGGACGTGTCTTCAAGATAGAAGTGTCAATGTTACATTATGTGTCTAATTGTCCTAATTTTAAAAGTTGGGACTCAATAAAACTAACATATATTCATGTTAAGAACATCCATACTTATGATGTCTAATTCTCCTAATTAAAAAGTGCTAAGTACGACCTCTCACTCTGTGTGCGTGCGTGCATGTGTGTGTGTGTGTGTGTGTGTGTGAAAATTGAAAATTGAAAACACTAATGGAGATATACTAATATTCAAGTTTTTGATCGAACAAATAATGCTACCAAAAACATAAACAAAAAATTGAAAGAACTATGGTAAATAAAATTCTTTCCAGTTTTAAACAAAAAATACTTTTCTACGTGTTCCTCAAGAATAACCCGATCACCTAACATTATAACATGTGAAAGATAACCAAGTGTCAATATAAACATTAAAAAAATGCTAAAATCATGCAAACATTCCAACAGAAACTTATGAAAAAATTTTGGTGTAATCTGAACTGAAAATGGACTGGTCAAAAACTTTACAACATTGCAATGCTAGAAAAAATTCTCGTGCAATCTGAACTGAAACTTGCAACAGAAACATTGCATATAGATGTTGAACTAAAAATAGGCATGGCCTTCTCAATAAACTGGTGTAATCTAACTTAACAAAATGGTGCATTGACACTATAAATGGAATGAAAAAAAGATGACCCAACATCATGCATAAAGCAAAATTGCAAGTGCATACAATTATCAGCCAGGACAACCATATGTGTTGATGAAAGAGGTGAGAAATTTGAAAGTTAAAATAAAGTAATATACCAAGATGAAAAATTTAGGCCACACACATGCAATGTGAAATTGTGATTCTTGTCATGGCTACACAACTTAGAAGCCAAAACTGTGTAATACATGTTGAATACTTTTTCTTGCAAGCAGCACTCCAAAAGCTATACAACTTAGAAGCCAAAACAGTGTAATACATGTTGAATACTTCTTTGTCATAAAGTTTTATTTAGAAAAAAGGTGTAACTAAATAGTTTAGTCAAACCAATAGCATCAAACCGATATAGAAGTCTTGAATGTTGCACAACAATACCTCGTTGAAGAAGTGGGAGCATTAACTCAATGGTATGAAGAGCTCTATCTTCATCTCCCAAGCACAATATTTCTTTACTGAATACATCATCAACAAATTTTTTTCCACAGGGATATTGAAGTCAAGCTTGGCCATGGATAGTGCATGTTGCTCACACTCCCTTCTACTAAAGCTGAAAATAATAACCGGATGAAATTTTTGCTTCATGATCATCTGCCGTAACAAAGTACATTCATAAGAAAATCCGAGAATAAAAATAATCACGACTACTTAAGACGGTGAAGATAATTATTTTAGGATATAAAAGCACATAAGAGTGCAAAATCCCAAATATGATGAATATGAGAATATTAAAAAGCAACATTAAGTAGAAAACAAAATGAAATAGTTTGTATCTATGAAAGCAATTAAGAAAAGACAATTGCATACTGGTTGAAGTATTCAGCTAATAATAGTTCAAAGGGACCACACACCCATGACATTTGGCATTCAAAGTATTATTCCAAAAAGCATAAAGAGTTCTCCTTCGTATGAGGATTCAGAGTTCTTCACTATTTGGGTTTTAAGGATTCCAACATCTTCTGATTCCATGGCTTCATCTTCCTTTACCTTTGGTCCAAAACTTGGGTTTTATGATACATGTGAACTTCCTTTACCTTTGGTCCAAAACTTGGATTCCAACATCTTCTGATTCCAACATCTTTCTATATATGATACATGTGAACTTCCATCAACTGAAGTTTGGTATATCCATCATGCAAGAAAGCATTAACCATTGTTCACTTCAAAAAATGTAGATAAAACCATGTTTGATTCAACCTCTAAGCATTAAAATTAGCATAAATAAAAATTAAAAATGAATGCCTAAAATTAGCATAAACTAACCTTCGATGTAACCTCATCTGATGGCTTGCCTCGCGAATTAGATGATGAACATGCACTCGAATTGGTTAACACAATGTAGCCAAATTCAACAAATAAGCACCTTGGGCTGTTAAGCTACATAAAAGGAGAGAATCCAAATGTTAAATAGCTAGTTAGGAACAAACCCAGAAATTAAAATTTCATTTTGACCGATGCCCAATGCACCTGACCTCTTTCATGTAAGCTCCTCCCTCAATCACAAAAAAGGAAAAAAAACCCAGATGGGAAATTGCTAATTAGGAGTGAAGCCAAAAATCAAAAATCTCATTTTGACCGATAAATTCGAAGAAAGGTCTCACCTTTGGCCCGATGCACCTGACCTCTTGAGATCTGCACTCGGATTAGCGAATCTATCCTTTAGATCTGCACTCGTATCAAGAGAAATCAAAGAGAACTACAGCTAGGGTTAGGGTGTTTGGATTCGAACTTTAGAGAAGAACTGGCGATTTGTTGGGATCTCGGGTGAGAACTCAGAACTGGCGACATGGCCCTAGATGTCCAGGAACTGGCGATTTTTTGGGAGCTTGGGCGATTTGTTGGAAGCTTTGATGCTGCCTCCACCACCGAGTTGAGAGCGGGAGCTGGGCGATTTGATGCTAAGTACGACCGAGTTGAGAGCGGGAGCTGGGCGATTTATTGGAAGCTTTGATGCTGCCTCCACCACCGAGCGAGAGCGGGATTTGTTGAGAGCTTGGGCGATTTGATGCTGCCTCCAAAAGCTTTGATGCTTTCTCCAGCGTGGAGTTGAAGAGCAGCGCTTTTTGGGGAAGAGACACGGACCAATTTTCAATGTTGAGGCTGAGGTTTTTTCAAAAAAAATTCTAAAAGTATTGATTTTTCAACGTTTCAACTTTTGGACTTCCCCTGCACGTTTTCCCATCAAAATTCAAGTTCCTCCCAACTTTACACAAAATCTTATCTCAACCATTGATTTTTCAAGATTAAATCCTGGCCGTCTTTTATCAAACAGTTTGTCCTAGTCAGCTTGTCCTGGTCAGCCCTAGGATTCAAAAATCGCTGTCAAATGTATAATAGATTTAAAATTTCTCTTCACTTCGACACGAGCCGAGATGCACATGGACTCGGCCCAAGTCAAGTCGGGTTTTACAACACCACCCGCTTCTTTTAATCCCGCTGTTAAATTTCTTTCACCCTAACACTTTTATCCCCTCCCGAAAATTCCCCTCCGAGTCTCTCCCCTAACCCTACTCGTTTGCCCTAACCCCCACCGCCTTTCGCCTCCGCCGTCGGCTCCGTCACCTTCGCTGCCGCTCGCCGATAAAACCCCCCTCTCCTCTCCTCCCCCCTTCTCTATTCCCCTACCGCCTCCCCTTCTTCCCCCCCACTCCTCTCTACGCTACGGAGGGCGCCGTCGACGGCGCCGCCGCCGACAACCCACTCCCCATCGAACCCCCTCCCTCACTTCATCTCCCGCCATCAACCTCCTCCCCAAATTTCCCCTCCCTGTCCCCCATTTCTGCCCTACTGCGGCGAGGGCGCCGTCGACGGCGCCACCGCCGCCGACGGCACCAGACATCACCCACCCACCCACAATCCCCTTCGCCACCACCTAAAACCCGACGGCCATCAACCCCCCAAACCCCTGACGTTGATCAGCCTCCCCCGAACTCCCCCCGAGCCACACCCTAGGGCACGGCTCATTCAACACCACGCCCCGATTCGATCGACTCGGTCAGCAATTCGCCCCGAGCCCCCCCTCTCTCCTGAGTGCACGACTCAGGCCGAGCAGTACCCTGCTCGCCCCGAGTCACAGTTAATTCTCAAATTTCCCATTTCTATTCGATTTTCTGACGTTTTGATGGTTTCATTTGGCAGGTTCTCTGTTCTTACGGCAGTAGCAGTAGCGTGGATCAGCTTGGGGGATCTTTCACACGTCCGCATCACCCGCACACTCAGTACACTCTCTCCTTGCTCTATTTTTCGTACCATATTATTTTTCTGCTCACGTCACCATGGTCCGCACTCGCGGATCGATGACCCTTCCCATCCATGGGAAGAGGCCGTCTTCTGGCCCATCCTCTTCACGTCCGCAGCGGCGTGCACGCACCACTTCCACTACCACACCCCCTGTCACATCCACCATCCCTGCCACTGTCACCACTACCGCCGCTACCATCCCATCCACCAGTGCTCCCATTCCATCAGCTTCTATCCCCTCCTCTACCTCTGACGCATCGCTACCACCCTCCTCACCCCTAGTGATGACCCCACCGCATAGATCTCCACACACGGTATCACTTTCCGCGATAG
Source organism: Scilla litardierei (assembly GCA_030789695.1). Classification (NCBI taxonomy): domain Eukaryota; kingdom Viridiplantae; phylum Streptophyta; class Magnoliopsida; order Asparagales; family Asparagaceae; genus Scilla; species Scilla litardierei. The sequence goes on from CM061138.1 coordinate 111,630,434, forward strand.
AGCACATAGATTGCGCTATGCTAGGCTACACCAGTGCCGTCTGATCCCGACAGTTTTCATTCACGTTCCAGCACTTACGTCCCTGGGCATTCTCCAGGGCGTCCACCACCTTTACCAGGCAATCGGTTTCGACCGATTCCTAGGAGTGCATGCCCCCACATACACCCTACTAGCACTTGAGGGTCTTAGCTCCCTCACTTTCACCGACGCAGGTGAAGACATTACTTTTCGGCTCCTGGACCACGAGTACACGGTCACTTTCGCTATGATCCGGGACTACTTGCACTTCCCCGTCGTCCCTGACCCTAGGGCAGCTTTTTCCCCTACCCACAACCTAGACGACTTTCACGCTTGCACCTTTTGGCAGCGTATCTCTGGACTGCCCGAGTACCGCCCTAGTCGGGCGAAGGCATCGTGCATTATGCACCCGTGCCTTCGCTACACCCAGAGGCACCTGGCGTGCACACTATTTTGCAGACCTGAGGTCGGGACTATGTCCCTCCCTGAGCTTACCCATCTTTGGGGTTTGACCCGACCTCGTAGACTCCACCCGGATGGCTCCGTGTGACCATTCATGCTTTCTGACGCTGCTTCCTGGCTGTGTCAGAGACTCTACCAGACAGCCACCTCTTACCATGCCATAGATATTTACTGCGGTGGTTTCTTTATCATCTTCGCTTGGATGCTAGGTATCCCTCTCCCCGATGACTTGCACTGCCCTCCTGGCCCGACACGCCTTACCACTGGCATGCTCGAGCAAATGCAGATTCTCCGCCCTTACGGTGCTCGTCACTGGCGCTACCTTGTCGGCACGGGCCATGACACCCATATGATCCTTCCTGCCCCTCACCTGACGCATATTCCTGCAGTCCAGCTAGATTGGATTATTCCTCAGGTTTTCCCACTCCCCCCATTCATGACCTGGAGCCCCCAGGAGCACCGGTCGAGGCTGTCGCCGATGACCCCGGCCACCACTCCTCTGAGTTCGAGCTCCTCGATATATCTGCCCTGGTTGCCGGTCTCCCTTTTCCTCCCGCTCACACATCTTCCAGATCCACCGCTTCCTCCCTCGTATCTGCTGTTTCTACGGTCGTTGAGTCGTCGGGGACTGTCCTCACTTCTTGCCCCGACACTTATATCACTTCTGCCGATGTATCTGTGCCTGAGGGCACAGATCTACCTCTTTCTGATGACGTTGTAGATTTGGATGCTCCCTCACTTGACCCTGTCCCCACCCTCCCCCCTCTCTCAGAGCTTATGGCTTCTGCCCCACTGCTTGGCACCACCTCCTCCTCACCGTCGGTCGTTTTCACGGAGTCTGTTGCGACTTCTGTCCACACTTCTGTGTGGACGACAGCTCCAAATTTTCTCACTAGCTCACCCTTGCCCACATTCCACGCTCGGCCCGGTGCCTCGATTGCATTGGGCCGCTTATCACGAGTAGTGACCTACCGACATGCCACCCATACCCACCCCGAGCCTCGATCCTCAGACTCTCTCTTGACTGCCCTCGAGGAGTTAACCTCTTGCCTACAGTGGGATTTCGACAACTTTCGGCCACGAGTCTAGGACACACAGATCTAGGGTAGAGTCGGATCTCACATCCATTCTCGACCTGTTGAGGCACCGTGGCCTGCCTACAGTGATACTTGCTCACCCTCCTCCACCTAGGCCGTCTACTGTGGCTGACCCTGCACAGCTCAGTTCTTCACTCCCGCAGGCTTCTGACGAGCCTGCGTCTTCCGCCCTAGAGCCGCCTGCCACAGTCGATCCTCTCACAGCCATGGTCCAGTACACTTCCGATCCTTCCTCCTCCACCATAGACCCCTCCTACAGCCCTCCCCACGTGTCCCAGCCACCATACTCGCCATCCACCGCCCCGGGTCCACAACAGAGGGACCCATCACCACCCCCAGAGGGTGGTGCCTCTGCTTGATATATTCCTATCCAGTTTTTGGCTCCCCCTTATTTTTAGTGACCATCTGTCTTTGCGGGGCCCTGCTTTACCACAGCTTGGGGGAGGACCCACTCACGCATCATTCCACATTGCATTGCATTGCATCATGTCACATTTTTATTTTTATTTCCTTTTTTCCTTTATTCACATAGTTTTTAATCTTATTTTCCCGCCCATCCCACCCCTTTAGCCTCATTTCCCGCTCACGAGCGATTACTTAGCAGTGAGGACACTGCTAGGTTTAGCTTGGGGGATGAGCGCTACAGCTATATTTTTATTTTTATTTTTTTACATTTTCTTCTCTTATTTTAAGTTTTTATTTCACTTTTTCGCCACTTTACCGCCCCATTTTATTTTTTCTCATTTTGCATCATATCTTCTGTTTTTCTCCATGCATGCATTTTCTTTCTATCTATTTCCCCTTTTTTCTCTGTTTCTTTTTATTTCTGCTAAGGATGGTCTAAATGATGATATCTCTCTAGGCTTTACTAGTTTTTAGCGATGCTTATCTCTTTGGCATGCTATTAGGATTAATTTCAGCTTTATTGTCTATATGCATGTATTTCTTTTGATGATCTGTCTGATTTAATATTCGATATGAATTGAAATCAATTGCATGAATTAGTATCTAGTATGATTTATGTTGGGAAACACACCTAGGTTCACTCATCACTGAACACTTGGAGCACCTGTTTTTATTATCTTATTCACTTCTGTTTGCATGCCTGTTGACATTGTGATTATTACCGCATGCTATTTTCAGTATTCATTTAGAGAAGTGAAATACACATGCTATATATGAGTTTAGTTAGAGTTTTATTTTATCTAACTGATGTGCACCCTCTTATGAGTGAACCGAGTGTCCCATTATCTTCCTTCTCCACATATCTATTTTTTCTCTACATATCAGTTGGTTACACCTCTATAGCTACTTTATTGCATCTCACTTCCCATGTATAAAAATAAAAGGTATAGCTTCTTAATTTGAAAAAAAAGAGAAAAAGAAAAAAAGGAAAAAAAAGAGAACAGAAAAAATGAATAAATACTGTTTTGTGTTATTTCACTAAGTAGCTATAACTCATTCTGGGAAGAAAAATTAAAATTCCATATCATTTTCATTGATGCGATGCCTCAAGCTAAGCTTGGGGGGGGGGGGGGGGGGGGGGGTAAACCAACTGATCATATGAGTGAGCTTGACATTAGAGTGGAGACAGTGCACGTCAGGGAGATTTAATAAAGCCCAAACTTTACGAATTACTTTAGTTTTGGGGATTTTTTACGTATCAATTTGAATATATGAATGACATGATCTTTCTATTCTCTATTGCATGTTGCGTGAATCTTTTGTGCTCCTTGTGTATCTATGATTGAAAGGGCGTTGTCAACTATTTTATACTAGACTCTAGGGATTGCATGAGATTGATAGGATTTGACGGTGTTATTTCATTAGATCCCTATTCCTTGCCTGCATTGCATGACATATGATATATAAAGCTTGAAATTACTAATAGCATGCATGTTTAGCACTCAGACCATCGTGATAGACTTTTTAGGCCTGAGATCTGACCGATCATCCTTAGCACTTCTCTCTTACTTCTCTCCTTTTGTTTTTCACCTCTTTTTGTTTTCGTTTTCTTACTCCCGGCGTACCGATTATTCGTCTTCCTCGAGGACAAGTAAGAGGTAAGCTTGGGGGATTTTGATGTGTCCATATTTTGCATCATTTTCATATCATATTTCCATCGCATTGCATATCATCTCCGCATCCAAATCCCACATTTTACTGCGATTTTGGTATTTCTGACGATATTCCGAGTTTCGTAGTATATTTTGAGTTTACAGGGATTTTGGAGCGATTTGGACCCCCGCCTGGGTTTGGACACATCCGACGTGCTCATGAACCTGATGGCAGGGCTCTGGAGGAGTTCACCGTGTTCCCGGAGCTGTTGGACGAGAGAAGGAAGAGAAGAAAGAGAGAGAGCAGAGAGAGGGGCCATTGCTGCAGCAACATTTTCCCAGAAAATGCTCGGCCCGAGCAGCTGCTGCTCAAGCCGAGCAATGACACGCTGCAGATACGGCTGACTCAGGTCGAGCAGCTCATCTACTCAGCCAGATAGCGCGCCCCGAGTAGTCCCCGAGCATACCCCGAGCAGCCGACCGAGTCATCCATTCCGAGCCTGAGCAGCATGCGACCCGGGCCGAACCACTGGCCGAGCAGCCCCGACTCGGGCTGAGTCACCTACTTGGCCGACACTTCCTGGGGCATTTTTGGAAGAATTTTTGAACGCGCGATGTGCGCGATTTGGGGCAGCTAAAGCTCGCGACTGCGGGCTGAGCGAAGGGGGGTTCTATTCTGAGTTTTGTTGAGGAATTTAGAGAGAGTTTTGGGTGATTTTTGGAGGAATCTTTTGGGATTATTTTTTGTAGTGAAATTCTGGATCGTTAATTGAAGATTATTGCTTTCTGCTCTTTTCTGGATTTGTTCTTCGTTCTTTCTCACTGTAAGCAATTTTAGCCCTAATTTCTTCTATTGCAAAAAATGTTTTCCTACGCGAAATTGATATGTTTGTGCGTTCCGATCACCATGAGTGAATAGATCCTTTCTAGTGCCGATGGGTGAACCCTAGGATTTTAGGGGGGAAATGTAGATCTGGATCCCAATGTTGAATTGGGGATTTAGGGTTGTATTCTGGTAGATCCTAACGAATCCGTAGATGACCCGTACTGAGATCGTGCTCACGGTCCATGGAATCGATGTGCTTAAGGGGTATCTAGGGATCCGAATATGGAAATTGACGGATCCAATCAAGGCATGTGACCATGCCCAGCTCGTGCCCTGAAGGGATCCGTCGACGAACTATAATGTTACGTTGATGGCTACCGCCATTGCGTCAACGAGAGCCGCCGGAATACCCCGTAATTCTAACCCACGAGAGTGGTACGAATTGGGGGAATTAATTCCCTAACCCCAATGCAATAAGGGGATCCTATCTAATATCAACCCCCAACGATCCTAGCGGCAGTCCCTAAAGCCCTAGTCCCTTATATTATAGTACACAACAACCACTATCAACCCAGTTCATTCTCACTCCGACCGCTACATTACTTCTAGACTTAGAAACAGACTGAGATTATCACGGACACTATCACCGTCCCTGTGGGATCCGACTATCTTATATACTATAACTCGACACCGTCCGCTTGCGGATTGAACCCGAAGTCGTAGCCTAGGAGCCATGTCACGCCTGGCGATCGTGACACTGCCAAGTGGGTCCTAGGTGTAGATTGCGGGCGCTTCATCATGCCTCGAACGACCTACACCACAGACAATCGTTAGGGGGGGTCGGATCAGGGTTCCGACCCAAATCCCCCACGATGCTTAAGTTAGTAAAGACTTAAGAATGGCTCGGTGCTGTCAAGATCAACCCAAAGGATATCGTCCTGATTCAGTCACCTCAAGCCTTTGGAGGAAGAAATTTAAGAGTGGAAAAATTGAGTTTGTCAGAGTACCTAGTATTCTGTACCTATGGAGTTTATCCCTTCTTCTGATTGTCGCCTATTTATTTATAGACATAAGTGTTTCTTCAATGATGTTGGTGAATAGCATTCATCAATTATGGTGTCACGATCATTCCTCATAAATAGGCATAACTGTTGTCTACTACTCTCATCATTTATGAGCTCATTATCAACTGCCCCCATAAGCTACGGAAGCTTAACGGGCAAATGATGTGCAGGCTTTGACCAAGTTAATGGTTTGCCATCCTTGTGGGCTTCTTAGGCCTAGTGGGCCTAGATGTTATTTCTGTAGCTTCTTGGCAACAATATTTTCCCCCTCCTTGAGTGCCGACCCAAGGATTCAATAATGATCCCCATCACTTGGGCTCAGACACTTCGCTTGTTGGGGTCAAGTGACGTGATATCTCATTTATGGGGCATGGCAATCGAGGCAGGAAAATTTGAGTTTAAGTGCCAAAACTGTCACGACCCGCTTCCCTAAAATGGAGGCGAGACGTGAAAAGGTCCGCACGAGAGTGGAGCCGTGAAGCCCCAAACTCGATAAGCGTCAATAAAACATAAGCAGGTCCCTGTAACCACAACGGAGCAACAATAATAATAAAAGGAGAGACAGAAATAAAATTCTCATATCTCATAAAATGTCCAACATGAAAATAAGTTCAACATCCAGAAAAGCCACCAGGCTAAAAGAAAGAGTCTTAAGGCCCAGAACAAGGCCAACAAAAGCAACCACATAACAAAGTATAGGTGCCACGCACCGACAACAAAGCAGCAGTCTAAAACAAAAAGGGAAACACAACGAAAACACTAGGACTGGTCCCCAGTGTCCACGTACTCCCCGTCAAACACAAGCTCGGGCTCGGCGTCAGCAAACACCTCGTCCTCAACAAGGTACTCAGGCTCGGGATCTAACATGTGTCACCCAAAAGAGTAAAGGGGCACATGTCAGTAAGTCTAAAAGACTTGAGCAAGGAAACTGAAAGTAAGGCAACTAGCAACCTAGCAGTTATGGTATGCATGACATGGCAGTTTTAACATGAGTGCACAATCAAGACATGGCAAGACAGTTTGTACAAGAGAACAATCATCGGGACAAGACAAGAGTAGCCAAGCTACTATCAATCTCAATCAATTCACTATTCACGTTTCACGTTGTTTTGTAGATGTTTACGCCTTACAGCTGAATGGTTTCACATTCACGCTGATTGGCCGCTTAACACTACCCCAAAACCCAGAGTTTACGCCTTACCACTGCAGTTGCTGATCGGGCAGACTCCCAGTTGATTGGCCGCTTAACTCTTACCCCCAATATCCACACGTAATGGAGCCAGGGTCCCCGCACATGAGCTCAGCAAGTGAGCCGGGGTTGCCCCGCACGGGAGCTCGCATTCTATATCACGATTCATAAATGATTGGCGTAGGGGTGCACCTAGCCGGAAACAAGCAATTCGGGCATTGGCTATCAACCAACACATGGCCCGCTTCTGGAACACGAGCCAAGAACACAAGCATTGTAGCGAAGCTACACATTCACGGAAACACTTAAAGGATGCAATGACATGACAATTAATTTGTGTACCGTTAATGGAAAGTAAACATGACATGGTAAGTGTGCAACATGTTATATGTCGGAACTAGCTTCTTTGTCAAGCTAGTTCCCCAATTTGCGCCTAGGCGAGTATCATTTCGTCGCCTAGCCTCTTTTACGCCTACAACAAGCAAATGGCCTAAAACATGGCCTAAACCCTAAGTGGCAAGTTTCACTTGCCTAGCACCGGGGATGACGATCACGAAGGTTCGTCTCACGGAGGCTAATCTACGGGGAAATCGCTGTTATGGGGAAACAATCATCAAACCACATGAAATTTCATTAGGGTTTCATAAAAATACAAATAGGTTATGAAAACATCGAGAGATCGATTTCTTACCGAGAGGAGGCGGAAGAAACACTCCGGAGAACCCTAGGACCAGATTTGGAAACAAATGGAGAAATTTGGAGAGTTAGGGTTTTTGGGGGATTTTGGGGATTTGATGAGATTTTGGGGAAGGTGAGAGGTAGATAGAGTTGATGGAGGGTTTAGATGATGGATCTAGGGCTTGGGATGAAGGAATAAAGCTTAGAGGAAGATGGGGCTCAATGGGGGAGATTTTAGGGTTTTGGGTCGAGTGGAGGAAGAAGAAAACGTTTGGGAGGGGTATAAATAGGTTGGGCTGGCGGCTGCCCAGAAATTAGGGTTTTAACACAGATTAGTCGGTCAAAGTGCAACCACTGACCGACTAGTTTGGCAACTAGTCGGTCGGTCGTCCAACGCAGACCGACTAAGTGTAAACAGTAACTTCTGAACGAAAATAGGATTTGGATTTAGTCGGTCGATGAACAACTACTGACCGACTAGTTTGATATCTAGTCGGTCGGTGAACGTTCGTAAACCGACTAAGAGTAAACAGTAACTCGACTGTACAGAAGAACCAAGAATTAGTCGGTCTGAGTACAAAACTTAACCGACTAGTTTAACAACTAGTCGGTCGAAAGATGAACTTAGACCGACTAAGAATGAACAGTACTGATACTAAAATTTAGATGATGTGTTAGTCGGTTAAAGAAGCATTGCCGACCGACTAGTTTGCAACCTAGTCGGTCAACCAACGTTCTTAGACCGACTAACGATAAACAGTAACTCCTGAGAAATTTAGAAAGCCAACTAGTCGGTCCAAGAGGGATTGCCGACCGACTGGATCGTCATCTAGTCGGTCAGTGCCCCTTCTTATACCGGCTAATTAGCACCAAAAGTTCCGATACGGAGCGCGGGGCCCCGGGATCGATTCCTAAGACTCCTAGGCTTGATCTAATAGTAAGATACGACCGTTATGAAGTCCGTTACGAATGACATACTTCGAAATCGACAATCCTAAGGAAGAAATGAGAAAATACGACGAATCGATTGAAAATGAAAGCTACGGAGGCGAAAACCACACACGAGGAGAAAATCCACCTAAACATATATTATATTATAATAAATCCAGATACAAGGAAACCAGTCGTTACATCCTCCCCAACTTAAGAAAAATTCCGTCCTCGGAATTTCCAAACACTCACGAGTCCGGAAACAAAAGTGGCAAACGCTCTCGCATCTCATCCTCATTCTCCCAAGTAGACTCTCCAGGTGAGCCGTGTCGCCACATCACCCTCACAAGATTGCCAACCTTGTTCCGAAGCGATTTCTGACGCCTGTCCAGAATCTGCACTGGATGCTGGTCATACGTCATATCGGGGCGAACGGTAATCTCCGAAAAATCCACAGCATGAGACGGGTCGCTAATGTATCGACGAAGCTGTGACACATGGAAAACATTATGGACTCTTTCCAAAGATGGCGGCAAGGCCAAGCGATAAGCTACCTCGCCAACCCTCTCCAAAGTGTCAAACGGTCCAATGTATTGCAGGCTCAACTTCCCTCGCTTTTCGAAACGAATCATGCCACGATTCGGTGAAATCTTCAAGAACACATGGTCGCCCGGTTGAAACTCCAAAGGACGACGTTTAGCATCCGCCCAATGCTTAAAACGGTCCTGAGCAATCCTCAACCTCTCCCGAATATTCCTGACGATATCCACGGCCTCCACGATCATCTCAGGTCCCAACAACTCCCGATCACCAACGTCATCCCAACTCAATGGCGATCGACATTTCCTCCCATAAAGAGCGTCGAAAGGCGCCATGCCAATACTCACCTGGAAGCTGTTGTTGTAAGAGAATTCCACCAAATGTAGATGGTCCTCCCACGAACCCTTGAAATCCAACATGCACGCCCTCAGCATGTCTTCCAAAATCTAAATCGTCCTCTCGGACTGGCCATCCATCTGCGGATGGTACGCCGTGCTGAAACTCAGACGCGTACCCAAACTTTTCTGCAAACTCTGCCAGAACTGAGATGTGAACCTCGTGTCTCTGTCCGACACGATACTCACAGGGACTCCATGAAGTCGCACGGCCTCCTGCACAATTCACGTCACATCACCATCCAAACTAGGAAAATGAAATAAAAACGGAGAGTAAAAGAATTTTACCTCCATATATCTCCTCGCCAGCGCCTCAGTGGACTGTCCCACTCGGAACGGAATAAAGTGCGCGGATTTGGTCAACCGATCTACGATCACCCAAATCGCGTCATTCTGCTTCGGACTCCAAGGTAGTCCAGTCACGAAATCCATAGTGATGTGTTGCCATTTCCACTCCGGAATCGGAAGCGGTTGTAGCAACCCGGCCGTACGCTGATGCTCAGCCTTCACTTGCTGACAAACCAAGCACTTGGCTACACTCCGAGCCACACTCCTCTTCATACCATGCCACCAATAATTCAGACGAAGATCCTGGTACATCTTGGTGCCACCAGGATGCACAGAATACGACGAACTGTGTGCCTCCACCATCAACTCCTCTCTGATATCCCCAGCTGGCACACACAACCTGGCTCCAAACCTCAGCGAGCCATCCTCATGAATCAAAAATTCAGTCCGCAGACCGGCTTCCACCTGCTCCCGAATCTTCACCAGCTTCGGATCCTCAGCCTGGCCAGCCTTAATCCGATCCACGATCGTCGACTGTACCTGCATGTACATCAACGATGAATCCTCCCCAGGAAGAACAATCTCCACGCCAGACTCACAAAAATCCTGCTGCAATCTCCACTGCGAGGTCAAAATCATCACCGCTGGAAGCCTACTCAAAGCATCTGGGCCACATTCACCTTGCCAGGGTGATACTGCAAATCAATCTCATAATCCGCCATAAGCTCCAACCATCGACGCTGTCGCATGTTGAGCTCCTTCTGGGTAAAGATATTCTTCAAGCTTTTGTGATCGGTGAAAATCTTCACTTTCTCACTCAGCAGGAAGTGCCTCCAAATCTTAAGAGCAAACACAACGGCAGCCAACTCCAAATCATGCGTCGGGTAATTCTTCTCATGAACCTTAAGCTGACGAGACGCATACGCCACAACATGCCCATGCTGATGCAACACACAACCGAGACCCTTGCCAGAAGCATCGCAAAAGATCTCAAATCCACCGCTGCGATCAGGCACAACAAGAATAGGAGCCGTCGTCAACCTCTCCTTCAGAACGCCAAAAGCATTCTCACAATCACCCGACCAAACAAAAGCAACATCCTTCTGCGTCAACCTGGTCATCGGCTCAACAATACGAGAAAAGTCCTTAATGAATCACCGACAGTAACCAGCAAGTCCAAGGAATCTCCGAATCTCAGACGCAGACGACGGAACAGGCCACTTTCTGATGGCCCTAATCTTCTCGGGATCCACTGAAATACCATCTCCAGTCACCACATGCCCGAGGAAAGCAACTCGATCCAGCCAAAACTCGCACTTCGAAAACTTAGCATACAACTGATGCTTCCTCAAAATCTCCAATACCGTCCTCAAGTGCGAGGCATGCTCTTTCTCCGAATTCGAATAGATCAGAATGTCGTCAATAAAGATAACGACAAACTTATCCAAAAAGTCGTAGAAAATCAGGTTCATCAGATTCATGAAAACTGCGGGCGCGTTAGTTACGCCGAAAGGCATAACCACAAACTCATAGTATCCATACTTCGTCCTGAACGCTGTCTTCGGAACATCATCCTTCTTCACCTTCAACTGATGGTAACCACTCCTCAAATCCAATTTAGAAAACACCCTCGAACCTCTAAGCTGATCAAAAATATCATCGATGCGAGGCAACGTGTATTAATTCTTAATGGTCACCGCATTCAACTCCCGATAGTCCACGCACATGCGACGCGAACCATCCTTCTTCTTCACTAGCAGCACCGGTGCTCCCCACGGAGACACACTAGGATTAATATAACCCTTCAGCAAAAGCTCATCCAGCTGCTTCCGCAACTCCTCTAACTCAGCGGGTGCCATACGATACGGCGCCTTTGAAATCGGCTGCGCACCTGGAATAAGATCAATAGAAAATTCCAAAGCTCGATCAGGTGGCAAACCAGACATCTCCTCGGGGAAGACGTCGCCAAAATCTCGCACCACAGCTGGCCACTCCAGCTCCATCTGCATAGCCACAACCTCCACCGGCCTGGCCCGAAATCTGACAGGACCAAGCGAACTGCTACCACGACTGAACTCAAATACTGGATGTCCGGGAATCTCAAACACCACCTTCTTCCTCCGACAGTTGATCGTAGCATAGAAGCTCGCAAGCCAGTCCATCCCAAGGACCGCATCATAGTTGATGATGTCGTGGACAATGAAATCAGCGAAAAGCTCATGTCCACAGACCACCAACGAGCAAGAATTGCAACCACGATGCACCGAGACCACGCCATTCCCTGTAACGATGTTCCAACTCTTGGGAAGAGGGGACGTCGACAAGGAATGCCTCTCCACGAAGCTCCAAGAAATAATGCACATCGATGCACCAGAGTCAAAGAGGACTCGTGCAGGAAATGTGCAAACCAAAACCACACCTAACAAGAAATTAACAATCAAACCCTATTCTAGCAAACAACCTTGTTCAAGCAAACAACACAATCTAACAATCAAAACCAGCTAGGAAAGTAACATCTAGATTGAGGATTACCTGCGATAACCTCATCCACAGCCTCGCTCTCCACAGCGGTCATCAGAAAAGCCTGCCTCCTCGGTGGAACAGCCTGCCGAAAAGCCTGCCCCTGTGGAACAAGAGCCGCTCCACGTCTAGCAGGAACAGACGCTCGCTGCTGCAACGACTGTGCTGCAACAGGTGCCCTCCGCAGCTGATTCGCATGCCGACAATCCTTCACGGCATGGGAAGCATCACCACAAACCAAACACTGGCCCAGAAACTTCCGACACTGATCCTTGATGTGGCCAGGCTTGCCGCAGAAATGGCAAGTCTTCAGAATAGGCACTCCTGGCCTCTTAAACTGAGCAGACTGATTAGACCAGAATCCAGGTCTAACCACAGCTCTCGCCTATTCCACAGGCCTCTTCCCAGCACCAACAATAGACCCCCTCTCTGGTTCACGAGCAGCTCCTGCCTCTTGGCTGCTACTAGAACCTTCTGATAAGACTCCCGGTCAGAAGAGGTCACAAAACTCTGGAGCTCCGAAGCAAGTCCCTGTAGGAACCTCTGAGCTCTCTCCTCAGCGTCCTGCACCATCTTTGGTGCAAACCGACTCAGCCTCATGAACTCCTGGTGGTATAGGTCCACCGACGAGCTCCCTTACTTCAAATCGATAAAACGCAGCAGCATCTCTTCCCTGGCAGCTTTCGGGAAGAACTCACCCTCAAATCTGGCCTTGAAGGTAGCCCAAGCTATCGGCTCCGCCAACATCTTCTCTTCCGCATCCCACCAATTCCGAGCATTATCATTGAGTTGCCTCTTCGCCAAATCAACCCATCCAGCCGGGGTGATCTTGGCCATCTTCAGATTGTCCTCGATGTTTCGAATCCACTCATCGGCAGCCAGAGGACCCTCAGACCCATCAAAATATGCGGGACCCAGCTCCCGAAATTGCTTCGCTCCTGGCTCAGAGCGAGGGGCATCCGGAAGAGCCCGGGCAGCTTGAGCAAGTGGAGCATTCTGGACTTGCAGGAGCACGCCCTGCTACACTTGCATCATCTGCAGCATCATCCGCATCATCTCACCGCTGGTGGGTTCCCGCTCAGGCTCCTCATCATGAGGGAGCGCACCACTACCTCCACCACGGGTGAATCGTCTTCCTGCCATCTAGTGACACAGAAAACGAATCAGATTAGACTCATAGCTTATGACATCGGACGTCGAACTTAGTTTATTGGACATCTAGTATTATTATCGCTATTCCGATAATCGCAGTTATAGAAGGACCTGCATGGGCCACCAACAAAACCTGTCACGACCCGCTTCCCTAAAATGGAGGCGAGACATGAAAAGGTCCGCACGAGAGTGGAGCCGTGAAGCCCCAAACCCGATAAGCGTCAATAAAACATAAGCAGGTCCCTGTAACCACAACGGAGCAACAACAATAATAAAAGGAGAGACAGAAATAAAATTCTCATATCTCATAAAATGTCCAACATGAAAATAAGTTCAACATCCAGAAAAGCCACCAGGCTAAAAGAAAGAGTCTTAAGGCCCAGAACAAGGCCAACAAAAGCAACCACATAACAAAGTATAGGTGCCACGCACCGACAACAAAGCAGCAGTCTAAAACAAAAAGGGAAACACAACGAAAACACTAGGACTGGTCCCCAGTGTCCACGTACTCCCCGTCAAACACAAGCTCGGGCTCGGCGTCAGCAAACACCTCGTCCTCAACAAGGTACTCAGGCTCGGGATCTAACATGTGTCACCCAAAAGAGTAAAGGGGCACATGTCAGCAAGTCTAAAAGACTTGAGCAAGGAAACTGAAAGTAAGGCAACTAGCAACCTAGCAGTTATGGTATGCATGACATGGCAGTTTTAACATGAGTGCACAATCAAGACATGGCAAGACAGTTTGTACAAGAGAACAATCATCGGGACAAGACAAGAGTAGCTAAGCTACTATCAATCTCAATCAATTCACTATTCATGTTTCACGTTGTTTTGTAGATGTTTATGCCTTACAGCTGAATGGTTTCACATTCACGCTGATTGGCCGCTTAACACTACCCCAAAACCCAGAGTTTACGCCTTACCACTGCAGTTGCTGATCGGGCATACTCCCAGTTGATTGGCCGCTTAACTCTTACCCCCAATACCCATACGTAATGGAGCCAGGGTCCCCGCACATGAGCTTAGCAAGTGAGCCGGGGTTGCCCTGCACGGGAGCTCGCATTCTATATCACGATTCATAAACGATTGGCGTAGGGGTGCACCTAGCCGGAAACAAGCAATTCGGGCATTGGCTATCAACCAACACATGGCCCGCTTCTGGAACACGAGCCAGGAACACAAGCATTGTAGCGAAGCTACACATTCACGGAAACACTTAAAGGATGCAATGACATGACAATTAATTTGCGTACCGTTAATGGAAAGTAAACATGACATGGTAAGTGTGCAACATGTTATATGTCGGAACTAGCTTCGTTGTCAAGATAGTTCCCCAGTTTACGCCTAGGCAAGTATCATTTCGTCGCCTAGCCTCTTTTACGCCTACAACAAGCAAATGGCCTAAAACATGGCCTAAACCCTAAGTGGCAAGTTTCACTTGCCTAGCACCGGGGATGACGATCACGAAGGTTCGTCTCGCGGATGCTAATCTACGGGGAAATCGCTGTTATGGGGAAACAATCATCAAACCACATGAAATTTCATTAGGGTTTCATAAAAATACAAATAGGTTATGAAAACATCGAGAGATCGATTTCTTACCGAGAGGAGGCGGAAGAAACACTCTGGAGAACCCTAGGACCAGATCTGGAAACAAATGGAGAAGTTTGGAGAGTTAGGGTTTTTGGGGGATTTTGGGGATTTGATGAGATTTTGGGGAAGGTGAGAGGTAGATAGAGTTGATGGAGGGTTTAGATGATGGATCTAGGGCTTGTGATGAAGGAATAAAGCTTAGAGGAAGATGGGGGCTCAATGGGGGAGATTTTAGGGTTTTGGGTCGAGTGGAGGAAGAAGAAAACGTTTGGGAGGGGTATAAATAGGTTGGGCTGGCGACTGCCCAGAAATTAGGGTTTTAACACAGATTAGTCGGTCAAAGTGCAACCACTGACCGACTAGTTTGGCAACTAGTCGGTCGGTCGACCAACGCAGACCGACTAAGTGTAAACAGTAACTTCTGAACGAAAATAGGATTTGGATTTAGTCGATCGATGAACAACTACTGACCGACTAGTTTGATATCTAGTCGGTCGGTGAACGTTCGTAAACCGACTAAGAGTAAACAGTAACTCGACTGTACAGAAGAACCAAGAATTAGTCGGTCTGAGTACAAAACTTAACCGACTAGTTTAACAACTAGTCGGTCGAAAGATGAACTTAGACCGACTAAGAATGAACAGTACTGATACTAAAATTTAGATGATGTGTTAGTCGGTTAAAGAAGCATTGCCGACCGACTAGTTTGCAACCTAGTCGGTCAACCAACGTTCTTAGACCGACTAACGATAAACAGTAACTCCTGAGAAATTTAGAAAGCCAACTAGTCGGTCCAAGAGGGATTACCGACCGACTGGATCGTCATCTAGTCGGTCAGTGCCCCTTCTTATACCGGCTAATTAGCACCAAAAGTTCCGATACGGAGCGCGGGGCCCCGGGATCGATTCCTAAGACTCATAGGCTTGATCTAATAGTAAGATACGACCGTTATGAAGTCCGTCACGAATGACATACTTCGAAATCGACTATCCTAAGGAAGAAACGAGAAAATACGACGAATCGAAATGAAAGCTACGGAGGCGAAAACCACACACGAGGAGAAAATCCACCAAAACATATATTATATTATAATAAATCCAGATACAAGGAAACCATTCGTTACAAAAACCCCCCATTCTTTTGATTTGGACACTTCGTCGGTTCAAAGTCCGAGAAATGAGCACGTTTGTGTTAGTTCTTGGGTTGAAGACTAATGTTGTTTTGATGATGATCAATACATTATGTTAGTGTGCTAATCAATCTTATGTTTTAGTCTAAGTTTATCTTAATGATTATATGTTGATGAGACAAAGCATAATGCTTGGAGGATGATGCAATATATATCTTAAAGACATCCAAAAGTGATGGATTGCTCAAGCTTAGATGAAGTCATGAAGATCGTCTAATGATGCCAAAGCTTGGAGCATAATGAAGGGAAGCTCGTCAAGAGGTGCCAAAGCTTAGAAGATGATGAGGATATCTAGACATATATAGCCTGAAGACTTTGACTCTACGAGATGCAAATTGTAATCCATGTAATTCTTTATTACTTGCACTTCTCTTTTTAAGTCTGGAATCTTGTAATGCCTTGATTAGATGGTCACTCATTCATGCATATACATTAACTATCTAAGTGAACCTTAGGATTATCATAGAAACCAATCCAATTAGTTCCCCTTGCCAAATAACTCAATTGGAGTTTCTGGCTTTCTAATATGCGACTACTGAAGGCAGGACATGCGACTGGTGATCATCTGCGCCTGGCCAGCCTTCTACAGGCGGCTGTTCTGCATAGCACAAGTCAGTATTTCTTGGCTCTTTTCTTGAGCTTTTGGTGGAGGCGATTAAAGTTCATTTGACATGCGCCTATCTACCATCAGACGCCTTACAATTGTTCGGTAGTCGCATGTATAACAAAGGACATAACTTGTCAATTCTGTGCTTCATTCCATCTTGTGGGTCAGTCGACTGAAGTTCAATTGTTCGTCGCTTATCAACCTTCAGGCACCTGAACAATGTTCTATAGTCGTCTGAATGCACAAGTGCGAAAGTTGACATTTCTCAACTCTTTTCTATCCCTCCTGGTAGTCGCCTGCTGAATCCTTTACAGGCACCTGCATAGCATACAGGTGCACGTGTAGTCTTCTACAGACGACAGTCATTACTGTAAGGATCCTGTCTATGGAGAAAACACTAGAAGGGGGGGTGGTTGAATAGTGTTTAAGCAATTTAAAATGATTGTTACACCAAATTAAAATGCTAAACAACAATAAAGTGCAGAATTAGAATTGAACCCAAATAAGAAACAAATGCAAACACAATTATGTTTCTAGGGTTCGGATTACCCAAGTCACTTCCCGACTTGTTCCCGGTAATCCTACGTCCCTTCCACCCGGATACCTCCAGATACTCAAGTTAGAAATCTAACTTGAGGTTTCCTTAAAAACCCACTTGTAGCAACCCTACAAGTGAAATCGAATACAATCGATGTCCTTGAATCCCACAACTTGGGAGCAAGCAAACCGCTCTCATAACTCGAGAGCAAATTCAATATACGAAAATAATGAAATCTGAAAGCAACACTTACAATCACCTATGCGTTGAGGTAGAACTTGAAGGAGTGGTGTGTTGTGTGTTGAAGACTCTCTTGGAAGAGAGGAGAAAGCCCTTTCTCTTGACTGCACCAATTGCCTAGAGGATCACTCTTTGGTTCTAGGTTGGAGAGCAAGATATCAAAGATTTGTAATTCTTAGTGCTTTGGATTTGAGAGCTTTAACTTTAGAATGAAAGCTTGAGATGAAAACTTGGAAGAATTGGTAATGGAACAGTAGAAGCCCCATTTATAGGTTTCTCAAATCCATAAAACAGTTTAGGCAAAAACTCTTTTGGAATCCGTGAGAAAATTCTCAACGGATAGAATCTGAACTCGCGACAGTCGACTGTTGAAGAAACCACAGTCGACTGTTGCACAGTCAGCAAGGGTAGGTAAGAATTCATAACGGTAACTTACCACGTGGACAGTCGACTGATGAAGCAAAAACAGTCGACTGTTAAACCAACAGGTGACTGTAAATCCTTCTACAGGCGACTGGCCGAGAGATGGTAAGCAGAATGAAATCTAGAAATCCTGTAAGATAACAGGACAGACGACTGATGCAGATAATACAGTCGACTGTTAATCAGAACAGGCGACTGTAAATCCTTATACAGACGACTGTCAAATACCCTGCGAATTTCCAGAGAGCAGAGTCAATAGGTTGGCTCACAGACAGATGACTGTTGCATCATACACAGTCGACTGATCCAAGGTACAGTCGACTTTATATACAACAATAGTCGACTGGCCGTGAAAGTCAGATCAACAAAGTTTTGGGCAGAAGATAGACATGCGACTGATATACAAAACACAGTCGACTGTCACAAGGACAGGCGCCTGTGAATCGTTCATCAGTAGCCTGTGCGAAATAAACAGAAAGTCCCAAAACTAGATTGTTAAAATCTTGTGCATAACAGACGATTGTAAAACAAAACACAGTCGACTGTTTTTGATATAGACGACTGTAAAACGTTCAGCAGTCGACTGTTATAAACAATCCAAGCACAATCACTAAAGAAATGGATTGGGGTGAAAGGACAAATGATCTAATAATGTCCTAAGACAGAAATGATGATGTGTGTGAGTGCTCCATCAATGTTGTACTTCTAAGCTATATACTAGAAGAGATAAAAGAAAATTACATTGACGAATTCTCTCTTCTATCTATCGTATGAGCTTGAAGACTTCATGGAGCTTCAATCATCATTTACGATCATCCAATCCATGTCATTTGCCTTCAAACAACTTTGAGTGTCATCCATTGCAAGTAGATCCTCATAATTAGCTTAGGCAATGGATTAACTGCAAAATAGGGGATTAGCCACAAGTATTTATGTTTGGTCATCATTAACACCAAGTAGGAGAAGTCTAATAATCAACATTCTCCCCCCTTTTTGATGATGACAAACAAACATAAACAAAAAGATAAATAATTATGCTTACGAAAACTTACTCCCCCTACATAGATGACAATTAAGTTAGTCAACAAATTTTAGGACATCTACATATCAATTGAAGTAAATGAGTAAGATACATATGATTTTAAATCAAGAAATCTAGGAATTAAAATCCCTATTCATTGTACTCTACTCCCCCTGAATCTAAGGCAACTTCAATCTTAGATTCAAAGTTTTAGAACATACTTAGCACATTCATTATGAATCTTGTATGTTTATTTCTCTCACCTATGGCATTATCCAAAAAGGTGGGAGTAAATAACAACAACAATAATCGTGCTAAATACTAACTAACAACAATCAAGGAGTATAAAGATATATGGAATCAAAAATCTCATAAAAGCGCATCATATACTTATGTGAATAGAGGAATAGAAGTACAATATCAACATTATAGATAGAGGAAACAAAAATAGTTTCAAAAATTCATCACATCAGAGATAGCATGAATAAATCAATATCAAATCCTATATTGTCTCACAAGCACATCATAAGTGAACAAAGCATTAAAGGAGACATTATGGCAAACATCACATAGATAAGATAATCAGTTATACTAGGTGTGACACAAGATTAATCAGCAACATCATAAATATATATATCAAAAGTAATGTGAGTACAAGGCATACAGACATCAACATGTCCAACCAAAAAAATACATCCATCATGATCAAAAAAATACATCATGATGCCAAAAGTACATATCACATCAAGTATCTATCATAACATCAGCATACATCAGTAATCCATCAAACATCATCCAGATAAACGCTTAATCCATCAAACACAGTGAAGACCCACTCATCCTACTCAAAAACAGACCAAAACAGAATCTAGGTCGTCGGGTGAATGAGTAAACAGGCAACAGCTGCATCGTCAGTCAATGTGAATAATGGAAGGGTCCGAAGGACGTCTAGAAGAACGAAACATGAGCCTGGCAGAGCGTCGGGTAGGGTAAGCAGGAGTCTTCCTCTTGGAAGACGATGCACGAGCGGCAGACGAATCTGCAGGAGCATGAATAGGGGTCTGGACCAAAGAGGGTATAGTTACAAAGCCTGGAGGAGGAGGAACACGAGCAGGGGCAGTGTCCTCAGACTTGGAAACCAGAGCCTGAAGCTCGGTTGGGATGGGAAATCCATGACGTAAAAAGGATTTGTACTGAAGCTCCAACAGAAGGTTGGGCTTCTCATCCATAGAAGTGGAAAGTTTCTCAAGAGCGTTGACACGATCACACAGTCGACCAAGAAGAAAGTCCTCGAGGGGAACAGAAGGTGGAGAACGAAGAGGAGGATCAGCTGGTTGAGAAGTGTGAACAGCAGCATCCTCAGAAGGGATGGGGTCACCGACAGTGATATGGAGAAATTCTCCAGAAGATGGAGGCGAGGTCGGAACCGGATCAGTGGGTTGAGACAAAGGAGCTGGATCATTGAGGAAATCTAACGAAGTATTAGGAAACAGAACACTGAAAGGATCCATGAGCTCACTTGAAACAGACGATTAGGTCAAGTAAGTACATGCAAGATTTCGATGAGAAGACGATCAACATGCGAGTAAACACGAGCAACCACACGAGGGAGGAAGAACCGATTCGCCACGAAGAAGATCAGAAGAGAGAGATCAACAAGAGATTTAGAGCGGGAAGTCAGGTGTATTTCAGTCGGAGGAGAGAGAAAAACAATAGTCGAAATGAACAGGCTCGAAGAGTATATGAAAGGGGGAATAAATCTGGGCCGTCGGATCAAAGAATCGACTGCTCAGATCAAAGCAGTGAACCGTCACGAATAGTAGTCAATCGACTGATGAACAAGATTCGGTCGACTGGATGAATTGATAAGAATTAATCTCAAAAAGACAGACAGTCGACTGTTGGTTAATATACAGTCACCAGTCCGAGAGACAGTCGACTGAACTTAAACACAGCAGTCGACTGACCGAGAATCAATAAATTTCATCAAAAAGACAGAGAGCTCTATAAAATTTCGACACAGAGAACAGTCGCCTGATGACTAAAGTTCAGTCGCCTGTTAAAATAACAATAAACTGGAAAACAATCATCAGTCGTCTGTGCTAAAGATACAAAAACTCAGATAGAGGTGATAAAGTAGGGCAGTCGACTGTCGAAGGAAAGACAGTCGTCTGTCCTGGTCCAAAAATGCACAGTGAGATAGAATTCCAGAGAATAAGAACACTCACCCTAGGACATATACTCTAATCACAAACTCATCATAAAAATAATGTAATACGATAAATCGATCGAAACACAAATCTCTAAGAACAATCTCAAAGAAATCATGAAATCGCATAAATCGCAATTTGCCTTTCTTAAACACATATGAAATAAATCAAATCAAGAAAGACAATATGATGACATGAGCTCAAAAGGTGTTATAACATGTATATTGAGCTTCTAGAATTCAGATTTACCCATAATTTCTAATTCTCCATGCAACCTCACAAATGAATCTTCTTTAAGAGGTTTTGTGAAGATGTCGACGATTTGTTTTTTGGTTTCAATGTACTCTAAGATGATGTCCTTCTTAGCTACATGATCATTTATAAAATGGTGTCTCACGTCTATGTGTTTGGTACGGGAGTGGTGTACCGGATTCTTGGAAAGACATATGGCACTTTGGTTATCAACCATGATCGAGCAAGTATCACAGTTGATACCATAGTCCAAGAGTGTTTCTCATCCAAAGAACTTGTGCACATGCAAGACCCGTGACAATATATCCTGCTTCAGTCGTGGAAAATGATACCGAATTCTGTTTCTTAGAAAACCAAGAAACTAAGGAATTTCCTAGAAAATGGCAAGTGCCACTAGTACTTTTCCTGTCGGACTTGCATCCGGCAAAGTCGGCATCACTATATGAGATTAACTCATATGTGCTAGATTTAAGGTAAAGTAACCCATAATCTAGAGATTGATTGAGATAACAAAATATTCGTTTAACCGCAATCAAGTGTGACTCCTTAGGTCTTGCTTGATATCTAGCACACAAGCATACGGAAAACATGATATCGTGCCTACTAGCTGTTAAGTAAAGTAAGCTACCGATCATACCTCGATATAGACGAACGTCTACATCTTTTCCATTTTCATCTTTGTGAAGATGGGTAGTAGTACTCATGGGAGTCCGTTTGCTTGACGACGATTCCATCCCGAATTGCTTTATAAGCTCCCCTGAGTACTTTGTCTGATGTATGAAGGTGCCATTCTCCATTTGTCGAATTTGCAGTCCAAGGAAATCGGTGAGCTCTCCCATGCGGCTCATCTCGAATTCATCCTTCATTGACTTAGAAAATTCTTGACAAAGATTAAAGTTAGTAGAACCAAAAATTATATCGTCTACATAAACTTGAATCAAGAGAATGTCATTTTCATAATCTTTAATGAAGAGTGTAGAATCAACTTCTCCCATTTTAAAACCTAAATTCAAAAGAAAGGTCTTGAGTCGATCATACCAAGCTCTAGTTCTTAAGTTTGAAAACATGATTTGGAAATTTTTCATGAATAAAACTGGGAGGTTGTGAAACATAAACTTCTTCATTGACAAACCCATTCAAAAATGCACTTTTAACATCCATTTGAAATAGTTTAAAATTCTTATGGGATGCAAAAGATAAAAGCAACCTAATAGCTTCTTATCTAGCTACGGGGGCAAAAGATTCTTCGAAATCAATACCTTCCTCTTGCCGGTAGCCTTGAGCTACTAAACTTGCTTTGTTCCTTGTGATCACCTCATTCTCATCCGTCTTGTTCTTGAAGATCCATTTGGTCCCAATGACTTGGTGACCACTTGGAAGAGGAACGAGTTCCCAAACTTCATTTCGCTCAAATTGCATTAGTTCTTCTTCCATTGCCACTATCCAAGAGCTATCTCACAAGCTTCTTGGATGTTCTTTGGCTCAATGGTAGAGACAAATGCGCAATGAGAGAATTCTTCAATCCTCGATCTCATTCTAACATCCACACCAATATCTCCAATAATTTGGTTACGGGGATGATTGCGAACGGTCGGATAAGCTTTGGGTATACCTGCATAACTAGGAACATCTTTAACAATTTCGTTAGTAGTGTTAGTCTCAATAACCGAATCATTGATCTTAACATTACTAAGAGTATCACAAATACCATCTACACTATCATCATCAACATGAGGAAAATCAAAATCTTCATTAAATGAAACGTGTAGTGACTCCTCAATCGTTGAAGAAGTTTTGTTGTATATCCGGTAGGCTTTGCTACATGTGGAATATCCAACAAAAATTCCTTCATCGGATCTTGGCTCAAATTTATCTAGATTACCGAAAGTGTTCTTGATAAAACATTTTGAACCAAAAACACGAAAATATTTTACTTGAGGCTTTTTGTCATAAAACAATTCAAAACAAGTTTTGTTCGTTCGGGGTCTCACTAGGATCCTATTGAGCACATAACATGCCGTGCACTGCCTCTACCCAAAATTGTAGTTCTAAATGACAATCATGGTGCATAGTGCGTGCACACTCAATAAGAGTCCTATTCTTTCTCTCTACAACACCATTTTGTGGCGGTGCCCGAGGGAAGGAAAAATTATGAGTTATCCCGGTGTCATCACAAAACTTAGTAAAAGATTCATTCTCAAATTCTCCTCCATGATCACTACGGATAGTGATAATGGTGGATCCTAAGAAATTCTGAATCTTGTTTGCAAATTTGGTAAACTCAAGCTTCATTCTTATTAGTTAAGAATGAAACCCAAGTAAATCTAGAAAAGTCGTCAACGACAACTAATCCATAATGAGCATCACCTAAAGAAGCGGTTCTAGTTGGCCCAAACAAATCTAGATGAAGAAGTTCTAGGGGCCTCTTAGAAGTAATCCCTTCTTTAAGCTTAAATGATGATTTACTAAGTTTACCTCTTTGACATGAATCGTAGAAGTTTTTCTTATTAAAAACAATTTTAGGAAAACCTTTGACTAGATCATGCTTAGCTAACTTATACAAGTGCTTGAAGTGAACATGTCCAAAACGGCGATGCCATAATAGTTGTTCACTTGTGTTAGCAACTAAGCACTGTTCTACGGTTTTGGGCAAGATCAAATAGTAAATATTTTTACACATAATACCGAAAAATAAAACATTTGTATCACAATCAACAATAGTACACAATCCTTATCCAAAGTTAACATTGTAACCTTTATCACAAAGTTGACTAATGGAAATGAGATTGTGACACAAACCACTAACAAGATAAACGTTAGTTATTAAGGGTTTGGAAAGATTACCAACGATACCTAATCCAATGATGGTTCCCTTTTGATTACCTCCAAAAGTGACCGTTGCACCATCCTTGATGCTAATCAATTCGAAGAGCAATGATGGATCTCCCGTCATATGTTTGGAGCAACCACTATCGAGAATCCATCCTTTCCCTTTAGAGCAAGTTAGACCTTTATTGCTCTTCTTCTTTCTCTTGGGTACCTACATAATATACCATAAGCTCATGGTACCCAATGTTTGTTGAGTCCAAGGAGATTAGCCCTTTGGAAGCCAAGTCCAAGTGGACTTCCACTTCCCAACATAATTACCATTATTGGTAAAATCATTAAACTAGGAATCGACATAAGCATTCCTTTCATTTAGGCTAGTGCTCTTAGGACCCCAAATGGTGTAAGTTTTGGGAGTCCTTTTCCTAGTTGCATGCATATTTGTTAAATTTTTATGTGGTGCATGCTTCTTGAGAACATGGTTTCTAGCATAAATATGAGGTGGTGGATATGCATTGTACATACGAGAATGATATGCATGCTTGGGAACATGCATGTTGTATGAAGCATATGGGTTATGCATGACATGCGGAGGAGGTGCATACATGTAAGAATGATGCGTATGTGCATACGGGTGTATAGGAGCACGTACATGAGTATTTCTCATGTGTGGTTGTGTACGTGTCCGTGGGTGTGGAGCATAAAAAGTGTCATAATTATCCACTTGTGAAGTAGGAGGTTTCCTACGTGGATGAGTGTTAGTGTATATGTAAGCATGGCCTTGCTTTTGGTTTCCACCCTTAGTGGGTTTCTTGCCAAAAGGAAGAGAAGGTGAAGTGGTGACTTTCTTAGTAGGTTTGCTACCTATAGTGTCTTTGACACCACTTGTGGATGTGCCAGAGGAAGGCCTCACAAAGTCTATAATGACACCACTATAGGAGGTACGAACATTAGATGCATTTGCTTTCACAAACCCAAGACCAACACGATGTGTGGCCGGAAATTGGTTTGCTAGCAAATAATCCAATTGTCCTTTTCCCTTATTGAATCTCACCATACGGGAGGACATGAGATCATATTTCTCCTTTAGAGAAGAAATGTTGGTATCCAAGGTGGACACCTGTGCTTTGAGCTCATGCACTTGGGCTTTAAGAGAATCATTTTCTAAACCCAATTATGTGTGACGTGTGACTAGATCACTATTATCCGTTGGATGTGTTTGATCTAGTTGAGATTTGAGGGTTTTCACCTCATCTCTCAAGGTGACATTTTGAGAAGCTAAGTTTGCTTTCTTAAGTGTTAAAGTATAAATAGTGGTGTCATTATTGATAATGCATGGAATGGATGACTTGCTAGCATTTGATTTCTTTAAGCTAGTGTATTTAAGCATTAAAGATTGATATTTAGTAAACAATTCTTCATTAGCAATACGAAGTTCATCCATTGTTACCTCGGTTTCATCCGTGTCGGAATCACTCTCATCGGAGAGTGGATCCTCTCAGGCCATGAAACACATGTGGGCGCTCTCACCCTTCTCATCATCGGAATCGCTTGATGAGTCCTCACTTGAGTTATCGAAGGTACCTACAAGTCCTTTCTTCTTGTCTCTCTTGTTCTTGTCGGACTTGTGGTACTTAGGTGCCTTCCACTTCTCTTTGTTCTTTAGCATTGGGCAATCCCTCTTGATGTGCCTTGGTTTATTACACTTAAAACAAAGAGAGGAAGAAGCATTAGTAGACTCAAAACGTTTATTGGAGGGAAATTTACATTTACGAAAGAAGCGTTGGAACTTCTTCGCCATTTGGGCCATTTCACCCAAATCCATCTCATCTTCCGAATCTTCGCTATCGGAGGATGATGAATTGGCGTTGAATGCCAAAGCCTTCTTCTTGGCCTCCAAAGGATTTATCATAGCCTGAATCTTTAATTGGTTCTCTCGTCTTACCTCATAGGATATGAGAGTCCTGATAAGATTCACAACTGTGTAATTCTTCAGGTCATTGACCTCCTCGATGGCGATCGCTCTCCTTTCCCATTTGGAGGTCATTCCCATGATGATCTTCCTTATCTTTTCAGCTTCGGTGTATTTTTGGCCAAGGGCTTCCAATTCATTTGTGATGTCGGTAAAGCGTCCGTACATCGATGCAATGCTCTCATTCTCCTGCATATGAAACAAATGGATGTTTTGCACGGCAACATATAACTTCGAAAGTTTTACCTTATTCGTTTCCTCATGGGTAACGATGAGATGGTTCCAAATTTGATATGCACTCTTACATGTGCATATCTTGTTGAACTCATTCAGGTCCAACTCACAATGAAGAGCGTTCATTGCTTTAGCATTTTTAACTTCGACGGACTTCTCGGAAGACGTCCATTTCTCGAAATCCTCTTCGGTGGGCTCGACGTACTCCTTGTGGAGGGTTCTCCAAAGTGAAGCACTCCTAAGGAACGTCTCCATCCTACACTTTCAATAGCCAAAGTTAGTACCATTGAAACATGGAGGACGTACCCTAGATTGACATTCGAAAAGTGTGGATGCTCCATCACGATCGTGATTGTTGTACGAAGTCGGTGGAGGAACGTTGTTGTTGTTGGATGCCATAGCTATAACCTTGCGCTCTGATACCAATTGTAGGGATCCTGTCTATGGAGAAAACACTAGAAGGGGGGGGGGGGTGGTTGAATAGTGTTTAAGCAATTTAAAACGATTGTTACACCACATTAAAATGCTAAACAACAATAAAGTGCAGAATTAGAATTGAACCCAAATAAGAAACAAATGCAAACACAATTATGTTTCTAGGGTTCGGATTACCCAAGTCACTTCCCAACTTGTTCCCGATAATCCTACGTCCCTTCCACCGGGATACCTCCGGATACTCAAGTTAGAAATCTAACTTGAGGTTTCCTTAAAAACCCACTTGTAGCAACCCTACAAGTGAAATCGAATACAATCGATGTCCTTGAATCCCACACTTGGGAGCAAGCAAACCGCTCTCATAACCCGAGAGCAAATTCAATATACGAAAATAATGAAATTTGAAAGCAACACTTACAATCACCTATGCGTTGAAGTAGAACTTGAAGGAGTGGTGTGTTATGTGTTGAAGACTCTCTTGGAAGAGAGGAGAAAGCCCTTTCTCTTGACTGCACCAATTGCCTAGAGGATCACTCTTTGGTTCTAGGTTGGAGAGCAAGAGATCAAAGATTTGGAATTCTTAGTGCTTTGGATTTGAGAGCTTTAACTTTAGAATGAAAGCTTGAGATGAAAACTTGGAAGAATTGGTAACCTCTCAATGGAACAGTAGAAGCCCCATTTATAGGTTTCTCAAATCCACAAAACAGTTTAGGCAAAAACTCTTTTGGAATCCGTGAGAAAATTCTCAACGGATAGAATCTTAACTCGCGACAATCGACTGTTGAAGAAACCACAGTCGACTGTTGCACAATCAGCAAGGGTAGGTAAGAATTCATAACGGAACTTACCACGTGGACAGTCGACTGATGAAGCAAAAACAGTCGACTGTTAAACCAACAGGCGACTGTAAATCCTTCTACAGGCGACTGGCCGAGAGATGGTAAGTAGAATGAAATCTGGAAATCTTGTAAGATAACAGGACAGACGACTGATGCAGATAATACAGTCGACTGTTAATCAGAATAGGCGACTGTAAATCCTTATATAGACGACTGTCAAATACCCTGAGAATTTCCAGAGAACAGAGTCAATAGGTTGGCTCACAGACAGACGATTGTTGCATCATACACAGTCGACTGATCCAAGGTACAGTCGACTGTATATACAACAGTAGTCGACTGGCCGTGAAAGTCAGATCAACAAAGTTTTGGGCAGAAGATAGACATGCGACTGATATACAAAACACAGTCGACTGTCACAAGGACAGGCGCATGTGAATCGTTTATCAGTAGCCTGTGCGAAATAAACAGAAAGGCCCAAAACTAGATTGTTAAAAGCTTGTGCATAACAGGCGACTGTAGAACAAAACACAGTCGACTGTTTTTGAGACAGATGACTGTAAAACGTTTAGCAGTCGACTGTTATAAACAATCCAAGCATAATCACTAAATAAATGGATTGGGGTCAAAGGACAAATGATCTAATAATGTCCTAAGATAGAAATGATGATGCGTGTGAGTGCTCCATCAACGTTCTACTTCTAAGCTACATACTAGAAGAGATAAAAGAAAATTACATTGACGAATTCACTCTTCTATCCTGTTGGATGCAACGATCTAGGACTTCTTGTTTGATGATAACAAACGTGTGTGAACATTCTAATGTGTGTGCTAAGTGTTTTCAGGTCGAACAGGAGTTCATCTTGATACAGGGGCATTTTGGTCATTTTAGAAATAAACGGCACTTTGAGCATAGAAGGTCAATTTGATCATCATTTTTTTTCATGGACCAAATATATCCATGAATCTGGTAGAAATTTCATGCATGCATTAATATCCATATAAGATGTATCATGCACAGGAGCCATGAAATCATGCATAAGATGCAATTAGTGGACCATGAAATCATGTCAATTAGTGGACCATGAAATCATGCACGTGATATTAGTGGACCATAAAATCATCCACAAACTTGCTGGTACATTAATATCACTTGAGATCATGAAATATCAATTGAGATCATGCACAAACTTGCTGGCACTTTAAGGATGCACATGAGCCATTAAGCATGCGCATGAGTCATAAATGGACCCATTTGTTGGTCAGGCCGCCGGCTGTGCTTTTTGCAACAAAAATGTAGCAAATGTTTTTGAGGGCAAGATTGTAAATTCCAACAAAACAAAAGAAAGGCCAGGGCACTATAAGAGAGGAGGCCGTGACCTAAAAAAACTGGCCGAATTTTTTTCCCCTCTCACAGCCGCACCTTCAATTAAAATCCCAAGGGCAATTCATTTTCTTAAAAACCCTCTCCTTCTATAAAAAACCAATGCCGCATGTTGTTGTTTCTCATGTGAATTTTTTTTAGGGTCAGCCGCATATCCCCTTGAGAGTTCCAAAAGGCCAAGAGCTCTTGACAAAAAATCTTTGTGCTGTCAACTTATTAAACCCTCTTCAATTCTCCAAGACCCCATCTCAAGGCTGCCGATTTCTTCAGTGCAAAGGCAAGTTGCTGACTTCAAAATTCCCAATGGCAAGCCAACATTGATTACTCAATACCCTTGCTGCCGAATCCAAGGAAGGAGCCGCACTGAATTCCTGAAGCAGGAGCCTACATTTCACAGGGAAGCTCAACCTTGCGTGGGCATTAAATCAAGAGGCCTCTTTGAATACAATTTTATGCAGCGGCCATATCTTCTTAATCTCCAAGAGCCATCACGTGGGAACTTGCAACTCGGGCCTTAATGTTTTTCTCAGAGACGCACAATCAGGAAGAAAGGGAAGTTTTTTTTAAAAATAAAAAACCATCATTCTATTTCTTTTGTTTGTAGTCGTCTGTGCCCTTCTTTTGGTTTATTAATTAATTGACTCTTGTTTATATTTGTTTTGCAAGGAACCATCAAAAATCTCAGGCCGGCCGAAGCCTTCAATTCATCATTCATCAAAGAGACGCACGCATCAATAATTAAAGCCGTGACTTGTGCATGCCGCAACATTCAAGTGCAAGGCTGCAACTTTCAGAGAGCTCAATTGCCGCAACTTGAGTTGCCGTTGCTGAGAAACTACTACTTGCCAGACGACGTCTGGCCAGTGCTGATTGACGAAGACAACACCGCTACACGATCTGAGCATTCTAAACTTTCTTGGTTATTATATTGTGCAGTATTTGTGTTAGTTCTTCGTAAGGGAAACATTACCGTTCTATGTTACTTTTGGGGACCTGACGACTTGGGAGTCGTCACGGAGGGAGAGCGTCTGACTAGATTGAGAGTGTAGAGCACGTGGTGTGCGTACGAGCTAGGTGAGAGTAGATTTGGGATCTTGACTCACTGTGTAGCTGTACTTGATTACATATCTATCTAGTAGTTGCTTTCGGAGCTGGAGTAGGTCGTGGGGACGACCGAACCAGGGTATATCTGTGCGTATTCTTTGATTGTTTTTTATTGCCCGGTCTGTGCTTATAACTGCGTGGGATTTCTCGTGGGTTGCACGAGAATTTTTTATTAGCCTATTCACCCCCCCTCTAGGCTACGATCCAGATCCAACAAGTGGTATCAGAGCCAAGTTTAGAGGATCTAGTCTAGATTTTTAGATGACCATGAATATATCTGATTGTGCTTTTGCTGAAGGTCTGTCTATAGCCCGTTCCCCTAAGTTTAACGGTATAGACTTTGCATATTGGAAGGCTAGGATGAAAATCTATCTAGTGTCTGTAGATTATGATGTGTGGGATATTGTTGAAAATGGTTATAGTCTACCCACTGTTAAAATTGAAGACACTGTTATGATTAAGCCTAAAGACAAGTGGGATTTAGCTGATAAGAAACTTTATACTCTTAATGGTAAAGCTATGAATGCGCTTATATGCTCTCTTGATAAATCTGAGTTTAATCGTATCTCACATTGTCTAACTGTGCAGGAAATCTGGCATACTCTGGAGGTGACACACGAGGGGACATCGCAAGTCATCGCAAGTAAAGGAATCCAGACTTGTGTTGCTGAGCACAGAATACGAGAGCTTCCGCATGCTACCAACAGAATCTGTGAAAGAGATGTTTGCGAGGTTCACGGACATCGTCTACAAATCCAGTTCCCTCGATAAGCCATACTCTAGCCATGAACAGGTACGAAAGATCTTAAGGGCGCTACCAAGCTCGTTCATGCCTAAAGTCACCGCTATTCAAGAAGCTAAGGACTTATCAATAATGAAAGTGGAGGACTTGATAGGCAACCGGATGTCACACGAGCTTGAGTTACAGAGTATAGAAGCCAGAGAGAAACCTGAAAAGAAGACCAAAGCTTCCACACCATTAGCTTTTCAAGCTAACGATGACGATCTTGATGAAGAGCAAGCCCTAATGGTCAGAAACTTCAGGAGATACATTCAGACTGATCAAGGAAGAGCTGAGATGGGAAAAAGGTTCATTCGTTCTAATAATTCTAATTTTGGTAGAAATTCCTATGATCAGAAAGCTATTAATAGAAGTGAATGTTTTAAATGCAGGAAGAAAGAGCACCACATAAAAGATTGCCCACAACAACACACAGCTCAAGTTGCAAAAGGAAAAACGAAAGTACTGACGTGGGACATGGATAGCGAAGCTGAGGAGGAGGAGGAGGAACATGAAGCCCACTCCTGCATGGCATTGATGGCCAAACACAATGAGATAGAATCTCCCACTAAAGCTGAACTTTTAGAAATCTGTAAAGGAATGCAACATAGAATTGATGAGCTAGAAGCTGATGTGGAATGGTATAGGAATGATAACTTTGATATGCAACAAACTGAGTATGACATGTCTATAGAAATGAAAAATATTAAACAAGAGCTTGTTGCATGCAAATCTACCATTACTATGTTAGAAAAGGAGAAAGCTAGCTTGTCTGAAAAAACTGATTGTCTTTCATGTCCCTCTTTACTAAAGGATATTAGCATGTATAAGCTTGATAAGACAAAGCTTGAAACTGAAAATGAATTGCTTTCTGAAAATATTAACATGCTAAATCTTGAACTTAAAGGAAAAATGAGGGATTTTGAAAAGAAAGAAGAGGAAAACAAGCGAGCTTTCGTTAGTAAATGCACTTTGCTTGTGAACGAAAATGATCATTTGAAATCCAAAGTTGCTAGTTTAGAATTGTCATTAAAGAGATTTTCCATTGGTAAACAAAATTTGGACATTATTCTTGGAAATCAATTGTATGGCAATAATAGGCGTGGACTTGGATTTAGCGCTAAAAATGTTGAAAAATCAAAATATAGAAAAGTTCACATTGAATCAACAAAGGTTGGAAATTTTCATGCTAAGTGCTTTACTTGTGGATGCGTTGGTCATACTTCATATCATTGCAAATATAGGAACAAAAACATTAAGTTCAAACAAATATGGTTTCCTAAATCTTTGACGACTAACGTGAGTGGACCTTGTTGGATTCCAAGGTCACACACCACACATCTTTTGTAGGTGGATGGAAATTTGACGAGGAGCGATAAATTGAACGTCTCATTATTTTTTTGGCTCCTTAGTTAAACGGCGACGCGAAGGTATATCTCATTCTTTGATCTTAATGAATATCTTCATAGTTTTTTTGTGTGAGCATGATTCTTTTTGTTTGTGTGATTGCATCTCATATTTGCTTTAGTACTTCATGCATTTTTTTTAAAAAAAAACTGAAAAACTGAAAATATAAAAAAAAATATTTTGGTGCTTATATGTGTATCTTTTCTCTTTGATTCATTATTGAAGTATGCACGAATGATTTTCATATCAATGTAGAAATTGGTGTATTATTGCTTTTGCCACATGCGCATGTTCATCTTTCTAAATATTTAGGGCATGTTCAATGGATAAAAACAACTTGATTTCTACACCACCTACTTCACTTTCACATGTATTATTATTGTTACACATTTGGAGATATCATTTATGAAGTATGGAAAGTGAATGTAGGAGGAAAACTTAACTGAAAATCTAAGGGATATGATATACCTTGCCATGGATAAAAATTGAGCAAAAGAAATTGTTTTTATAAGTATTTTATAAATATAAAAATGTGAAAACAAAAGATAATTGCTCCGTATGGAAAATGGATACAATCCTTGGCAACTGTATTACCCACGAGTATCCAACATAAGCTTTATGGGTAAACTTTAGCGTTGGTGTATTTACTCGTCAAGCTCTGCCAAACCCACATCTAAGAGTCCTTATAGGCTATGTTTTGGGGTGTGGTACCTTGAACTCATTTTTAATGAGGTGTGAAAAATCAATCTTAGGTGATAGAATGTTATTTGGAAAATGTGGATTGGTTCCGGTTGACCTTCATAATGACTCTCCCTATGTGCTTCAATTTTAATCATCACACGTACACGTTGGTGTTGAAGTCATAGTCGTTTCATTGCATTGGATTTTGACTTGATTATTTTATGATTGTATGCATGCAATTATTGGTGATGGTTACTAATACTCTCTTTTTCTGCGTGATATATGATTTTTGACTTCGTGTTATAACTTTTGATGATAACTAAGGGGGAGAAAAATTGGGAAAAATTGGGAAGATTTGGTATTCGGTATTTGGTATTATTTGTGCATACATGATTATTGGTTCAAGGGGGAGCATGAAAATAGGTGGCGCATGCATATTGTTAACTTTACACATCATCATTGTTTGCATGTACATCATCATTGTTTGCATGTCACTATTTCATCGCATGTCACTCTCTATCGACACACTTTCACACACACTATTTGGAACTTTACTATGCAAATCTTATACCTAGTTTGTTATCATCAAAAGGGGGAGATTGTTGGATACAACGATCTAGGACTTCTTGTTTGATGATAACAAACGTGTGTGAACATTCTAATGTGTGTGCTAAGTGTTTTCAGGTCGAACATGAGTTCATCTTGATACATGGGCATTTTGGTCATTTTAGAAATAAACGGCACTTTGAGCATAGAAGGTCAATTTGATCATTAATTTTTTCATGGACCAAATATATCCATGAATCTGGTAGAAATTTCATGCATGCATTAATATCCATATAAGATGTATCATGCACAGGAGCCATGAAATCATGCATAAGATGCAATTAGTGGACCATGGAATCATGTCAATTAGTGGACCATGAAATCATGCACGTGATATTAGTGGACCATAAAATCATCCACAAACTTGCTGGTACATTAATATCACTTGAGATCATGCAATATCACTTGAGATCATGCACAAACTTGCTGGCACTTTAAGGATGCACATGAGCCATTAAGCATGCACATGAGTCATAAATGGACCCATTTGTTGGTCAGGCCGGCTGTGCTTTTTGCAACAAAAATGTAGCAAATGTTTTTGAGGGCAAGATTGTAAATTCCAACAAAACAAAGAAAGGCCAGGGCACTATAAGAGAGGAGGCCGTGGCCTAAAAAAAACTGGCCGAATTTTTTTTCCCCTCTCACAGCCGCACCTTCAATTAAAATCCCAAGGGCAATTCATTTTCTTAAAAACCCTCTCCTTCTATAAAAAACCAATGCCGCATGTTGTTGTTTCTCAGGGGAAATTTTTTTAGGGTCAGCCGCATATCCCCTTGAGAGTTCCAAAGAGGCCAAGAGCTCTTGACAAAAAATCTTTGTGCTGTCAACTTATTAAACCCTCTTCAATTATCCAAGACCCCATCTCAAGGCTGCCGATTTCTTCAGTGCAAAGGCAAGTTGCTGACTTCAAAATTCCCAATGGCAAGCCAACATTGATTACTCAATACCCTTACTGCCGAATCTAAGGAAGGAGCCGCACTGAATTCCTGAAGCAGGAGCCTACGTTTCACATGGAAGATCAACCTTGCGTGGGCATTAAATCAAGAGGCCTCTTTGAATACAATTTTATGCAGCGGCCGTATCTTCTTAATCTCCAAGAGCCATCACGTGGGAACTTGCAACTCGGGCCTTAATGTTTTTCTCAGAGACGCACAATCAGGAAGAAAGGGAAGTTTTTTTTAAAATAAAAACCCATCATTCTCTTTCTTTTGTTTGTAGTCGTCTGTGCCCTTCTTTTGGTTTATTAATTAATTGACTCTTGTTTATATTTGTTTTGTAAGGAACCATCAAAAATCTCAGGCTGGCCGAAACCTTCAATTCATCATTCATCAAAGAGACGCACGCATCAATAATTAAAGCCGTGACTTGTGCATGCCGCAACATTCAAGTGCAAGGCTGCAACTTTCAGAGAGCTCAATTGTCGCAACTTGAGTTGCCGTTGCCGAGAAACTACTACTTGCCAGACGACGTCTGGCCAGTGCTGATTGACGAAGACAACACCGCTACACGATCTGAGCATTCTAAACTTTCTTGTTTATTATATTGTGCAGTATTTGTGTTAGTTCTTCGTAAGGGAAACATTACCGTTCTATGTTACTTTTGGGGACCTGCCGACTTGGGAGTCGTCACGGAGGGAGAGCGTCTGACTAGATTGAGAGTGTAGAGCACGTGGTGTGCGTACGAGCTAGGTGAGAGTAGATTTGGGATCTTGACTCACTGTGTAGCTGTACTTGATTACATATCTATCTAGTAGTTGCTTTCGGAGCTGGAGTAGGTCGTGGGGACGACCGAACCAGGGTATATCTGTGCGTATTCTGTGATTGTTTTTTATTGCCCGGTCTGTGCTTATAACTGCGTGGGATTTCTCGTGGGTTGCACGAGAATTTTTTATTAGCCTATTCACCCCCCTCTAGGCTATGATCCAGATCCAACATATCCATCGTATGAGCTTGAAGACTTCATGGAGCTTCAATCATCATCTACGATCATCCTATCTATGTCATTTGCCTTCAAACAACTTTGAGTGTCATCCATTGCAAGTAGATCCTCATAATTAGCTTAGGCAATGGATTAACTGCAAAATAGGGGATTAGTCACAAGTATTTATATTTGCTCATCATTTACACTAAATAGGGAGCAGTCCAATACTCAACAATTACTCAGATCATAGCCATTGGAAATATTCTGACCGTTGATCATTCACCTATCTGTTGTTCTTCATGCGCCAGTCGATGTCGATTTCTGCCAAAAACTAGCCGTTGCAGAATTGTTTTTCTTGACTTTTTGCTTGGCTTTTTGGTGTTTTCTTGGCTTTCTATTTATAGGGGATGACTTAGTTCATTTAAAGGCTTGGAATTCTTTGAAGATAATTTATTCTCTTCATCAAGCAATTCCTTCTACATTCCCTTCATAGAGATTCAATCTTATGCTATAACATCTAAGCTCTATAAAATTTCTCCAAGGGATTTCAATCTCGTTCCTTACTTGGAGATCATCTTTCTTCTCTTCATACATATACTCAAGTGATAAGTGTTAGGGTTCATTCCTAGAAGAGAGAAAGATCAACAAGTGTAATCAAAGCCTCATCTCACGCACTTGGGTTTCACTTGCTTGCCTTCTTCTTCATATTGGTAAGATCACATCAAGGGATAGGTAAGTGTTGTTGTTTTGCATTGGTTTCTTGAAACCCTTACTTTCTTTGTGAGAGTTAGTTTCTCTCTCCCTAACTTTCTTTGTGAGAGTTAGTTTCTCTCTTTGTTAGAGTATAACCCTTGTGTAGGGTTGGTTGTGTACTCTTACAACAGTGTACATGCGCCTGTGTAGTCTTCTACAATCGCCTGTCATTGTTGTTCGACTCCGGATTTACACCCGGAGGCACGAATCACTGCAAATGTACGGTGGTGCAGTATAGAAATTTGTCGAACTCTGGGGAGGCAGATGTTTAATGTTTAGCTTAGTGGTTGAGGGAGATTACGTGGTCAAGGGATTGTCACGTTTGGTTGGTTGTCACAGAGAATTGATTAACAAGATTATAATAAGTCTAGGGCAATCGGGAATCCCCACTAAGTCTTTCGAGTTTGAATATTAGGTTAAGGGTCCTTTCATTGAATTATAAATAAGGGTAAGAGTGTCACATCCGAGAATGTGAACGAGTAGTCAACTCTTATTGTCCTACTCGTCTAACGTATCTCTATGCTTAGCTCTACTTTCACAATCAGCTTCGCATAGGGATATGTGCATTACGCTTGACACGATTCTTGTATCACAATCCGTATCCATTCTCATGATCTACGGTTGGGATACTACACTATGTTTAGTTCTAGCAGTCGATCTACTCCCATAGTCACTGATTAGCGGATCGGGGATTAGAAATCACCCCTAGTGCACAAGTCACACTCGTGATCATGAGCCCTAGAAAGCAACCGATAAACCTTAATCAGATTCGTAGGGATTTTCCCTAGAATGTGGAGTCATCTGCACGGTCCTCCGATTCTAGAGATAATCCCCCAAAATCAGTGTTCAAACTATCACAAGGCAACCCTAGGTTCATTCAACAAAGGGTAACCTAATAATCAATCCCTAGGATCCTAGGGTTCATCCCTAAACCCTAGATAGGCATTACTCAGACGTAGCAATAGCAACAATAACAAGAACGATATCAAGATTCATCACAGGCATCGCAAACATAATAAAAGCAATATCAGATGTTAGGGATTCACAAATAACAAGAGAATATAATAAAAGATATGAGTTTCGACCGTTCACCAATGATCGAATCGAAGAAATAAACACAAGAGTCTTGTTCTCCCAAAAAGTGACGGCTCACCAATCCTAGCAAAACAAAAGCATCCTCCTAGCCTAATTTTCATTCACTTTTATACAAGCCCAACAAAAATTACGGATCTCTCGAAATTAAACCAAAACCCAATAAGAAAAACCCAAAACTAAAGGTTGTCGGCAATGTGCTCAGATGAGCGAGGCAGCAGCTCGGCTGAGCTATCTCTTGTGGCTCTAGCTCTTGAGTTCTTGCAAATGGCAGCTCAGTCGAGAACGCCCTAGCACTTGGTCAAGCTCCATATGGGGCTTCGATTTCTTGGTCTTGCGAAGAGGGGGCCGCTCGGTCGAGCGGGGTAGCCGCTCGGCCGAGTTAACTCAACAGAGAATTTTAGGCAAAACTTGGGGGTCGTTTGCAAAGGGTCTCTCTGTCGAGCGCTTGGGCCGCTCGGCCGATCTAGCTGGTCGCGATCCCCGAAAGGGAACCAAACGATGCCAAAAAAAGCAACAGCACACGGGTCATGTGTAGTCGCTTACGGGTCAAACACGAGGATGCAGTCAATGAGTATCGGTTCCTATGGGTCTTCAGATGAGAGCTACGCGATAGTCATGGTGAATGGTCGGTGAATGGTAGAAGTATGTGAACAAGGGGTAAAAGCTCTAGGACGTGGGAAATCCCCGCTATTTGACTAGGGTTAAGGTCAAACTAATAATTGATAGGTTGACGGGTTCACTGGGACTCGGGAGAGGTCATGTGACCTAAGTGCATTCGCCTATCCCCCACTGTCGTGATGCATGATAGGTTATTCCCTTATGTCATGTCCTACCCCTCGCTGGTGCGATGCAATGATAGGCCAACCCAACCTACACCGATGTCGGGGTCTTCGATGCATCGGCATACGTCGAGGGCATTACGCTTGACAAATATCCCCAATCTTCCTCCGCCCACAGTGGCGTTCGGGGATTAGATCTACATTGGGAGAGCTCTAATCGATGCCCGTTAGCGTTCAGTCACACCGATAGTACGGATCGTCGTATGGATCAGATCCTCGGATCGGTCCCGACTTTTGATCGGTGGCCAACCTGATCGCCCCGAAGGGAGGGGGTCGAATCTACGGCGATAATAATCGTCCAATGTATCCCTAATCTCAACTAGCCCCACAACCCAATCAGTTATTTGGTTCAACCCATGACCATAATCCAATGGGGTTCATCACATTGCTCTAGATGAAAACTACTCACTGACCATTAGAATAGAGGGGGATTCTAGCAATGGGTAAGCGTTCAAAGCCATGGATTCAAGTTACAGCAGCAATATATGATAAAATAAGGCAGCAATAACAAAGAGAGAAAAATTCTATTAAAGAGAGATAGAACGTTACACTAATCAATGTTTACAATTATAAAAATGACTGAATAAAAGAGTTAGAATTCTTACAAAACAACACAAAACCCTAGAAAAGATAGAAAATTTGATGAAAACAAGCTTCCTCTCACAGGAGGATGAAGGGGCGCTTATATATGCGCGCCCAAAAGACAAAAATACCCCTAGATCTGCCCTAGAAATCATTGGAAAGGGGTTTGATGCGACCTCGTCAAGAAACGATGCGGTCATGTCATTCCCTAAATGAATGGGGGATTGTGGGCTTGGCCACGCGGTCGCATTAATGGAGATGTAGCCACGCTGAAAATGGTCTCGCGGCGACGTGATTTGTTGACGCGGTCACGTAATTCTGCTCTAGAGGTGGTAGTTTCGCGGATGCGTCATCCTAGCTCACACGGGCCGTGAAAGTCTCTAATCTTCATTCTTTACTTCACTCCAAAAATCCTCTGACGCGGCCATTTGATGGAAATTGACGTGGCCGTGTTGAAGATGCTTCTTTGACGAATTGACGCGGCTGGGTGGACATAATTAAGCGGCCGCGTGGAGCTTTATTCTTCACAAAATACTTCTCCCTTGCGCAATCGACTCCCCGACTTCGCTCCTTTCACCACTTTGCGCTAAGATCTTGCTATATGATCCCAAATCGGCATATATCTCATGCAAAGCATGTGAGGGACCACAAAAGTAAAAGAAAAGACAAAAAACAGGGAAAACGAGGATGAATAGAGAATGAAACGGTGTAAAACGTGCATGAAAAGGGTGGGAAATTATATATAATAAACACTCATCAAAATCCCTTAAGCTAAACTCTTCCTTGTCCTCAAGGAAGATAAGAGAGAGTGTAGATCGGAGAAATGCAGTCAAACATGCAAATGACGCGATGGAGCTTCGAGAATTTTCAAAACCCGAGAATATATACGTGATTGAAATGAAAATTCGAATTCGAGAAACCAAAATGCTTCAAAATCTTTCTGTTAATGAGAATATGTTCATAGGACGTCATTCTACTCAAATCGCCAAGCAATACACTAGGCGACGGCCATACTTGCATTCTAATACATTTCCTCTAACCCGACCTTACATTGAGCGTGTAGGAAGCTAAGCTATACGATGGTCGAAGATGGGATAAGTATGAGATAATGGGATATCGTTCGATCGAGGAAGTAGCGCTCATGACACTGTTAGTTCTTGGGTTCAAGACTAATGTTGTTTTGATGATGATCAATACATTATGTTAGTGTGCTAATCAATCTTATGTTTTAGTCTCAGTTTTTCTTAATGATTATATGTTAATGAGACAAAGCATAATGCTTGGAGGATATTACAAGGAATATCTTAAAGACCTCCAAGAGTGATGGTGTGCTCAAGCTTGGATGAAGTCATGAAGATCATCCAATGAAGCCAAAACTTGGAGCATGATGATGGATGGAAATCTAGAGAAGCATTGTCAAAGCTTGGAGCTTGATGAAGGGAAGCTCATCAAGGAGTGCCAAAGCTTGGAGATGATGGAGAGCATCAAGGTATCATGAGCTTGAAGACTTAGACTCTAGGAGATGCAATTTGTAATCCATGTAATTTTAATTACTTGCATTTCTCTTTTTAAGTCTAGGATTATTGTAATACCTTGATAAATGGTCATACTCTCGTGCATATGCATTTAACCATCTTAGTGAGCATTAGGATTATCATAGAGTCCAACCCAATAGGTTCATCTAGCCCAAAGACTCAATTGGAGTCTCTGGCTCTCCTACAGTCGCCACCTGAATGTTTTACAGTCGACTGGGTGATTCCAGTCGCCTGTTGTCACGCCCCGCTTCCCAAAAACATGGAGGCGAAGCGTGAGAAGGTCTGCACGGACTTGAAGCTGCAAGGCCGCAAGTCCGATAAGCGTCAAATAAAACGAAGTAGCAGGTCCCTGTAATGTGACTCAGAATAACAATAACAATAATAGAAAAGAGACAAATAATATAACATTTATTCAACTCATAGTCCAACAAAAATCAACAACCAGAAATGCCACCAGGCAAACAAAAGAGTCAAAAGTAAAAGGCCTAGCATGGCCAACAGAATCTAACAAAACGGTGCTACCCACCGACAACCACAACTAACAAAAGAAGAGTACGGAAGATCTCTAAGATTGATCATCGGTGTCCTCGTACTCCACGTCACCAACAGGTTCGGGCACGAACTCCACGAACTCGCCACCCTCCGCAACTGTCTCTGGCTCAGCAACTAACATGCGTCACCCAAAGAGAAGGGGCACATGTCAGCAAGTCTAAAAGACTTGTGCAAGGAAACTATAAAAGTAAAGCAACCTAACAGTTCTAAAGTAAAGTATGACATGGATATAAAATGACAAATGACATGGCATGGCAAGTAAACAAGTAAAAGACAAGTACTGGAATTGTAATCACGTCGTGCACAGAGATTCCGCCCTTTGGCTAGAGTGGCTGTACGGGCCAACTCTTACGCTCAAGTGACCGTTTATCCCTACCCCTCCACGTGTGTCGAGCCAGGGCATTACCCCCGAACACGGAATGCTCGCTTCTGGATCACGAGCTAGGAAGTGTTTTTAACACGGATGGCGTAGGGTTATGCCCGCATAACGGGTGCCTAGCCGGTAACACGGAAACATGGATTGTACAAGTAGTGTAGCAGGTGCTACGATGCAAGTTTAACTAGGATGACATGTACGATGCAATGCATGGCAGTTAACAATTCAAATGCGTACGGTTAAGGAATTTAAACATGACAGATATCAATGCATAAATGATATGGCAAGGTGTCGGATCTAGCTTCGTTGTCAAGCTAGATCTCAAAGTTGCGCCTAGATCGCTATCATTTCACGATCTAGTCTCTTTCACGCTAGTACAAGAATTGGCCTAAAAACATGGCCTAAAGAAAAGTTGGCAAGTTTCACTTGCCTGGTACCGAGTTGTTGCACGACGTGAGTAACGAGAACGGTATCCTATGGGAGGTGAGTTCGCTGTTATGGCAAAATAAAAGATTAGATGGAAGTTCTAAATCCTTTTGCATTGGAATCATATGTCTAGTAATCCATTTTTAATTTAGGGTTTCTAATTTACGGTGTGGGTTATAAATCGATTAAGAGATTAAAGTTACTAACCGCAGAGTAGCGAATGGAAAACACCAAAACAGATCTTGCTATGGCGACGAAGAACAATCTAGGGAAGCTACAGCCGAAAAACGAGATCCGGGCGACCTAGATCGGTAACCGGCGCAAGATTCGGCAAGAAAGAACTTCCGAGGATGAAGGAAATGATTTGGGGAAGGTTGAGGATGATTTGAGAATGATCTTGGCTCAGGAAGAATGAATGAAGAATGATAGAATCGACGGATTAAATAGAAATAAAAATGGCGGCTAAAAATAGATCTAGGGTTTCGGGGTCAACTAATCGGTCAAAGAAGAGTGGTTGACCGACTAGTTTAGGAACTAGTCGGTCGGTCGTCTAACTTAGACCGACTAAAAGGCAAACCGAGAATAGGGTTTGGTACAGGTCGACTACATTAATCGGTCAAAGAACAACTGGTGACCGACTAGTTCAAGAACTAGTCGGTCGGTCGACCAACATTGACCGACAAAAGATCAACCCAAAAACTATTGAAGAGAATTAGAACTAGTCGGTTGAAGGACAACTCTTAACCGACTAAAAATATACAGTAACTACTGAAGAAAAAGACTGTACAAGAACTAGTCGGTTGTAGAACAATAGCTGATCGACTAGTTTGCAACCTAGTCGATCGGAAATCGTTCTTAGACCGAATAACGACAAACAGTAACTCTACTGTACAGTGAAACTCAGAATTAGTCGGTCTGAGTACAATGCTTGACCGACTAGATCGAGAACTAGTCGGTCGAAGGATGAACTTAGACCGACTAATGACAAACAGTAACCCAGCTATTATTAATACGTTGAACTAGTCGGTTCCTGAAGGATGGCCGACCGACTAGATCTCATTCTAGTCGGTTGGTTCTCCTTCGTGAACCAACTAAGATGCACCAGAAGTGCCGAAACGAAGCGCGAAGATTCGGGAAAGATTCTATGGCTTCTAGGATCGTTCTAACTCAAAAATTACGGCGTCAAAAAGCTAAAACGTGAGGATTCAATCGAGAAAACATACAAGGAGGGGAAATTCAATATCATTCATATAAAATAGTCATTATAAACACCGGTCGTTACATCCTCCCCACCTTAAGAAAAATTCCGCCCTCGGAATTTCCTAACACTCACGTGTCAGGGAACAAAAGTGGGTAGCGCTCACGCATCTCATCTTCCCTCTCCCAAGTAGACTCTCCTAGCTAGCCGTGTCGCCACATCACCCTCACAAGATTTACGGTCTTGTTCCGAAGTGACTTCTGACACCTGTCCAAAATCTGAACTGGTAGCTGGTCATACGTCAGATCAGGGCGAACGGTGATCTCCGAGAAATCCACAGCGTGAGACGGATCGCTAACATAACGATGAAGCTGCGACACATGGAAGACGTCGTGAACTTCAACCAAAGATGGCGACAAGGCTAAGCGGTAGGCTACCTCGCCAACCCTCTCCAGAACGTCAAATGGTCCAATGTATCACGGGCTCAGCTTCCCGCGCTTCCCAAAGCGAATCACTCCTCGATTTGGGGAGATCTTCAGACACACGTGGTCACCAGGCTGAAACTCCAACGAACCTCATTTAGCATCAGCCCAATGCTTAAAACGGTCCTGGGCAATCCTCAGCCGCTCTCGAATGTTTCTGACAACATCCACAGCCTCCACGATCATCTCAGGTCCCAACAGCTCCCGATCTCCAACGTCATCCCAACTCAGTGGCGAACGACATTTCCTTCTGTATAGCACAGCGAATGGTGCCATGCCAATACTCGCCTGGAAGCTGTTATTATAAGAGAACTCCACCAGGTGTAGATGGTCCTTCCACGAACGCTTAAAATCCAACATACACGCCCTCAGCATGTCCTCCATGATCTGAATCGTCCTCTCGGACTGGCCATCTGTCTGCGGATGGTACGTCATGCTGAAACTCAGACTCGTACCCAAACTCTTCTGCAGACTCTGCCAGAACTGAGACGTGAATCTTGTGTCTTTGTCTGACACGATACTCACAGGGACTCCGTGCAGTCGAATGATCTCCTGCATGAACACGTTACATCACTAACTATTCTAGGAAAGGAAATAAAAATGGAAAGTAAAAGGATTTACCTCCATATATCTCCTCGCCAGCGCCTCAGTGGACTGTCCTACTTAGAACGGAATAAAGTGCACGGATTTGGTCAATCGGTCTACGATCACCCAAATCGCGTCATTCTGCTTCGGACTCCAAGGTAGTCCAGTCACGAAGTCCATAGTGATGTGTTACCACTTCCACTCCGGAATCGGAAGCAATTGTAGCAACCCCGCCGTACGCTGATGCTCCGCTTTCACCTACTGGCAAACCAAGCACTTGG
This sequence comes from Scilla litardierei, assembly GCA_030789695.1. Taxonomy (NCBI): domain Eukaryota; kingdom Viridiplantae; phylum Streptophyta; class Magnoliopsida; order Asparagales; family Asparagaceae; genus Scilla; species Scilla litardierei. Next base: position 111,674,616 of record CM061138.1, read on the forward strand.
CCACACTCTGAGCCACGCTCCTCTTCATCCCATGCCACCAGAAATTCAAACGAAGATCCTTGTACATCTTGGTCCCACCAGGATGCACAGAATACGGCGAACTGTGTGCCTCCACCAACAGCTCCTCTCTGACATCTCACACATGCACACACAACCTGGCTCCAAACCTCAGCGAGCCATCCTCGTGAATTACAAAATCAGTCCGCAGACCTGCTTCCAATATCTCTCGAATCTTTACCAACTTCGGATCACCACTCTGCCCAACCTTGATCCGATCCACGATCGTCGACTGTATCTGCATACACATCAACGAAGAAGTCTCTCCAGGCAGAACCACCTCAACTCCAGACTCGCAAAAATCCTGCTGCAATCTCCACTGCGAAGTCAATAACATCACCGCCGGAAGCCTACTCAACGCATCAGGAACCACATTCACTTTACCCGGGTGATACTGCAACTCGATCTCATAATCTGCCATGAGCTCCAACCACCGACGCTGTCGCATGTTGAGCTCCTTCTGCGTGAAAATGTACTTCAAGATTTTGTGATCTGTGAAAATCTTCACTTTCTCACTCAGCAGGAAGTGCCTCCAAATCTTCAGCGCAAACACGACAGCAGCCAACTCCAAATCGTGCGTCGGGTAATTCTTCTCATGAGCCTTAAGCTGACGAGAAGCATACGCAATCACGTGCCCATGCTGATACAACACACACCCAAGAACTTTGCCAGAAGCATCACAAAAGATCTCGAATCCTCCACTCCGGTCGGGCACCGCAAGAACAGGGGCAGACGTCAACCGCTCCTTCAGAACACCAAAAGCTTCCTCACACCAACGGACCAATCAAAAGATACATCCTTCCGCGTCAATCTGGTCATCGGCTCGGCAATATGGGAGAAATCCTTGATGAATCGTCGGTAATAACCTGCAAGTCCAAGGAAACTCTGGATCTCAGACGCTGACTGCGGAACAGGCCATTCTCTGATAGCCCTAATCTTTTCAGGATCCACCGAAATCCCATCACCAGTCACCACATGCCCAAGAAAAGCCACTCTATCCAGCCAGAACTCGCACTTCGAATAGTTGGCATACAACCGATGCCTCCTCAGAATTTCCAATACCGTCCTCAAGTGCAACGCATGCTCCTCCTCTGACTTAGAATAGACCAGAATGTCGTCAATGAAGATAACGACAAACTTATCTAAATAGTCATAGAAGATCAAATTCATCAGGTTCATAAATACTGCGGGCGCGTTAGTCACACCAAAAGGCATAACCACGAACTCGTAGTGACCATACTTCGTCCTGAACGCCGTCTTCGGAATGTCCTCCTTCCTCACCTTCAGCTGGTGATATCCACTCCTCAGGTCCAATTTGGAGAATACCCTCGATCCTCCGAGCTGATCAAAAATATCATCAATCCACGGCAATGGGTACTTATTCTTTACTGTCACCGCATTCAGCCCTCGATAATCCACGCACATGCGACGCGAACCGTCCTTCTTCACCAGCAGGACCAGTGCTCCCCACGGAGACACACTGGGATTTATGTAACCCTTCTGCAAGAGCTCATCCAGCTGCTTCCTCAACTCCTCTAATTCTGCTGGAGCCATACGATAAGGTGCCTTCGAAATGGGCTGCGCTCCCGGAATCAGGTCAATCGAAAACTCTAGAGCTCGATCGGGCGACAGACCAGACATCTCCTCGGGGAAGACGTCATCGAATTCACGCACCACAGCAGACCTACCCTGCTCTATTAGCATAGCCACAGCCTCCACCGGCTTGGCCCGAAACCTGACCGGACCAATCGACCTGCTACCACGGCTGAACTCAAACACTGGATGTCCAGAAATATCGAACACCACCTTCTTCCTCCGACAGTCGATCGTAGCATAGAAGCTCGCAAGCCAATCCATCCCAAGCACTGCATCGTAGTTGATGATGTCGTGGACAATAAAGTCAGCATACAGCTTGTGTCCACAGACCACCAACGGGCAAGAATTGCACCCACGATGCACCGAGATCACACCATTCCCTGTGACGATGTTCCAACTCTGGGGAAGAGAGAAAGTCGACAAGGAATACCTCTCCACGAAGCTTCGAGAAATGATGCACATGGATGCACCAGAGTCAAAGAGAACTCATGCAGGAAAAGCGCAAACCAATATCACACCTAACAGACAGTCTAACAATCAAATTCTATTCCAGCAAACAAACATATGCAAATAACTAATCATATCTAACAACCAAACTAACTAAGAAAGGAACAGCTAGATAGAAAGTTACCTGCGATAACCTCATCCAGCGTCTCGGTCTCAGCAGCAGTCATCAGAAACGCCTGTCGTTTCGGCTGGACAGCCTGTTGAAACGCCTGCCTCTGTGGAACGAGAGGCGCTCCACGACCAGCAGGAACAGGTGCCCTCTGCTGCAACGGTTGAGCTGCAACAGGTGCCCTCCACGGCTGCTTCGACCTCGGGCAATCCTTCATGGTGTGCGCAGGATCACCACAAACTAAACACTGCCCAGCATCTTCCATCACTGATCCTTGATATGCCCAGTCTTACCACAGAAATTGCAAGTCTTCAAAGTAGAAGGTCGTCCGGGCCTCTTGAACTGCACAGACTGGTTGGGCCTGTGCCCCGGTCTCACCACTGCTCTGGCCTGCTCCATAGGCCTCTTCCCAGCACCAGAAATCTGTCCCCTCTTCTGATTCACAATCCTTTCCTGCCTCTTCGCCGCAATCAGAACCTTCTGGTAAGTCTCCGCATCAGAAGAAGTGACATAACTCTGCAGATCCAACGAAAGCCCCTGCAGAAACCTCTGGGCTCTCTCCTCAACATCCTGCACCATCTTTGGTGCAAAACGACTCAGCCTCGTGAATTCCTGGTGGTACTGATCCACCGTCAAATTCCCCTGCTTCAAGTCAATGAAGCGCTGAGCCATCTCCCTCCTGGCGGCCTTAGGAAAATACTCCTCGTCAAATCTGGACTTGAAGGTAGCCCAAGAAATCGGCTCCTCCAGCAAATCCTCCTCGGCATCCCACCAGTTTCGCGCGTTGTCCTTCAGCTGCCGCTTTGCCAGATCAACCAATCCAGTCGGGTTGACCTTCGACATCTTCAGATTATCTTCCATGTTCATGGTCCACTCATCTGCAGCCAGGGGTCCCTCGGTCCCATCGAAGTAAGCGGGACCCAGCTCCCGAAATTGCTTCGCTCCGGGCTCGAAGCGAGGGGCAGCCTGGACAGCCGGCGCTGCACGAGCAGGCGGAACATTCTGGACAGTCTGCAGAATTCCTTGCTGCACCTGCATCATCTGATGCATCATCCTCATCATCTCCCCGGTGGTGGGCTCTCGGTCCGGCTCCTGGTCACGAGGGGGCACACCACCACCAGCACGGGTATTCCGTCTCCCAGCCATCTATTGACACAGGAAAACGAAACAAATCAGACTCTTTGCTTATGACACGGTGTTGAATTTTGTTTATTGGACTTGCTATAATTCTTATTGTCATTCCGATTAAGTCACAGTTACAGAAAAATTCGACCTGCATGGGCCACCAAAGAAACCTGTCACGTCCCGCTTCCCAAAAACATGGAGGCGAAGCGTGAGAAGGTCCGCATGGACTTGAAGATGCAAGGCCGCAAGTCCGATAAGCGTCAAATAAAACGAAGTAGCAGGTCCCTGTAATGTGACTCAGAATAACAATAACAATAATAGAAAAGAGACAAATAATATAACATTTATTCAACTCATTGTCCAACAAAAATCAACAACCAGAAATGCCACCATGCAAACAAAAGAGTCAAAAGTAAAAGGCCTAGCATGGCCAACAGAATCTAACAAAACGGTGCTACCCACCGACAACCACAGCTAACAAAAGAAGAGTACGGAAGATCTCTAAGATTGATCACCGGTGTCCTCGTACTCCATGTCACCAACAGGTTCGGGCACGAACTCCACGAACTCGCCACCCTCTGCAACTGTCTCTGGCTCAGCAACTAACATGCGTCACCCAAAGAGAAGGGGCACATGTCAGCAAGTCTAAAAGACTTGTGCAAGGAAACTATAAAAGTAAAGCAACCTAACAGTTCTAAAGTAAAGTATGACATGGATATAAAATGACAAATGACATGGCATGACAAGTAAACAAGTAAAAGACAAGTACTGGAATTGTAATCACGTCATGCACAGAGATTTCGCCCTTTGGCTAGAGTGGCTGTACGGGCCAACTCTTACACTCAAGTGACCATTTATCCCTACCCCTCCACGTGTGTCGAGCCAGGGCATTACCCCCGAACACGGAATGCTCGCTTCTGGATTACGAGCCAGGAAGTGTTTTTTAACACGGATGGCGTAGGGTTATGCCCGCATAACGGGTGCCTAGCCGGTAACACGGAAACATGGATTGTACAAGTAGTGTAGCAGGTGCTACGATGCAAGTTTAACTAGGATGACATGTACGATGCAATGCATGGCAGTTAACAATTCAAATGCGTACATTTAAGGAATTTAAACATGACAGATATCAATGCATAAATGATATGGCAATGTGTCGGATCTAGCTTCGTTGTCAAGCTAGATCTCAAAGTTGCGCCTAGATTGCTATCATTTCACGATCTAGTCTCTTTCACGCTAGTACAAGAATTGGCCTAAAAACATGGCCTAAAGAAAAGTTGGCAAGTTTCACTTGCCTGGTACCGAGTTGTTGCACGACGTGAGTAACGAGAACGGTATCCTACGGTAAGTGAGTTCGCTGTTATGGCAAAATAAAAGATTAGATGGAAGTTCTAAATCCTTTTGCATTGGAATCATATGTCTAGTAATCCATTTTTAATTTAGGGTTTCTAATTTACGGTGTGGGTTATAAAGCGATTAAGAGATTAAAGTTACTAACCGCAGAGTAGCGAATGGAAAACACCAAAACAGATATTGCTTTGGCGACGAAGAACAATCCAGGGAAGCTACGGCCGAAAAACGAGATCCGGGCGACCTAGATCGGTAACCGGCGCAAGATTCGGCGAGAAAGAACCTCCGAGGATGAAGGAAATGATTTGGGGAAGGTTGGGGATGATTTGAGAATGATCTTGGCTCAGGAAGAATGAATGAAGAATGATAGAATCGACGGATTAAATAGAAATAAAAACGGCGGCTAAAAATAGATCTAGGGTTTCGGGGTCAACTAGTCAGTCAAAGAAGAGTGGTTGGCCGACTAGTTTAGGAACTAGTCGGTCGGTCGTCTAACTTAGACCGACTAAAAGGCAAACCGAGAATAGGGTTTGGTACAGGTCGACTACATTAGTCGGTCAAAGAACAACTGGTGACCGACTAGTTCAAGAACTAGTCGGTCGGTCGACCAACATTGATAGACTAAAGATCAGCCCAAAAACTATTGAAGAGAATTAGAACTAGTCGGTTGAAGAACAACTCTTAACCGACTAAAAATATATAGTAACTACTGAAGAAAAAGACTGTACAAGAACTAGTCGGTTGTAGAACAATAGCTGACCGACTAGTTTGCAACCTAGTCAGTCAGAAATCGTTCTTAGACCGACTAACGACAAACAGTAACTCTACTGTACAGTGAAACTCAGAATTAGTCGGTCTGAATACAATGCTTGACCGACTAGATCGAGAACTAGTCGGTCGAAGGATGAACTTAGACTGACTAACGACAAACAGTAACCCAGCTATTATTAATATGTTGAACTAGTCGGTTCCTGAAGGATGGCCGATCGACTAGATCTCATTCTAGTCGGTTGGTTCTCCTTCGTGAACCAACTAAGATGCACCAGAAGTGCCGAAACGAAGCGTGAAGCTTCGGGAAAGATTCTATGGCTTCTAGGATCGTTCTAACTCAAAAATTACGGCGTCAAAAGCTAAAACGTGAGGATTCAATCGAGAAAACATACAAGGAGGGGAAATTCAATATCATTCATATAAAATAGTCATTATAAACACCGGTCGTTACACCTGTCGAGCCTTCAACAGTCGAATGTGACGCATAACTCAAGTCAACTTTTCTAATGACTCTTCTTGAGTTTTTCACATCAGTCGATTGATGTTCGATTTACAATCGCCTGTATTCTTACAGTCGCCTGTGAATTGGTCGACAGTCGACTATGCGCTTCTTGCATTTTCTGGGCTTCATCTAAATTGCAAGACAATCGCCTGTTGCTATTTTTATAGTCGCCTGTAAATTTACAGTCGCCTGTGAAATGGTCATCAGTCATCTGAAAGGCGTAAGTGCAAAAATTACATCTCTATCTGTTTTACTTCCATCCTCTGCAACAGTCGACTGATGAAGGATATACAGTCGCCTGTCTATTTTACAGTCGACTGTACTTTGGTCATCATTCGCCTCTATGCATACTGGGAGTAAGTTGCATCTCTATGTTTCTTGTCCATCCATGCAGTGGTCGCTTGATGAAGGATATACAGTTGACTGTCTATTTTACAGTCGCCTGTATAGTCTTCTACAGTCGACTGTCCTGGCTCAGATTATAGCCGTTAGGATTTTTCTAGCCGTTGAACAGTCGACTGTCATTTCTTCATCAGTCAACTGCATGTGCCGTAAACTGCCAAAATCTAGCCGTTGTAGATTTCTTCCCTTTGGATTTTTGGTTAGTTTTATGGGCTCTTCTTGGCTTCCTATATATAGGAGATAGCTGAAGTCCCCTAGTTTTTTATCATTCAAGTGTGATAGGATTAGGGATACCAGATTTAAATATTTATACCGCAAGCGCACGGTGTTGTAGTGTGGCTTGGGGGTCGAACACACGGAGGCGTGGTTGTGCTTGTGTCTAAGAGGAACCGGTTCACCCTATGGGCGAGCTAGCCCGAACGATTGATGGTTTGTCATGGAATGTAAATACGGAGGATAAACAATATAAAAGGAAACCTAGGACTTCGGTTTATACCCGATCATGTGTTCCCGCTATTACGACCTACGGATAGGAAAACGATCGGATTTAGGGTTTAGTGGTGGGACGTTGCCTCTAAAAGTGATACCGGCATCCCATGGGCCCGATATTTCGGTCGATGCCCAGGATGATACGGCGGACTACCCGAGTTCGGTCGGTGGGCATTCCCATGTCCATTAACACCGATCGACTCCGGGAGCACTAAGCTCGCAACGATACCTCCCAACATCTCATCCTGCCGTTCCCACGCGCTAGCTTTCAGTGTCTACGCTAAGGGCGTGAGCTGTGGCTAGGGAGTCAACCGCCAAGTTTATTTCCCCTTGGCCCGTCGATCAAAGGTGGTCTTTTTCCTGTCAATGACAATTAAACATGCGTAAACATCCAAATTCCTAATCCCTATCGAAATCCTAGTCCTATGGACGGGAGAACCCACAAAGGGGTTTCCACCAAAATCCCAGATTTGGGAACTACTCATAAATCATAGCTAAAAAGCAATCTAAACGAAAATCAATTGTAGAAATCATGATCTAGCGATTGAAATGAAGTAGTGGAAATACTATAAAGATGGTATTAAAGTTTGAAAGCAATCAGAAGACTTACAAAAAGCTATAAAATTCCAGCCGTCACCGAATAAGAAAAAGACAGAAAAAATAACAACCCCGTTTTCAGAAACCTAGGGCAACTATATATACAGATCGACGTCACCCGATCGGTTGAAGCATCAACCGATCAGGTGAGCTGCTTGATGATTCGGCCGTCGGCATCGGGGGCTTCAACTGGGCGCTTAGGACAGCGGGTGAAGTAAGCGGGTCGTCATTTGAAGAGATGCAGCATCAGGTCACCCGATCGGTTGAGTATTCAACAGATCGGTTGGAAATATCCCCAAAATTGGCCGAGAGTTATGTCGACTTGGCACGGTCAGCGAACCGTTGGTTGAGCTATCCAGGTCGTCGTTAGGAAAATCTGCTATAGATGAACCGATCGGGTTAGATATCACCCGATCGGTTGGAATTCTGCTCCAAATGGCCGAGAGCACTGCTGTGTTCAACCAATCGATGAACCGGTCGGTTGAGCTGATCCTCACTCCAGCCTCCGTCTGGATTGGACACGCGTGCACCACCCGATCGGTTGGCTGTGTCCAACCGATTGGGTGAGGGTTGAAAAATAGCGATCTTCGTTGTTTGACCCCCTGTATCGCGCGTGACTCCTCCCGTTGCTCCGGGGACTCATGATATCTTCGTTATATGTCCCCTACGCTGGCAATCTTCTACAAATACACAAAAACACAAAGAAGTGAAAGAAAACTAAAAATCCCAAGAAAATGGGCACGGGACGACGGAAAACAACGGAAAACCACAAAGAAGACGTGCATGGATATATAAAATATAAACACACGCCAAAATCCCCCAAGCTGAACCCTTCCTTGTCCTCGAGGAAGACGAGTGAGAGTAGGAGCTCGGAGGGAGAAAATGGAGACAGAGAGAAAAGAAATCAAAATCCTAATTCTCCCGTCAGAGCCAACAAAATCAGACACGCCAAACTAAACAAGCATACGACAAACCACATCACTAAACCAAGGAAATACGAGTCCAAACAAGTGTCGTGGCCCTACGCGGTGAAGCGCGAGTCAGTGTGGTCGCGTCCTAGCGGACGGTGTCTCTATCTACATTGTGCAGTAAATCTCCATATACACATATCCAAGGAAAGACCCAAATATCGATTCGATTTGAAATAAGCGGTGAATATATAGCTCAAGCAAGCATGATAGGGACATCATCAAAGCGGTACTGGTATGGATCCAACTACATGATTTGCCCCTATCAATATGGATGCTTGATATACTTAATATTATAGCTAGTGTCGTGGGAATTCCTATATGCCGTGATAGAGCGACAACTAACCTAGACATGATTCAATATGCCCGGTGTCTAGTGGAAGTTGAAGATAAGATCCCCTTGACTAAAAAGGTATTGGTGGAACTAGATGACGGATCTCATATTTCTGTTGATGTCAAGTACGAAGGGGAACCCCCCAGGTGTAGTGCTTGCTCATGCTTTGGGAATATTGACTCCCAATGCCCATCAACAAAAGCCCATATCGAGCCCCCTTCAATCCAAGAGAAGGTTCTGACTGAAACGAATGAGGGTGCCCCCTTACTGAACACACAGGTGATAAGATACATGTTTTGGAACAGGGATTGACTTTGAATTCTAGAAGTAGTACTTTTGAAAATGTTGATGACTTAGATGTAGAGACCGGTAAGATAATTCCTGGAAAATTTGCAGAGGGGTGTCCCAGGCCTCCAGATGCTACTGGCCTTGGTACGGGGTGTCTGAGATCAGTGGGGACTCGGTGCAGCTGCTGAAGTTAAAGAGGAGTTCGGTACCCCCTTCTACTAGTGATGATATGAATGTTTTAATTCCTGCTTAGAAAATAGTCAGCCCAATATTCTGCATACTGCTACTTTACTGAGGAATGTGGCTACGCCAAAACAAGCCAAGGCTACTTTACAGGCCCGTATTGTCATCGCCCCATCCCACAAACCATCGGCTTCTTTGCTATAGGAACATGACCCGGAGAAGCCATCCCAAATGTCTGCCCCTAACCCAGACTGGACAGAGGAACATGCAGTTCTGAAGTCTTCGACAATAGGTCGGGGCAACTCAGAGGAAGCAGGACTCTCCATCTACTGTACGACAAAGTTCGAGACTCGCTGGGGGCCTAGGAGCCCCTCCTCTACCACCCTAAATGTCGGTGTTTATATGGAACACCAGGGGGCTCAACTCCCTGGCGAGGAGGGCAGATCTCAAGCAGAAGATCCTCAAGCTCCAGCCTTCTATTAGTTGTCTGATTGAAACTAAAGTTGAGACTCACCATGCTTCCAGAATTACCAAGTGCTTCCCAAATGCTTGGGATTGTGTCGACAACAGACTTCAACACTCAGGCAGGAGGATTATTGTTCTCTTTGACACTGCCATTTAGAGATGCGTCGTCCATAACCTCTCCCCACAACACATATCCACCATCTTCACCAATACTGCAGGATTTACCTTTGCTCTCACAGTTGTTTATGCCTTCAACCAAGCCTCCCTATGTAAGCACCTTTGGGATACTCTCATCCAGGATTCTACCCAGCGCAATGCTTTGCCATATACTAGACGAAGGTTGCACTCTGTATGAGACCCTACGGCCTGACCTTACTACAGGTTGGGCTCGAAGCCCCATATGGCAGTGACCATGAGTAGCAGTTAACGTCCCTGTTTCAGTATCATACTTACATGGTTAACTCATCGACATGAGTATTGTCGGGACCACCATGACTGTGTCCGTGATGAATTCCGCAGTTTTAGTCTCTTCGTCAAAACTATGTCGTTTAACTCAAGCCTAGGGTACGATCAAACTGTCAACCCCAATAGCTTGAAGCCGGTTAGTTTCCATCGATCTTTAGTCAAATAATGTTGGACTACTTTCAACATACTCTGGCCAGAGTTTTTGCTAAAGACCGAACTAACACTACGATGCTAAGTCCCATTGACTGGGATAGATGAATCCTATCTTGGTCATTACTCTCCTCGTACGCTTCAAATGTCCCTGACCAAAGACCTTTCGACAAGCCTTGCCTCGAAGCTAGGTCAGGGGTCTAAGTGACATCGTTCACACATAGGTTCATACAATGACCTCAAGTCAAAATACCAACTTGCCTATTATCACTAAGAGTTATCATTGACAGATTGGTCAATCATAACCATATGACAACTCTTAATGGGTCGTTCAGTGAACTCATCCTCCAATGAGCACCTATGTCTCGTCTTCGACTTTGCCAAGTCAAACGATCATGAGATCTTCGTCACCGCTCTACGGTGAAGACTAAGACACAATGGTCTATCCGATGTTTCGATATCCTTTTCTCGAAACATCTATGACCACAAACCCTTTTAAACTTATGCTATAGACGGTCAAACATTTCTCCATGATTGAGGTATTTAACTCGATACATGTTTGACCTTGCATTAAGTCTCAGGACTTTGCCTAAGTTAATTTCTAATGATAAATACATTATGATTTAACTTAGATAAATACTTACCATACAACTTACTGTAATTTTGAACAAGATGTTTATATAGATATACGTAGATAAATTACCTTAAGGGCATATATCTCGCAATAGGGAATACCATCACTCCTCCCTCGATGCTTGGGGGGAGACCTCTTCCTATCCATTTATAGAAAAAAGGACAGTGTTGATGTGTTCGCTAAAACGGTGTTGGCTTCCATGGTGTGGCACATCTGGAGACAACAAAATATGAGGGTGTTCGAGGGGGAGAAGAAGGAAAATACATCTCTTTTGGAGGATACCGCTTCAGTCGTAGTTATTGCACCCCAAGACATTGAGCGGGACCACCCCTCATCACTTGCCTCCTTATCCAACTGGGGCTTCCTAGACACATGATACACGTCCTGTACATATTTTGCATTTTTGCTTCGGTTTTGTCTCACTAGATGGGACTAGGAGGATTTTAGGAAGCAGGGGGCGACGGCGCTTGTGCCCTCTCCTGTTCTCCTTCTACGTTCTAGTTCTCTCTAGTGGTGTAGTTTTGTACTCTTTTTTATCATCAATATAGAATCACACTTACTCGTCTAAAAAACATATACATACATATATATACACACACACATATCTATATTATAAAACAGGGATCTCATCATGGGTTATTGGATAAGAGTTTTTGTATAAGAGATGAGAAATTGGGTATAAATGAGGGATGTTGTTAAGAGAAATTGGATAAGATAAGAGAAATTGGATAAGTTAAGAGAAATTGAGTTTGGGGGAAAACTATTTGAAATTTTGAAACTTATGAGTTAATTCGAAATTTTGAACTCTGAAAATTTTGAAGCCTGTAGAGGTAATTCCAAATTTCGAAATGTTTGAAGTGGGACAAAATTTTTAAATTTGTATTTGAAATCAAAACTTGGGGGGAGACATTCTCAGCTGACCCAAACCTCTCTCTCTCTCTCTCTCTCTCTGTGTGTGTGTGTGTGTGTGTGTGTGTGTGTGTGTGTGTGTGTGTGTGTGTGTGTGTGTGTGTGTGGCGCCCCTTCCCCCCAAAACCTACTGCCTGACTGGGGAAAAAGCAGAGCGAAGAATGAAGATGAATCAAGTTAAAGGCGGCATCAGAGTCTTCAACACCGAGAGCGAAGCCAATGCAGACAAGGAAGGCATCAGAGTCTACAGCAGATGGCTCCGAAGAAATGGGGCTCCCGAGGCCGTGAGCCCGTGAGCAATGGGGCTCCCGATAGGAGCCCAATCCAGTTGAGGAAGGCGAAATTGGAGCTGTCGAGTTATCTGAGGATCTGTAGTGGAGATCAGGAGGATGATGATGAGGATGAGGATGAGGAAGACGATGACATTGAGATCGAGATTGAAGCTGGAGAAGTGAAGAGGTTCGATGATAAAGAGATCGATTTGCCGAAAGATGTTGAGGAGGAGAAGGGAAAGTAGGTTACCATCTCGCCGGAGATTGAAATGGTAGTAGATCTCAAGAAGATTGATCATGTGATAACACAAACAAGTAAGAATTATTATTATTTGGTTTTTTGATTGAGTTTTCATGAAATCTGGTTTCTTTTTGGTGTAGTTAAAGTTGAAGAGGAGGTGGTTGACATTGGATCAGAGACCCCAACCAGAATGCAGAGCATTGGTGAATCATCAAAAATTAATTTTTGATTATCTAAGATTTTGATTCAATTTATCTAATGGAATTTGTAAAATTAAATTCCTTTTTTTAAAATCTCTGTTGATTTGGTGATGTGGAGAGACATTTCAAGGTCTGCATTTGTGTTTGGGTTTGATACATTCATCCTCCTCTCTTCATCCTACACCAATGATCTTGATTTTAGGTAATTTATTATTATTCATGTCTATTAAAAATACAATCACTACAACAAAACTAGTCATTTACAACTTTAATAAGACAACGTTTCTGTTTAGATAGTTGTAATAAATGGTAACCACAACTTTTTTTACCTTGATAGTTGTAAAAATGTTTATTACAACTTTTTTTTTCTGGGTAGTTGTAACAATTGGTTATTACAACGTTTTATTCTGGAATAGTTGTAAATGTTAATTTTGAAACCACAACCTTTTGTTTATGAAAGTTTTAAATAAGGTTTATTACAACTTTTTCCGTGGATAGTTGTAAAAATGGGTATTACAACTTTTCTGAAATAGTTGTAAATGTTAATTTTGAAACCACAACCTTTTGTTTTCTGAAAGTTGTAAAAAATGTTTATTACAACGTTTTTAGTGAATAGTTGTAAATGTTAAAAATTGGAGTTAGTACACAAACTATTAATTAGGGATTCTATTTGCACTTCAATATCTATTAATCACCTTTAGCTTTTTCCTTCATACATATATGTTCTTGTTTAAATGCCTAAAATCTTGTTATTGTTTTTCCTAATCATGTCTCAATTATTTTCACCTAGCAAAACAAAAATGATTGAAGCAAGGATCTTCGAGCAGTTGACGCATAATGGACTTCGAGCAGTTGATGCATAATGGACTGGAGCTCGTTTTATGTGTCGGTTTTGACCAGTTCTGCAGCCTTATGAAAATGTTGCTTGGGGATGTGATGTAGGATGCAAGTGCACCGTCACATGACTATTAATATAAACATTTCAGTCTTTTCTCCTACCTTCTTCCCATTTTCATTTTTAATTTTCATGCAACTGAATGATGGGGTTGCTCATTCAATTTATTTCAACAGCCGAGTATATATGAAACAATAAATTAGCAGTCAATTCTTGAGGTTCACTGGTCACGTACGATGTCCCAAAAACCCCACACCTGGAAATAATAAAAGTAGACTCCCAAATTCGATATTGTAGTTGAAGCTCTACTTTTTGCTAATCAAACTTTTAAAGACAAGCTAACATGACGGTTGTTTAATTAGTTACTTCATGGTGATGAGATGTAATTAATCATCTGATTTTTTTTCTTCATGAGATAGCTAGACAACTTTTTCAATTTTACAGGGTTACAAGCCTACTTTTGGAAAAATCATGTAACGCTCATGCCTCCACTTTGTTTTAATTAGCTTGTGTGCCCTTTGAGTCATTTTTATTTTGAGTCTCATCGATCCGCTCCGGGAAATATCGAGTTCTCATCCGCTCCGAAAAATTTCGAGTCTCAGCTCTCGAGTCGCTCGACGGCCCCTAACCCTAACCGCGAACTCCCTCCGGAATTTTTCGCCCCCAAAATTTTCCCTCCCCCCAATTTTTTTTGCCGCATCGATGGAAACCCACAGAAGCCCAAAACCCGCCGAAGCCCCAAAAGTTGTCTATGACTTCTCCAGCGTGAAGAAAACCATCTCCGCCCAAATCCATCTCCCAGTCACGTTGATAGATCATCGCCCATCGACCTGAAGGCCGTCTTCAGAGATTTTTTGCTGATCGATCATCGACCTGAAGGCCGCCGTCGCCGTCGCCGTCGCCGACCTACTTCATCCCCCATTATATGCCGATCGAAATCAGGGTTTGAGGAGTGCTGAATCTCCCAATTCTAACCCTAGACTAGAAAGATCTTCAATTGATTGATCTCGACATCGCATCTGTCTTCTATCAATCAAAAAGTAAGGCTTCCCGGCTTCTATTGAATTTTTGAACTTGTATGCATCTTTAGTTCAAATTCTAACCTCTAACAATCTTTGTACAAATCAAGGGATCGAAGGAGGAGCAGCACACATCTCCATCAACACTGTAATTTTTCCTACTCTATTATCATCATCTTCTCTAAAAACAAGCCTTTTTAGTTTGAAACACCAGTTTATTTTCTCATTATGTGTTGTATATAAATTGTAATAAGCCAGAAATTTAGATCTAAATCATTAGCAAAAGAAAATTATAAAATGGAAACATGTTTCACTATTTATTTCTAGTATTGTATAATAATTTTTGTTAAATGCTGATCACTTTGAGGATGTTGCCAAATGCCAAGTACTGGTGATTTGTGAAGAATGTGCATTCGATTCTTAATATAGCGATAATCCATGGGTGGCATCATCATGGTTTTTGCTGCCCCTCTCGGGCAGGCACACAACAATAACAACAAATAATTGTAGTTACTGAACGTTTTGCTTGCCCTTTAACTTCTTTAGCATATTCTGACATATAGCATGTTCCAGTTCTTATCATCTCTCCAACTGATGAAAAGACTTGTTAGCTAGGGAATTCTCGCTGATAGAGGCTCTGCACTCAGGACATCATCCCAACTTGTAAGTTTTATACCAAATTTCTAAATGTAATGTTTATTGGGTTATGTTTGCTTTCTGATCTGGAGGGGCCATCTTGAGTTCGGGATTCTGTCATGCAGATCTTTGCTATTTCCTTTACTATTTGTCCTCTGTTTTGTTTGTGAGTTTAATCAGGATGGGAGAAAAGTATGAAAATTGCATCTGCTGCTAATTACTGAAATGAAGGATGCAAAATTATTTCTTTTGCACTTACCCGGTCCATTTTCCTTCATCTTTTTACTCCATTACGTTTGCACTTACTGTTATGTTTGAAAACAACAGTCTAAAATCATATTATTACACTTTTCCTGTATAAATCATTTTATTACAATTATTATTGAAGACCGAGAAGTCTTCTGCTCTGGGGACTAATACTTAAGGACATGTGCTCCTTTTATCTGCTATGAAGTTTACTGCATATAAATAGCTCGTCTCATTTTTTCTCTGTTAAATTATACATGCCATGTAACCTGTTTCCTGTTATTTTTCAGGTTTTGTACTGTTTTACCTGGTCACATAATATGGGTCAAAATATCTTGAGCATGGCAAGTTTGGAGAGAGGATAATGTGACATGGGTTTTTTATTGTCTATTCCTTATTTATTAGAGAATAATCTTATTTACATTTCTTGATATTCATGACATGCCATAGTAAAGGCATGGGACATGTCATATGTCTGTGAGAGTGAAATATAACATATTACTTTTTAATACTACTTATTGTTTCCATGCCTTTCTTAGGTATCCTTTAGAGACTCTCTTTTTAGAAGTTTCATCCTCTTACAACACCCTTCAGATTGTTAATACTTATTGTTTCCATGTGTCCTATTGTATTCGATAATCTGACATGACTGAATTTTGTTACAATGAAGTGACCTGGTAACATGGTTTGCATATACGCTAAGTGAAAGTGAAAGTGTGTTTAATGATAACTTGCAAAAAGACAAGTTCTCATGCGAACTTGACTTCAATCATATAATTTATGTGAAGAATATAAACCATATATGTACAATTGGTTTTTTGAAGTATCACAATCTTTTTCTTCATTCATTGTTTACCTATTGCATCTATTGTTGTACAAATTAACTCCATTATAATGACATCCTTATAACTTGTGCAAGATGTTTTCCTCTTAGGTTCAAACATAAGAGGGCTTTATCACGATGGACAAAGCATGGGTCAACCTACCAAGGTTTTGTAAATTTAGTTTATTAGTTCATAGTTATAACCACTAGGATCTGATTATTAATACATTTATGTTTTTTCTAGAATGACAGAAGACTACAAGCAAGCCGCTCGAAATTTTATATTCAGGCATGCAGAAAGAGAGGGGAATCCAGAAAAAATTAGGTGCCCGTGCTGTAAATGTAGGAACCTTATCTGGTTTTCGCCTAGGGATGTTGTGTCACACTTGATTTGTTTTGGAATTGATCCAACATATGATGTATGGATTTTTCATGGGGAAGCACGTCCTTCACAAAATAAAGCTGCTGAAGTGACGGATACATATAGGATGTTCTTAGATGCACAAATTGGTGACGATGAGGTTGACGATCATACAAATGAGAGACATGGGGACGGGGTTAAGGAAATGTTGGAAGATGTTGATATTCCTCTATACCCTGTTTGTGAAAGCTACACAAAGTTGTCGGCAACAATCCTTTTGTATAAACACAAAGCTCGGAATGGTATATCTGACACAGCATTTACAGAACTTCTTAAACTTCTGAATGATATGTTGCCCAAGGAAAACACACTTCCTGATTCAACATATGCAACAAAGAAGTTGCTTAAAATATTTGGTTTAGGCTATACTCGGATCCATGCATGTGCAAATGATTGTTGTCTATTTACAAAAGACAATGCACATAGTGACTCTTGCCCTAAATGCGGCAAGTCTCGATGGAAAGGGAACAAGGCAAAGGAAGATGGAAAGCAGACAAAAATACCTGTAAAGGTTGCTAGATACTTTCCAATCATACCAAGGCTGAAAAGAATGTTTAGGGACCCAGAAACAGCAGAACAACTAAGATGGCATTACAATCATAAGAGCGAGGATAATAAATTGCGACATCCATCGGATTCTTCTCAATGGGCCACAATTGATAGAATGTATCCTGAGTTTGCCGCTGACCCACAAAATTTAAGGCTTGGCCTTGCAACTGATGGATTTAATCCCTTTGGTGAATGGAACTCTACATATAGTTGTTGGCCAGTGATGCTTGTTGCTTACAACTTTCCGCCGTGGCTATGTATGCACAAAGATAATATGATGCTATCGTTGTTAATTTCTGGTCCACACCAACCTAGAAATGATATCGATGTGTATTTAGAGCCACTTATTGATGATTTGAAAAAATTGTGGGTGGAAGGGGTAAAGGTGTATGATGCCTATAGTCGTAGCGAGTTCAGAATGAAGGCTATTTTGATGTGGACCATCAATGATTTTCCAGCTTATGGTAATTTAGCAGGATGTACTATAAAGGGTAAGAAAGCATGCCCTGTCTGTGGTGTTCATACCTGCTCAATATGGCTACCATTTAGTAAGAAATGTGCATACTTGGGCCACAGGCGATTCATTGCACCTAATCACGAATATCGTAAACAGAAAAACTTGTTTGATGGGACCATAGAGAGCAAACAAAGTCCTCCAATACAAACAGGTTCTCAAGTCCTCGCAGATGTCAATGATATTTGTAATGAGTGGGGAAAGAAACACAAGGAGGCAAAAGTGAAAGGGAAAGGCACAAGAAAAAGGAAAAGAGGAGATGTGAAGGAAAAAGGAACTCAAGTGTGGAAGAAGAAGTCCATTTTTTTTGATTTGCCTTATTGGAAGGTAAGTTAGCTAGTTGAAAATTTTTTATTTCTTTTCAACCCATGTCTAGTAATTAATAGCTCATTGTTAATTAGATAATTTCTAATTATGTGTTTTTATGATTTTCTTAGTCACTCCCTGTGCGTCACAATCTGGATGTAATGCATGTGGAGAAAAATGTGGGTGAGAGTATTCTTGGTACATTGCTCGATATCAAAGGAAAATCAAAAGATGGAATTAATTCACGCAAAGATTTGGAAGCAATGGGTATCAGGAAGAAATTGCATCCCATAGACATGGGAAGTAAAGTATTACTTCCAGCGGCCCCATGCACCTTAACTGATCAAGAGAAAGAGACATTTTACTATATAATGAGGAATTTGAAGGTACCTGATGGATATAGCTCAAATATTAGGAGTTGTTTTGCAAAAGAAGACAAGATTTCAAGTCTCAGGTCCCATGATTATCATGTTTTGATGCAACAACTGTTGTCTGTGGCATTGAGAGGACTTCTACCAGTAGGGACAAGGAATGCACTATGTTACGACCTAAAGATCGTAGTGGCCCAACTCCCGCCCGGATCCGCTAACATACCCCTTTAGCTCACCATTTAACAATTAGGGCCGCCGCCCCAAAAACCCGGGGCATCACGGAGATAGGCACGCCTTACAGCGCTCCCCGAAACGGCCGAGGCGAACAACTGTAGCCGGCCGAGGTGAACAACCGCAGCCGCCCGACCCACCGGGGTAGCGCGTTAGGGGACACTTGGGTAGCTAGGCTAGGCCTACTGACGGGCGCGGCTGGGCCGGACAACCCCCGACCGGAACGGCCCGTCCGATTCCCGCGAACCGCGACGCCAAAAGTGAGCCAGGCCTTTAGTTCGACGCTAACGACAAACAGCCTAGGATAAGGACACGACTGACACATACGTCACCCGACCGCCTGACGAAGCACCCCCAGGCGGCTGACCTGACCGGCGGTTAGTGCTTTCGGCCCTGACATCCCGACAAAAGCACCCCTGGGCCGTTGCGCCGCCTGACAGAGGCAGGTCAGAAACTCCTGTTCCCGATGTCCTTGTCCGAAGCCTCCGCTGACACCCGAGCCAGCTCAGCACGCCTAGTCATCACCCGTCAGGTATAAATACCTCCTCTCCTCTTACGGAAAGGAGGTTATAAAAACTCTCTCATCTTCTATCATTCACACACGAGAGGAAAGGTCCTCCATATCTTTGTTCTCCCACCTATAGCTCGTCACGCGAGGCGGACACACAGTTAGTCCGGCCGGCGTGTCTAGCCCCCCCATTTAAGCCCTTTTACTGACTTAGGCATCGGAGGGGCTAAGGGTTGAACCCCAACCCCGCCCTTCTGACGAGTTGTTTGTGCTGCAGGAGAGCTCGTCCCTTGACCAAGGTCAGCGTCAGCCTCCCGCCGTCCAACCTTCCTCAGCTGCGTCCGACGAGATACGATCCCGTGAGCTCCACCGGCAACAGATCCAATCTCTTCATCCCATTGATCACTTGTAATACAGCCTACCTAACCCCTCATTTCCATATAATCACCGTGCCCTTGGTTCCCCATAATACAAATTCATTGTACGCGAGTTCCACCTCGTAACAATTGGCGCCGTCTGTGGGAACGAAGGGTCACACCCATGTTAGATTCCATGCCGATCTCGCGGAACCCTGACCACGGCAAAGATCCCGTAGGTCAGGAACCGCTCTCTCTACAAATCACCCCAGCGTCCGACCCCCTTCTGGGGATGGGCACCGAGACTGAACATACTTCGGTCCCCGTCATCCTGAAGAGCTTCGAGGCCGTCCCCTGGCCAGGGGAGGCTATCAGACGACGGGAATGGAGCCTCCGCCCGGCCCCTCAGAGCCCCTGAACGTGAGGCGGAACCTCCACCCTCAATTCGAGGAGGAGGGGGAGAATAGGGGGCTCGCTGAGGAGATTGCGACCCAGCAAAGGCTCCTGGAAGAGGAGATGGAAGTTGCGCAGCGGTGGAGGCGCCTGGGGGAGGCGGCCGCTGCGCAAAGGCGTTTGGATGAGGCGGCCGAGACCGCCCGAAAGGCCTACCAGGAAGAAGAGGCCGCCCGCCGCCAACTCCGCTTCATTGTCGCAGAACGCGAGAGGCTAAGGAAGGAAAACAGAAGCAACCAAGAAGTCATTGAAGAGACGACGATGGGACGGCGGCCCGGGAACGGGCGGGACCCGTTGCTGAACAGATCCCCGCCTGGAGGAGGCGACCCGCGTCACTAGCACCACCCCTCCGATACCCTGCACGAGGAAGCCGTTTGTCAACAACTACGCTTCCTCGCCGTCGAGCGCGAGAGGCTCCTCCGAGAGAATCAGGAACGGATGGAGGCCCGAGGAGAGCTGGCCGGGAGGCGCTGGCGCTGGGAGAGCCGTAGCCCACAACCCGTCGAGTCCTCGGCCCGAGGAAGGAGCCCCGCCAGATGACCATCGGACTACTCCCCGGGGGCGGAGGACCGTCGACGGCCGCGACACGACCGAAGCCTGACCCCCGAATGGCGGAGAGGGGATGCCCCGGATCGCCCTACCTATCCGGAGGAGGCCACGCCGCTTGCACGGTGGATCACGTCCGCCCCAAGGCCCAAAAAGTTCAAACCTCCTCACTTGGCAATGTACAATGGGAGGGGCGACCCCCTCACACACGTGCAACAATACCGGGGGGCGATGGAGGCGCAGGATGTGGACGAGGCGTTCCTATGCCGACATTTCTCCCAAAGCCTAAGGGACACCGCGCTGTACTGGTACTTCGGCTTACCCGCGAGATCCGTCGGGAGCTTTGGCGAGCTATCCCACAAATTTTGCCAAGAGTTCCGGGCCGGACGGACGAAGAAGAAGCCCCTGGACTATCTCTGCACGATAGTCCAAGGAGAAGGAGAGACAACAGGTAGATACCTCCGCCGTTTTCAGGAGGAGAGACGGGCGGTGGTGACGTGTGGGGATGAGGTGCTTATGTTGGCCTTCAAAACGGGGTTGCGGACCTGGAGTCTCCACAAATCCCTGCTCCGGGACCCGCCGACCGACTATGAGGCATTGGTTGCCATGACGGAGAGGCACGCGTTGGCCGAAGAAACTCTTGGTACAAAGGCCTTGTTCCCCCGGGCGAAACCGACTCAAGGCGAACCCCGATCACACCCTCGGCCGAGACAGGAGGAGGGGGACCGGGGTCACGACCGGCTAGCCCGACCAAGGCGGGAACCGCCCGGGCCTCGCCCCCAAGATCGCCCTGGTCCGGCGCGCGAGTTTGCTCCGGCACAAGGGCTCCCTCGAGTCGCCCCGAGACAAGAGGTCCCCATACGGGCACATTACACGCAACTCAATGCCTCCTTGATTGAGGTGATGGCTGCGGCTACACGGGCCGGACTACTGCCGGAGCCGCCCCGAGAAATGAAGTCGGACCCCGCCCGGAAAGATTTTAAGAAATACTGCCGATACCACCGGGACCACGGCCACGACACCGACAACTGCTTCACCCTTAAAAGGGAAATCGAGCGGCTGATCCAGGCGGGCCACCTGGGGGACTTCGTCGGGGGCCGGAGACCGGACCGGGAAGACGGGAACCACCGAAGAGCACGGAGGGCGGACCCTCCGGCAGGCGACGAGCGGGAAGAGCTTCACCCCCCGAAACCCGTCATGCGCATAAACACGATATGCGGCGGGCCATCTTCGGGAGGGGCATCGTCGTCAGGCAAAAAGGTGTATGCGAGACAAGTCATGACGGCGGGTCTCGGAGGGGACCAGAGAGGGAGAAGGATGGCCTACCCTCCCATTACTTTCAGCGACGAGGACCTAGAGGGGATCGAGCAGCCCCACGACGACGCCATCGTCATCGAGGAGCAGATTGGGACGGCCATCGTCAGCCGCCTCCTGATCGACACCGGGAGTTCTTGCGACATCTTGTTCATGTCCACAATCGGGAAGATGGGGTTAAGGCCGACGGACCTGAGACCCTGCACTGGACCCCTCGTCGGTTTCACCGGTCACTCGACCCCCATCATGGGAGTGATCACCTTACCGATAACCCTCGGAGAAGAGCCACAGGTCGTCACTCGAATGACGTTGTTCGTTGTGGTTGACATTATGTCGGCGTACAATGGGATCATAGGACGACCTTACATGTCGGCCATTGGAGCGCTCCCCAGCCTCCTCCATCAGATGGTCAAGTTCCAGACCCCCCGAGGGGTGGGGATCGTACGGGGAAGCCAGAAGCTGTCTAGGAGCTGCTACGTAGGGTCGACCAAGCACAAAGGACCAGAGGTGAACCTGAAGATCGACTCCCTGAGGCGGAGTTATGACCCCCACCAGCCAGAGTTAGCTCCAGCCGATGCCACTGCCGAGGGAAACAGGATCGACCACACGCCCACCACCCCCACCACCCCCCATGAACTGTAAGTCCTGAACGAAGTACCTTGCTCCTTTCTTTTATATACAAATTTCGCCTTTGCTGCATGACAATTTCAGTTCAACCCTGTCAAAGACTCCGGGGCAGGACTAATCCTCGCCACCCAAACCGGAGAGGGGCACAGGCCGAGCTGCGTACTCGCTCCCCCCCAGGAAGACCTCCGGGGCAAGTTCACTGAGCTTGGCCACCCAAACCGGAGAGCCATATGCGGGGTAGGCGACGGCCCAATACCCGTCCGACTATAGAGGTTGCGGGGAGGCGACGGCCCCATACCCCCCCTCTCAAAGAATACGGGGCAGGACTAGTCCTCGCCACCCAAACCGGAGAGGGGCACGGGCCGAGCTGCGGACTCGCTCCCCCCAGGAAGACCTCCGGGGCAAGTTCACTGAGCTTGGCCACCCAAACCGGAGCGCCATATGCGGGGTAGGCAACGGCCCAATACCCGTCCGACTATAGAGGTTGCGGGGAGGCGACGGCCCCATACCCCCCTCTCAAAGACTCCGGGGCAGGACTAGTCCTCGCCACCCAAACCGGAGAGGGGCACGGGCCGAGCTGCGTACTCGCTCCCCCCAGGAAGACCTCCGGGGCAAGTTCACTGAGCTTGGCCACCCAAACCGGAGCGCCATATGCGGGGTAGGCGACGGCCCAATACCCGTCCGACTATAGAGGTTGCGGGGAGGCAACGGCTCCATACCCCCCCTCTCAAAGACTCCGGGGCAGGACTAGTCCTCGCCACCCAAACCGGAGAGGGGCACGGGCCGAGCTGCGTACTCGCACCCCCCCAGGAAGACCTCCGAGGCAAGTTCACTGAGCTTGGCCACCCAAACCGGAGCGCCATATGCGGGGTAGGCGACGGCCCAATACCCGTCCGACTATAGAGGTTGCGGGGAGGCGACGGCCCCATACCCCCCCTCTCAAAGACTCCGGGGCAGGACTAGTCCTCGCCACCCAAACCGGAGAGGGGCACGGGCCGAGCTGCGTACTCGCTCCCCCCAGGAAGACCTCCGGGGCAAGTTCACTGAGCTTGGCCACACAAACCGGAGCGCCATATGCGGGGTAGGCGACGGCCCAATACCCGTCCGACTATAGAGGTTGCGGGGAGGCGACGGCCCCATACCCCCCCTCTCAAAGACTCCGGGGCAGGACTAGTCCTCGCCACCCAAACCGGAGAGGGGCACGGGCCGAGCTGCGTACTCGCTCCCCCTCAGGAAGACCTCCGGGGCAAGTTCACTGAGCTTGGCCACCCAAACTGGAGCGCCATATGCGGGGTAGGCGACGGCCCAATACCCGTCCGACTATAGAGGTTGCGGGGAGGCGATGGCCCCATACCCCCCCTCTCAAAGACTCCGGGGCAGGACTAGTCCTCGCCACCCAAACCGGAGAGGGGCACGGGCCGAGCTGCGTACTCGCTCCCCCCAGGAAGACCTCCGGGGCAAGTTCACTGAGCTTGGCCACCCAAACCGGAGCGCCATATGCGGGGTAGGCGACGGCCCAATACCCGTCCGACTATAGAGGTTGCGGGGAGGCGACGGCCCCATACCCCCCCTCTCAAAGACTCCGGGGCAAGACTAGTCCTCGCCACCCAAACCGGAGAGGGGCACGGGCCGAGCTGCGTACTCGCTCCCCCCAGGAAGACCTCCGGGGCAAGTTCACTGAGCTTGGCCACCCAAACCGGAGCGCCATATGCGGGGTAGGCGACGGCCCAATACCCGTCCGACTATAGAGGTTGCGGGGAGGCGACGGCCCCATACCGCCCCTCTCAAAGACTCCGGGGCAGGACTAGTCCTCGCCACCCAAACCGGAGAGGGGCACGGGCCGAGCTGCGTACTCGCTCCCCCCTAGGAAGACCTCCGGGGCAAGTTCACTGAGCTTGGCCACCCAAACCGGAGCGCCATATGCGGGGTAGGTGACTGCCCAATACCCGTCCGACTATAGAGGTTGCGGGGAGGCGACGGCCCCATACCCCCCCTCTCAAAGACTCCGGGGCAGGACTAGTCCTTGCCACCCAAACCGGAGAGGGGCACGGGCCGAGCTGCGTACTCGCTCCCCCCAGGAAGACCTCCGGGGCAAGTTCACTGAGCTTGGCCACCCAAACCGGAGCGCCATATGCGGGGTAGGCGACGGCCCAATACCCGTCCGACTATAGAGGTTGCAGGGAGGCGACGGCTCCATACCCCCCCTCTCAAAGACTTCGGGGCAGGACTAGTCCTCGCCACCCAAACCGGAGAGGGGCACGGGCCGAGCTGCGTACTAGCTCCCCCCCAGGAAGACCTCCGGGGCAAGTTCACTGAGCTTGGCCACCCAAACCGGAGCGCCATATGCGGGGTAGGCGACGGCCCAATACCCGTCCGACTATAGAGGTTGCGTGGAGGCAACGGCCCCATACCCCCCCTCTCAAAGACTCCGGGGCAGGACTATTCCTCGCCACCCAAACCGGAGAGGGGCACGGGCCGAGCTGCGTACTCGCTCCCCCCCAGGAAGACCTCCGGGGCAAGTTCACTGAGCTTGGCCACCCAAACCGGAGCGCCATATGCGGGGTAGGCGACGGCCCAATACCTGTCCGACTATAGAGGTTACGGGGAGGCGACGGCCCCATACCCCCCCTCTCAAAGACTCCGGGGCAGGACTAGTCCTCGCCACCCAAACCGGAGAGGGGCACGGGCCGAGCTGCGTACTCGCTACCCCTCAGGAAGACCTCCGGGGCAAGTTCACTGAGCTTGGCCACCCAAACCGGAGCGCCATATGCGGGGTAGGCGACGGCCCAATACCCGTCCGACTATAGAGGTTGCGGGGAGGCGACGGCCCCATACCCCCCCTCTCAAAGACTCCGGGGCAGGACTAGTCCTCGCCACCCAAACCGGAGAGGGGCACGGGCCGAGCTGCGTACTCGCTCCCCCCAGGAAGACCTCCGGGGCAAGTTCACTGAGCTTGGCCACCCAAACCGGAGCGCCATATGCGGGGTAGGCGACGGCCCAATACCCGTCCGACTATAGAGGTTGCGGGGAGGCGACGGCCCCATACCCCCCCTCTCAAAGACTCCGGGGCAAGACTAGTCCTCGCCACCCAAACCGGAGAGGGGCACGGGCCGAGCTGCGTACTCGCTCCCCCCAGGAAGACCTCCGGGGCAAGTTCACTGAGCTTGGCCACCCAAACCGGAGCGCCATATGCGGGGTAGGCGACGGCCCAATACCCGTCCGACTATAGAGGTTGCGGGGAGGCGACGGCCCCATACCCCCCCTCTCAAAGACTCCGGGGCAGGACTAGTCCTCGCCACCCAAACCGGAGAGGGGCACGGGCCGAGCTGCGTACTCGCTCCCCCCCAGGAAGACCTCCGGGGCAAGTTCACTGAGCTTGGCCACCCAAACCGGAGCGCCATATGCGGGGTAGGTGACTGCCCAATACCCGTCCGACTATAGAGGTTGCGGGGAGGCGACGGCCCCATACCCCCCCTCTCAAAGACTCCGGGGCAGGACTAGTCCTCGCCACCCAAACCGGAGAGGGGTACGGGCCGAGCTGCGTACTCGCTCCCCCCAGGAAGACCTCCGGGGCAAGTTCACTGAGCTTGGCCACCCAAACCGGAGCGCCATATGCGGGGTAGGCGACGGCCCAATACCCGTCCGACTATAGAGGTTGCGGGGAGGCGACGGCGCCATACCCCCCCTCTCAAAGACTTCGGGGCAGGACTAGTCCTCGCCACCCAAACCGGAGAGGGGCACGGGCCGAGCTGCGTACTCGCTCCCCCCCAGGAAGACCTCCGGGGCAAGTTCACTGAGCTTGGCCACACAAACCGGAGCGCCATATGCGGGGTAGGCGACGGCCCAATACCCGTCCGACTATAGAGGTTGCGGGGAGGCGACGGCCCCATACCCGTCCGACTATAGAGGTTGCGGGGAGGCGACGGCCCCATACCCCCCCTCTCAAAGACTCCGGGTCAGGACTAGTCCTCGCCACCCAAACCGGAGAGGGGCACGGGCCGAGCTGCGTACTCGCTCCCCCCCAGGAAGACCTCCGGGGCAAGTTCACTGAGCTTGGCCACCCAAACCGGAGCGCCATATGCGGAGTAGGCGATGGCCCAATACCCGTCCGACTATATAGGTTGCGGGGAGGCGACGGCCCCATACCCCCCCTCTCAAAGACTCCGGGGCAGGACTAGTCCTCGCCACCCAAACCGGAGAGGGGCACGGGCCGAGCTGCGTACTCGCTACCCCTCAGGAAGACCTCCGGGGCAAGTTCACTGAGCTTGGCCACCCAAACCGGAGCGCCATATGCGGGGTAGGCGACGGCCCAATACCCCTCCGACTATAGAGGTTGCGGGGAGGCGACGGCCCCATACCCCCCCTCTCAAAGACTCCGGGGCAGGACTAGTCCTCGCCACCCAAACCGGAGAGGGGCACGGGCCGAGCTGCGTACTCGCTCCCCCCAGGAAGACCTCCGGGGCAAGTTCACTGAGCTTGGCCACCCAAACCGGAGCGCCATATGCGGGGTAGGCGACGGCCCAATACCCGTCCGACTATAGAGGTTGCGGGGAGGCGACGGCCCCATACCCCCCCTCTCAAAGACTCCGGGGCAAGACTAGTCCTCGCCACCCAAACCGGAGAGGGGCACGGGCCGAGCTGCGTACTCGCTCCCCCCAGGAAGACCTCCGGGGCAAGTTCACTGAGCTTGGCCACCCAAACCGGAGCGCCATATGCGGGGTAGGCGACGGCCCAATACCCGTCCGACTATAGAGGTTGCGGGGAGGCGACGGCCCCATACCCCCCCTCTCAAAGACTCCGGGGCAGGACTAGTCCTCGCCACCCAAACCGGAGAGGGGCACGGGCCGAGCTGCGTACTCGCTCCCCCCCAGGAAGACCTCCGGGGCAAGTTCACTGAGCTTGGCCACCCAAACCGGAGCGCCATATGCGGGGTAGGTGACTGCCCAATACCCGTCCAACTATAGAGGTTGCGGGGAGGCGACGGCCCCATACCCCCCCTCTCAAAGACTCCGGGGCAGGACTAGTCCTCGCCACCCAAACCGGAGAGGGGCACGGGCCGAGCTGCGTACTCGCTCCCCCCAGGAAGACCTCCGGGGCAAGTTCACTGAGCTTGGCCACCCAAACCGGAGCGCCATATGCGGGGTAGGCGACGGCCCAATACCCGTCCGACTATAGAGGTTGCGGGGAGGCGACGGCTCCATACCCCCCCTCTCAAAGACTTCGGGGCAGGACTAGTCCTCGCCACCCAAACCGGAGAGGGGCACGGGCTGAGCTGCGTACTCGCTCCCCCCCAGGAAGACCTCCGGGGCAAGTTCACTGAGCTTGGCCATCCAAACCGGAGCGCCATATGCGGGGTAGGCGACGGCCCAATACCCGTCCGACTATAGAGGTTGCGGGAAGGCGACGGCCCCATACCCCCCCTCTCAAAGACTCCGGGGCAGGACTAGTCCTCGCCACCCAAACCGGAGAGGGGCACGGGCCGAGCTGCGTACTCGCTTGGTGGGACCGAAAAGGTGCAATCTCTCAAGTGCAAGAGTCCGTACAAGTAGTAAAACCTGGGAGTCCAGGTGTCGAATCCACGGGAAGAAATCTGTTGCAACCACAGCTCAAATCAAATAGAAATCCTACGGAAAGAAACTAACCACTTTAGGTGATGATGTGAATGGTGTTGAACGAGGAAATACGTGTAAGAAAATATATATATAAAGTTTGCACATGGTATGGGTTCGTTAGGGTCAACGATTCGTATTAATTTGGTTGATAGGTATGACGCAATGAATTCTCCTTTTGGGAGCAATTCACCGGAAAATACCTAATATAACTCAATGAATTCTCCTTTTGGGAGAAATTCATCGGAAGATGCCCTTTTGGGGGTTCAAACAAAATATTCAAAAAGATCGTCGCTAAGATTATAATACGATATGAAACTCTCTTTTGGAGAGATCAAAACTACGGGATGAAACTCCCTTTTGGGGAGATCAAAACTCACCCTTTTGGGGCGATCGTCAACTTAATTAATTCTTTTGGAATCTAAAAAAGTCGATTTACGAACAACGATTACAATTTTAGCGACGTTTAACGATTAAACACAAGGAATTTCAACCAAACTAACGCAAATCATAGCCCCTAACTACTCCAAACCATGCACAATAACAATTTAGCTACTCATGGCGCAGAAATAAACAATTTTCAGATCAGAATTCATAGGTTTAATAGCAAAATACGGAAGTTTAGAGGCAAAATACAAGCTAAAACACCCAAATACAAGCTAAAGTTGAAGAGAATATCACCAAAACTCTCTGAAAAGTCTTCAAAACTCTCTGGAAATTAGAAACAAGCCTCTGGAATTTTACAGAATTTTTCAGGGGGAAAATACGGCTCCTAGAGCCTCCAATACGCCCAAAATACGCCTCAATCTGCTTGAATACGGCCTAAAACCCTAGAAATACCATTTATACTAACATTGCGGGTTTATAGCTCTTATCGGGTTGAAAACCCGCTTAAAATCGCGCCCGAATTGATCTCAGCCGTAGATCCAGATCGGATCAATTTCCGACCGTCCATCCAGGCGGGATTGCATGTGGAGCTGACGCGTGGCCTCTTCAATGCGGATCTTCGCCCGCATCGCAACGATCGCTCCGAATTCGTCGTGGCCGTTGGATCTACATCTCGTGGCTCCGAGTTCGCCACGTCGCACGGAGAAAATCGCCCGCTCCGCTCGTTCGATAGCCGTTGGATGAACGATCGATGGCTATGATATCGCCACGTGGCCCGCTGAAAATCGTGCTCAGCGCTTCGTCCGATCGCGATTCGGAGTTAGCTCGACCGTTGGATCTTAATCCAACGGTCTAGCCCGCGAGCTCGTCGAATCCGCTGCGGGGCCGATCTTGGGCGTTAGATCGCCATCCGACGGTGCAACATCGCCCACGTCGCCGCTCCCATTTTAAATTCTCAGAGTGAATCCTACCCGTTGGATCTTGATCCAACGGTGAAGGGATTTTCCCAAGTGCCGATGATTCCAGCCGTGCGATTAGACGGGGATCGTTAGGATGGCGCCACGTGTCAGCAGTGGATAGGTTGGCGGCCGTATTTTCCGTATTTCTTGCGTATTTCTCCATTTAATTGGTATTCTGCATTCAAAAATACACAGTAATTAGCACAGATCTCAGAAAAATACAAATAAATAGTCGTTGGAATCGTGAGATCGAGACGGTGCTAGGAAAAATATAAAATGTGCAGAATTGCATCGTTAATTTCTGTTTTGTGCTCAAATAGTGTGTTTTCTCTAATAAATAAATGTGTAGAAAATACGTATGAATTAGAGATAAATTTAGTATCATATGAGCACAAAATAGGGCTAAATGGGGGGTTAAATATGTAATATTGAACCCGAATCACACCCCCCAACTAGCGATTTGCTAGTCTCTAGCAAAAATAGCGATAAATACGGACGATCAATAAAACAATAAGTTCTTTCGAATTACTTATGGCATGGCTCAATAATACGCATTCCAACATGGTCTTGGCCGTCAATATACACATCTATGAACAAAATCAATCACACGATATTTTCTCTAATTTAATTTGAATAAAAATCATACAAGCATCGTTTTGCGCAAGCGAAAGTATAACACGTCGTTATATACTAGTTTTCGTGTTTCCAAGGAATTTGCCTATCAAAATAATCATTCAGGATATGGGTATTGAAGTTGCTTAGTATATTCACCATTTCTTCTCTTTTATTCGTTCCGCATAACGCGCATCAAGCAACATTCGCAGAAAAAGGTATAACTTGGATCGCTCCATCAAATGAGTGAGTTTCCGGTCAATGGCTCCCAAATCAGACGATCATAGGGCATTACGCCAAGAAGGACCCCTCGGACTGTACTACTCGAGCCAACCAAGTTATTTATTAGTGACATACTCATTCATTCATTTTTCATCATTCATTTTTCTTTTCATTTTCTTTCTTTCTTTTCTTTCTTTTCTTTCTTTGTAAGCAACTCAAAAACCATCAACATGAATATAAACATTAATAACAGAGGCCAAATCCCTCTTCAACTTGAAAACTATTCTAATGAATCGTGTATACTTAAGCTTTTTCATCACATTAGCATGCATGAAATATATTCAAACTATTTCGAGATATTAATCATGGAAATTGAAAATTTTCAGGTATAGCATATTAACGGCAATTCCATGAAGGAAAAATAATTAATCAAGCCATAAACAATTTTTAGAACTCAATTAACATATAATCATCCGCATTTGAGGCATATGAAGGAGTTTTAAAAGATGAGATTTGGTGATTTATTCTTTTAAAAAAAAAAAATTCCTAAGGTCTCATACACACCCCCTAACTAAAGATGGACATTGTCCTCAATGTCGGAAGAGGTACGAGTTTATTCAAGCAAGCAACCTAGAAAGCATTAAAAAACTACACTACTGGAAAGAACACACCGTGATCAAATGGCGGATCCCGAATCTTTGATGGTGGAGGAAGTTGTTCAATTTGCTCCTTGCGCTCCTCGGCGAGTAATCTTCCTCCAACGACTAAACTGGATCCCAGCAACGTAACTCCCAGCATCTCTATAAGATATCCACCTATATCCTGCAAGAGATGAGTCACGTCAATCCATTTTAGTTTAAAATTCTTCGAAATAAAATTATTCCAAATGTAGTCATCAAAATAAGTGAAAGAAATTAAAATAATTTGACGACTACTCCCTGAAAGATTTGCACTACTCTCTGTACGATGCTCGATCAATGGGGAGAGGGGTAAATGATTTTGGGATAAAACTGGAGGAGGGCATGGTTTTGGCTCCATGGCAATAATCTCAAAACCTCTGTCCCTAGCTGTCTCCTCCTCTCGTTCATCCAAAATTGCTAGCTCATCCTCTCTTTTGCACACACTTTCTGCCATGTGGATATTTATATTTGTGTCATCAACGTGACATGGCTCGCTCGATATTCCTGCAATAGAAGATAAACTCGTATTAGAATCTTGAAATTGAGTTTCAAAAGCCTTACTTTCTTCTAAGCAAGTGGCAATCCAATTAAGATCTTCAATAGATTTTTGAATTTGCCGACACCGGGCGAGGAAATTCTCTTGGAATTGATGGGATGTGGCCTCCTGTGTCTGAATAGTCAAGTAAGCTTCCTCTTTCAAGGATGGCAAAGGTACGTCTACGCTTTGCTCCTCTTGATCGAGGTACGAAGGCTCCGCTGAATCGCTCTCTAAAGTCTCTTCCACGGTTTCTTCGTTTTCTTGCAGAGACTCCATGTACTCCCACGCTACTGTCGGCGTCATGCTTCCCAATAATTCCTGCAGCTGAGGTTGTAGTCCTTCTAGGAAGAACTCCATAAGCTCTTCATTTGTGAAACCATGCTGCGGATAGCTCGATATAATGTCTGTGAACCTCCTCCAGGCCTGAAAGAAATTTTCACAGTCAGTTTGATTAAAATTGACAATTTTGAGCTTTTCCATTCTATGTTTGTGTGCATTAGCGTACCTTGCATCATACAGATTATTCGTGCAATAAAAGTTCATATATTCCATTTCAAAAAAATTAAAATAAAATAAATAAAATAAATAAATAAAAAAAAGTTTATGTACAGTAAAGTGGAAAGATCTCACCGAAGGTCCTCTACATGAAATAAACCGTAGTCACAAACCATTCTTCCCCGGCAACGGCGCCAAAAACTTGGTGGGACCGAAAAGGTGCTCTCTCTCAAGTGCAAGAGTCCGTACAAGTAGTAAAACCTGGGAGTCCAGGTGTCGAATCCACGGGAAGAAATCTGTTGCAACCACAGCTCAAATCAAATAGAAATCCTACGGAAAGAAACTAACCACTTTAGGTGATGATGTGAATGGTGTTGAACGAGGAAATACGTGTAAGAAAATATATAGATAAAGTTTGCACATGGTATGGGTTCGTTAGGGTCAACGATTCGTATTAATTTGGTTGATATGTATGACGCAATGAATTCTCCTTTTGGGAGCAATTCACCGGAAAATACCTAATATAACTCAATGAATTCTCCTTTTGGGAGCAATTCATCAGAAGATGCCCTTTTGGGGGTTCAAACAAAATATTCAAAAAGATCGTCGCTAAGATTATAATACGATATGAAACTCTCTTTTGGAGAGATCAAAACTACGGGATGAAACTCCCTTTTGGGGAGATCAAAACTCACCCTTTTGGGGCGATCGTCAACTTAATTAATTCTTTTGGAATCTAAAAAAAGTCGATTTACGAACAACGATTACAATTTTAGCGACGTTTAACGATTAAACACAAGGAATTTCAACCAAACTAACACAAATCATAGCCCCTAACTACTCCAAACCATGCACAATAACAATTTAGCTACTCATGGCGCAGAAATAAACAATTTTCAGATCAGAATTCATAGGTTTAATAGCAAAATACGGAAGTTTAGAGGCAAAATACAAGCTAAAACACCCAAATACAAGCTAAAGTTGAAGAGAATATCACCAAAACTCTCTGAAAAGTCTTCAAAACTCTCTGGAAATTAGAAACAAGCCTCTGGAATTTTACAGAATTTTTCAGGGGGAAAATACGGCTCCTAGAGCCTCCAATACGCCCAAAATACGCCTCAATCTGCTTGAATACGGCCTAAAACCCTAGAAATACCATTTATACTAACATTGCGGGTTTATAGCTCTTATCGGGTTGAAAACCCGCTTAAAATCGCGCCCGAATTGATCTCAGCCGTAGATCCAGATCGGATCAATTTCCGACCGTCCATCCAGGCGGGATTGCATGTGGAGCTGACGCGTGGCCTCTTCAATGCGGATCTTCGCCCGCATCGCAACGATCGCTCCGAATTCGTCGTGGCCGTTGGATCTACATCTCGTGGCTCCGAGTTCGCCACGTCGCACGGAGAAAATCGCCCGCTCCGCTCGTTCGATAGCCGTTGGATGAACGATCGATGGCTATGATATCGCCACGTGGCCCGCTGAAAATCGTGCTCAGCGCTTCGTCCGATCGCGATTCGGAGTTAGCTCGACCGTTGGATCTTAATCCAACGGTCTAGCCCGCGAGCTCGTCGAATCCGCTGCGGGGCCGATCTCGGGCATCAGATCGCCATCCGACGGTGCAACATCGCCCACGTCGCCGCTCCCATTTTAAATTCTCAGAGTGAATCCTACCCGTTGGATCTTGATCCAACGGTGAAGGGATTTTCCCAAGCGCCGATGATTCCAGCCGTGCGATTAGACGGGGATCGTTAGGATGGCGCCACGTGTCAGCAGTTGATAGGTTGGCGGCCGTATTTTCCGTATTTCTTGCGTATTTCTCCATTTAATTGGTATTCTGCATTCAAAAATACACAGTAATTAGCACAGATCTCAGAAAAATACAAATAAATAGTCGTTGGAATCGTGAGATCGAGACGGTGCTAGGAAAAATATAAAATGTGCAGAATTGCATCGTTAATTGCTGTTTTGTGCTCAAATAGTGTGTTTTCTCTAATAAATAAATGTGTAGAAACTACGTATGAATTAGAGATAAATTTAGTATCATATAAGCACAAAATAGGGCTAAATGGGGGGTTAAATATGTAATATTGAACCCGAATCATCGCTCCCCCCCAAGAAGACCTCTGGGGCTAGTTCACTGAGCTTGGCAACCCAAACCGGAGCGCCATATGCGGGGTAGGCGACGGCCCAATACCCGTCCGACTATAGAGGTTGCGGGGAGGCGACGGCCCCATACCCCCCCTCTCAAAGACTCCGGGGCAGGACTAGTCCTCGCCACCCAAACCGGAGAGGGGCACGGGCCGAGCTGCGTACTCGCTCCCCCCAGGAAGACCTCCGGGGCAAGTTCACTGAGCTTGGCCACCCAAACCGGAGCGCCATATGCGGGGTAGGCGACGGCCCAATACCCGTCCGACTATAGAGGTTGCGGGGAGGCGACGGCCCCATACCCCCCCTCTCAAAGACTCCGGGGCAGGACTAGTCCTCGCAACCCAAACCGGAGAGGGGCACGGGCCGAGCTGCGTACTCGCTCCCCCCCAGGAAGACCTCCGGGGCAAGTTCACTGAGCTTCGCCACCCAAACCGGAGCGCCATATGCGGGGTAGGCGACGGCCCAATACCCGTCCGACTATAGAGGTTGCGGGGAGGCGACGGCCCCATACCCCCCCTCTCAAAGACTCCGGGGCAAGACTAGTCCTCGGCACCCAAACCGGAGAGGGGCACGGGCCGAGCTGCGTACTCGCTCCCCCCAGGAAGACCTTCAGGGCAAGTTCACTGAGCTTGGCCACCCAAACCGGAGCGCCATATGCGGGGTAGGCGACAGCCCAATACCCGTCTGACTATAGAGGTTGCGGGGAGGCGACGGCCCCATACCCCCCCTCTCAAAGACTCCGGGGCAGGACTAGTCCTCGCCACCCAAACCGGAGAGGGGCACGGGCCGAGCTGTGGACTCGCTCCCCCCCAGGAAGACCTCCGGGGCAAGTTCACTGAGCTTGGCCACCCAAACCGGAGCGCCATATGCGGGGTAGGCGACGGCCCAATACCCGTCCGACTATAGAGGTTGCGGGGAGGCGACGGCCCCATACCCCCCCTCTCAAAGACTCCGGGGCAGGACTAGTCCTCGCCACCCAAACCGGAGAGGGGCACGGGCCGAGCTGCGTACTCGCTCCCCCCCAGTAAGACCTCCGGGGCAAGTTCACTGAGCTTGGCCACCCAAACCGGAGCGCCATATGCGGGGTAGGCGACGCCCCAATACCCGTCCGACTATAGAGGTTGCGAGGAGGCGACGACCCCATACCCCCCCTCTCAAAGACTCCGGGGCAGGACTAGTCCTCGCCACCCAAACCGGAGAGGGGCACGGGCCGAGCTGCGTACTCGCTCCCCCCCAGGAAGACCTCCGGGGCAAGTTCACTGAGCTTGGCCACCCAAACCGGAGCGCCATATGCGGGGTAGGCGACGGCCCAATACCCGTCCGACTATAGAGGTTGCGGGGAGGCGACGGCCCCATACCCCCCCTCTCAAAGACTCCGGGGCAGGACTAGTCCTCGCCACCCAAACCGGAGAGGGGCACGGGCCGAGCTGCGTACTCGCTCCCCCCCCAGGAAGACCTCCGGGGCAAGTTCACTGAGCTTGGCCACCCAAACCGAAGCGCCATATGCGGGGTAGGCGACGGCCCAATACCCGTCCGACTATAGAGGTTGCGGGGAGGCGACGGCCCCATACCCCCCCTCTCAAAGACTCCGGGGCAGGACTAGTCCTCGCCACCCAAACCGGAGAGGGGCACGGGCCGAGCTGCGTACTCGCTCCCCCCCCAGGAAGACCTCCGGGGCAAGTTCACTGAGCTTAGCCACCCAAACCGGAGCGTCATATGCGGGGTAGGCGACGGCCCAATACCCGTCCGACTATAGAGGTTGCGGGGAGGCGACGGCCCCATACCCCCCCTCTCAAAGACTCCGGGGCAGGACTAGTCCTCGGCACCCAAACCGGAGAGGGGCACGGGCCGAGCTGCGTACTCGCTCCCCCCCCAGGAAGACCTCCAGGGCAAGTTCACTGAGCTTGGCCACCCAAACCGGAGCGCCATATGCGGGGTAGGCGACGGCCCAATACCCGTCCGACTATAGAGGTTGCGGGGAGGCGACGGCCCCATACCCCCCTCTCAAAGACTCCGGGGCAGGACTAGTCCTCGCCACCCAAACCGGAGAGGGGCACGGGCCGAGCTGCGGACTTGCTCCCCCCCAGGAAGACCTCCGGGGCAAGTTCACTGAGCTTGGCCACCCAAACCGGAGCGCCATATGCGGGGTAGGCGACGGCCCAATACCCGTCCGACTATAGAGGTTGCGGGGAGGCGACGGCCCCATACCCCCCCTCTCAAAGACTCCGGGGCAGGACTAGTCCTCGCCACCCAAACCGGAGAGGGGCACGGGCCGAGCTGCGTACTCGCTCCCCCCAGGAAGACCTCCGGGGCAAGTTCACTGAGCTTGGCCACCCAAACCGGAGCTCCATATGCGGGGTAGGCGACGCCCCAATACCCGTCCGACTATAGAGGTTGCGAGGAGGCGACGACCCCATACCCCCCCTCTCAAAGACTCCGGGGCAGGACTAGTCCTCGCCACCCAAACCGGAGAGGGGCACGGGCCGAGCTGCGTACTCGCTCCCCCCCAGGAAGACCTCCGGGGCAAGTTCACTGAGCTTGGCCACCCAAACCGGAGCGCCATATGCGGGGTAGGCGACGGCCCAATACCCGTCCGACTATAGAGGTTGCGGGGAGGCGACGGCCCCATACCCCCCCTCTCAAAGACTCCGGGGCAGGACTAGTCCTCGCCACCCAAACCGGAGAGGGGCACGGGCCGAGCTGCGTACTCGCTCCCCCCCAGGAAGACCTCCGGGGCAAGTTCACTGAGCTTGGCCACCCAAACCGAAGCGCCATATGCGGGGTAGGCGACGGCCCAATACCCGTCCGACTATAGAGGTTGCGGGGAGGCGACGGCCCCATACCCCCCCTCTCAAAGACTCCGGGGCAGGACTAGTCCTCGCCACCCAAACCGAAGAGGGGCACGGGCCGAGCTGCGTACTCGCTCCACCCCAGGAAGACCTCCGGGGCAAGTTCACTGAGCTTGGCCACCCAAACCGGAGCGCCATATGCGGGGTAGGCGACGGCCCAATACCCGTCCGACTATAGAGGTTGCGGGGAGGCGACGGCCCCATACCCCCCCTCTCAAAGACTCCGGGGCAGGACTAGTCCTCGCCACCCAAACCGGTGAGGGGCACGGGCCGAGCGGCGTACTCGCTCCCCCCCAGGAAGACCTCCGGGGCAAGTTCACTGAGCTTGGCCACCCAAACCGAAGCGCCATATGCGGGGTAGGCGACGGCCCAATACCCGTCCGACTATAGAGGTTGCGGGGAGGCGACGGCCCCATACCCCCCCTCTCAAAGACTCCGGGGCAGGACTAGTCCTCGCCACCCAAACCGAAGAGGGGCACGGGCCGAGCTGCGTACTTGCTCCCCCCCAGGAAGACCTCCGGGGCAAGTTCACTGAGCTTGGCCACCCAAACCGGAGCGCCATATGCGGGGTAGGCGACGGCCCAATACCCGTCCGACTATAGAGGTTGCGGGGAGGCGACGGCCCCATACCCCCCCTCTCAAAGACTCCGGGGCAGGACTAGTCCTCGGCACCCAAACCGGAGAGGGGCACGGGCCGAGCTGCGTACTCGCTCCCCCCCAGGAAGACCTCCAGGGCAAGTTCACTGAGCTTGGCCACCCAAACCGGAGCGCCATATGCGGGGTAGGCGACGGCCCAATACCCGTCCGACTATAGAGGTTGCGGGGAGGCGACGGCCCCATACCCCCCCTCTCAAAGACTCCGGGGCAGGACTAGTCCTCGCCACCCAAACCGGAGAGGGGCACGGGCCGAGCTGCGGACTCGCTCCCCCCCAGGAAGACCTCCGGGGCAAGTTCACTGAGCTTGGCCACCCAAACCGGAGCGCCATATGCGGGGTAGGCGACGGCCAAATACCCGTCCGACTATAGAGGTTGAGGGGAGGCGACGGCCCCATACCCCCCCTCTCAAAGACTCCGGGGCAGGACTAGTCCTCGCCACCCAAACCGGAGAGGGGCACGGGCCGAGCTGCGTACTCGCTTCCCCCCAGGAAGACCTCCGGGGCAAGTTCACTGAGCTTGGCCACCCAAACCGGAGCGCCATATGCGGGGTAGGCGACGCCCCAATACCCGTCCGACTATAGATGTTGCGAGGAGGCGACGACCCCATACCCCCCCTCTCAAAGACTCCGGGGCAGGACTAGTCCTCGCCACCCAAACCGGAGAGGGGCACGGGCCGAGCTGCGTACTCGCTCCCCCCCAGGAAGACCTCCGGGGCAAGTTCACTGAGCTTGGCCACCCAAACCGGAGCGCCATATGCGGGGTAGGCGACGGCCCAATACCCATCCGACTATAGAGGTTGCGGGGAGGCGACGGCCCCATACCCCCCCTCTCAAAGACTCCGGGGCAGGACTAGTCCTCGGCACCCAAACCGGAGAGGGGCACGGGCCGAGCTGCGTACTCGCTCCCCCCCAGGAAGACCTCCGGGGCAAGTTCACTGAGCTTGGCCACCCAAACCGAAGCGCCATATGCAGGGTAGGCGACGGCCCAATACCCGTCCGACTATAGAGGTTGCGGGGAGGCGACGGCCCCATACCCCCCCTCTCAAAGACTCCGATGCAGGACTAGTCCTCGCCACCCAATCCGAAGAGGGGCATGGGCCGAGCTACGTACTCGCTCCCCCCAAGGAAGACCTCCGGGGCAAGTTCACTGAGCTTGGCCACCCAAACCGGAGCGCCATATGCGGGGTAGGCGACGGCCCAATACCCGCCCGACTATAGAGGTTGCGGGGAGGCGATGGCCCCATACCCCCCCTCTCAATGACTCCGGGGCAGGACTAGTCCTCGCCACCCAAACCGGAGAGGGGCACGGGCCGAGCTGCGTACTCGCTCCCCCCAGGAAGACCTCCGGGGCAAGTTCACTGAGCTTGGCCACCCAAACCGGAGCGCCATATGCGGGGTAGGCGACGGCCCAATACCCGTCCGACTATAGAGGTTGCGGGGAGGCGACGGCCCCATACCCCCCCTCTCAAAGACTCCGGGGCAGGACTAGTCCTCGCCACCCAAACCGGAGAGGGGCACGGGCCGAGTTGCGTACTCGCTCCCCCCCAGGAAGACCTCCGGGGCAAGTTCACTGAGCTTGGCCACCCAAACCGGAGCGCCATATGCGGGGTAGGCGACGGCCCAATACCCGTCCGACTATAGAGGTTGCGGGGAGGCGACGGCCCCATACCCCCCCTC
The DNA here is from genome assembly GCA_030789695.1 of Scilla litardierei. Lineage (NCBI taxonomy): Eukaryota > Viridiplantae > Streptophyta > Magnoliopsida > Asparagales > Asparagaceae > Scilla > Scilla litardierei. Next base: position 111,713,880 of record CM061138.1, read on the forward strand.
TCAAAGACTCAGGGGCAGGACTAGTCCTCGCCACCCAAACCGGAGAGGGGCACGGGCCGAGCTGCGTACTCGCTCCCCCCCAGGAAGACCTCCGGGGCAAGTTCACTGAGCTTGGCCACCCAAACCGGAGCGCCATATGCGGGGTAGGCGACGGCCCAATACCCGTCCGACTATAGAGGTTGCGGGGAGGCGACGGCCCCATACCCCCCCTCTCAAAGACTCCGGGGCAGGACTAGTCCTCGCCACCCAAACCGGAGAGGGGCACGGGCCGAGCTGCGTACTCGCTCCCCCCCAGGAAGACCTCCGGGGCAAGTTCACTGAGCTTGGCCACCCAAACCGGAGCGCCATATGCGGGGTAGGCGACGGCCCAATACCCGTCCGACTATAGAGGTTGCGGGGAGGCGACGGCCCCATACCCCCCCTCTCAAAGACTCCGGGGCAAGACTAGTCCTCGCCACCCAAACCGGAGAGGGGCACGGGCCGAGCTGCGTACTCGCTCCCCCCAGGAAGACCTCCGGGGCAAGTTCACTGAGCTTGGCCACCCAAACCGGAGCGCCATATGCGGGGTAGGCGACGGCCCAATACCCATCCGACTATAGAGGTTGCGGGGAGGCGACGGCCCCATTCCCTCCCTCTCAAAGACTCCGGGGCAGGACTAGTCCTCGCCACCCAAATCGGAGAGGGGCACGGGCCGAGCTGTGTACTCGCTCCCCCCAGGAAGACCTCCGGGGCAAGTTCACTGAGCTTGGCCACCCAAACCGGAGCGCCATATGCGGGGTAGGCGACGGCCCAATACCCGTCCGACTATAGAGGTTGCGGGGAGGCGACGGCCCCATACCCCCCCTCTCAAAGACTCCGGGGCAGGACTAGTCCTCGCCACCCAAACCGGAGAGGGGCACGGGCCGAGCTGCGTACTCGCTCCCCCCCAGGAAGACCTCCGGGGCAAGTTCACTGAGCTTGGCCACCCAAACCGGAGCGCCATATGCGGGGTAGGCGACGGCCCAATACCCGTCCGACTATAGAGGTTACGGGGAGGCGACGGCCCCATACCCCCCCTCTCAAGGACTCCGGGGCAGGACTAGTCCTCGCCACCCAAACCGGAGAGGGGCACGGGCCGAGCTGCGTACTCGCTCCCCCCAGGAAGACCTCCGGGGCAAGTTCACTGAGCTTGGCCACCCAAACCGGAGCGCCATATGCGGGGTAGGCGATGGCCCAATACCCGTCCGACTATAGAGGTTGCGGGGAGGCGACGGCCCCATACCCCCCCTCTCAAAGACTCCGGGGCAGGACTAGTCCTCGCCACCCAAACCGGAGAGGGGCACGGGCCGAGCTGCGTACTCGCTCCCCCCCAGGAAGACCTCCGGGGCAAGTTCACTGAGCTTAGCCACCCAAACCGGAGCGCCATATTCGGGGTAGGCGACGGCCCAATACCCGTCCGACTATAGAGGTTGCGGGGAGGCGACGGCCCCATACCCCCCCTCTCAAAGACTCCGGGGCAGGACTAGTCCTCGGCACCCAAACCGGAGAGGGGCACGGGCCGAGCTGCGTACTCGCTCCCCCCCAGGAAGACCTCCAGGGCAAGTTCACTGAGCTTGGCCACCCAAACCGGTGCGCCATATGCGGGGTAGGCGACGGCCCAATACCCGTCCGACTATAGAGGTTGCGGGGAGGCTACGGCCCCATACCCCCCCTCTCAAAGACTCCGGGGCAGGACTAGTCCTCGCCACCCAAACCGGAGAGGGGCACGGGCCGAGCTGCGTACTCGATCCCCCCCAGGAAGACCTCCGGGGCAAGTTCACTGAGCTTGGCCACCCAAACCGGAGCGCCATATGCGGGGTAGGCGACGGCCCAATACCCGTCCGACTATAGAGGTTGCGGGGAGGCGACGGCCCCATACCCCCCCTCTCAAAGACTCCGGGGCAGGACTAGTCCTCGCCACCCAAACCGGAGAGGGGCACGGGCCGAGCTGCGTACTCGCTCCCCCCAGGAAGACCTCCGGGGCAAGTTCACTGAGCTTGGCCACCCAAACCGGAGCGCCATATGCGGGGTAGGCGACGGCCCAATACCCGTCCGACTATAGAGGTTGCGGGGAGGCGACGGCCCCATACCCCCCTCTCAAAGACTCCGGGGCAGGACTAGTCCTCGCCACCCAAACCGGAGAGGGGCACGGGCCGAGCTGCGTACTCGCTCCCCCCCAGGAAGACCTCCGGGGCAAGTTCACTGAGCTTGGCCACCCAAACCGGAGCGCCATATGCGGGGTAGGCGACGGCCCAATACCCGTCCGACTATAGAGGTTGCGGGGAGGCAACAGCCCCATACCCCCCTCTCAAAGACTCCGGGGCAGGACTAGTCCTCGCCACCCAAACCGAAGAGGGGCACGGGCCGAGCTGCGTACTCGTTCCCCCCCAGGAAGACCTCCTGGGCAAGTTCACTGAGCTTGGCCACCCAAACCGGAGCGCCATATGCGGGGTAGGCGACGGCCCAATACCCGTCCGACTATAGAGGTTGCGGGGAGGCGACGGCCCCATACCCCCCTCTCAAAGACTCCGGGGCAGGACTAGTCCTCGCCACCCAAACCGGAGAGGGGCACGGGCCGAGCTGCGTACTCGCTCCCCCCCAGGAAGACCTCCGGGGCAAGTTCACTGAGCTTGGCCACCCAAACCGGAGCGCCATATGCGGGGTAGGCGACGGCCCAATACCCGTCCGACTATAGAGGTTGCGGGGAGGCGACGGCCCCATACCCCCCCTCTCAAAGACTCCGGGGCAGGACTAGTCCTCGCCACCCAAACCGGAGAGGGGCACGGGCCGAGCTGCGTACTCGCTCCCCCCAGGAAGACCTCCGGGGCAAGTTCACTGAGCTTGGCCACCCAAACCGGAGCGCCATATGCGGGGTAGGCGATGGCCCAATACCCGTCCGACTATAGAGGTTGCGGGGAGGCGATGGCCCCATACCCCCCCTCTCAAAGACTCCGGGGTAGGACTAGTCCTCGCCACCCAAACCGGAGAGGGGCACGGGCCGAGCTGCGTACTCGCTCCCCCCCAGGAAGACCTCCGGGGCAAGTTCACTGAGCTTGGCCACCCAAACCGGAGCGCCATATGCGGGGTAGGCGACGGCCCAATACCCGTCCGACTATAGAGGTTGCGGGGAGGCGACGGCCCCATACCCCCCCTCTCAAAGACTCCGGGGCAGGACTAGTCCTCGCCTCCCAAACCGGAGAGGGTCACGGGCCGAGCTGCGTACTCGCTCCCCCCCAGGAAGACCTCCGGGGCAAGTTCACTGAGCTTGGCCACCCAAACCGGAGCGCCATATGCGGGGTAGGCGACGGCCCAATACCCATCCGACTATAGAGGTTGCGGGGAGGCGACGGCCCCATACCCCCCCTCTCAAAGACTCCGGGGCAGGACTAGTCCTCGCCACCCAAACCGGAGAGGGGCACGGGCCGAGCTGCGTACTCGCTCCCCCCCAGGAAGACCTCCGGGGCAAGTTCACTGAGCTTGGCCACCCAAACCGGGGCGCCATATGCGGGGTAGGCGACGGCCCAATACCCGTCTGACTATAGAGGTTGCGGGGAGGCGACGGCCCCATACCCCCCCTCTCAAAGACTCCAGGGCAGGACTAGTCCTCGCCACCCAAACCGGAGAGGGTCACGGGTCGACCTGCGTGCTCGCTTTCCCCCCAGGAAGACCTCCGGGGCAAGTTCACTGAGCTTGGCCACCCGAACCGGAGCGCCTTAGGCGGGGTACCCGACGGACCAATACCCTCCCTCATCCCGAAGGGGCCCGTCGCCCCTCCTCTCAAACCTCGGGAAGCTACTCAAGGACCGCGAATCAAGGCAACTCCAACGCAGAGCCATCCCTGAGGAGTAACGCCTGCCCCCCATAAAGCCGGCACCCGAATTGACCTGTCCACCCGAAAAGGACACTCGGGACCAACACCACTGACAAGTGGCATGCATGCCTGAGGGGTCACATCACCCGTCACCCATCGGGAACGCCCCCCCTTAGAGCGAAATTCCAAGACGACCCCAACTCTCAATAAAGAGTAAATAAGGGCAAAAACTCATCATTATAAACCCCCCCCCCCCCTACTTCCTCATGGAGGGGGAGAAAGGCGAGGGGAAGGATCTGCAGAAAGACTAGTCGTTTTGCCACCTTCTCTCCCTCAAAACACGCGGAAAATGCGACCTCCGCCGACCTCCTAAATAAACGACCCTCCTAACTGGCTATTCCACTTACACCTGCAGCACCCCCTTCCACTCATCGGCCTTCCCCGGGCCGCTTAGGCCAGGAGGCCGCACAGGGGGGCGGCGGCCCACGTCCCTTCGTGCCTACCACGCAGAGACTCCAGACGGGGCGATCAACGGGGCCCCTTGGGATAGAACAACCACCAAGGACTCCCTCTCCCCCCAATTCTGGGATCAAAGGCCAAAGCCACTGCCTGGCTCCGACGCGACAACCCACCCCTCCGCCGAGGCGGAACCTGCTAAATCCATCCCACGCCCCATATCAGGGGCACGACACCAGAGAAAGGCGGGACAGCCACGATGGGAACCTCAACCTACCTAGAGCGACACTCGGTAACGCCTACGGGCCAGCACAATGTTACGCCCATGGGCCGATTCAATACTACGCCTACGTGGCGACCCTGTTTAATTAAACTATCAATAAAAGCCAAGGGAAAGACCGAAGACTAATCCCGTATGCCCACTAGTTATAGCTCGGTTACACCGGGAGCCGACCAACCCTCGAAAAAGGGGGGGAGCCCGGCCGTAAAAATCTATCGAACGCGCTACGAGTAATAAAAGGAGCTACCACGGTTCCCCCCCGCCAGGATCTAAATAGCCGCACCAAGGCGTAACTCTAAAAAGAGAATTTATGCACACACAGGCAGGAAATCGCAGAAAAATACAGGTACCGACCCCACGAATCGTCACTTTCTGTCGTTTTTTATAAAAAAGAGAGAGGGAAAGGGGTATGGGGGAACCTACACAAAACTACTTGGCGCTCTCGCCAGTCACAACGCCCTCTCCCTCAAGGGACTCTCCCAATGCCCCGCCGGCCTCCGGCTCATCACCTTCCCCTCCGTCTCCATCCTCCATCTCCTCCTCACTGCATGCGGCGAGCCCGTCGAGGTCGATCTCTACCGGCGGGACCAGGCCCGCCAGCTTCTCCTTCACCCGAGCCAAGCAGGCGACCGCTGAGGGACGGCCCCGCAGGGCTAGCACGTTCATAAGCATCTACATAAACCTTGAATCAGTGAGACACGGGCACACAAAGCCGGCGTGCGAGTAAAGAAAACCGGCTTACCTGTACGACGTGCCATATAGCCGAGCCACACAGCCGCTCCGCCCCCACGCGAGCCAACGACTCACGATCGCGCGGCAACCCGCAATACTCGGTGAGGCGCGCCGCCACTCCCGCATCTTCGAATACCGACTCGTCGCGGCTGACTCGAAAGGGAAACTTGCGGAGATGGTCATCAGGGTACGCCTCGACCTCCTCTCGGGTCCTCTTAAAACGAATGAGAGCGCCCTCACAGGCTTGGCTCGACGACGCCCCCATTTCCCACGAAGGGATCCCGTATGGCCACTTCTGAACCGCAGGCGCCCGACGGGGCGCGACCACCTCGGGTACCCGTGGGGGGACGGAGGGTCGGGCCCCTCGCGCGGGCTCGCCCTCGGGATGATCCTCTCCGGGCCCACCGACGGAGCGGTCTTGTCCGACTGTCGCCCGTTCCGGGTGCAATCTCTCCCCCGGGGGGGGGGGGGGGGGGGGGGGGGGGGGGGGGGGGGGCGCCCCCACGATCCGGGGATCCTGCCTCACTAGCACCCCCTTGCCTTTCCCGCGAGGATCAGCACCCCCCGAAGTCGGGGCACCGGCCGAACCTGACACCTCCTCCGGCTCCCTCATCGTGTCCTCACCTACAAAAGGAAAAGAGAGACAATCAGGGCGAGCCTAGCCCAAAGTTTACAAAACTTCAAAGATACCTAGGGCCCAAAAGTCCTGGGCGAGCCGACTCCTCTGCGTTAGACTCGCCCAATGACGACACGCCTCGGGCAGCTCCCTCAAAATCTGAGCTTTGGCAATATCTTCCCCGGTCAGCTCCACCCCTTCATTTACGAAGGGATTCCGCGCCCCCCAATTCGACGTCAGCGCCACGTCACTTGGCACTGTCACGAAGACGAACTCCCTCATCCAATCGCCGACATCATCAGGCACCTCGAGGATGAGTTCTCGCCCTCTCCTGGCGCAAACGCGATGCTACACCCCCACTTCCGAACCACGAAGAAATGCTGAAACAATGCCAAGGAGGGACTCAAGGAGCAAGCAAGACACAAGACGACAAACCCCACTAACAAGCCCCAGGAACGGGGCGCCAAGGCGAATATCAGCAGCTCCAGGAAATTCAACAAGTGAAACAAATACGGGTGGATCGGGAAGCGGAGCCCCAACTCGAAGGACCGGACATAGACCCCGACCTCATTATTCCCCGGTGAGCTCACCGCTTCCTCCGACCCGGGAACCCGCACCTCATAGGGTTGTCGCACAAACCGCACACGAATCTCCCGGATGTTGATCCTATCCAACCTACGTCAGAGGGACTCAATGTCTCTCGGTGCAACGGATAGCCATGACCATCTTTTCCTGGTCCGCTGCACCCCCGGCTGCGACGCCCCCTCGCACTCCGACTCTTCCTCCCCCACCCGGCTACTCCCTCCAATCTCAAATCAAGAGGCCATTGATCGGAAAGGAAGGAAATTAATTGTTGTTACCTGTTGCTCCCTTAAACCTGGAAGGCGATCGGAAGAAGATGGCCGGTGACGGAAGGGACAGGTTAGCAGCAAGCTCCAAATAGAAAAATCAAGCGCCGGAGGAGAATCGGAGAAAGACAAAAATTCCCGCCGACCGCCTCCCAGACCTTTTAGCGGTACATGTGGCCCCCGGGCCATCTCGGCCGTCAAACTTTCGCCACGCGGCGCCCATCGAGACATCCCCGACGCCTCGACTGGCGTGAGGGTCACCTCATCCACGTGTCGTAAACTCAATCGCAGAGACGCTACGTTTTCCTCTGCCCCCTTTTCAAATCGTAATGATGACCACTAAAGCGGGAGTTCCGAAGCCGCCGCTGGCACAACCCGGTGGGTCCAAGGCCCATATTGAGGGTCCGGAATGTTGGATATGGTTCTCCCTCCGAGCCGAGCCGGGCTGCCGCCTCAGACTCAAAGGCCGGGGGCAATTGTTACGACCTAAAGATCGTAGTGGCCCAACTCCCGCCCGGATCCGCTAACATACCCCTTTAGCTCACCATTTAACAATTAGGGCCGCCTCCCCAAAAACCCGGGGCATCACGGAGATAGGCACGCCTTACAGCGCTCCCTGAAACGGCCGAGGCGAACAACTGTAGCCGGCCGAGGCGAACAACCGCAGCCGCCCGACCCACCGGGGTAGCGCGTTAGGGGACACTTGGGTAGCTAGGCTAGGCCTACTGACGGGCGCGGCTGGGCCGGACAACCCCCGACCGGAACGGCCCGTCCGATTCCCGCGAACCGCGACGCCAAAAGTGAGCCAGACCTTTAGTTCGACGCTAACGACAAACAGCCTAGGATAAGGACACGACTGACACATACGTCACCCGACCGCCTGACGAAGCACCCCCAGGCGGCTGACCTGACCGGCGGTTAGTGCTTTCGGCCCTGACATCCCGACAAAAGCACCCCTGGGCCGTTGCGCCGCCTGACAGAGGCAGGTCAGAAACTCCTGTTCCCGATGTCCTTGTCCGAAGCCTCCGCTGACACCCGAGCCAGCTCAGCACGCCTAGTCATCACCCGTCAGGTATAAATACCTCCTCTCCTCTTACGGAAAGGAGGTTATAAAAACTCTCTCATCTTCTATCATTCACACACGAGAGCAAAGGTCCTCCATATCTTTGTTCTCCCACCTATAGCTCGTCACGCGAGGCGGACACACAGTTAGTCCGGCCGGCGTGTCTAGCCCCCCCATTTAAGCCCTTTTACTGACTTAGGCATCGGAGGGGCTAAGGGTTGAACCCCAACCCCGCCCTTCTGACGAGTTGTTCGTGCTGCAGGAGAGCTCGTCCCTTGACCAAGGTCAGCGTCAACCTCCCGCCGTCCAACCTTCCTCAGCTGCGTCCGACGAGATACGATCCCGTGAGCTCCACCGGCAACGGATCCAATCTCTTCATCCCACTGATCACTTGTAATACAGCCTACCTAACCCCTCATTTCCATACAACCACCGTGCCCTTGGTTCCCCATAATACAAATTCATTGTACGCGAGTTCCACCTCGTAACACACTACTACGACTATGTTCGTTTTATAATGACATATGCCAAAGAGTGCTTGATAGAGATAAATTAGAAGTTTTGGAGAATCAGGTCGCAGTAACAATATGCGATCTGGAGAGATTCTTTCCTCCTCCTTTTTTTGACATCATGATTCACTTGACGATTCATTTAGGGAGAGAAGCAAGAACTTGTGGGCCGGTGCAATATCGTTGGATGTATCCATTTGAGAGGTAAGATTTATTATGGGTACTTAAATTAGTCAATCATGTATGCACTTAAGAAAGTATTTATGTTTAACTCTTGGTTATAGGTATATGCAAACACTGAAGGGGTATGTTAAAAATCATGCACGACCTGAAGGGTGCATAGCTGAGCGTTATGTTGCTGAAGAATGCATGAAGTATTGTGGTGGGTATATTAAAGGGGCATCCAAAATTGGAGAAAGAAAAAATCGGAATGAAGTTCATCAAAGTGATTCCATACTCGAGGGGCAACCTATTTCCAAAGGAAAACCTATTTTAGTTACTCGGGAGGAAAAAAATGTTGCTCATCGATATGTGTTGTTTAATACAGAGGAACTAGAGCCATATATAGAGTAAGTATAAGTTCAGCTCATTTATTATATGTATGCATGAATTAGATTTTACTTGGGTTTTGACTTGTACATTACTGTATATAGAATGCACAAAGAGGAGATGAAACGTTTGCACCCTCGATCGTTAAGAGATGACGTGGAACTTTCAATGCTGCATTCAGAGACTTTTGGTGATTGGTTTGAAAACAAGGTTGTAAGGGTTATATCTTCTTTTTCGTAGATGATTAATTTTGATATATCAAATACATATTCTCATTTCAAGTCCTTATGCATAACAATATACTCTTACAGGTTAAGGTTGAAAGGGATGAGTCCAATGTTAGCGAGACAATAAAATGGCTTTCTTATGGGCCTAGCTTGCAAGTAACTTCATATACTGGTTATATTATTAATGGTCGACGCTTTCATATGAAAGACTGTGAGAAGTCGACACAAAATAGTGGTGTTTCCATTGAGGCGAGTACTATTCTTGTAGACGGGTCCATTGAGAAAGTAGTCTATTATGGGGTCTTGCGTGAAATTCTTTTGCTGGATTATCGACTATTTCAAGTTGCTATATTTAAGTGTGATTGGGCAAATATTCATCGTGGAGTTAAGCGTGAAGATGGATTTACATTAGTCAATTTACACCAATTTCAAAACCAGTTTGCAAGCGACCCTTTCATCTTAGCAACACAGGCTATACAAGTGTTCTTTTCTAGAGAAAGTATGTCTTCAAATTGGTATGTTGTGCTGAGAGCACCCCCAAGAGGGTTTCTTGACTTGGTTAAATATGACGACGAGAAAGAATCAACCAGTAAACCACTAGATGAGTCACTACTGGACGATAGAGAGGTCTAATGGCGATGAAAGTTACATAAGGAAGGATTGCGATGGCTTATTGGTACAACTTTTGATTTTATTGTGCTTAACATTAACATCAATCAAAAGATGGCATTATTATATATCATTTATACAGTCTTTTTATATTGTGATTTGATACCACCTATTTCATTGATGTTGCATATGTATATTTTGCGGAGGGGATTTGTGGGCGACCCAGGCGCTAGCTCCTCTTCGGTCTCCGGCGGTGCTCCACGGTTTACCGGCGGGTATTCTTCAGTGGAGAACCATGGCGGCAAGGTTGTGGAGCCCGTAAGCGAGGCCGTCGGCGGATCAAAAATCCAGGATGAGGACGGTTGGAAGCTTGTTCAGCGCAGACAATCTAAATCGAAGGAGATGCAATACAAGAGGGGAGTGGATCTGGGGCCCTCTCAGGGCTTCCGATCACAGGGTGGGCGGCGTAATGAGGTAAGATCATCTACCCTCAGATCAAAATCCTTGGGGGTTGCAGCCAAGATGTTCGACATTATGCCTGTGCGTAAACCTGTGGCAATTAACTTTGATCCTACTGCTACTAAAATTTCTTGGTCTGAGGTGTGCTGTAATCGTCGTAAATATGGGGATTCGATGGGTATGACCTATGTTCCTCCTCAGATCTGTGAAGATGGTTCGATGGTTGCCAGGGTCACAACTGAATTACTGGAGAAAGGTTCGAAATTTTGGGAGAATACCCTTGTTGGCTATGTAATTGGAGAAGTTCCTTTCTATGGACAGATGCTGTCCTGGCAGGAGAGGTTGTGGAAGCCAAGGTATAGGGTTCAGACCTATAGAAAAGAGAATGGTTTCTTCTACTTCCGTTTTGAATCCAAGGATGATTGTGAAAGAATTCTTCATGGGGGCCCTTGGCTCTTTGACGGGTGTCTGGTAGTCCTAAAATGTTGGAGCCCAAACATTCGACACGATCGGGACATTCTAACCTCCATCCCAGGTTGGATTCAGCTTCATGGGATTCCTCTTAATATGTTCAACTTAGCTATTCTCAACATCCTATGTTCAGTCATTGGTGTCCCACTTTGCCTGGACTGTGCGACATCTAAGTTGGAACGAATCACTTTTGCTAGGTGTCTGGTTGAGGTGGAATCGAAGAAGGGCTTGCCCCAAATGGTTAACGTTGTTCTTGATGATGGCTCAAAACTTGCTATTGAGGTCAAATACGAGGGGAACCACCACGATGCTCTCACTGTATTTGGTTCGGTCACACGGATAAGCAGTGTCCTAGCCAAGATAAGCATATCCACGCGCAACCTATTAAGCTAAATGTTGGTGAGGGTTCTAAGCTTGGGGACAATAACGATGCTGCGGAAACCTCCAATGAGAAGGCGCTGGACACTGGCCTTGTCAGGTCCTCAGGTTGTTTGAATACTCTGAAGAGGGTTGTTAATTGTCTAAAGATTGTGAACTTTTTCAAATCAGCTACCCACGCCAATATAACCGATTGCAGTAGTCCTCAACATGCTCCTATATCCCCAACCCTCCAGACATCTGATCCTAAGGAAGTAACTACTGCAACCATGCAGGCTGAACACTTATTGGTATCCAATTTACATGGGAGTAGCAGCTCGACAAGTGGGGCACATGCGAGGGTGACTCCTGATGCTGGAAGGGAGTCTCCTGTTCCTGCTGCTGGAAATTCTAATATTCCGTCCTCTCACAAGCATGCTACTACCAGGGTTTCCCCCTTGAGGCGCTCCCTGATAGGCATGTCGATTTCATACCTGAGGTGATGGTATTTGATAATCCCGAATGGGATTCTGAGCAAACTGAACTGCGGCGTGAGTTAGATAGGCCTCCACGTCAAAAACAGCCCTCTGCTTCTCAAGCCATGTCTGCAACACGGAAGAGTATAAGACTTAAGGAGGTTGGTCTAGGTAGGCCACCACATAACCCAAATCTATCTCAATGAGTATTCTGTTCTGGAACACACGAGGGCTTAACAACTCTGTGCGGCGTATGGACTTGAGGGACAGAATGAAGATGACTAAACCATCTATTATTGTGTTACTGGAAACTAAATTGCATTCCTCTTTTGCTACGAACAAGTTTCTCCCCAAAAACTGGATTTATATTAACAACTTCGACCTGCATAGGGGTGGCCGAATTTTGATGGGATTCGATCAGACTATATGGCAGCCTACTACTATTGACTCCTCTCCCCAACATATTACAATTCGCTGTAAAAATTTCGGTGGATTTGAATTTGTACTATCTGGTGTCTACGGATCTTACATCAGGTCCGAGCGCCTGGAGCTTTGGAAGCAACTTAATATTCAGGCTGCCAGTGACACTAATTCTGCTTGGTTAGTCGGGTGTGACTTCAACTGTGTACTCCATGCAAAAGAGAAGCTTCGTGGGCGTAGGCTTGATCCTAGCATCGCCAACTATTTCAGCAATTGTATAAGGGATTGCAAACTTCAGGAACTTAAAAGCTCTGGTTCTCGATACAGCTGGTGCAACAGGAGAATGGGAAACGACCGTATTGCCGCTCAGCTGGATCGTATCCTAACCAATGACTTATGGATCGACAAACTCCCTCATTCCTACTATGAATTTCTACATCCGCAAACCAGCGATCACTCTCTGATGATTGTTCACCTTCATACTCAGGTACACTCTGACCATAAGCCTTTCAAATACTTCAATCACTAGGTTAAATTGGCGGGATACCAAGAGCTTGTGGAGACAGTTTGGAGAGAACCGGTGTATGGATCTCACATGTATATTCTAACTCAAAAATTGAGGCGCATCAAGCATGAACTCCGTTGTTGGTCCAGGTTACTAAAAGTTGATGATCAAATTGCCATTTGCCGTGATTCACTAGCTGAGGTCACGACACATCCTTCCCTTCATTCAGACCGGTTTCTACAGATTAAAGAGCATTCTCTTACCAAGGAGCTTGCAAATCTTCTAGCTGCTGAGGAAGAGATGTATCGCCAACGTAGCAGACAAGATTGGTTGGAGCTAGGTGATATGAATACTAAATTCTTTTACAACGCCATGAGAAGTCGACAGTGCCACAATAATCTCAGTCATCTTGTGGATGTTAATGGAGCCCAAAGTAAATCTTATGATGAACTGAAATCTGAGGCATCTAAATACTATGAGGGCCTTTATAATCAATCTGATTACTGGCAAGTGTTACCCAGGCTAGTCCCAAATAAGAAAATCACTACTGAAGCTGCGTCTTGGCTAGAAAGAATGGCCTCTTTTACTGAGATAAAAGAAGCGGGTTTTCAGATTGGTTCCAATAAAGCTCCTGGGCCTGATGGGTTTAATGGATTCTTCTTCCAACACCATTGGGGATTAATTGGTAATGATGTTGTGGCTGCTATCCAATCATTCTTCAGATCAGGATCCTTGCTTCGCCAGGTTAATCATACTTTTCTGACCTTGGTTCCTAAAGGCTCTAATGCATCCGCTATTGGTGACTACAGGCCGATTGCCTGCTGTAATGTCACTTACAAGATAATTAGTAAGATCATCTGCAACAGACTTAAGCTGATCGTTCCTGATCTTGTCTCCCCCAATCAAGCTGCTTTCCTCCAAGGTAGACTTCTCTCTGATTGTTCCTTATTGGCCCACGAGCAGATCCGTGACTTCAGCAACCCCATGGGTTCCAGAGCTTGTATTAAGCTTGCCCTCAGGAAAGCTTTTGACAGCGTGAACAGAGAGTTCGTGTACTATATACTGCACCAGATGGGATTTGGCCCCTTCTTTATCAGATGGATACAGGAATGTATATCAACTCCTTCTTTCTCCGTGATGGTGAATGGCTCGCCTGTTGGCTTCTTCAAAGGGAACAGAGGGCTGAGACAAGGTGACCCTTTATCTCCTTTTTTATTAGTAATTGTTATGGAATCATTTTCTCTCCTACTGGCTGCATCACTTACACGTGGTTCCATACAACCTATGAGGCGATCTGGTTCTGTTTCACATCTTTTATTCGCAGACGATCTCCTAGTCTTCTGTTAGGCTAATCGACATACCTTTGTCAATCTGAAAAATCTGTTGGATAATTTCAAGCTACTTACAGGGTTGGAAACAAACCGGGGGAAAAGTGTAGCCATGTTCAGTAAGGGGGTCGTTGGTCCCCAGTCTTTAGCTGATTATTTAGGAGTCAGTTTGGCTTCTACCATTACCACTTATTTGGGACTACCACTTTCTTCCAATTATCCGAAAACTTTCATGTATATCAGGTTGATTGATAAATGCAAAAAGAGGATGAGTGGATGGGCTTCTACTTCGCTATCTATTGCAGGTAGGATTGAGCTAGTAAGGACAATAATTTATGGAATGATCACATTCTGGCTTCAAGTCTACAGAATTCCCTCCACCGTCATTCGGGTACTCTCTTCTCTATGTAGGAACTTTATTTGGGGGTCTACAAATATATGGGCATGGAAGGATGCTTGCTTGCCCAAGTCTGAAGGAGGTATTGGACTTAGACTTTTGTCTGACCTGAACATGGCATCTGGAATTAAGCTTACCTGGAGATTGCTGATGTCAAAAGGTCTATGTGCCAATTATATGAGAGCTAAATATAAGGAAGTTGAGTTCTTTTTCGAAACCAACGGTACTGTTTTCCAATCTGGTACCTGGAAATTTCTTTTAAAGTGCAGAAATTTATCTCAGAATCTAATTATAAGGAAGGTTGTGGATGGTCGTGACACCCTTTTCTGGCATGATAACTGGTTACCTTGTGGGCCCCTAAAAAACTTATATGCTATTCCAAATGGTGCTAGCAGATGTCGTGTTCGTGATTATTGGAATGGTAGCAACTGGAATAATGAGATTTGCCATTCCATACCAATGCTTTTGCAATATAATCTGGGAGATGGTCCCGATACTTGGATATGGAAGCCTAGCCAACACTTTAAATTCAAGGAAGCCTGGGATAATATCCGTATAAAGGGGGTTGCCTTCCCCTTTTGTAAGCTGAATTGGTTTACAAATTGTGTCCCAAAGATGTCCCTTACACTCCTCTATGCTTTAAAAGGCAAACTCCTGATGCGCGACACACTCTCAAGATGGGGAATGAACACTAACTCTGATTGTTGCCTATGTGAGGAAGGTAAATTGGAAACTATTGATCACATCTTCTTCCAATGTAATTACTCTTCTTATGTCTTCCAGCTAGCTATGCTCAAGCTTGGTGTTACCGGTCCATCGGAGCTCTCCATTAAATCTACAGGAGAATTCATAGCTTCCAAGTTCGGGTATAATGGAGTTCTGAGTCTTATTGCCAGAATTACTCTGGCGACTATGGTCTGGCACTTGTGGCGTGAACGGAACAGGCGTATTTTGATAACCAGACACGGCCTAAGACATCGCTGTTCGAGGAGATTTTTGCGGACATCCGAATATTGATGCGGCATCATGCTGAAGAACCACCGGATCCAACAATTTCTCAAGTGCTTGGAAATTGGGGAATTCTTGACCATGGATGAAGCTGGAGCGGCTGTTGAATTATTGGCCGGCCATGTTAAATTTTGCTACATGGGTTTCCTTTGGCATTTGATTTTTTCTGTTAGCGTTGGGTAGGTGCTGTGTTATGCTGGGGAATGCGGCTTTGTATTGCTTGGCCGGCTGTGATGGTCATTTTATTATTCCTGGTTGGATGTAATTGCTCCTTGCTTGGTAGTACACTCAGGTGTGTATGTAGTGGAGGGTGACGACGCCTGTGTCCGCTCCTCTCCCTATTATACAAACCTGAACGTCTACCTCGCTGTACATTTCTGTACATTTTAATATAGATTTACTTACCTTTCAAAAAAATAAAATAAATCACAATATTATATAATACATTTCAATACTACCTTCATATTATTATACATTACCATATACATCAATACATACAAGTATACACATTTGTACGCTCAATTATTCAATATCTATATACACTACACACCAAGATACATCCAAATATTCATATAGCCATACATACATCTTAGTATGCATACACACCTATAAATACATACTTACTCTTAATTTATATCCATAGTACACATGCATATAAGTAAAACATACGTACACATCACACACATGTACAAATATCACATATATGTACAGTAATACTTATATATTACTATCCATAATCATACAAGTACAACAATATACACAATATAGTAGTTCAATTATAGGGGTATTACAATCTACCCACCTTAAAAACAAAGTCCGCCCTCGGACTTTTCATGGTATGGGTCTGACATGAGATTAAATAGTAGAAGGGTCTCCCTACCCACGACATACAAACAACGCTATATGTATATACAATACACTCATGTATACATGCAATATATCATAGATTATACACATATATATGGACATTCTTATCCAAGAATATAGGTATACACACAGACAAATCATCACAACACCTACATAGTACTATATATTCCATATTCATCCATATACTCACAAATATATCTATATTGCATGAGAACACTCACATATATATATACAGACTAATATGTACACACATGCTAGTACACCTATACACATGGACACATGTATCAATGTCGTACATAGCAATAAGTAGAAATGTGTATAGATACACCCAATGCATTAATATACACACCAATATTTATACCCTTATTATACCCACTATATATACACTCACATATAGATACACACAAATACATGTCCAAAGACATATGCTATATCATGGATACATATAGATATATCTAAATACATACACCTTTATATGTAATCACACACTCCTTGTATTTGTATATCTACATACATGCATGTTCACATGATATTTAAACACACCCTACTCATAAGTCACAAAGCTAGCATACGTACACATACACATACCTATGGGTATACCTAGATACATCAGAGTATAATTCAAGTATACATCCATATGTATTCATATCCAATATTTACTCACATAAGTCTAATTTATCCACCTATTCACGGTACAAATATACTTACATACAAGCCGTCCGCATAACATATATTCAATGCAGTATATATATACACACAACACTATGTATAAATAATAGCATAAGAATCTTATCAATACAGTATATGTATCTATATACACACACACTTGTACAAACAAGACATGTCCATATATAATTCTCATTCACTTGTTACACTCACATATCATCACATAATATATAAGTACACACCAATATTGTATAACTTGGCATACCTACTTATGCATATCTATACACACCATTTAGTAAGCCAATATATTTCACACTCTACTTATGAAACGCCTCCAATAGTATCTATACTCATATATACATATCTCATTATATCAATTTACACCACCACATTCTTAGTATGCATACACACACACACGTCATCACATAGATTCTCATATAACAATACCAATACACACAGATATTCACATAATGATATATCTATCCAACATTGGTGTACGCGTATCCGCTTACAGTCAGACATGCAACTTTATACATATTTCTTATATGTATCAAACACATAACTCTAGTACACCTAGGGCATGCCCATCCGCACATGGATTTACACAATCATCATGTACATATACACCACATATTACCAATACATACGGTATACCATATCTATACATCGCCTAGAGCTCAATCAACTATATATGTCCATGATACACACTTCTTATAGGTTACCATATGTTAACATATATACGTATGCACCTCTATACTCAGACATACAATCATGTATGTCTCCTAGTACCCTTTCAACATTCACAGATGTATCATTGCACAAGATTTAGCATATCAATATCAATACACATAGATAACCATACAAAATTATATTCATCTATATACAGGCGTAAGCGTGCCAGCTTACAACCATATATATAACTATATACATATCACGTATATCATTACGTATGCATATACAACATAATAGACAACCATAATATACTCACATTTCGAGAGTATGCCAGCTCATACATGAGTGGGACACATGGATCCCTGGATCCACACATACATGGGTGTATACACTAAACTTTATATATATATATACACACACACACTTACGACATACATCTCAACCAATACAATCACTCTATTACAACTACCTCTTAAAGTGCAACCACTTACGAACACATGTACTTATAATTTCACATACCAACATATAGCCACACCAGTAGCTAAGGTAGTAGCATATACATATAATCATTCCATGTATACCATCATACACTCTATACATTCAAATATACTTCCAGTTAGACTTACCAACAAACATCCATATACTAACACATATACCATAAATTTATTTACACGCCATTACATATTCACACAGATACTCCGCATATCTATACACTTTCCCATTAGACACCCATATACAAATATATCTTCTAACCTCACATAAATGCATCATACTTTAGTATCTATACATACAGCTCTATATACATCCATATATTCATACATATACACCTCCAAATATAATCGAAGTATAGATTACCATATAGATAATACATAACACTCTATTGCACAGATAATATGTCTTACACATAATTTCACAAATCAAATACTACATTCACCTCAATCCATGCAAACAACATTACTATACACACACCTATACTATGAATTACAAGAATACACATAAGTAGTTATACACGTATCTATAGTGTATCTTATTTACAGATATAGCTATAGACACATATCTATAGAATAACATGCGAAGACATTACAATACTTTTATATCCATGCAAACACATACCCACCCGTACATATATGTATATATACAAACAACTACTCATGCTTAAACTCAGGGAGGTCTTTACATTGGGTTCATAATACCAGGGTTTTACCCTAAGGTTGACACCTACCCACCTTAGGATACATCTACCCCTATGGAGCATTACCCGTACTATCCTTACGCACGCCGCAGTGCGGAGACCTGCATGGGCCACCACCTGCAACGACCCGGTCCCCGGGATACCGGATAAGTACGAATCCGTATCCGGTATTCCCGAAGAGGCGAGTGTTACGTAGAAAGAAAGAAAAGAAGAGAGTAGGAAGAACACTGCAGGTACTATGCACGTGTTGGGAAGTACAAGTAAAACTCCGTCACAGATAAAAACACTGAGAAAATAATAAAAGTACAATATTCCATTTTATTGATACATGGATACATCTTATACATACACCAACATCTTCATATTCACAACTCTAAGTACAAAGGTCCACCCGAAAAGAAACACCAAAAAGTACAAGTCTCTCATCATACCCCTCACCACCCAATACTACAACTGATCACCAACTCCGAAGCTCCAGCCGCTATCTCCATCCTCCAACTCACATGACCTGAAAGTCAACGGGGACACGTCAACGCGTGACCCAGTAGAAACTCCTAACACTCTAGCAGAACCCAGTTTTAGAACTAGTCTGTCTATCTAGGGAGGGTAGTCTAACAAGTAAGGTTCATGGTGCGTAAAAGTAATCACATTCCAACATGCGAACCTAGTTATGAGAACGTGCAAAAACATGCTTATGAAACCATATTATGAAATGCAGCTATTGAAAGGAAGCGTAAGAACATGTTACCATGGGATAGAAGCATTAAAGTAAACAAAAGTAAGGAGAAATGAGATAACAACATTTATAAATTAAAGACAATTACTATAAGTTGTTGATTCACATATTTGGAATCCGTGTAAACCGTAGAAAGCTAAGGAGGCGGACTTCACCAAGGGTGGGTGAAAAAGTGGTACCACAACCAGCGACATGAGCACTGGAGGGGCCTCTCGTAACTCTCCGTACCCCGAACGGAACAAGGTATGGGAGTGAGACAAACTCGATTTTTCTGTCGGACAAACGGAGCAAACCATCAATTACCGTCATGATGCATCACGAGTACACCAGCGGCCTCTCCAACCCTTTCAACTCGCCCTTCTGGGAGTGATACAGTGGGTGAGAATTCATATCATATGTCCGCTCCCTAACTCCTAAAGTTTACCCGTTTTCTCCCAAACCCGTGTCACACTCCTTTAGGAGGACTGATACATTCCTCATTCTCACAATCAGTTTTCAAGATATTACTTCGTTTGTCAACGAATCATCTAGCGGACTTTAATACCGCTTTAACCAACTTTTAACAATATCATCATCATCATCATCATCATCTCAATTAAAGAATTGCATGGAATATCATCACAAACTCATCGTTATGAACATACTAATGTGAAAGCATAAACAAATTGAACTTAAATATTATTGACATAACAAATATTTCATGAACCATCTGCATAACTACATGTATCAAGAGCATGTCATTGAGAACATGATTAGCACAAACAAACTTAACTTCAAACAAAACTACACCATGATAAGTACTAAGCAAAATTAGCATATGAATCTGTCAAAACTGTTACAGCAGAAAGAATATCACTTTTAGCCTATCTACAGTCAGAATTGGTGTCTGGTCCCTTCACGAAAGTTGTAGATATGGGTGTTTTCCTTTCACTGACCAATTTTCATAAGCTCAATTGACATATGTGATTTATGGTGGATTTTCTCCTAACAGGTATAATTTCAGCATTCTGAACCAGAAACTGAGTTCAGTTCAAGTCCATTTTTCTACAAGTTACAGACCGAATTAAAATCTAAAAAAATCATAGGTTGAAGATCTTGAAGTCAGCTTTCCAACGGCATCAAGATCATAATATTTTATAAAATGTGCATGGAGTTCTACTCGTTTTACTGAAAGATGTCAAAACTGTCTAAAAACAGACCAGTTTTAGAAACTGAGTTTTTACCACAATTTTCAGTACGAATTTGCAAAACTTGTAAAAATGAAAGTTGTTAAGAACTTCAATATGAGAAACATATTTTCTTTTCAGGCAATTCCGTGTAGCCAATTAGGTGCAGCAAGCTACCAAAGTTTCGTCCAATTCTGTGTAAATTTCAGCATGCTAACTTAAATTAAAATACTAATCCTAAAACTAAATTCTACTAAGAATGATAGGAGCTCTACCTTAAAAAGTCCTCCAAAAATTTGTCTTGCCCTTCTTAATCCTTGATGACCCTAAGCTTTTCCCTCTTCAAGCTTCTTCTTCTTCTTTTAATAATTGAGTATGGCAATAGTTTTGGCCTAAAGGGGGAGAAAGAGGAGAGATGAGAGAATGAAAACTTTTGTTTTTCTTTTCCTTTTTCCTTTTTGTTTTCTTTCTTTCCCTTTTTCTTATTTCCTAAATCCAAAAATCCAAGTATAAGCCATGTGTCCCATGACTTGTCAAACATTGGCTTAGTGTTACATGAGGTGTCATCCTAGGATAATTAGGATTTAAGAAATAATAAATTATCATGAAAAAGGTAAAATGTCACTAATACCCTTCACCTACCCAAGAATACCATATATGTCCTTAACCCAACTTTACACAAAACACCTCCTTAATACTAATAATGACAATAATAAAACACATGCAATATGCACAATAATCTCTTTACTTAACATATTTACAAAACTACTCTATACATGCATACACTAAATATACTACACCATACATATTTATTCATATATACACAAACCAACATACACACCAAAACACTACACACATAAAATGCAACTATAAATATACAACTAGATTCCAAAGTAATACCAATAATCAACTATAATTATCATCCATCCAAACACACATACAAATTTAGCTAGGTATACACACAACCATACATACAAATAGTCATACATATAATAAATCACAAACTATTGCCTGGCCATGCGGTTTTTGCGGAGGGGATTTGTGGGCGACCCAGGCGCTGGCACCTCTTCGGTCTCCGGCGGTGCTCACAGTTTACCGGCGGGTATTCTTCAGTGGAGAACCATGGCGGCAAGGTTGTGGAGCCCGTAAGCGAGGCCGTCGGCGGATCAAAAATCCAGGATGAGGACGGTTGGAAGCTTGTTCAGCACAGAAAATCTAAATCGAAGGAGATGCAATACAAGAGGGGAGCGGATCTAGGGCCCTCTCATGGCTTCCGATCACAGGGTGGGCGGCGTAATGAGGTAAGATCATCTACCCTCAGATCGAAATCCTTGGGGGTTGCAGCCAAGATGTTCGACAGTATGCCTGTGCGTAAACCTGTGACAATTAACTTTGATCCTACTGCTACTAAAATTTCTTGGTCCGAGGTGTGCTGTAATCGTCGTAAATATGGGGATTCGATGGGTATGACCTATGTTCCTCCTCAGATCTGTGAAGATGGTTCGATGGTTGCCAGGGTCACAACTGAATTACTGGAGAAAGGTTCGAAATTTTGGGAGAATACCCTTGTTGGCTATGTAATTGGAGAAGTTCCTTTCTATGGACAGATGCTGTCCTGGCAGGAGAGGTTGTGGAAGCCAAGGTATAGGGTTCAGACCTATAGAAAAGAGAATGGTTTCTTCTACTTCCGTTTTGAATCCAAGGATGATTGTGAAAGAATTCTTCATGGGGGCCCTTGGCTCTTTGACGGGTGTCTGGTAGTCCTAAAATGTTGGAGCCCAAACATTCGACACGATCGGGACATTCTAACCTCCATCCCAGGTTGGATTCAGCTTCATGGGATTCCTCTTAATATGTTCAACTTAGCTATTCTCAACATCCTATGTTCAGTCATTGGTGTCCCACTTTGCCTGGACCGTGCGACATCTAAGTTTGAACGAATCACTTTTGCTAGGTGTCTGGTTGAGGTGGAATCGAAGAAGGGCTTGCCCCAAATGGTTAACGTTGTTCTTGATGATGGCTCAAAACTTGCTATCGAGGTCAAATACGAGGGGAACCACCACGGTGCTCTCACTGTATTTGGTTCGGTCACACGGATAAGCAGTGTCCTAGCCAAGATAAGCATATCCACGCGCAACCTATTAAGCTAAATGTTGGTGAGGGTTCTAAGCTTGGGGAAAATAACGATGCTGCGGAAACCTCCAATGAGAAGGCGCTGGACACTGGCCTTGTCAGGTCCTCAGGTTGTTTGAATACTCTGAAGAGGGTTGTTAATTGTCTAAAGATTGTGAACTTTTTCAAATCAGCTACCCACGCCAATATAACCGATTGCAGTAGTCCTCAACATGCTCCTATATCCCCAACCCTCCAGACATCTGATCCTAAGGAAGTAACTACTGCAACCATGCAGGCTGAACACTTATTGGTATCCAATTTACATGGGAGTAGCAGCTCGACAAGTGGGGCACATGCGAGGGTGACTCCTGATGCTGGAAGGGAGTCTCCTGTTCCTGCTGCTGGAAATTCTAATATTCCGTCCTCTCACAAGCATGTTACTACCAGGGTTTCCCCCTTGAGGCGCTCCCTGATAGGCATGTCGATTTCATACCTGAGGTGATGGTATTTGATAATCCCGAATGGGATTCTGAGCAAACTGAACTGCGGCGTGAGTTAGATAGGCCTCCACGTCAAAAACAACCCTCTGCTTCTCAAGCCATGTCTGCAACACGGAAGAGTATAAGACTTAAGGAGGTTGGTCTAGGTAGGCCACAACATAACCCAAATCTATCTCAATGAGTATTCTGTTCTGGAACACACGAGGGCTTAACAACTCTGTGCGGCGTAGGGACTTGAGGGACAGAATGAAGATGACTGAACCATCTATTATTGTGTTACTGGAAACTAAATTGCATTCCTCTTTTGCTACGAACAAGTTTCTCCCCAAAAACTGGATTTATATTAACAACTTCGACCTGCATAGGGGTGGCCAAATTTTGATGGGATTCGATCAGACTATATGGCAGCCTACTACTATTGACTCCTCTCCCCAACATATTACAATTCGCTGTAAAAATTTCGGTGGATTTGAATTTGTACTATCTGGTGTATACGGATCTTACATCAGGTCCGAGCGCCTAGAGCTTTGGAAGCAACTTAATATTCAGGCTGCCAGTGACACTAATTCTGCTTGGTTAGTTGGGGGTGACTTCAACTGTGTACTCCAGGCAAAAGAGAAGCTTGGTGGGCGTAGGCTTGATCCTAGCATCGCCAACGATTTCAGCAATTGTATAAGGGACTGCAAACTTCAGGAACTTAAAAGCTCTGGTTCTCGATACAGCTGGTGCAACAGGAGAATGGGAAACGACCGTATTGCTGCTCAGCTGGATCGTATCCTAACCAATGACTTATGGATCGACAAACTCCCTCATTCCTACTATGAATTTCTACATCCACAAACCAACGATCACTCTCTGATGATTGTTCACCTTCATACTCAGGTACACTCTGACCATAAGCCTTTCAAATACTTCAATCACTGGGTTAAATTGGCGGGATACCAAGAGCTTGTGGAGACAGTTTGGAGAGAACCGGTGTATGGATCTCACATGTATATTCTAACTCAAAAATTGAGGCGCATCAAGCATGAACTCCGTTGTTGGTCCAGGTTACTAAAAGTTGATGATCAAATTGCCATTTGCCGTGATTCATTAGCTGAGGTCACGGCACATCCTTCCCTTCATTCAGACCGGTTTCTACAGATTAAAGAGCATTCTCTTACCAAGGAGCTTGCAAATCTTCTAGCTGCTGAGGAGGAGATGTATCGCCAACGTAGCAGACAAGATTGGTTGGAGCTAGGCGATATGAATACTAAATTCTTTTACAACGCCATGAGAAGCCGACAGTGCCACAACAATCTCAGTCATCTTGTGGATGTTAATGGAGCCCAAAGTAAATCTTATGATAAACTGAAATCTGAGGCACCTAATACTATAAGGGCCTTTATAATCAATCTGATTACTGGCAAGTGTTCCCCAGGCTAGTCCCAAAAAAGAAAATCACTACTGAAGCTGTGTCTTGGCTAGAAAGAATGGCCTCTTTTACTGAGATAAAAGAAGCGGTTTTTCAGATTGGTTCCAATAAAGCTCCTGCGCCTGATGGGTTTAATGGATTCTTCTTCCAACACCAATGGGGATTAATTGGTAATGATGTTGTGGCTGCTATCCAATCATTCTTCAGATCAGGATCCTTGCTTCGCCAGGTTAATCATACTTTTCTGACCTTGGTTCCTAAAGGCTCTAATGCATCCGCTATTGGTGACTACAGGCCGATTGCCTGCTGTAATGTCACTTACAAGATAATTAGTAAGATCATCTGCAACAGACTTAAGCTGATCGTTCCTGATCTTGTCTCCCCCAATCAAGCTTCTTTCCTCCAAGGTAGACTTCTCTCTGAATGTTCCTTATTGGCCCACGAGCAGATCCGTGACTTCAGCAACCCCATGGGTTCCAGAGCTTGTATTAAGCTTGCCCTCAGGAAAGCTTTTGACAGCGTGAACAGAGAGTTCGTGTACTATATACTGCACCAGATGGGATTTGGCCCCTTCTTTATCAGATGGATACAAGAATGTATATCAACTCCTTCTTTCTCCGTGATGGTGAATGGCTCGCCTGTTGGCTTCTTCAAAGGGAACAGAGGGCTGAGACAAGGTGACCCTTTATCTCCTTTTTTATTCGTAATTGTTATGGAATCATTTTCTCTCCTACTGGCTGCATCACTTACACGTGGTTCCATACAACCTATGAGGCGATCTGGTTCTGTTTCACTTCTTTTATTCGCAGACGATCTCCTAGTCTTCTGTAAGGCTAATCGACATACCTTTGTCAATCTGAAAAATCTGTTGGATAATTTCAAGCTACTTACAGGGTTGGAAACAAACCGGGGGAAAAGTGTAGCCATGTTCAGTAATGGGGTCGTTGGTCCCCAGTCTTTAGCTGATTATTTAGGAGTCAGTTTGGCTTCTACCATTACCACTTATTTGGGACTACCACTTTCTTCCAATTATCCGAAAACTTTCATGTATAGCAGGTTGATTGATAAATGCAAAAAGAGGATGAGTGGATGGGCTTCTACTTCGCTATCTATTGCAGGCAGGATTGAGCTAGTAAGGACAGTAATTTATGGAATGATCGCATTCTGGCTTCAAGTCTACAGAATTCCCTCCACCGTCATTCGGGTACTCTCTTCTCTATGCAGGAACTTTATTTGGGGGTCTACAAATATATGGGCCTGGAAGGATGCTTGCTTGCCCAAGTCTGAAGGAGGTATTGGACTTAGACTTTTGTCTGACCTGAACATGGCATCTGGAATTAAGCTTACCTGGAGATTGCTGATGTCAAAAGGTCTTTGTGCCAATTATATGAGAGCTAAATATAAGGAAGTTGAGTTCTTTTTCGAAACCAACGGTACTGTTTTCCAATCTGGTACCTGGAAATTTCTTTTAAAGTGCAGAAATTTATCTCAGAATCTAATTATGAGGAAGGTTGGGGATGGTCGTGACACCCTTTTCTGGCATGATAACTGGTTACCTTGTGGGCCCCTAAAAAACTTATATGCTATTCCAAATGGTGCTAGCAGATGTCGTGTTCGTGATTATTGGAATGGTAGCAACTGGAATAATGAGATTTGCCATTCCATACCGATGCTTTTGCAATATAATCTGGGAGATGGTCCCGATACTTGGATATGGAAGCCTAGCCAACACTTTAAATTCAAGGAAGCCTGGGATAATATCCGTATAAAGGGGGTTGCCTTCCCCTTTTGTAAGCTGATTTGGTTTACAAATTGTGTCCCAAAGATGTCCCTTACACTCCTCCGGGCTTTAAAAGGCAAACTCCCGACGCGCGACACACTCTCAAGATGGGGAATGAACACTAACTCTGATTGTTGCCTATGTGAGGAAGGTAAATTGGAAACTATTGATCACATCTTCTTCCAATGTAATTACTCTTCTTATGTCTTCCAGCTAGCTATGCTCAAGCTTGGTGTTACCGGTCCATCGGAGCTCTCCATTAAATCTACAGGAGAATTCATAGCTTCCAAGTTCGGGTATAATGGAGTTCTGAGTCTTATTGCCAGAATTACTCTGGCGACTATGGTCTGGCACTTGTGACGCGAACGGAACAGGCGTATTTTTGATAACCAGACACGGCCTAAGACATCGCTGTTCGAGGAGATTTCTGCGGACATCCGAATATTGATGCGGCATCATGCTGAAGAACCACCGGATCCAACAATTTCTCAAGTGCTTGGAAATTCGGGAATTCTTGACCACGGATGAAGCTGGAGCGGCTGTTGAATTATTGGCCGGCCATGTTAAATTTTGTTACATGGGTTTCCTTTGGCATTTGATTTTTTCTGTTAGCGTTTGGTAGGTGCTGTGTTATGCTGGGGAATGCGGCTTTGTATTGCTTGGCCGGCTGTGATGGTCATTTTATTATTCTTGGTTGGATTTAATTGCTCCTTGCTTGGTAGTACACTCAGGTGTGTATGTAGTGGAGGGTGACGACGCCTGTGTTCTCTCCTCTCCCTATTATACAAACCTGAACGTCTACCTCGCTGTACATTTCTGTACATTTTAATATAGATTTACTTACCTTTCAAAAAAAATAAAATAAATCACAATATTATATAATACATTTCAATACTACCTTCATATAATTATACATTACCATATACATCAATACATACAAGTATACACATTTGTACGCTCAATTATTCAATATCTATATACACTACACACCAAGATACATCCAAATATTCATATAGCCATACATACATCTTAGTATGCATACACACCTATAAATACATACTTACTCTTAATTTATATCCATAGTACACATGCATATAAGTAAAACATACGTACACATCACACACATGTACAAATATCACATATATGTACAGTAATACTCATATATTACTATCCATACTCATACAAGTACAACAATATACACAATATAGTAGTTCAATTATAGGGGTATTACAATCTACCCACCTTAAAAACAAAGTCCGCCCTCGGACTTTTCATGGTATGGGTCTGACATGAGATTAAATAGTAGAAGGGTCTCCCTACCCACGACATACAAACAACGCTATATGTATATACAATACACTCATGTATACATGCAATATATCGTATATTATACACATATATATGGACATTCTTATCCAAGAATATAGGTATACACACAGACAAATCATCACAACACCTACATAGTACTATACATTCCATATTCATCCATATACTCACAAATATATCTATATTGCACGAGAACACTCACATATATATACAGACTAATATGTACACACATGCTAGTACACTATACACATGGACACATGTATCAATGTCGTACATAGAAATAAGTAGAAATGTGTATAGATACACCCAATGCATTAATATACACACCAATATTTATACCCTTATTATACCCACTATATATACACTCACATATAGATACACACAAATACATGTCCAAAGACATATGCTATATCATGGATACATATAGATATATCTAAATACATACACCTTTATATGTAATCACACACTCCTTGTATTTGTATATCTACATACATGCATGTTCACATGATATTTAAACACACCCTACTCATAAGTCACAAAGCTAGCATACTTACACATACACATACCTATGGGTATACCTAGATACATCAGAGTATAATTCAAGTATACATCCATATGTATTCATATCCAATATTTACTCACATAAGTCTAATTTATCCACCTATTCACGGTACAAATATACTTACATACAAGCCGTCCGCATAACATATATTCAATGCAGTATATATATACACACAACACTATGTATAAATAATAGCATAAGAATCTTATCAATACAGTATATGTATCTATATACACACACACTTGTACAAACAAGACATGTCCATATATAATTCTCATTCACTTGTTACACTCACATATCATCACATAATATATAAGTACACACCAATATTGTATAACTTGGCATACCTACTTATGCATATCTATACACACCATTTAGTAAGCCAATATATTTTACACTCTACTTATGATACGCCTCCAATAGTATCTATACTCATATATACATATCTCATTATATCAATTTACACCACCACATTCCTAGTATGCATACACACACACGTCATCACATAGATTCTCATATAACAATACCAATACACACAGATATTCACATAAAGATATATCTATCCAACATTGGTGTAAGCGTATCCGCTTACAGTCAGACAAGCAACCATATACATATTTCATATATGTATCAAACACACAACTCTAGTACACCTAGGGCATGCCCATCCGCACATGGATTTACACAATCATCATGTACATATACACCACATATTACCAATACATACGGTATACCATATCTATACATCGCCTAGAGCTCAATCAACTATATATGTCCATGATACACACTTCTTATAGGTTACCATATGTTAACATATATACGTATGCACTCTATACTCAGACATACAATCATGTACGTCTCCTAGTACCCATTCAACATTCACAGATGTATCATTACACAGGATTTAGCATATCAATATCTATACACATAGATAACCATACAAAATTATATTCATCTATATACAGGCGTAAGCGTGCCAGCTTACAACCATATATATAACTATATACATATCACGTATATCACCACGTATGCATATACAACATAATAGACAACCATAATATACTCACATTTCGAGAGTATGCCAGCTCATACATGAGTGGGACACATGGATCCCTGGATCCACACATACATGGGTGTATACACTACACTTTATATATATATATATACACACACACACTTACGACATACATCTCAACCAATACAATCACTCTATTGCACCTACCTCTTAAAGTGCAACCACTTACGAACACATGTACTTATAATTTCACATACCAACATATAGCCACACCAGTCGCTAAGGTAGTAGCATATACATATAATCATTCCACGTATACCATCATACACTCTATACATTCAAATATACTTCCAGTTAGACTTACCAACAAACATCCATATACTAACACATATACCATAAATTTATTTACACGCCATTACATATTCACACAGATACTCCGCATATCTATACACTTTTCCATTAGACACCCATATACAAATATATCTTCTAACCTCACATAAATGCATCATACTTTAGTATCTATACATACAGCTCTATATACATCCATATATTCATACATATACACCTCCAAATATAATCGAAGTATAGATTACCATATAGATAATACATAACACTCTATTGCACAGATAATATGTCTTACACATAATTTCATTCATCAAATACTACATTCACCTCAATCCATACAAACAACATTACTATACACACACATATACTATGAATTACAAGAATACACATAAGTAGTTATACACGTATCTATAGTGTATCTTATTTACAGATATAGCTATAGACACATATCTATAGAATTACACGCGAAGACATTACAATACTTTTATATCCATGCAAACACATACCCACCCGTACATATATGTATATATACAAACAACTACTCATGCTTAAACTCAGGGAGCTCTTTACATTGGGTTCATAATACCAGGGTTTTACCCTAAGGCTGATCACCTACCCACCTTAGGATACATCTACCCCTATGGAGCATTACCTGTACTATCCTTACGCACGCCGCAATGCGGAGACCTACATGGGCCACCACCTGCAACGACCCGGTCCCCGGGATACCGGATAAGTACGAATCCGTATCAGGTATTACCGAAGAGGCGAGTGTTACGTACAAAGAAAGAAAAGAAGAGAGTAGGAAGAACACTGCAGGTACTATGCACGTGCTGGGAAGTACAAGTAAAACTCCGACACAGATAAAAACACTGAGAAAATAATAAAAGTACAATATTCCATTTTATTGATACATAGATACATCTTATACATACACCAACATCTTCATATTCACAACTCTAAGTACAAAGGTCCACCCGAAAAGAAACACCAAAAAGTACAAGTCTCTCATCATACCCCTCACCACCCAATACTACAACTGATCACCAACTCCGAAGCTCCAGCCGCTATCTCCATCCTCCAACTCACATGACCTGAAAGTCAACGGGGACACGTCAACGCGTGACCCAGTAGAAACTCCTAACACTCTAGTAGAACCCAGTTTTAGAACTAGTCTGTCTATCTAGGGAGGGTAGTCTAACAAGTAAGGTTCATGGTGCGTAAAAGTAATCACATTCCAACATGCGAACCTAGTTATGAGAACGTGCAAAAACATGCAAATGAAACCATATTATGAAATGCAGCTATTGAAAGGAAGCGTAAGAACTTGTTACCATGGGATAGCAGCATTAAAGTAAACAAAAGTAAGGAGACATGAGATAACGACATTTATAAATTAAAGACAATTACTATAAGTTGTTGATTCACATATTTGGAATCCGTGTAAACCGTAGAACGCTAAGGAGGCGGACTTCACCAAGGGTGGGTGAAAAAGTGGTACCACAACCAGCGACACGAGCACTGGAGGGGCCTCTCGTAACTCTCCGTACCCGAACGGAACAAGGTATGGGAGTGAGACAAACTCGGTTTTTCTGTCAGAAAAACGGAGCAAACCATCAATTACCGTCATGATGCATCACGAGTACACCAGCGGCCTCTCCAACCCTTTCAACTCGCCCTTCTGGGAGTGATACAACGGATGAGAATTCATATCATATGTCCGCTCCTTAACTCCTAAAGTTTACCCGTTTTCTCCCAAACCCGTGTCACCCTCCTTTAGGAGGACTGATACATTCCTCATTCTCACTCTCAGTTTTCAAGATATTACTTCGTTTGTCAACGAATCATCTAGCGGACTTGAATACTGCTTTAACCAAATTTTAACAATATCATCATCATCATCATCATCTCAATTAAAGAATTGCATGGAATATCATCACAAACTCATCGTTATGAACATACTAATGTGAAAGCATAAACAAATTGAACTTAAATATTATTGACATAACGAATATTTCATGAACCATCTGCATAACTACATATATCAAGAGCATGTCATTGAGAACATGATTAGCACAAACAAACTTAACTTCAAACAAAACTACACCATAATAAGTACTAAGCAAAATTAGCATATGAATCTGTCAAAACCGTTACAGCAGAAAGAATATCACTTTTAGCCTATCTACAGTCAGAATTGGTGTCTGGTCCCTTCACGAAAGTTGTAGATATGGGTGTTTTCCTTTCACTGACCAATTTTCATAAGCTCAGTTGACATATGTGTTTTATGGTGGATTTTCTCCTAACAGGTATAATTTCAGCATTCTGAACCAGAAACTAAGTTCAGTTCAAGTCCATTTTTCTACAAGTTACAGACCGAATTAAAATCTAAAAAAATCACAGGTTGAAGATCTTGAAGTCAGCTTTCCAACGGCATCAAGATCATAATATTTTATAAAGTGTGCATGGAGTTCTACTCGTTTTACTGAAAGGTGTCAAAACTGTCTAAAAACAGACCAGTTTTAGAAACTGAGTTTTTACCCCAATTTTCAGTACGAATTTGCAAAACTTGTAAAAATGAAAGTTGTTAAGAACTTCAATATGAGAAACATATATTTTTTCAGGCAATTTCATGTAGCCAATTAGGTGCAGCAAGCTACCAAAGTTTCGTCCAAATCTGTGTAAATTTCAGCATGCTAACTTAAATTAAAATCCTAATCCTAAAACTAAATTCTACTAAGAATGATAGGAGCTCTACCTTAAAAAGTCCTCCAAAAATTTGTCTTGCCCTTCTTAATCCTTGATGACCCTAAGCTTTTCCCTCTTCAAGCTTCTTCTTCTTCTAATAATTGAGTTTGGCAATAGTTTTGGCCTAAAGGGGGAGAAAGAGGAGAGATGAGAGAATGAAAACTTTTGTTTTTCTTTTCCTTTTTCCTTTTTGTTTTCTTTCTTTCCCTTTTTCTTATTTCCTAAATCCAAAAATCCAAGTATAAGCCATGTGTCCCATGACTTGTCAAAACATTGGCTTAGTGTTACATGAGGTGTCATCCTAGGATAATTAGGATTTAAGAAATAATAAATTATCATGAAAAAGGTAAAATGTCACTAATACCCTTCACCTACCCAAGAATACCATATATGTCCTTAACCCAACTTTACACAAAACACCTCCTTAATACTAATAATGACAATAATAAAACACATGCAATATGCACAATAATCTCTTTACTTAACATATTTACAAAACTACTCTATACATGCATACACTAAATATACTACACCATACATATTTATTCATATATACACAAACCAACATACACACCAAAACACTACACACATAAAATGCAACTATAAATATACAACTAGATTCCAAAGTAATACCAATAATCAACTATAATTATCATCCATCCAAACACACATACAAATTTAGCTAGGTATACACACAACCATACATATAAATAGTCATACATATAATAAATCACAATATTATATAATACATTTCAATACTACCTTCATATAATTATACATTACCATATACATCAATACATACAAGTATACACATTTGTACGCTGAATTATTCAATATCTATATACACTACACACCAAGATACATCCAAATATTCATATAGCCATATATACATCTTAGTATGCATACACACCTATAAATACATACTTACTCTTAATTTATATCCATAGTACATATGCATATAAGTAAAACATACGTACACTTCACACACATGTACAAATATCACATATATGTACAGTAATACTCATATATTACTATCCATACTCATACAAGTACAACAATATACACAAAATAGTAGTTCAATTATAGGGGTATTACATGGGTGCAAAGACTTGTTTCAAAAGGTTGTGAAGGAGGAATTTCTGAAAGTGAATCTCCATATTCTTTCTTATTGTTGGTGTGCAGATCTTATTAGGTCATCATTCTCAGCAGGTAAAGCATTATCCTCGATGGTTGCTTTGTTACAACCACCGTATAGCTTCTTGATGCAATAGTATTGTACTGCTTCATTGAGTTTTTGTAATATCACTGTCATTTTTCTGCTATATCAGTATCATTCGTCAGAAAACAAAGTTTAGAAAACAATCCAGTAACTTCTATTTGTTAACGATATATATAATAATAGAATTAATGACATTTGGTGAGCTGTTTTGGAAATTTTTAAATATAAAAGTAGTAGTTCTTTTTTGTCAGTGGTTGTTTGCTACTTGCAGTTTTCTACTTACGGATAATATTTGTCTCTTGCTTTTAAACTTTATGTTCCATTTCTTTATTCAGCAGTTCTGAGTATTATATTTGTATTCCAATGATAGGTAATTCTGTTTAGTCTGACTAGGAAACAAATGAATGGAACCGAGATAAATTGTAGATATTTTGAATATACGCATCATGTTGTATCCATAAGTCACCATAATATATGCTGTTATAAGAAAATCATGAATTGCAGTAAGTTTATTAAAATAGGAGAGCAAAACGGAATGTTATTCTCTTTTGTTTAGATTATTCAGCCATTTGAGACTAATGAACAATCTTATATTTGTGACCATAACATATGATTTTTTTCTTCGGTATTCATATGGTGGATGATAGATGAAGAGCGACGAATTGGTAAATCTTTGGATTTTGGTTGATTCAGGTTTTATTTTGTAAAAAAACTAGGCCTATTCTTTTGTCAAGCATGTGTAAGATACATGACGGAAGCTACTGTTTTATTCTGTAAATTTATTTCCTCACACCTTGCCATCAAAAAATTCAATGGCTAGGAAATTTTAGATAGTGTAAGTACGGACGGAAGCTACTGTTTCATAGATTTTGATCTCACTCTATTAATTGATTTTGTTCTCAGGTTAAGTTGAGCTTCTTAATTAATATATTTTGCCAACAAACAGAATTTTTCACTATTCTGTTTTCTTGGTTAACAATGAGGAGTACACCATATTTATTTTATAATTTGGACTTGTTAGAGAGTTGTTGGAAGAGAATTAACCCTGGCAAAAAGCCATGGTGATATATTTATAAAACATCACTTAGGCAACCCAAAGGATTAGGATACCAAAAGTCTCCACCACTTAATGTGGTGGAGTAAATGGGTGGATAAGTGGTGGGGAGGCCAAAAGCCTCCACCCCACTCACAACACTCCCCCTTATCCATCCATTACTTTGGTCTTAGCGTATAAGGCTAAAAAGGGGTGGATACTTCTGGATCCTGAGTAATTGTGTTTGCCTCGTTAAAACCTTAGCTGTGGAAAACCCAGTGGGAAAAACTAACAGCTTAAGGGAAAAGAGTAAAACACACAGGTTACTCCCCCTCATCCCTACAAGCTTCAGGCTTGTAGGTGTTTTAGTTGTCTCATACCGATTCCTATTACAAGTTTTACAAAAATACATTTTGGTAAAGATTTGGTAAAAAGATCGGCTAAGTTATTGCAGGACTGGATCTGTCGAACTTCAATTTGCTTGTCCTCCTTTAGCTCGTGTATCCAGAAAAACTTGGGAGATATGTGCTTCGTCCTGTCGCCCTTGATGTAGCCCTTTCGAAGTTGAGCAATGCACGCAACGTTGTCTTCAAATAGGACAGTAGGATCCAAATCACCGGTCTTCAGGCCAGTGGATTGAAGAATGTGGTGGACGACGGATCGTAACCAATAACATTCTATGCTCGCTTCATGGATAGTAATGAGCTCTGAATGATTGGATGATGTAGCAGTTGTGGTTTGCTTTACTGATCTCTAGGAGATAGCAATACCTCCGTAGGAAAACACAAAACCTGTCTGTGATTTTGCCGTGTGTGGATCTGAAAGATAACCTGCATCGGCATAACCAAACAATTTGGGGGAGGCACCTCTCTGGTAGTAAAGTCCCAGATCAATTGAACCCTGGAGGTATCGCAGAATATGCTTTACTCCGTTCCAGCGGCGCTTTGTGGGCGCTGCACTGTGTCTGGCTAGGAGATTAACTATAAACGCTATATCGGGACGCGTACAGTTAGCCAGATATAGAAGTGCTCCAATGGCACTGAGGTAGGGTACTTCAAGACCCAGTATCTCCTCCCCCTCTTCCAGAGGCCGGAAGGGGTCCTTATGTACATCTAGTGATCTTACGACCATAGGAGTACCTAAAGGATGACATTTATCCATATGAAACTTGCGTAGAAGTTTCTTTGTATAATTAGATTGGTGTAAAAGGATTCCACCTCTTAGGTGTTCTATCTGTAAGCCAAGACAATACTTTGTTTTGCCTAGGTCTTTCATTTCAAAAGTATGTTTTAGGCTTTCAGATATCTCATTGATCTCTGCAGGAGATCTTATGAGATTTAAGTCATCCACATATACTGCTATGATGACGAATCCTGTTCCCGTTTTTTTGATAAAGATACACGGGCAGACTTCATTATTCGTGAATCCTTGTTGTGCAAGTAAATCACTAAGTCTGTTATACCACATCTTTCCCGATTGCTTTAGACCATATAATTATCTATGCAGCCTTACAGAGAATACGTCCCGAGGTATCTCTTTCATCTCTGGGGGTAGATTAAACCCATCAGGAAGTCTCATATAAATATTTTTTTATCTATATCGCCATATAGATATGCAGTCACAACGTCCATGAGCTGCATTTCTAGGCTTTACAGAGAAGTTAGGCTTATTAAAAATCGGAATGTGATCGAATCCATGACTGGAGAATACGTATCTTTGTAATCAATCCCCGGTCTTTGGGAAAAACCCTGAGCTACAAGGCGTGCCTTGTAGCGAACAATCACATTATTTTCATTTCTTTTTCTTATGAAAACCCACTTATATCCCATAGGTTTTACACTTACTGGTGTTTGGACTACTGGTCCAAAGACTTCGTGTTTCAAGAGTTAGTCCAGCTCTACTCTTATTGCCTCGTCCCACTTTGGCCAATCATCTCTGCGTTTACATTCCGCTAGAGATCGTGGTTCGACGTCATCGTCATATTCAGTGACGTGAACGGGAATATCGAACGCAAAATCGTCGTCGACAATTGTACTATTTCTGTCCAGTACTTCTCCAGTACGTACAAAATTTGATGATGTTTCTTCTATTGTTTCCTCTGCAGGGGAAATAAGGAGGGGAGAAGTAGCTGGTCTGAGCTCAGCATCCTGTGGAGGGATAATCTTATTATCTCCAGGAGTCTTTCTCTTTCGAGGAACTTTATCTTTTGAACGTGGTGGGCGTCCTCTTTTCATTTGAGGTACAACCAATTCTGCTGCCGGTGGATTGCATCCATCTATGGGGATGTCAATCCTAGCTGGCGTATTGGCAGCATGGACGTGTGAACGGACAATCTTCTGGTTGTCCGTGAACTTATCTGGCAAAAGATGTAATGTATTCTGGATGTGAAGGATTTTCTGGATCTCATCTTCACACAGATTAGTACGCGGATCATATAGGGACAAAGACTTCTGGTCCTAACTAATGGTCTCAGTAGCTTCTGGCATCTTAGACTGTGTGCCTAGTTTAGGAAAATTTTTCTCATCAAATTCACAGTCAGCAAAACGTGCCTTGAATGCGTCTCCCGTCAGGGGTTCAAGGTATCTGATAATAGAGGGCGAATCAAACCCAATATAGATACCTAGACGACGCTGGGGACCCATTTTGGTTCTCTGAGGTGGTGCTATTGGGACATATACCGCACAACCAAACACTCTCAAATGAGAGATATCCGGAGGTGCGCCATATGCAAGTTGCATCGGGGATAAAGTATGACCTCCACAGGGTCTTATCCTAATAAGTGATGCGGCATGTAAAATAGCATGCCCCCAAGCATCCACCGGCAACTGGGATTGCATAAGCAATGGACGTGCAATCCATTGGAGTCTCTTTATAAGGGACTCAGCTAATCCGTTCTGGGTGTGAACATGTGCTACATGATGTTCAACTTCAATACCCGTTGCCCGGCAATAGTCTTCGAAGACTTGCGAAGTAAATTCGTCTGCATTAGCAAGACGTAGTTTCTTGATATGGTTATCGGGGAAATGAGCACGCAACCTTATTATTTGTGCCAATAGCTTTGGAAAAGCTAGGTTGCGGGTGGACAAGAGGCACACATAAGACCATTTGGTTGATGCATCAATCAATACCATGAAGTACCGAAATGGGCCATTTGCGGGGTGAATAGGCCCGCAAATGTCACCATGGATTCTCTCAAGGAAGCCAGGAGACTCTAACCCCACTTTCAGGAGGGAGGGTCTCGTTATAAGTTTTCCCTTGAAACAAGGGGACAAGGAAATTCACCCTTATGAAGAATCTTCATGTTCTTCAATTTAGGTCCACGGGATTCAGTGATGATGCATCGCATCATTGCTGATCCAGGGTGACCAAGTCTATTGTGCCAGAGTTGGAACTCTGGCAATGAATGGGACGTCTGGTGCTCACTCATATTGGCTTCAATTGGTTGAATGTATATATGGTAGAGACCCGACGGGAGTCCCTTGAATCGCTCGTAGTTGATCTTCTGGTCATCTTTTTGACTAGTTACATACAGATATTCAACCTTATTTTCATCTCTAGTTTCTAAGTGATATCCGTTTAAACGGAAGTCTTTGAAACTTACGAGATTTCTATTTGATTTAGGAGAGAATAATGCATTTTTTATTTGAAGTCTTGTGTTATTTAGGAGCAATATAATTGCTTCACCAGATCCTTCGATTATTTGGGACAGTCCTGAAATTGTGATAACATGACCGTCATATTTATTTATGCTATTAAAATAGCAATGTTCGCGAAGGATTGTGTGCGTCGAGGCACTGTCCACTAAGCACTCATACATCATCTATATAAGCAAAAACGAAATTTTATTTGAGTAAAATGTAGAGGACATTCAAAAATAAAAGTTCGTACTAAAGCAAATAAAAGATGAAGATACATCGAATTTTAAATGCATAGATAAAGGAGGATGCTCAATCGAGCAGGTCGTCATTCTCAAAGTCCTTTGCAGTAAACATTGTTGGCGGCTGAACAGTGGCAAAGTTTGTTTCAGGTAGAGACTTCTGGCTCGCCTGGTATAGATCCTGGAGGTGGCGAGGAGTGCGGCAGTTGCTGGACCAATGGCCAGTCATGCCACATCTATGGCATTTATCCTCCCAGTTCTTCTTAGAAAGTGACACTTGCTCGGTGTTCTTTCGCTTCCATGTGAAGTTTCGCTTTCCCTTATTTTTTTGTTTGTCTGGGGAGCTGCACCTCTTGGTTGCTTCATTACAGCTTTCCCTTTGTTGTTTTTAGCCTTCCTCTTGTTTTTCCACTTCTTGGGAGAAACGTGGTGGGCTTCAGAGATAGGGGCAGTGTCGACTGGACGTAAATTATGAGTGTCGAGCAGTAAGTCTCGATTCTGCTCTGCCCTAAGTAGGCATGAGATCAGATCAGAGAATTTCGTGAAGTTGCGTTCACGATACTGCTGCATGACGATTGCATCTTTCTCGTGAAACGAGGTAAATGTCTTTTCCAACATGCGCTGTTCTGTCACTTCTTCACCGCACAACTTTAGGCGTGAGGTGATGTTATGAAGTGCAGAATTATACTCAGCGACGGACTTATAGTCCTGAAGTCTGAGGTTTTCCCACTCATAACTGGCACACAGTAATATAACATCAATTTGATATTTATACCATGCTTCCAGCGCTGTCCACAGGTCCTTTGGGTCCTCAACCGTTAAGTATTCGGCCTTTAAGGTCCGATCTATATGTTTCCTAATGTAGATTATGTCTTTCGCCTTATCTACATCGGATACAGTGGTTGGAGTGCCGCTGCTGGATGCAGCAGAAGCATCGGTCGCTGTTGGGGCCGATGAAGGAGCCAAAATGGACCCAAAGAGGGCCATCGAACGCAAGTGGAACTTCAGGTCCACTCGCCAACTCAGATAATTCTTCCCTGCAGAGTCAAGTACTTCGAAATCGACGTTTGCCAATTTAGCCATTTTATCTACGCAATTTAAAATAAGCATGAATTAATTAAAATTGAAATTCACGCGTAACAAATAAAGTAAGCAAAATGTGGGGATCGGCCAGATATCCAAAAATGTACAAAGTCCAAAGTCCGAATATACAGTCCATAAAGAAGAAAAATACAACTTGGAAACGCAGAATGGGTCCCTATATTTTCAAATTTACGCCTCCGTCTTCATTTTATCGGTACACCGGTCTTTGGCAAAAATACATATAATCCTCACTTACAAATTCTCTCAAAAAAAGAAAATTAAATTGCAAGGAATTTAAAGGGTATCAAATTATCCGATCCCAAAAATCACATTTTAGCTTATATAAACATCCACGCAATTTATAAATGCTACAGGCACAGAATAAACAACCACGCATGTATATAACACAGGCATATAAAATATGGAAAAATAGACTAAAATATAATAATCTCTCGGACCACGGGGAGACATCATACACCGTTAGGTTAGTTTACTAACGGCAGAGCGGTCGCAGGATTCTTAAGATAATTATATTTTGAAAAAAATCCTAAAATTCCATAATTTAAAAATAATGCAATAGTGTCAATCTGTGTAATATTTCATTTTTATTTTTGGGCTGCCGGCCCAAGTGCCAAAAATCAATAAAATAAATATTGTAATAAAATTTACTTGGCTTCTGGCCCAAATGAGTCAAATTAAAATATTATTAACAATTGAGCTGCAGGCCCAGTGCCAAAATTTTAATTAACACATTAAAAATTGCAATAGGAATTATTGGGCTTAAGGCCCGTTATTGGTAGGTAAAAAATAACTATTAAGTAATTGGGGGTGCATGCCCATAGAATTTATTAAGTTATTGGTAGGCACAAATGGGCTGCAGGCCCAACAACAAGGTTATCTATTTTAATTAAATTAAGCAAAATCAGCCATTAAGCCCATTTTTGGGTTGTGGAATGTAAAGAATCCCAAAACCCTAAGTTTGTCCCCTCAAATTCCACCCCGTCTGTTACTGGTTTTGGTTAGCGCCGGCGGACAGAAGTGTCCCCCACCTGGGGGGCTCTGCGACAGAAACCGCCCCCCTTCGGGGGGGGTCGGTGACAGGGAGCGCCCCCTGCCTGGGGGGGCTCGGCGACAGACACCGCCCCCCCTTCAGGGGGGAGGTCGGCGACGGGGAGCGTCCCCCCCGCCAGGGGGGAGGGCGGGGTAGCGGCGGAATGCCCCCCGTCGGGGGGCGACGGACAGACAAAAGACCCCCCGCTGGGGGGGGCGGCGCCCTAACGCCCCCCCCCCCCCGTCGGGGGGGGGGGGGGGGGGGGTGACACAGAAGACCCCCCCGCTGAGGGGCGGCGACCGAACGGCCCCCCGTCGGGGGGAGCGGCGCGAGAACAAAGAGCCCCCACTGGGGGGCGGCGCCCGAACGAAGACCCCCCGATGGGGGGGCAGTGCCACGAACGGTCCCCCCTATCGGGGGGGCGCCAGTACGGCCCCCTGTTGGGGGGGGGGGAGCGGTCACCGGAACAGGCCCCCCCGCCTGGGGGGGCGGTGATCGGGAGACCCCCGCCGTCGGCGGGGGATGGGGTAAGAACCCCCCCTTCGGGGGGGATTAGGGCTGTTAAATTTTTTTATTGTTATTGTATTTCATATTGTATTATATCAATATTTGAAATTGTATTTTGCAGATTTAAAACATGCTTTAAAGAGGTTGTAAAAAATCATAGCTAAAATTAAAATTTGTTTATATCTATCTACGGGATCGACGGATATTACCTCTAGATTAAATATCTAGGTAAGATCGAAAGTCGAGAAGATCCGTAGAGAGAAAATTCCACGGTCCGAATACGCCCAAGAGGAAATCCGCCACGAACAGCAGCAACCAGAGATTCCTCCGTGCGTAACAAATTAAAGGATGGTTTTTGGAGGGTAGAAAAGCTCAAAAAAAGAGGAGCAAACGTGCTGATAACGTGTTAGAGAGTTGTTGGAAGAGAATTAACCTTGGCAACAAGCCATGGTGATATATTTATAAAACATCACTTAGGCAACCCAAAGGACTAGGATACCAAAAGTCTCCACCACTTAATGTGCTTGAGTAAATGGGTGGATAAGTGGTGGGGAGGCCAAAAGCCTCCACCCCACTCACAACAGGACTTAATATTTTTGATGTTGCGGTTTTTAAGAGTTACTCTTCCATTAGCTTGATGAACCTTGGTGGCAGCCAACCTTTATTAGGTTCTCCTGTTGGTTACTAAAAGTTTGTGTATTTGGAATCCATAAAGTTGAGAATCTTGTTCACACCATTATCTAAATTAACACCATGCAGATACAACCAAAACCGGCACCCTAATGGCTAATAACACCCGCTGTGTGCAACAGCGACACGTGAAGGTGATCATGGGCTGCTCTCATCCATGAAACACGTAATACTGTGTTGGTATTATGGGATATGTAACTCTAAATAACATCCAGGGACATCCTAAAAATAGACAATGTTCCAACATACTCAACCATCAACCTCAATGAGTGCAGATATAGATTTTAAGCTGAATTTAGCAAATGATGTCCAGGTTTG
The DNA here is from genome assembly GCA_030789695.1 of Scilla litardierei. Taxonomy (NCBI): domain Eukaryota; kingdom Viridiplantae; phylum Streptophyta; class Magnoliopsida; order Asparagales; family Asparagaceae; genus Scilla; species Scilla litardierei. The sequence goes on from CM061138.1 coordinate 111,755,901, forward strand.
GTCCTCTTGAACAACAGCATTCTACGTAACTGTGTACATGGTGCAACACTTTTCAGACATGCCAACATGTTTTATAATAGTGTACGTTTTGTATTGCTAACAAATAATAGGGGCTGCTTGATGCATGTGGCATTATTTCAGAAATACTGCTACACATCATCTTTCGTTGAACATCAATTTATGCAGAGCATCCTACATCTTGAAATTTTGTTTCAGAAAGGAAATGGCAAAGATGACCGGACCTGTAAGAAGTGCATGATCTGAACTCATCCTCAGCATACAAGATTAGCGATTATGCTATGCCCAAGAGCTCCACTTTCGCTTGGTAAACATTCGCTTGGTTATTTATTGAGATTAACAAAATTGTTTCCTTTAAACATCTATTACAGTTAGTTATTGAGATTAGACCACTGGTATATAATTTTATTTATCAATAAAAAGATTAATCTTCATTCCAATGTGGTTTCTTCTTTATCTAGAATTTTATCCAGGATTCATTAGTGAACCATTTTGTTCAAGTCATTTTTTCTCTTATTTTACTTGGGGAAGTCCATAGTGTTTAATGTATGAACTAAATGGCTTATTCACTTTAGTTGATCGTTTTCTTCTCTATGTGATCATTTGAATTGCCAGTGAAAATAAATAACCTCCTTTTGCTTTGTTATTGGTGGATTCCATTTCCCATAATTTTTTTGATACATCAGAAAACCTGCCCTTTCCCCATATTTATGTCAACCAAAGAATACTCTTATCTATATAAAACATTGCAAAATGCAAGTGAATGCTACTCATCTTCTACTAGCTATGCACCACTATGGTTGACATAACTGTGGTTGACCATGTTAATAAGTGCTGACAAAACTGCCTTATGTCCTAGAATGCAACAGAAACATATGTGTAAATATTAGCAGGGTTTGATAATGTCCTTAAAAACATAATTAACCAGATCCTTAAAAACAGCAGGCCATGTTGTGAATACGATGTGGCAATAAGGCGCCAATAGAAAAGACTTTTCCTCACCTTATCTACTATTAGTTCAACCACGTCATCTGAAAGCCACAATTCTGATTCATTTAGAAGAGCCAACACCATCTCTTTTAACTATTTAAAGCAATAAACAGGAAAAGATTACTTTCCCATAATGACTTCATACAGCTCTGAGCATCGCCTCAGAATCATAAATAGTTGAAAAAATAATTTAGACAATAAAATGAAATACAAAATGAAATTAGACAATAGATTGAAGTCATTATAGTAAAGAAGAACACTTGCAATCAATTTCGAGTACAGATAAGACATGTTTTAAAGGTGTTTCGCTCAAGCTGCAGGTTATAATCAAACAAAATTGAGATTGAAACAGAGAAAATTGCACTTCATTCATTGTATTGACATGCAGGTGGCAAATACAAAAAATAGTAAATTACAAGGATTTTTAATGACAAACTAAGTTCCATACATATAATGACATTTTGTATATCTATGCCAGCAAGACATGATTTGTTCTTGCAACAGAAACCATATTTCTTTCTGGTGATTGAATGTCCCAATTTGTAAATTATTCATGCCTCTGCAATTAAGTCTAGCAATCTTTGGCATTTTTTTCACATCTCAACATGTTAGATTTTAAAATTTTGTGTAAATTAGAAATGTGATAATAATTATTTTTTTTGTAACTATGTAACATGTTCTCTTCGTCCCTTAATTGTTCCATGTAATTCTATGTTCACTTAGCTAAAAATGAGTTAATTTGTTTGGCACATGAATGAAAGGGGTACATGATGCTGAACCTGGTCATGTTCTAAGCTGGAATCAGTGGGTGAAAAATTGATTATGGCGAGGCAAGAGGTCTCGAGTATCTTCGTGAAAATGTTCAGCCTTTAATTGTACATCGAGATGTCAGATTGAGCAATGTTCTTCTTTTCGATGATTATGAGTCCAAGCTTGCAGATTTCACTTTATCCAACCAGTCTCCTGATACCACTGCTCGCCTACATTCCACTCATGCTCCAGAGTAAGCTTATAATTCCTAATATAAATATTGATTATGTTTTGACACCCTGGATGGAAGTAATAGAAAGTATATCATAGTTTCTAATGTAGATGAGAAGATGGCCCTGGTAGCAATTAATGAAAAAAGCGAGTCACATAACAATTCAGACTAAAGGATCTAGTTCTACTGTTTCATAGCTATTGTTTAACTCATGACTAAGGTTTGTCTGTCCTGATATGCTAATTGGAGCAATACGTAACAATGTATTGAATTGATTTGCAGTAAGTGCAGCAACTTTTGATTTGTATGTTCTTATATGTGTGTTCTTATATAGTCCATACTATTAATGCAAGACCATAATGATTTCTTTATGCTTCCAAATTTTGGATGTGTGTTTCATGTATGAAGTGTGATTTTATACTGATTTTATATATCGGTGCATATGAAAAACGGTCCATGATTTGCTGCAACATA